>OU342736.1:51551907-52151907 GCA_910589765.1 Avena atlantica | reverse complement strand
AGTACCACGAGGCCGAGTTGACAGCGGGAACGTCGAGTTGAATCCCAGTACCTTGGCCCTCTTCCTCCTCCCTGCTGCAACACAGGTGCCAGCGCTGCAGGGAGACATCGCCGCGCCATCTTCTTCCCGGAGCAGAACCGAAGCTTCCCCGACTCCTCCTACCTCGAGCCGCCATCTCCGTTCACCCCCGAGCCTACCGAGGCCACCGCCGGCCTCGCGGTATGTCCACCTTCCAATTCCTCCCCTCTATGCATCCTCTTTGTCGCCTAGAAGCTCTCCACCATCATCGTTTTGTCCCCAGCAGCAGCACTCGCACGCGTACGAACGCAGTCTCGTGCAGCCATTTTTTTCTCTGTTCTTCGACGCAAATCCCTGCGACCCAGGCCATATCTCGTCGAGCACCTTTTAGCAAAGTTATAGCCTGTATTTGGATCTACATTTTCGCTTTTACCGGCGTCCTCCGTTTCGGCCTACATCGCTTGCCATCGTCTCCAGAAGATCATCTGAACCCGCTGTAAAACTAAAGACTTCCGTCAGTTCAGAACCTTGTTTGTTCCTCTAACCACAGCAAGTTTCCGACGCGGTCACTACCTCTCGGACGTTGGTCCCCTACCCTGCCCCTCCGCTTCCGCCATGACGGCGCCTTCAAGATCCTCCAGGTGCTGCACCGATCCTCTCTCTGCTATGCTGCGTACCGCCCGCGCCTCGTCCCCTGAACATTGCTTGCTTGCCAGGTGGCCGACAAGCACTTCGCCAACGGCGCCGCCACGCGCTGCCGGGATGTGGCACTGGAGGTCGGCGGCGCGCCCTGCTCCGACCTTAACACCATGCGGTTCCTGCGGCGGCTCATCGAGGCGGAGAGGCCCGACCTTATAGCCTTCACCGGTGCGTGCTTTGCTGCCCACGCTGTTCCTCTTACTTACAACCGCTGCTTCTGCGTGCTTCGCTTGCTCCGGAGATTGCGGCTTCACCTCGTGCTATCTCCTATGCTCTTCATGCTCAGGCAGTTGTCGCCATGGGTAGTTTTACAGATTTGTCAGTTGGAGCAATGCAGCGGCCTCAGATCCAAAGTGATTAGTTAGTTAAATTTACCAGTACCGTAGAAAGTACAAGTAGTATACAACATCATTTGCATATGCGGGCAGAAATTTAATCCGCAGGCAATTTAGACTCGTGATAGTAAGGGGTTTACCATTGTTCAGATAACTGGTGTCAGAGTACTAAGCTTACATCCTGCTTTTATGAATATATCTTGGTGAGTACTCTGTTGTGTGCAACGAATCTCTCGCAATCTTCAGTCAAAAATATGCTTGAGCTAGCCATTTTTGCTCCGACAGTTTCCGTTCAATCAGATCCATCCGGATCCTTTCCACCGAGGCCAACACAACTGGTGGGCTCTTACACCAGCTCAGGCCGTTCACCAAGAGGGAGATCGAAGCCCGCCTCAAGACGCAGGGTGACATCAGGACGTGGACGACGAAAGATATGTACAAGCCGTTCCCGGTGCCCTGCGAGGAGAAGGCTACTTGACCGAGAGAGTGTGTGTATCGGCGGACATGTAGTGTGTGTCGAAAAACTTAACTTGCCTAGCTTGATACTGTAGTTGTTATTGTGGTAGTTGTTATTGTGTTGGACATGTTGTCATGTTTCTTTCATTGTCATCGATGCATTATTTTAAGTTTATAAATGCCTTGCTCTAATATTTGTCAACATATATATTTGCATAACGTACTAATATGTCTTGTCAATAGAGATGCCGACGTACGTTGTGTACAAGAGTTGGGTTCCAGATGTCTACGGGCAGTGGGTGGACTGCCACCAACAAGTGGATAAGTTCAGAAGCAACATCTATAAGGGATACGCGACTAGAGAGGAGGCGGTGGCCAAGTGGAAAAGACACCTATGGAAGAAGAACCAGACGAAGATCTTGGTGCCGCTCCTCCTCACCGGCAGCAGTTACAGTGTACTACATTCTGTCCTAAGGTAGGCGGTGACAACATCGCGCGGTTGTAAGTTATGTGAGTGAGATGAACACTTGTGAAATGTACTTGTACACTTATTCGGTTCTAATATGTGATTGATGAACACTTGTGAATATTTTGTGCTTGTTGATGTATTATATGTGATTGAAACATTTATACTGCTATGTGCAGCTTTTCTGTGTATTTCTGTCAAATTTGTGTGTATTTCTTGTAATATATCTGTATTTGTATCAGATTCTAAAAATTTCAAAATTCTGAAAAAAAGAATTCTGTGGAATCTGGTACAGAACTCTATGGCGCATATGGCATATGCGCCATTCAGAATGTTGAGAATTCTGTGACGCATATGCATATGTGCCACAGAATTCAAATTTTAGTGGTGAGGATTTAGTGGCAATAACCATATACGCCACAGAATTCCAATTTATGCGCCACTGGTAACGTTTTTCTAGTAGTGTGTCTCGACTGCAGTCTTGGACACTTTATGTTTTATTACGTGCCTGTTTCATGGATGGGCATCAGGCCTTAAGGAGGCGGCTTGTCTAGCATGATGAACTACCCTGCCTACGTTTGGAAACACTCTTATCACCTGAATGCTACAGGCGAGTGGCTTAGAAATTATCTACCCACCCGTCTGACCTTGATGATGGGTCAGTTGCTTTGCTGTGTCATCTGGCCGCAAGCCTGCCTGATCCATCGACCATCGCCTCAAATTATGTATAGTCTGCCTTCTTAATTTAGGCATCTGGTTTCACTTTATTGCTGAAACATGAGAGCATGGATCAGCTGCATCTCTTTTTACCCATGAAACTGACATCCTCTCTGCATTTAGTTTCCATCATTTTGCATTTTTCTTTTGTGCACATGTTCTTCCTTGGTGTGACTGATGCATTTAGAGGAAGTATACTCTGTTGATCTACTTCTTGTTTACGGTATAGCTGGACAACATAATGCGGGCCAAGAGGTTGCTCCAATGGTCCCTTTAAAACTCGATAACATATTACTTTATAATATCAGTTAAAAATTATTACTGTATAATAGTTCAAGAGTTTGTGTACATAATCGTCTAAACATCTGGTACATATTGCTAATGTTGTGGTATAAATTTTATATTATATAAAAGACATAGTGCTACTATAAACTGGTGTCAACAAGCATCCCTGCTGTTTTTCTAGTAGTGTAGCTAGCTAGTTGTGTCGATTGTCCTATTTTGCTCTGCTGTATATGTGACTAACACTTTCTTTTTTTGATGATATACTAGTGTGTCGATGAAAGCATTTAGCGGAGTTAGACAAGGAAATGATCGCATCAACTATTTTTACAATCAACATACAAAATTTATTCTAGCCAAAATATTATTGTAGAAATATTGAGGCAATTGTTTGAGCTTGGATATGTCGAGCTTATATTTAAACATGTATTCATGAAGTCTATGTTGAGATGTTAGCGCCCAATGCATAGATTCGATTTTTATCACCTGATATGGTGGATTGCTGTTCTTTCATTGTGATGATCTGATGATGTTAATTTTTATCACCTGATATGGTGCTCAATGCAATTGTTCTTTCATTATATTTAAATTTGTATTCATGAAGTCTATGTTATAGGTGTAAAGTTCCTCTTTTATTTTATCACCTGATCATGATCTGATAATGCTAATTCTCTCCCGTCCCCTCTCATCCCCAAAATTTAAAGTAAACAAGTGAGTGATTGGAAAGTGATGGGAAAAGTTGGGAAATAATAGGAAATGGGGGGATTGGGTGAAAGGAGGGATTCACCAAAAACCCTCCTTTCCCCAAACTCCCAGGGGATGAAAATACCCTAGAAGTAAACAAGGCCTAACCGGGGCTTTTAGTTCCGGTTGGAGCCACTAATCGGGACTAAACATATTTCCTGCCATTTTCTACTGCTTCCCACCATATTTTCCTGCACTTTTCCTCTATATCTAGTCCGACCGCGCCATGGCTATCCACGCATCTACATCTTCCTCTCTCACAACAATGGACACCTCATACTAGGCCATTCTGACTCTCGAGGAAACCAAGGCGCTGTGCGCCTCCATCTACCCATGCCCCTGGGCTACCGCCTGCCTGCCGACTGGATGCTGAACGCTGGAGGGGTTCGTGTGCCTCAAGGTTCCGCCTGCCAGACAGCCATCATGAACCACTTCTACCCCGAGTTCATGTCGGCGCATCAGTTGGGATCCCGACAACTATGACACCTAGAATGCCGTCTTTGCTAACCGGTGGGAAAGGGAGCTCGCCAGGTACGAGGGTGATGGCCCGCCCCCGGTGAACCACAACGAAGCCGGTCACTGCCTGTGGTGGTTGAACTGGACTATCGTCAGCATGATGCGCTACATCGCCTAGGGAGATCATCCTTGCCTGCGGTGCCCGGACTTTGACCTTCAACAGAGCCACAAGAAGGGTCGTGGTGGTGAAGGCCGCGGGCGTAGCAGCGTCGTCATTCAGGAGCCCCCTTCCCCGCACGTCGTGAATCCGAGGCCGGAGTGGCAGGTGCCCCCCGGAATATGCCTTGGCTGGGCTTAGGATCCAGCTGCGTGCGCCTAGCGACAACAGTGATGACGAAGATGAGGACGACCCTGAAGCTATGTACTATCGATAATTTGTATTTATAGAATAGGGATCATAAGAGAAATATATATGCATAAACGTGTACTGTATGTATTATGTTCGACCAAGCATGAAGAAAGAAGTCACTCTTTAATATCTATATTCATGATGATGTTCTGTAATGGTTCCTTCATTGCATGTCATAAATGCCAAACCTCGCTCTCCCTCCTCTACCGATCCTCCTGCCGCGGCAGAAAACCGTCCCAAAACTCTGTCATGGCAGAACCTGCTGCCGCACAGCCACCCCTACTGCGGCAGCCGAAACCCCCAAGACGCTGCCACGACAGAGCTCATATAGTCCCGGTTTGTATTACGAACCGGGACTAAAGGTCCTCCACCCCTCCCCCCCCCACTCTACACCGCTGCCACGTGGAGTGACTTTCGTCCCTGTTTGTGACAGGACCGGGACTGAAGGAGGGGCCTTTAATTTCGATTTCGTAGTTTTGGTTTAGAAACCGAGACTAAATGCCCTTATGAACCGGGACTAATGTCCCATTTTCTACTAGTGTCCCAAACTCTATTTTGAAAGGGGGGTCTGGAAAGACCCCGAAGCTGCCAATATATTAAAAGCGGTTGGTACAAGTTACCAATAGGTCCTATACAAAACAAGAATTGCAGAGAAGACTCGCGAATATAGAAGGAGGACCCTAAAAATTCCTCAGAAAATGGCATCAGGTCCTTTGACCTTGCCATTGCCGCTGAACCCTTGCTGCCGGCCACCTCCATCCCGTCGGGGATGAACCACTTGGCTGAACGAAGATGTTGGACGCCGGAAGAGCTCCAAAGAGGCCTCCATCTTGGAGGTTGAAGCCACGCCCTCCTGGCACGGAACATCCCATCATGGCCGCATATGCCAGTGGCAATCATGGCCACCGAGCGAGACGCATGTCGATGCAGCAGAGAGCTGCAGAAGTAGGCACCATCGACTTAGTCATGCTATAAAAGGAAATTTATTTGAGGAATATTACGAAGAACGATTCGGTATGCATGATCTCTTACCTGACTTGGCCCGATCAGCATTAGTAAGTGAATGCACAAGAGTCAACGCAATTTTTTCTGGTCGTATTCCAAAGACTGTTAGTCATATATGCATTGAGATGATAAGTCTTGTAGTTGTTAATTAAACAGATCTCTCATGCAAATAAACTGCACACACTGCTCCCACATCATCAGTAATGTTTTGGGTGTAGCAAAAAGCTTACGGGTGTTATTCCTTACAACAAACTCTCCATGTAAGCTTCCTGATGCTGTGGGTGGTCTAATGCACCTTCGCTACTTATCTCTCATCTGGGGATGCAAAACGATGGCACATTTCTGTTGGTTTCCCAAGCCTATGTACAAGCTTTATCACTTGCAAGTAATGAAGTGTTTGATAATCCACAACTCACAGTCATAGCTCCGGAGAAAAGAGAAATGGAGGGAGTGTGCAACCTGGTTAATTTACGCCATCCGCAAATATCTTATGGAATAATACCAACGATTCCTCTCGAAATAGGCTTTCGCCCCGCTAAATTAATATAGCAATCACCAACATGATACAAAAGTTTGAAGCCAAGAAAGAACGCTCGGGTAACAACACAAACATACCCAAAAGAAAAAGAAATGAAGCTAATGGCGAATCAAATAAGCGAGGGAGACCCGAGACCCCTGTGCCCTCCGGCTTTGTCCCACCACATTCCAAGCAATCTGACATGCCCTGTACCAAGCAACATCTTCCAGAGGGAAGCATTGTCAACACGGCGCTACTACCCGGACTCACGCTAGACCTAGGGTTTCCCCTGGTACTCGGTGTAGGATGGAATGAGATACTCCCGTCGCCCTTCAAGAAGGAATGGAGCCACTCGAAGCGGCATCGCGGTGGAGTCGGATAGACCGACAAGGATTTCTCCTGATCCCTTTCTACCACCAACCCTAGGAGCAGCAGAATGCCAACTACCAATCTCGTCGCCCACCAGTATGCGCCACCATGATCCCGCAGTCACCATAGTTGTCTCTTTGTGATCCTGAGAGCGCTGCCTACAACATAGAGGAAGCTGATTCGTATCTGATCACTGTAGAGCTTTGTTGGGAAACCCCAAGAGGAAGGTATGATGAGTACAGCAACAAGTTTTTCCCCCAGTAAGAAACCAAGGTTATCGAACCAGCAGGAGGAAGGAAACAACTCAAAGGTGTTGCTAGCAACTTGGAAACCTGCACAACACAAACTCAAGACTTTGCCCCAACGAACAGTGAGGTTGTCAGTCTCACCGGTTTGCTGAAAACAAAGGATTAACTGTATGGTGTGGAAGGTAATGGTGGCTTTCAGAAGGTAAACAGTAATAGTGGAAGATGTATCAATGGTAAAGATTGGGCTGGGGTCCATAGTTCACTAGAGGTGTTCTCCTTAAGATAAACAACATAACATGCTGGGTAAACAAATTATAGTGGGACAATTGATAGGACAGAGCAAGGCATAACAATGCATTACTAGACATTCATGATTCTATGAGATTTGATTAGGCATTACAACAATATACATAGACCGCCATCCAACTGCATCTATGACTAGTAATCCACCTTCAGGTTATCATCCGAACCCCCTCCAGTATTAAGTTGCAAGCAACGGATAACTGATTTAAGCAAGGTGTGTAAAGTAAACAATACACCTGTTCCATGAACAAGAGATCATTGTTTTCTCCCTAGTAGAAACAACACATCTACAACCTTAGAAATTTCTGTCACTTCCCCAGATTCAATAGAGGCATGAACCCACTATCGAGCATAAATACTCCCTCTTGGAGTCACTAGCATCTACTTGGCCAAGATAGCTACTAGAAACGGAGAGCATGCAAGATCTCAAACAACACAGACATGATAGAATCAATAAGATAGAATTATTAACCAATCTGACACAGTAATCTCAATATCCATCGGATCCCCGTGATACATCGAAAAAGTATCTATAATTTTTTATGCTCCATGCTTGTTTTGTGCCAACTTTGCTATGTTTTGTCTACACTTTGAGGTATTTTATACACTTTCTGGAACTAACCTATTGACAAGATGCCACAGTGCTAGTTGTCTGTTTTCTGCTATTTTTGGTTCCAGAAAGCTAAAAAAATTGAATATTCTCGGAATTGGATGGGACAAAAGCCAAAGTTCATATTTTTCCCTGTATGATACGGAAAATCGAAGACGAGACGGAGGAGCACACCGGGGTGACCACACCCTAGGTGGGTACGGGCCCACCCTTGTCGTGTCCACAGGGGGTGTGGGCCCCCTGGGCCTCCACCGACCTTGCCTCCTTCTCCTATAAGAAGCCCTAGACTTAGAAAACCTAAATCATCAACCAGAAATCCACGAAAAGTTCCGTAGCGCCGCCGCCACCGAAGGGGAGATTCGGGGGACAGAAGTCTCTGTTTAGGCACCCTACCGGGACGGGGAAGTGCCCCTAGAGCCATCTCCATCGATCTCCACCACCATCTCCATCACAATTGCTGATTCCCATGATGAGGAGGGATTAGTTCTTCCACGAGGATAAGGGCTCTACCGGTAGCTATGTGTTCATCTCTCTCTCTATGCATGATCATATTGTGGTCATGAGCTTTGTAATCAAGTAGATCTACCTTGCTACTCAAGTCCTTTAATATATTTTGGCTCTCCCCATGTGTGTGAACGTGACAGCGTGCACACCATGGTGGCACTTAGGCTAGAGTCTACATAAATACTCATCGTGCTTTAATAGATCTATGTTTTCCCCATGTGTGTGACAGTGACAGCGTGCGCACCGTGTGTGGAACTTAAGCTAGATTACATATATATATTCATGAATTATATTTGGAGTTGGATGTCTTTATGAAATTGTGGTGTTTTTTGGAACCATATTGCGCTCAAGGTGATAGTGTGGGGTTATCTAGATGGGGAAGGCGAACTTTGAGGTGTTCTTTTGTAGGCCTACCGTGGATTAGAGTGTCCAACCGGAGAGTAGTTCGGGGTAGTATCATGAAGAGAATATATTTATTAAGAGTGTTCACTAGTGAAAGTATGATCCCTAGGCCATGTTTCTAAACATTGAAACACCGTTTGCATCTAGATCTGTTGCATGTTTGCTTGCTTCCATCTTTGTTTCAGTTTTCCTTTAGTCTCTCCTACGTCAACAATAAGTCAGAAGCCATTTTCTGGCACCGTTACCACTTGTATTTCACTATCTCTTCGCCGAACTAGTGCACCTATACACCTAACAAGTGTATTGGGTGTGTTGGGGACACACGAGACTTCTTGTATCTTGATTGTAGGGTAACTTGAGAGGGAATGCCTTTGACCACTCCCTCCCTGAGTTCGATAAACCTTGGGTGATCCACTTAAGGGAAATTTGTTGTTGTTCTACAAACCTCTGCACTTGGATGTCACATCCCAAGATTTTCCAAATCTTGTTATGTGAAAATAAATGAATAAAATAAAACTTTGTTGATTTTCAGGGTGAGAAGAAACTTTTTGATTCCAATTAGAAGCTTTCAAACCTATTTTGATCAAATAAATCCTAAAGGGATTTATAAGGATAAACAATTAATAAAGAAAGATTTTAATAAGTAGAATTACTATTTTTGGATCTTTAATAAAAAGATTTGGTTTTCAAATAAAAAGGTAGAAGTATAAATAAGGATTATTTTATAGAGCCAAATTAAAACTTGGCCAAGCTTTTGAAATAAAATGTTTTGCTTTGATTAAAAGAGAAAAGGTTTATTTAAATAAAATAATGAGAGTTTATTAATAAACCAATTTTATTGAAGTAAAGGTTTTCCCATTTTAAATAAACACTAAAACTTGTTAATTTATTTTAAAACAAGTTTTCCAAGTATTTTATATTTTCAAATAAAACCTACTGAAGTGATTTTGGGTACTATTTTAGTTTTCAAATAGATTTTTAAAATAAATCAAATCCTATTTGATTTAATAACTATGGTCTATTTATTTAATTATTAAATAGATCCTAAAAGAATAAAAATATTTTTTTATTTTGGACTTTGGTTTGTGTTGTTAAACAGAACCAAAACTCAATGCAAAGTTTGGAGGAGTTTTGAATTGAATTGTTGTTTGAATTGTTTGATTGAATTTCAAAACAGAAAATCAAATTAGAAAAAGAAAAATACAAACAAAACAGAAAAAAAATATGAAAAGGACCCAGCCCAACTAGCCTGGCCCAACTAAACCCAGCCAGCCCACTGCCCCTCTCCCGCAGAAAAACGTTTTAGACCAAACACCCTACCCGCTCAGCGACAGACATGTGGACCCCAACTCCCCTCTCTCACTTCGCTGACGAAACGGCCCCACCCCCTAGCTTTCTTCCCCACCCGCCGCTGACCGCGCACCCCCTCCTCTGGCCATTACTGCCAATGAAATGCCGGCGTGAATACGCATTAACCACGCCATGTAACGGCCCTGCAACGATGCCTACATAAGCGCCAACATATCCTCTCTCGTTCCCCTCTGTCGCCCCACCTTAGCGCGCCCCCAGGCTGCCAAATTTTCTCCTGCACCACCCTCTGTTCCGACGCTCTCCGGCAGCGATTCCGGCAACCCCGCGCCACCCCTTACCTCCCCGAGCACACGGGCAAGTTCCCCAGACCCAGGCGCACCTCCCCGTAACGCCATCTTGTCCCCGCGCGCCCTAGAACTTCGGCAACGACGACGACCACCGCCGCCACCGTCTGCCTCCACTCCGTCAGTCTTTTCCGGTGAGTGCTGACCGCCCTTCTTCCTCTCGATGATGCACGCTTGATCGCCAACCTCTTGCGCAGCTAATGCCGTTCTTGCCTTGTCTTCTTGTGCACCGTAGCGTCGCCCCCGTCGACGTCTGAGCGAGACCGACGCCGCCCCTGACTCCGGCGAGGAATCACGACTGATCCAGTGCGCCCCCTGACAAACCGCAAGCAAGTTGAGCTTCAGCGTCACCCCACGAACTCGGTGAGCATCCCCTTTTACTCTCCCGCTTCCTGCATCGCCGGCAACGCCACCGCTAGGCCGCTCCGCCGCCAATAGCCACCGCAGCACCGCCAGTGTCTGGTCGAGGCACTGGGAGCCGTCAGATCCAGATCGGAGCGATAGGATAGTTTCACTTAACGAAGGGGTATGCGATGATCAAAGCCGCACAGATCTCTTTTAATCCAACGGCCTGTATCTGTTGATCCACGCGAACCGTTTTTGCCCAATAGAATCACGCCACGTGGCTTAGACTTCGATTTAAAAACAGAAACATTCCTATTAGAAGTTCAATTTTGTAAAATCCATAACTTTCAAACCACACGTCCAAATTTTGCAAATTTTATATCAATGGAATCAGCAAGACAAGCCCTAGCCAACCATGTACTTTGTTTAGCAAAGAGCTTCTGGTAAAATGTTTGTTGTTGCAGAAACTTGTGTATGCTCGTCTAGGATATAAAAATTATTCCAAAATGAATTTGAGGATAAAATCTTTGGCAAATGGTTTGTTTTGAACCTACTGACCCTAGGAAACAAATTGTGGTTTCAAAAATGTATTTGGTGAAGAAAAAGAATGATTCTTTGATTTAAAACCAATTCTAGTAAAATAAAAATATGGTTTATTTATTAAAAATGATTTTGAAGGAAAACCTTTGGGAAATGTTTTGTTTTAAACTCTCTTACCCTAAACACAAAGTTTTATGGTTTGAAAACACATTTTGTGAATCCTATAGATTAATGCCTTATTGAAAACATTTTTACACCACATAAAATGATACCTTGTTTCAAAAAGGGTTTATAAAGTGAAACCTATTGCAAATGACTTTGCCACTTTATAAAATGACCAATAGGTGTTTCCAAATGTTTACAACCTACTAGAAACCACTTTTACAAATAAAACAACCTATTGCATGCTTGCATGCATTACTTTGATTTTATCATTTTATGTGACGAATTGCTTGAATGGTAGATTGAAATATTGTTTGCTTGATTGATTTGTAGTGACTTGAAGTGTGTGAACATTGCAAAGATCAAGGAGTGAACCTATACTCTACCAAAAAGGCAAGTGATGCTTCATACTTTTGTCCCATTATTTTCACTATGCATTAGTGATTTTTCTAAGTAAAACTTGCATGGAATTTTTGCTAGGTATAAACCATTGTATGGGAAATCCTAGTAGATGAAACCTTAGTAGAAATTTCCTAAGTTAAGATCCCTACTACTATCATGCTTAGCTTAGCTAGTAGAAAACAAGGGTGGAATATATATTCACACTATGGAAAAATTTCTAAGTCTGAGGACTTGTGTTTTGTTTAATAAAACAACTAAGAGAATGAATCACCTGGGTGGAATGGAAGGAATGGTTTGTGTTGAGTGGTTCACAAGGCCCATTTTTATGGTTTACCTTGTGTATCTCACTTGTGGATGGCCACCCAGGAACAAAGAGATTTGAGATGTCAAATGTTGAGAAGCTTCAAGTGCAACCACTTGGCATTATGGGCTCTGCCTGGATCACATAGGTTGCTAGAACTTAGCCATTTGGACAGTTGGTGGTAGTGGGATGATAGGTGGAACGCGTCCACTTGGTCTAAGGAAAGGCTTCTGAAAGATCTTGTCTTGGTGAAACCAAGTCTTGTGGGGAAAGTGCACTACCTCTGCAGAGTGTAAAATCTAAGTGCTTAGCCATGTCCCTAGTAAAGGACAATTTGAGCATCAAGACATGGAAGCTATCAAGAATCTCATCATCCAAAATTTCTAAGTTAAAAACTTGTGGTTTAACAAGGGTTAAAGGATCTTCAATCTTTGATTGGTAGATGCCTTGGGTGATTTTGCCAAACAGAAACTTAGTGTTTTCAAATGATAAGGAAAAATCTATTTTGAGCAATGCAAGCCTAAGCTCCACTTAGCCAGATGCATATAGATGATAGGCTCCACTATACTACCATAGTATCACTTGCCAATACAATTCAAATGTATTGACCCTTGTGGATGTAACTTGTTATGTTGCAGGTTTGATTGATTTAGTGAAGTGTGTTGATTAGGATTACAAAGTCTACAACCAACATATCTGCCTGTGGCACTTTGAAGATGAAGGGCCCCATGCTTATAGATATTCTGTTGCAATGTAATGTAATAGCCAAATGAGCTATGTAAGATGTAATAAAATTATGTTATTCCTGGTTATAACATTGTATTATGACCTTTGTTTCTTGATATTACATCTTAACTGTGGATGCTAGCTATTGATCCAGGGACTAGCATTGTAAACACAGGGACCTCTACCTTATTAAAGGTTGGGAACCTTACAGATGGTATCAGAGCATTGTGTTGCCTGTAGGATTGGTAACCCTAGTATTGGACAAAAAACCCTTAGAAAAATAAGAGTTGTATTTGTTCCAAACTTATTTACAAACAATATTGTAAACTCTTTCCTCAACCATTTTGATTTTGACTCTACATCTCTTCTATTTCAAACTTGATGGAAAATCCTACCCCATGGCCAAAGACTTCACCATGTGCAAAGGACTTCTTCAACTCTAATGTCTTCAACATCTTCAACTCTAATGTCTTCAACATCTTCAATTCTAATGACTTCAACATCTTCAACTCTAATGACTTCAACATCTTCAACATTTTCACCAAGGACTTCAACCTTGGATATCACTAAGGACTACAAGTGAGACAAGAAATCTTGCTCAAGATTTGGAAACTAAGGAAACACAACTTAGAAGGAGCCATCAACACCTTTGAAGTATTTGTGATCAAGAGTTTTCCCAAGGAAACCATGATCTCATGCAAGAAGAATCAACCAAGAAAGATGGAAAGATCTCAAGTGAACCATATAGATGGACCACCATATTTAGTTAAGTCAAACACACCAACTTATGTGGTGTAACAAAAATATTTTATTGCCTAAAAATGTGCTTGAACTTTGTTGTTTGAGTGAAATGTTTGGCTTGTGATTTCTTGCACATTGCTTGAGTGAATTGTGATGTGTGTGATTAGAATTATTTCCTTAGAAATATTTTTGCCTATTCTAATCCCAATCCAACCCACACAGATGACTTCTCCAAGAATCTCCAACATCAAGGATGGTGACAACAACAACCAAGAGGACAACATGAGAGAACTCATAGTAACCCAAACCCAGTTGAGCCAAGAGACAACTCAGCTTTTAACCAACAACAATGGACTAGACCCAGCCATACAAAGGATTTTGAAACTTCAATCCCAATTGTTGCAAGGATTGGTTACTCAAATGATCAACATGGGAGAAAACTTTCCCCAAAAAGCAAATGACAACAAGGATGACAAAGATGTTATTTTAGAAGGAACCAAAGCTTGCAATATTTGTGGAGACAAGGATCATATATCCAAGGAGCATGAAGATCAATGCCCTAATTGTGAAGAAGAAGGTCATATCTCTAGTAACTGCCCCAAGAAGAGAGAAAGATTTCCCACCTTTGAGGTGTGGTATGAAGAGCATGAACTAGAAGAACTCCTAGCTTTGGAGAGACCCAAAAAGAAGAAGAAGGATAAAAGCCAGTTGCAATGTTACAATTGCAAAGAGATGGGACACTATGCCAGTGAATGTACAGAAAATAAGAAGAGCCAAGAAGACAAACAAAAGCTAGTGAAACCCAAGATGAGGAAGGATATTAGCCAAGTGATGTGCAACCACTGCAAAGAGTTAGGACATTATGCATCATATTGTCCAGAGAAGCCACCTCAAGACCTCAACCTTATCACATGTTTCAAATGCAAGGAACTAGGCCACTATGCAAACTTCTGTCCAGGAAAGTTACATCAAGATCCCAAGTAAGACAAGATGTAATTTAGTTGGAAATTTTCAAGGGTGGTAGTACCCTAGTTGTTTTGAACCAACTTGTAACCCTAGCCTCACCAAATCTCGGGACGAGATTTATTTTAAGGGTGGTAGCCTATCACATCCCAAGATTTTCCAAATCTTGTTATGTAAAAATAAATGAATAATATAAAACTTTGTTGATTTTCAGGGTGAGAAGAAACTTTTTGATTCCAATTAGAAGCTTTCAAACCTATTTTGATCAAATAAATCCTAAAGGGATTTATAAGGATAAACAATTAATAAAGAAAGATTTTAATAAGTAGAATTACTATTTTTGGATCTTTAATAATAAGATTTGGTTTTCAAATAAAAAGGTAGAAGTATAAATAAGGATTATTTTATAGAGCCAAATTAAAACTTGGCCAAGCTTTTGAAATAAAATGTTTTGCTTTGATTAAAAGAGAAAAGGTTTATTTAAATAAAATAATGAGAGTTTATTAATAAACCAATTTTATTGAAGTAAAGGTTTTCCCATTTTAAATAAACACTAAAACTTGTTAATTTACTTTAAAACAAGTTTTCCAAGTATTTTATATTTTCAAATAAAACCTACTGAAATGATTTTGGGTACTATTTTATTTTTCAAATAGATTTTTAAAATAAATCAAATCCTATTTGATTTAATAACTAAGGTCTATTTATTTAATTATTAAATAGATCCTAAAAGAATAAAAATATTTTTTTATTTTGGACTTTGGTTTGTGTTGTTAAACAGAACCAAAACTCAATGCAAAGTTTGGAGGAGTTTTGAATTGAATTGTTGTTTGAATTGTTTGATTGAATTTCAAAACAGAAAATCAAATTAGAAAAAGAAAAAGACAAACAAAACAGAAAAAAAATATGAAAAGGACCCAGCCCAACTAGCCTGGCCCAACTAAACCCAGCCAGCCCACTGCCCCTCTCCTGTAGAAAAACGTTTCAGACCAAACACCCTACCCGCTCAGCGACATACATGTGGACCCCAACTCCCCTCTCTCACTTCGCTGACGAAACGGCCCCACCCCCTAGCTTTCTTCCCCACCCGCCGCTGACCGCGCACCCCCTTCTCTGGCCATTACTGCCGATGAAATGCCGGCGTGAATACGCGTTAACCACACCATGTAACGGCCCTGCGACGACGCCTACTTAATCGCCAGCATCTCCTCTCTCGTTCCCCTCTGTCGCCCTACCTTAGCGCGCCCCCAGGCTGCCAAATTTTCTCCTGCACCACCCTCTGTTCCGACGCTCTCCGGCAGCGATTCCGGCAACCCCGCGCCACCCCTTACCTCCCCGAGCACACGGGAAAGTTCCCCAGACCCAGGCGCACCTCCCCGTAACGCCAGCTCGTCCCCGCGTGCCCTAGAACTTCGGCAACGACGACGACCACCGCCGCCACCGTCTGCCTCAACTCCGTCAGTCTTTTCCGGTGAGTGCTGACCGCCCTTCTTCCTCTCGATGATGCACGCTTGATCGCCAACCTCTTGCGCAGCTAATGCCGTTCTTGCCTTGTATTCTTGTGCACCGTAGCGTCGCCCCCGTCGACGTCTGAGCGAGACCGACGCCACCCCTGACTCCGGCGAGGAATCACGACTGATCCAGTGCGCCCCCTGACAAACCGCAAGCGAGTTGAGCTTCAGCGTCACCCCACGAACTCGGTGAGCATCCCCTTTTACTCTCCCGCTTCCTGCATCGCCGGCAACGCCACCGCCAGGCCGCTCCGCCGCCAGTAGCCACCGCAGCGCCGCTAGTGTCTGGTCGAGGCACTGGGAGCCGTCAGATCCAGATCAGAGCGATAGGATAGTTTCACTTAACGAAGGGGTATGCGATGATCAGAGCCGCACAGATCTCTTTTAATCCAACGGCCTATATCTGTTGATCCACGCGAACCGTTTTTGCCCAATAGAATCACGCCACGTGGCTTAGACTTCGATTTAAAAACAGAAACTTTCCTATTAGAAGTTCAATTTTGTAAAATACATAACTTTCAAACCACACGTACAAATTTTGCAAATTTTATATCAATGGAATCAGCAAGACAAGCCCTAGCCAACCATGCACTTTGTTTAGCAAAGAGGTTCTGGTAAAATGTTTGTTTTTGCAGAAACTTGTGTATGCTCGTCTAGGATATAAAAATTATTCCAAAATGAATTTGAGGATAAAATCTTTGGAAAATGGTTTGTTAAGAACCTACTGACCCTAGGAAACAAATTGTGGTTTCAAAAATGTATTTGGTGAAGAAAAAGAATGATTCTTTGATTTAAAACCAATTCTAGTAAAATAAAAATATGGTTTATTTATTAAAAATGATTTTGAAGGAAAACCTTTGGGAAATGTTTTGTTTTAAACTCTCTGACCCTAAACACAAAGTTTTATGGTTTGAAAACACATTTTTTGAATCCTATAGATTAATGCCTTATTGAAAACATTTTTACACCACATAAAATGATACCTTGTTTTAAAAAGGGTTTATAAAGTGAAACCTATTGCAAATGACTTTGCCACTTTATAAAATGACCAATAGGTGTTTCCAAATGTTTACAACCTACTAGAAACCACTTTTACAAATAAAACAACCTATTGCATGCTTGCATGCATTACTTTGATTTTATCATTTTATGTGATGAATTGCTTGAATGGTAGATTGAAATATTGTTTGCTTGATTGATTTGTAGTGACTTGAAGTGTGTGAACATTGCAAAGATCAAGGAGTGAACCTATACTCTACCAAAAAGGCAAGTGATGCTTCATACTTTTGTCCCATTATTTTCACTATGCATTAGTGATTTTTCTAAGTAAAACTTGCATGGAATTTTTGCTAGGTATAAACCATTGTATGGGAAATCCTAGTAGATGAAACCTTAGTAGAAATTTCCTAAGTTAAGATCCCTACTACTATCATGCTTAGCTTAGCTAGTAGAAAACAAGGGTGGAATATATATTCACACTATGGAAAAATTTCTAAGTCTGAGGACTTGTGTTTTGTTTAATAAAACAACTAAGAGAATGAATCACCTGGGTGGAATGGAAGGAATGGTTTGTGTTGAGTGGTTCACAAGGCCCATTTTTATGGTTTACCTTGTGTATCTCACTTGTGGATGGCCACCCAGGAACAAAGAGATTTGAGATGTCAAATGTTGAGAAGCTTCAAGTGCAACCACTTGGCATTATGGGCTCTGCCTGGATCACATAGGTTGCTAGAACTTAGCCATTTGGACAGTTGGTGGTAGTGGGATGATAGGTTGGAACGCGTCCACTTGGTCTAAGGAAAGGCTTCTGAAAGATCTTGTCTTGGTGAAACCAAGTCTTGTGGGGAAAGTGCACTACCTCTGCAGAGTGTAAAATCTAAGTACTTAGCCATGTCCCTGGTAAAGGACAATTTGAGCATCAAGACATGGAAGCTATCAAGAATCTCATCATCCAAAATTTCTAAGTTAAAAACTTGTGGTTGAACAAGGGTTAAAGGATCTTCAATCTTTGATTGGTAGATGCCTTGGGTGATTTTGCCAAACAGAAACTTAGTGTTTTCAAATGATAAGGAAAAATCTATTTTGAGCAATGCAAGCCTAACCTCCACTTAGCCAGATGCATATAGATGATAGACTCCACTATACTACCATAGTATCACTTGCCAATACAATTCAAATGTATTGACCCTTGTGGCTGTAACTTGTTATGTTGCAGGTTTGATTGATTTAGTGAAGTGTGTTGATTAGGATTACAAAGTCTACAAACAACATGTCTGCCTGTGGCACTTTGAAGATGAAGGACCCCATGCTTATAGATATTCTGCTGCAATGTAATGTAATAGCCAAATGAGCTATGTAAGATGTAATAAAATTATGTTATTCCTGGTTATAACATTGTATTATGACCTTTGTTTCTTGATATTTCATCTTAACCGTGGATGCTAGCTATTGATCCAGGGACTAGCATTGTAAACACAGGGACCTGTACCTTATTAAAGGTTGGGAACCTTACATTGGAAGCCCAACAACTGTCTACAAGAATAGAAGTGCGTAGACATCAAGCTCTTTTCTGGCGCCGTTACCGGGGAGGTAAGGTAAAAGGTACTCACATCCTCTGGTGTGAGTGCTCGAAGTTATTTCCTTTAGATTCTGCAATTTTGTCCTTTTGTTTATTGTTTTCACTAGTTAGGCTTAATGGAAAACAACAAAAAAATTAGAGAGCTTTATAGTATTTATCTTGAGTTAGGACATGAAGTGTTTGAAGAGAAAATTAAAAACCTATGGAGCTTTATTTGCATGTAATAACAATGTTATTAGTATGAATTCTTTGGACGCCATTATTGCTAATGCTATGGAAACGTCAAAGCTTGGGGAAGCTATTTTTTATGAAAATGATCTTTTTAGTTCCCCAGCTTTGGAAAATAGCTATTCGATTGCTTATGATGATACCAAACCTCCAATATATGATGATTACAATGATGAATATGATATTTTTAGTCCACCTACTATTGAGGAGGAAGTTAATTGTGATTACAATATGCCTCCTATATTTGATGACTATGGTGATGAGAATAATAGTGATAGCTATTTTGTTAAATTTGCTCCGACTACAATTAATAAGAATGATTATGCTTATGTGGAGAATAATAATTATTATATGCCTATGGATCATGATAAGAATGTTTTATGTGATAGTTAAATTGTTAATTTTATTCATGTTGCTACTGAAAGTTATTATGAGAGAGGGAAACATGGTCTTATGCATCTCAACAATATTAAGTTTCCCCTCTTTATGTTGAAAATTTTGAGTTGCACTTGTTTTGCTTTCCTATGCTTGTTGCTTTGTGCTTTCATGACTTGTTTCTTTACAAGATTCCTATGCATAGGAAGTGGGTTATACTTAAATGTGTTTTGAATTTTCTTCTTGATGCTCTCTTTTACTTCAATTCATATTTCTTATGTGAGCATCTTCTCAAATTATCAAGCCTAACTTAAAGGCGTTAAAGAAAAGTACTTCTTGGGAGATAACCCAATAGTTTTCTTGAGTCTTGGAGTTAGTACTTCTGTAATAACCTCTCCTTATCCATTTTATTTGATTTTTGTGCCAAGAATAACCTCTAATGAGAGGGAAGTAAGATTTGGCGAGTTGCTGTCCCGAGACAGATTTTTGTGCTTCACTGTAAAACTTCGTGAAGAATCTCTATAAGTAAGATTGATGTGATATTTTACGAATAAATTCCCTAGTATGTTAGTTAACTTTAGTTAGTTTAAAACTTTTTGATTTGAGCAATATAAGGTCTTCGAAAAAATTGGTTTTTACCCACTGGTCTGTTTTGACAGATTATTGCCATTATTTGCATTTGCTTCTTATTGATTCCTTCTTTGGGTTCTTTTTGGGAAATTGATATTTTTGAGGGAATTGCTACAGTAGCTTGTGTTTTTAGTGAATGTTTTGATATTCTAAAGCTAAACCCAAAGGTCTATTATCTTTTGAATACACTAATGTTGCTAATGAAGATTGTGTGAAGTTTTGTATGAAGCAAAAAAATTAGGTGTAGAGAAAAAATGATGTAATGAGATGAAGAATGGACAAAAGCTCAAGCTTGGGGATGCCACCCCATGTCACCCCGAGAATATTCAAGAGGTACAAGCGTCAATGCTTGGGGATGCCCAAGGCATCCCCTTCTTCATCAATAAAAAGCTCAGGTCTTTCTAGACACTTCGTTTTTATTGTTTCATACACAAGTTGTGTTGTTCTTGGAGCGTCTTAGTTTTCGTTTGCTTAATTTGCTTAAGTAAAGTTGGTTGGATCATAGCACACTTACTTTGGAGAGAGACACACTCTGTTCTCGTTGCCTAGAACACTCTAGTTTTAATTCTTATTGTCTTGCGAGTGTTCTCTTTTGCTAGCACTGTGTTTAGCCTTATTTTTCTTGTGCTTTCAGCTTAGAACTTTTTAGTTCTTCTTTATGGGTTTGTGAGACAAGCTCATTGATCTTTGTTGATTATCATCTTTGTGAGTTGTTTCAAATAAGTCGATTGGTGTTGGAAAAGAGTAGGAAGTTTCATGCTTATAGTGGTACAAGAGGAGCTTGGTTTGACTGTGACTTAGACTTTAGCATGTCATGCTAGGTGTTGTTTTGACCATATTCTTAGTGATTATTTCTGTAGCATGACTTTTTCCAAACAATTGGGATTGCTTATGTGACTTGCAAGAATCATGTGTTGTTTTAGCATACAAAAGCATAATATTGTGGTATTCTCCTTTGATGATTTGTTTGGGTTGACTTGGCACATGCTCACACCATGTTATGACTATGAACCAGTCACCTTAGCCTCTATGATCATTTAGTTTTTGACTTATGGTACCAATTTATGCTTTGATTAGTAATGTTTTGTCGCTCTGCATGATTATGGCCATTATTGCTCTCTTAGTTGGTCGCTCCCAGTCTTTTACTAGCCTCCACTTGTATTGAGTAAGCTCTACATGAATCCAACTCCCAAGAAACCAAGTTATTCAAAGTGTCCACTATAAATTCCTATGCATGGTGTGTTACACCATTCCAAGTATATTCTTGTTTTATCTATCTTCCAAATTAAACTTGTTATGTGAAACCTAGTGATTAAAGCTCTCACAAACTTGATGGCACACTTCATTTTTCTTGCCCCTAATAAACTTGAACCATTGTGCCATCTATGTTGTATATACTTGCACTTATACGTTGGAATTAGCAGAACCGTGCTGTCACGGGGAACGCTTTCAACATTGCACTTGTACTTTGTACACAATTGATATCATGCTCTTTTGTTTATGGATGTCGTTAGTGTGAAATAAAAGGGGAGATTGTAAGTCCATGGAGTTATGTATGTGTGTTAGATAAACGCCTGGGCTGCTAGCCTAAGCCATGCCTAATCATGGTGGAAACTTGCAACATCACCATAGTGAGCAATCTATGAACCTTTCTTCTTGTAAAAAAGAGACATATTGAAAAG
Organism: Avena atlantica; assembly: GCA_910589765.1. Classification (NCBI taxonomy): domain Eukaryota; kingdom Viridiplantae; phylum Streptophyta; class Magnoliopsida; order Poales; family Poaceae; genus Avena; species Avena atlantica. The sequence continues at coordinate 52,130,528 of OU342736.1, read as the reverse complement.
AGGAAAGAGAGAAAAAAGCACCATTTTCCCATGGTAAATAAGAAGATTGCTGAGATGCTCATTGTCTGCTTGCCTTGTCATTTTGATTATTGGATAGCTCCTGTACCATGTGCAAGGGGTACCCCGTTGGCGGTTCTCTATGATACACATGTACTTACTATGACAAGAACTTACCAGTGACTAAAGTTGAGTAGCATGAGGAGCGGCCCTCGTACTCAAGGGACATGAGATTGCCAACTTATACTTTGTCAAGCATATACTCCATAGTTTGTTCACTTTAACCTTAATCACTTCAAGATGCTTATGATAGGGGCAATGAGAGTTGGAAGCTAACAAGTACCATAATTTTTGGAAGCTCTTTATGAAACTTGAAATCCCTGCTCCCTTTATGAAGGGCCTTTCTTCCACTATTATATTGAGTCTCCACCTTCTATACTTAGGCACCAATTAAGAGAGCATAGTTGTCATTCTTAGTTTTATGTTCATTGTCCCAAAACTTATTGATTGATTCATATTGTTGATATTGCTTATTCTTGAACTATTTGTATCTAGTCACCCTTATGAATCTTTGTTTGTATCCTTTCATGTTGCATGCATAGTTACTTTGTCCTATTGTTAGAACTTCATATTTCATGCTCATGTTAAGAGTACTTTGATCCCAGCTTTCAATGCTTTGCAAATGGTTTGATCATGATTGTGATGGTGCATGTCACCTCAAAAATTATTCTTTTTATCACTTACCTACTCGAGGACGAGTAGGAGTTAAGATTGGGGATGCTTGATACGTCGAAAACGTATCTATAATTTTTCATGCTCCATGCTTGTTTTGTGCTAACTTTGCTATGTTTTGGCTACACTTTGAGGTATTTTTATACACTCTCTGGAACTAAACTATTGACAAGAGGCCATAGTGCCAGTTGCCTGTTTTCTGCTGTTTTTGGTTTCAGAAAGCTAAAAAATGAATATTCTCGGAATTGGACGGGACAAAAGCCAAAGTTCATATTTTCCCAGAACGATACGGAAAATCAAAGACGAGACGGAGGAGGACACCAGGGTAGCCAGACCCTAGGTGGGCACGACCCCACCCTAGCCGCGCCCACATGGGGTGTGGGCCCCCTGGGCCTCCATCGACCTTGCCTCCTTCGCCTATAAGAAGCCCTCGACTCAGAAACCCTAAATTATCAACCAGAAAGCCACGAAAAGTTCCGTAGTGCCGCCGCCACCGAAGGGGACATTCGGGGGACAGAAGTCTCTGTTCCGGTACCCTGTCGGGATGGGGAAGTGCCCCCAGAGCCATATCCATCGATCTCCACCACCATCTCCATCACCGTTGTTGATTCCCATGTTGAGGAGGGAGTAGTTCTTCCTCGAGACTAAGGGCTCTACTGGTAGCTATGTGTTAATCTCTCTCTCTATGCATGATCATATTGTGGTCATGAGCTTTGTAATCAAGTAGATCTACCTTGCTACTCAAGTGCTTTAATAATCTCGGCTCTCCCCATGTATGTGAAAGTGAAAGCGTGCACACCATGGTGGCACTTAGGCTAGAGTTTACATAAATACTCATCGTGCTTTAATAGATCTATATTTTCCCCACGTGTGTGACAGTGACATCATGTGCACTGTGTGTGGCACTTAAGCTAGATTACATATATATTCATGAGTTATATTTGGAGTTGGATGTCTTTATGAAATTGTGGTGTTTGCTGGAACCATCTAGCGCTCAAGGTGACAGAGTGGGGTTATCTAGATAAGGAAGGCGGACTTTGAGGTGTGCTTTTGTAGGCCTACCGTGGATTAGAGTGTCCAACCGGAGAGTATTTCGGGGTAGCATCATGAAGATAATATATTTATTGAGAGTGTTCACTAGTGAAAGTATGATCCCTAGTCCTTGTTTCTAAACATTGAAACACCGTTTGCATCTAGATCTGTTGCATGTTTGCTTGCTTCCATCTTTATTTCAGTTTGCCTTTAGTCTCTCCCACGTCAACAATAAGTCAGAAGCTCTTTTCTGGCACCGTTACCACTTGTATTTCACTATCTCTTTGCCGAAATAGTGCACCTATACACCTTCCAAGTGTATTGGGTGTGTTGGGGACACAAGAGGCTTCTTGTATCTTGATTGCAGGGTTGCTTGAGAGGGAATACCTTTGACCACTTCCTCCCTGAGTTCGATAAACCTTGGGTGATCCACTTAAGGGAAACTTGCTTCTGTTCTACAAACCTCTACACTTCGAGGACCAACAACTATCTACAAGAATAGAAGTGCGTAGACATCACCCCGCAAAAAGGAGGAGCTCACAAGATCTAAACATGGTAGCACAAAGGAGGAGAAACAACCATCTAGCTACTACATGGACCAATAGTCCAAGGTGGAACTACTCACGCATCATACCGGAGGCTGGCATGGTGATGAAGAAGGCCTCCAGGATGATCTCTCCCCTCCAGCAGGGTGCCAGGAAGAGCTTCGGATCCCCCCGATCTAGGGACAATGGTGGCAGCTGCTACGGACAGTTCCGTGGAAGATTTATCAGGTACTTAGGGTTTAGGTATCGGGTGCTTCTTATAGGCGAAGAGGGAGTCCGAGGGGGTGCCCGAGGCGGCTGCACCCCCCCCAGGTGCAGGCCAGGCCAGGCTGCGTGGCCAGGGGTTGTGGCCCCCTCGAGGTCCTCCTCCGTCTCGTCTTCTGGCTCCGTGTTCCCCACGGTAAAATATTGATTTTGGCTTTTGTCCCGTCCAATTCCGAGAATATTCATGTTCTGAATTTTCTGGAACCAAAAACAGAAGAAAACAAGCACCTGGCACTATGGCATCTTGTTAATAGGTTAGTCCTAGAAAACGAATAAAAACACTTCAAAGTGTAGACAAAGCAAAGCAAAGTAGATACTAAACAAGAATGGAACATCAAAAATTATAGATACGTTTACGATGTATCAAGCATCCCCAAGTTTAACTCCTGCTCGTCCTCGAGTAGGTAAGTGATAAAAAGAATAATTTTGAGGTGACATGCACCATGATGATGAAGATCCACCATTTGCAAGCATTCAAAGCTAGGATCAAAGAACTCTAAACATGAGAATGAAAGAAGAAGTTCTAACAATAAGACAAAGTAACTAAGCATGCAATATGAAATGATACAAACAAAGATTGATGAATAACAATGCATTGAAAGACGTTTGTTTGTTTCACATATAGAAAACATAGCATAGTGGCATTCAGCTTGTCCCTCATAGAGTAGAAATAAATGCATAGGACACCTTCAAAGTTCATAAGAGTAACTAGATACAAATAGTTCATGGGCAAGCAATATCAACAATATGAATCAATCAATAAATTTTGGGACAATGCACATAGAACTAAGAATGGAAACTATGCTCTCTTAATTGGTGCCTAAGGATAGAAGGTGGAGACTCAATATAATGGTGGCAGAAAGGCCCTTCATAAGGGAAGCAGGGATTTCAAGTTTCAAAAAGAGCTTCCAAAAATTATGGTACTTGTTAGCTTTCAGCTCTCGTTGCCCCTATCATAAGCATCTTGAAGTGATTAAGGTTAAAGTGAACAAACTATGGAGTATATGCTTGACAAAGTATAAGTTGGCAATCTTATGTCCCTTGAGTACGAGGGCTGCTCCTCATGCTACTAAACTTTAGTCACCGGTAAGTTCTTGTCATAGTAAGTACATGCGTATCATAGAGAACCGCCAACGGGGTACCCCTTGCACATGGTACAGGAGCGATCCCATAATCAAAATGACAAGGCAAGCAGACAATGAGCATCTCACCAAGCTTCTTATTTACCATGGGAAAATGGTGCTTTTTTCTCTCTTTCCTCTTTTCAATATGTCTTTTTTTATAAGAAGACAGCTTCATAGATTGCTCACTATGGTGATGCTGCAAGTTTCCACCATGATTAGGCATGGCTTAGGCTAGCGGCCCGGGCGTTTCTCTAACACAAAATACATAACTCCATGGACTTACAAGCTGCCTCTTTGTTTCACACCGGAGACATCCATAGACAAAAGAGCATGATATCAATTGTGTACAAAGTACAAGTGCGACGTTGAAAACGTTCCCCATGACAGCATGGTTCTGCTAATTCCAACGTATAAGTGCAAGCATATACAACATAGATGACACAATGGTTCAAGTTTATTTAGGGGCAAGAAAAATAAAGTGTTCCATCAAGTTTGTGAGAGCTTTAATCACTAAGTTTCACATAACAAGTTTAATCTGGAAGATTGATAAAACAAGAATATACTTGGAATGGTGTAACACACCATGCATAGGAATTTATAGTGGACACTTTGGAATAACTTGGTTTATTGGGAGTTGGATGCATGAGTAGAGCTTACTCATACAAGTGGAGGCTAGGAAAAGACTGGGAGCGACCAACTAAGAGAGGAATAATGGCCATAATCATGCAAAGCGACAAAACATTAGTAATCGAAGCATAAAGTGGTACCACAAGTCAAAAACTAAATGATCATAGATGCTATGGTGACTGGTTCATAGTAACATGGTGTGAGCATGTGCCAAGTCAACCCAAACAAAGCATCAAAGGAGAATACCACAAAACTATGCTTTTGTATGCTAAAACAACACATGATTCTTTCAAGGCACATTAAGCAATCCTAATTGTTTGGAACAAGTCATGCTACAACAATAACCACTAAGCATAAGGTCAAAACAACATCTAGCATGACATGATAAAGTCTAAGTCACAGTCCAAAGTAAGCTCCTCTTGTACTACTCAAGAAGGAACTTTCTACTTCTTTCCAACACCAATCAACTTATTTAGAATAACACGGCGAAAACAGGGGTCCAACTACTTTATTCAAGAAAACTAAGCAAACGAAAACCAAAAATGAAAACTGAGACGCTCCAAGAACAACACAACTATGCATGAAACAATAAAAACGAAGTGTCTAGGAAGACCTTAGATTTTTATTAATGAAGTAGGGGATGCCTGATGACCCACAAGTATAGGGGATCACAACAGTCTTCGAGGGTAGTATTACCCAATTTATTGATTCGACACAAGGGGATCCAAAGAATACTTTCAAGCCTTAACAACTGAGTTGTCAATCCAGCTGCACTTGGAAATAGTTCTTGCTCATAGAAGTTTATTAGTAGCAATAGTTTGGTAGTAGCAATAGCAGCAGCAAAACAAGGCAATAGTAACAGTAGTAGCAAATAGTAGGATATGAGCGCAGTAGGCATAGGGATGGATCTAGGGAAATTGCAGATAAATGAGATAAAGCATCCAAGTACCAAACAATCATAGGCATGTGCTCCATATATAGTCATGCGTGCTCGCAATGAGAACTTGCACAACATCTTTTGTCCTGCCAGCCCGTTGCAGTGGGGCCTCAAGGGAACTACTGGCAATTAAGGTGCTCCTTTTAATAGAGCACCGGAGCAAAGCATTAACACTTCGTGAACACATGTGATCCTCACATCGCAGCCATCCCCTCAGGTTGTCCCAATTTCTGTCACTTCGTGGCCTTTGGATCCGGACAATGATACATGTACACAACTTGAAGATAAGATCACAAACCATACTATCATAATGATTCAATAATAAGTTCAGATCTGAGATCATGGCACTCGGGCCCTAGTGACAAGCATTAAGCACAACAAGTTGCAACAAAGTCAAATAGCACTAATAGAGTTACTAGGCACCATGCCCTAACAATCTTATTCGATTACATGATAGAACTCATCCAATCCCTACCATCCCCATAGCCCAAAGTGGGGGATTACACACTCTTAGAAGAGGGAAACATGGATGGTGGACGGAGAGGCATTGGTGATGACGATGGCGATGATCCTCTCCAAATTCCCCGTCCCGGCAGGGTGCCAGAACGGAGTTTCTGGTTCCGAATCACGGTTTCTGGTGGTGGCAGTGCATCGGAACTCTTTCTAGAAAGACGTCGAACCCCCCTCGTTTTTAGGTCAAGAGGCATATTATAAGTAAAGAGGGAGGCCGAGGGGGTGCCTGGGGCAGCCACACCCCCTCCAAGCGTGGCCTGGGCCCACCCGCACGGTAGGGGTGTGGGCCCCTCAGGCCTCCCCTCCGTCTCATATTCTGGCTCCGTGAGTCTTCTGGTTAAAGAGGATTTTTGGCATATTTTCCGGGATTTTTCCTCATAGTTGATTTCTGCACAAAAACTAGACATCAAGGTAATTCTGCTGAAAATAGCGTCAATCCGTGCTAGCTGTATCCAAATCACACAAGTTTAGAGGAGAAACAATAGCAAAAGTGTTCGGGAAAGTAGATACGTTTTGGACGTATCAACTCCCCCTAAGCTTAGCTTATTGCTTGTCCTCAAGCAATTTAGGTGAAAACTAAGTGTGATAAAAGAACTTTCATGAACACATTTGCTTCATATGATGTATATATTCTCAGCACAGGAGTAGACACTTAGACAATTCATAATAAGGAGTATGCAACTAAGTCTACTCAATAGTCATTGCAAGCTATGAAGAGATTCCAACTCAACAATAATAAGTAGCATGAAACATAAACATAAGAAACATTGCAATGCTCATAATAAGGTATGATATAGTGGTATCTCGCTTGCCTTTGTTTGTAGAGCACAATAAAAATGCCAAGGTACCTCTGAAGTTCAAGTGAATACTAGAAGTAAAGATATCAGAGATACAAGCATCAAAGTGATGACATAATTAACCAAGTTTTGAGACAAGCACATTGCACTAAGAATGACAACTATGCTCTCAAGAAGGTGCTCATAGAATAAGTGGTGACTCAACAAGGAAGTGAAAAGGTTTCGAAAAGTTTGAAAGGCTTCCAAATGCTGAAAGTAAGGTACTCATTAGCTTTGAGCTCTCATTGCCCCTAACATACACATCTTTATATGGTTAAGGTAAAAGTGAGGTCCAATAGGAGTTATATGCTTGACAGACCATAAACTAGAAATCTCATGTCCCTTGAGTACGAGGGCCGCTCCTCATGCTACTCAACTTTAGTCACCTGTAAGTTCTTGCATCGTAAATACATGTGTATCACAGAGAACCGCCAACAGGGTACTCCTTGCACATGATACATGAGCTATCCCATGATCAAAATGATAAGGAAAGCAGACAATGAGCATCTCGGCGATCTTTTTATTTTCTATTTGCATAGTTTTTTATTGAGGATGCTTCACAGATTGCTCATTATGGTTATGCTGCAAGTTTCCACCATGATTAAGCATGGCTTAGGCTAGCGGCCCGGGCGTTTCTCTAACACATATATATAACTCCATGAACTCACAAGCTCCCCTTTTATTTCACACCGATGAGATCCGCAAACAAAAGAGCATGATATCAACTGGATATGTATCCATAAGTGTTGAAAGCGTTCCCCGTGACAGCACGGTTCTGCTAACTCCCAGCCTATAATTTCAAGCATATAAGTTTCATGGACAGTCACAATCGTTCAAATTTATTAAGTGCAAGAAATAAAGTGTGCCATCAAGTTCGTGAGAGCTTTACTAACTAAATTTCTCAAAACAGACAAACATTTTATTTGGAAGAAAACAACGCATAATGAATATGCACGGAATAGCAAATGATGCTAGTATGTAGGTATGGTGGACACTGTTGGCAATATTGGTTTTGGGGACTTGGATGCACAAGTAGAGCTCATACTTAGTGCAAGTGAAGACTAGCAATAGAGAGGGAGCGACAAACGAGAGAGCAATAACTGTCATAATCATGCTTGCAACAAAAGAGGACTAATTATGGCATGAAAATGATACAAGAACTCTGAGGCAAAATAAATCATCGAGGCTTACTGACTATTGTTTAGTCATATGCATGCGTGGGCATGTGCCAATTCGATTCACATGAAACATTCAGAGGAGGATACCACAATATCATACCAAGTTATGAATAGAACAATGCAAGCAAACATTCATATGACATGCTACAAACTATTAGCAAGCTGGGGCTGATCATAAGAGAGCAAGAACTACTAAGCATCCATAAATAACATACACCTTACATGAACAAACTAAGCATGCTCACGATGATGAGTATATGTACAAAAATGAAAACAAATATAGTTTGTTACCAGCCTCTTACCACACCTCAAGTTGTCTTAATCTTCATTATTGCCCTTCACTTGTGTGACTTGAATAATAACATTAAACTAAAATCCACTGAGGACTACTGAACCCTGCAAAGAACTTCACAAAACCAAAGAAGAACAACTAATATTTTTGGTGTTTTCGGTTTTTAAAGCAAGCACACAAAGAAAAATCAAACAAAGAAAAAGCAAACAAAGCAAAAGCAAACAAAGCAAAATCTTTTTGGATTTTTCTGTAAGGCAAACCAAAGCTAAAAAGAAAAGAAACAAACCAAGAGAAACAACAAAAATATTTTTGGTATTTTTGTGCTTTTAGAAAGCAGAAACAAAAACCAAAAATAAAGCGAAACAATGGATATACAAAGGACCGACGAAACATGATATATAGATGAGTGTGATGTCGGTGTACCTCCCCCAAGCTTAGGCCTTTGGCCTAAGTGGGGCTCAATAGCGCGGGTAGTAACCCCAAGCTGGTGGGTCATCATAGGAATGATCATAATCAGGCGCTTGCGAGGAATAAGAAAATGCACCCCAATCATAGGAGGGCTGCTGGTATGAAGACTCCCCCATGTTGTAGGGCTGAAGCGAATCATATTCGGCATCCTCTCCAACATTCTCCTCTTGCTGGGAGAGCTCTGCCACGTAAGTGTCAAACTCCTCCTCTATGAGCGACCATCCATGCATGTTATCAAAATTAAACAAAGCAGGTGCAGACAAATAGACTACTTTTTCAGTCCTACCCCCTCTCCAACCACGCTTGACAAAGGATAAATCATACGGTAAACTTCTCACAGTAGCCCAAGAAGAAAAAAAATTATGCTGAACCATGGAATCAAGATCAAGCCTCTCTATGGGGAACCAATAATATGAATGGTGAGGCTCTAAACCATGGAAAGCTAGCAACCTAGAGGCAATGAGACCTCCACAAATTCCACCCTTCTCGCGGATAGTGGTAAGACGGTAAGCTATCAAAGCAACCAGGTTAGAAGATCTATCCCTATTCAAAGCAGGTGAGATAAAAGCTAGATCAAATGAAGATAACTTTCTAGCAATATTTCTAGCAAGAAAACACTTGGTAATGAAATAGGAAAAATACCTAATGGATGGGAACTGAATGTTCCGAATTTTACTACTTTCCTTCGAGAAGTCGAAACCTTGCCAAATTTCATCATATAAATCCATAAGTTACTTAGGCCTCTCCTTGATCTTCTCATAAGATCTCCAATGGGGCACTCTAATAGTTGCACAGAAATCGGCAAAAGGTAGGTCGACAGCTAGATTGTAGATTTTATAATGGACCATGGGATTAGACGAGGACCAAATAAACTGGAAGTCCTGCACCACTGCCATGGTTAGCTTAACATACTGATATGGTTCTTCTTCAAAAAAGTGTTCTAACCCTGCATTAGTAATCATAGTCTAGAAATCCTGGAAGATTCTCGCGGCTGTCATAAATTCAGGGCATGGATATATGGAAGGAAAGACTCCTTCCTCATGATGTACTTTCATTGGCTCATGTCCCATCAAATCATATTGATTCAGTGGGTTTGCACTCATCTTCTTTTCTGAAATTTTTAGACAAACATCAAACCAAGTGATTTCCAAGTTGATAAATGATGAGGAACTACTATAGGAACTTGCTAGAGGGCTGAACATGCATCAAAATGAAATATCTAAGCATAGAACAAGCATGCAAGCTCACACAACCTGACACCTATAGCAGCAAAATACTCAAGATACAATCTACCAATCACAAAGCTAATTGGACAAGCAGAGGAGGCACATACCAAGGAGCAATCCCTTCAAAAATCAGCAGCAAAGATGGGCTAAGCAAGGAGATCAAAAAGCGGGAGCAAGAACAGCAAGAACTCGAGATTGAGAAATTTTTCCGGTGTTTTTCAGGAGAGAGAAATAAGTGGCTGGGAGGAAACAACTTGGAGGGGCTCAGGTGGGTCCGACCCATGCTAGGCGCGCCACCAGGGGGTGTGCTGGCCCGGGGGGTCCCCCTGGGCCACTCCAGGTGTCCCTCTTCCCCTTTTTTCGAGGAAAAATTTAATATGAATTTTCTAGATTTTTTCAGGAAACTTTATTTTTGGCCAATTTTCAGGGTATGAAAATTAATTTTCTCGCAGAAAAAGATTTTTTTAGAATAAGCAAAAGCAAACAAAAACCAAAAATACAGAAGTTCTAAGACACTCTAACAAGAAAACAACTAGCAAAACTAAAGCTAACAAGAGAAAGATCAAAGACTAGGAAGGAGAAAAGTAAAAGTGAGCAAGTATAACCACTGTGAAATCATTGTTTTGTTCATTAAAATACTTTTGTTAACAAGGTTGGTCAAGTCTTGTTACCAAAAAAATCTTATATGAAACAAAACTTTGCATTCTACAAAGTGATTATGTTACCTCAAACTTGATAGCAATGGTCCCAATCATAATAGTTTCAAAACTTTCCTATGGAATGGGACAATATATTTCTCCAACTTTGATGCTCTCAACATTTTCAATGGAATTCAGGCAATAGCTCTTAGCAACCTTCTTGGGGAAATAGACAGTATGCTCTTTGTCATTAATATTAAAAGTTACTTTTACTTGATTACAATTGATGACAACACCTGCAATGTTAAGAAAAGGTCTCCCAAGAATAATAGACATATTATCATCTTCAGGCATTTCAAGCACAACAAAATCAGTTAAAACCAAGCAATTATGAGCCACTTGAACATGAACATCCTCACATATCCCAATAGGAATAGTAGTTGACTTATCAGCCATTTGCAAAGCTATATCAGTTGGTATCAAATTTTCTAGCTGGAGTCTCTTGTAGAGACAAAAAGGCATAACACAAATTCCAGCTCCCAAATCACATAAAGCAGTTCTAACTTAATTATTATTAATATAGCAAGGAATAGTTGGTATAACTGGATCACCAAGTTTATTTGGAACCTTACCATTGAAGTAATAATTAGCAAGCAAAGTAGAAATTTCCTCATTAGGAATCTTCCTTTTATTAGAGACAATATCCTTCATATACTTTGAATAATGTAGAGGTCCCAACCTTTAATAAGGTAGAGATCCCTGTGTTTACAATGCTAGTCCCTGGATCAATAGCTAGAATCCACAGTTAAGATGTAATATCAAGAAACAAAGGTCATAATACAACTTTATAACCAGGAATAAAATAATTCATTACATCTTACATAGCTTATTTGGCTATATCATTGCAATGCAGCAGAAATAACTATATAGCATGGAGTCCTTCATCTTCAAAGTTCCACAGGCAATCATGTTGGTTGTAGACTTGTAATCCTAATCAACACACTTCACTAACATCAAAGAAACCTGGAACATTATAAGTTACAGCCATAAGGGTCAATACATTTGAATTGTATTGGCAAGTGATGGTATGGTAGAATAGTGGTATCTATCATCTATATGCATTTGGATAAGTGGAGCTTAGGCTTGCTTTGCTCAAAATAGATTTTTCCTTATCATTTGAAAACACTAAGTTTTTGTTTGTCAAAATCACCCAAGGCATCTACCAATAGAAATTGGTGATCCTTTAACCCTTGTTCAACCACAAGTTTTTAACTTAGAAATTGGGATGAGGAGATTCTTGATAGCTTCCATGTCTTGATGCTCAAATTGTCCATTGCTGGGGACACGGCTAAGTACTTAGATTTTACTCTCTCGAGAGGTGGTGCACTTTCCCCACAAGACTCCACATGCATCGAGACAAGATCTTTCAGAAGCCTTCCCTTAGACCAAAGTGGACACGTTCCCAAACCTATCACCCCCTACCACCAACTGTCCATCTGGCTAAGTTATTGCAACCTATATGATCCAGGCAGAGCCCATATTGCCAAGTGGCTACAGTTGAAGCTTCTCAAAATTTGACATCTCAAATCTCTTTGTTCCTAGGTGGCTTTCCACAAGTGATATACACTAGGGTAGGCCATAAATATGGGGCCCTGTGTAACCACTCAACACAAACCATTATTTCCATTCCACCCAGGTGATTCATTCACATAGTTGTTTTATTAAACAAAACACAAGTCATAGACTTAGAAATATCTCATAGCATGAATATAATCCACCCTTGTTTTCTAATAGCTAAGCTAAGCATGACAATAGTAGGGATCCTAACTTAGGAAAAATTCTACTAAGGCATCATCTACTAGGATTTCCCATGGCATAGCATACTTCAATCTAAATTCCATGCAAGTCCTACCAACACATCACTAATGCATAGTGAAAATAATAGGATAAAAGTATGAAGCACCACTTGCCTTTTTGGTAGAGAATATAATTTCACTCCTTGATCTTGCAATAGTCACATTCTTCAAATTTCACTACAATTCAATCAAGGTACAACTTCAATCTAGCATTCAAGCAATTCATCACATAAAATAAAGGAAACAAAGCAATGCATGCAAGCATGCAAAAGATTGTTTTATTTGGAAAGGTGGTTTCTAATGGGTTATAAACATTTTAAAACACCTATTGGTCATTTATAAAAGTGGCAAAACCATTTGATATTGAGTTAGTGAAAATATCCACTTTAAATCATTTTTGTTTTGCAAGAAATGATTTAAATCAAAGGAATAATTTCTAATGTTAGCCAAAGTGTTTTTAAACTCCAATATTAATGTTTATGGTCAAAGTGTTTTAAAACAAATCCATTTACAAAAGGTTTCACCTGGTAAACTCAGATGATGAGGGGAGGGTGGGGAGCCCCATGGATTCAAGTGCCGTGGCTGCTGAAAATGAGGACTGGATGTTGGAGGATCAGCATCTCCTTTCTCCTAATGAAGCACATCTCTAGGTGGGAATGGTGAGAACTTTTGTCCATACCTGATGTGCATGCTGCAAAATAGGGTTTTTCCCAACAAGGCCTGGAGCTCTGGGAAAGTTATTTTGCTCCTCATATTCAGAAGGATGCTTCCTCAAAAGGCTCTCTCATGTGTGATATCCCTGTAAGTTGGTTTAATTTTATTACTATCATGCTTGCTACCCCTGAGAAGTTTAGTTGGGTCAAGAGCTTCCTTACTTCTCCTTTATGGGAAATTATTAAAGAACATATTGCTGAAGAGAACTCCATTTCTTTCATCATCCCTAATGAGAGCATTTCTCAGATGGCTCCTCCTTGTTTGGGCATTGAAGCTAAACAATCTTCCTGCTCTCCCTCCACCCCTTCCAGAAAGAGAAAGGGCAAGGAGCCTCTTGTTGACACTGAGGTGAGAAGAAGCCCTAGAATTGTTGAACTGAATGGGGATTTTAAAAGCCACCTAAATTGCTTAATTGCTGATTGTCTGGTTTGCAATGCTGTTCCACCATGCTTGAATCCTAAAGTGGTTAAAAATCTTGCTGCCTCTTTCTGCAAGGTAAAGGATGGTGACCTGGAGAAGAGGTTGCTCAAGAAAGGGAAAGCCACTGAAGTGGCAGTAAAGGCTCCTCAAAAAGGAATCATCAAAGGAACTGGCTCATCAAGCTTGAGCATTGGAGGCAAGAAGAAAGCTGGGGCTGCTGGTACCTGTGGTCAGCAAGCCAAGAAGAAACCCCCCACTTAAGTGTTTTAATGTATCAAACTAAGTCTTTTGCTGGAGTCTTGTTGACTCCCTATTCTGAGGCCTGCTCTTGTGGTCTTTTCATGTGATTGGTACTTATTGTTGAATCTGTCAGTGGTGTTATGATATGGATTGCCTTTTGTCTATGTGGCTGTTGTTTTCTCAATTGGGTGGTTACATTACTTATATCACCCCATCATTCTACATACATCTGGTTTCTTAATGGATAACAAAAGAATTTGGAAGATCTTGAACTGGAATATCAGGGGAATTAACTCTGAAAAAAATGGGTTGCTCTCAGAAATAAAATTGATGAGTCTGGCTGTGATATTATTTGCCTCCAAGAAACTAAGAGAGAAGATTTTGACATCTCTTACATAAAAAAATTCTGCCCCCCAAATTTACCAACTTTGAATTTCTTCCCTCCAGGGGAGCCTCTGGGGGTTTGATCACCATTTGGAATGGTTCTCTGTTCTCTGGGCATCTTTCCTTTCACAATGAGTTCTCCATCTCCATCACCTTGACATCTCTCTTGTCCAATGAAATCTGGATCCTCACCAATATTTATGGTCCATGCTTACCTGAAAAAAGGCAGACTTTTTAGATTGGTTTGGAAATATTGATATGCCTGATGATATGGATTGGCTCATTGTGGGTGACTTCAACTTCTGTAGAAAGCCTTCTGATAGAAATAGACAGGGTGGGGATGTGAATGGTATGCTTCTTTTCAATGAAGCCATTAATATTTTGGGTCTCATAGAATTACCCCTTAAAGGTAGAAAGTTCGCTTGGAGTAACATGCAAAAAGAACCCCTTTTGGAAAGGCTGGACTGGTTCTTTACTTCTGCTTCCTGGACTCAGAGCTTTCCTTCAACTTTTGTTGCTCCTCTTACAAAGCCTACCTCTCATCATTTTCCTTGTGTCATCTCCATTGGCACAATGATACCCAAAGCCCAGGTGCTCAGATTTGAAAATCATTGGATGCATCATAAGGAATTTAAAGCTATTGTTCAAAATGCCTAGAATATTCCTGTTGGCTTTCAGGATTCTGCAAAAAAAATTAATGATAAATTCAAAAATGTAAGAAGGGGGCTGAAGCTCTGGGCAAAAAATATGCCCTGCCTGAAATCACAAATCTGCAATGTTAATGACACCATTGATCTACTGGATGCTATGGAGGAAATGAGAACTCTTACTATCCTAGAATGGAATCTCAGAGATCTCCTAAAGAATCTTATAATTTCTCTGTTACAAGATCAAAATACTTATTGGAAGCAAAGGGGGAAAATAAATGGGTTAAGCTGGGTGATGAAAACACAAAATTCTTTCATTCCAAAGCTACCATAAGTTTCAGGCATAACTACATTTCCATGCTCAAAGATGATTCTAATGATGAGATTCATGATCATGATGGTAAAGCAGATCTTCTATGGAAAGCCTTTAAAGATAGATTGGGTACATCTGATAAGACTGAAATGCACTTCAATCTTAATGACTTGGCAGGGGAATGCTTAAGGCAAGAGGAAAAGGATGCTTTGGAAAAACCTTTCTCCGATGAGGAGATTGAAGATGTAATTAAAGAACTTCCAAATGATAAATCCCCTGGCCCAGATGGTTTTAACAATGAATTCATGAAACAATGTTGGCCTATTATTAAGGATGATGTGAAGCAACTCCTTGTGGATTTTTATGAGGGGTAGACTTCCTTGGAAAGCATTAATGCCTCTTTTATCACCCTCATTCCAAAAATTGAAGCTCCTCTGACACCTGCTGATTTTAGGCCTATTTCTCTGCTAAACAGTGTCCTCAAGATTATAACCAAAATTCTGGCTAATAGAGTGCAGAAGTTCATCCTTAAACTTGTCCACAAGAATTAGTATGGTTTCCTCAAACAAAGGTCTATTCAAGACTGTTTAGGTTGGGCATTTGAATTCCTTGACCAATGCCACAAATCCAAAGAAGAAATTTTAATTCTTAAGCTTGACTTTGAAAAGGCTTTTGATAGAATTGAGCATTCATCAATTATCAATATCCTCAAAGCCAAAGGTTTTGGTGATAAATGGATTTCTTGGATTCAGTTAATCTTTGGTTCGGCTTCCTCCTCTGTTCTGTTAAATGGAGTGCCTGGAAAGAAATTTTATTGTAGAAGAGGTGTAAGACAAGGTGATCCTTTATATCCTCTCCTGTTTGTCTTAGCTGCTGATCTTATTCAAAGCATCCTCAATAAAGCAATGAATATTGGTCTTCTATCCCTTCCCATTGAAGGTGTGTTCTGTCCTGATTTCCCTGTTGTGCAGTATGCCGATGACACTTTATTAATCCTTAAGGCTGACTCAGAGCAATTATTGTGCCTCAAGGCTCTCCTTCATACTTTTGCTCTCTCCACCGGACTCAAAGTTAATTATTCTAAATCTAGTATGATGCCAATTAACATGGACACTGTGATGCTTGAGCACTTTGCCAATACACTATCATGCCTCCCTGGCTCATTTCCATTCACCTACCTTGGACTGCCTTTAAGCATTAATAAGCCTGCAGTGGAACATTTCCTGCCTATTGTTCAGAGAGTTAAGAGAAGATTGTGTGGGATTGCTGATTTTCTTAATTATGGGGGGAAATTACAGTTAGTTAAATATCTTTTATCTTCCCTTCCCATATATTACATGAGTTGTTTTGATCTTCCTGTCACTATTAAAGATCAGCTGATTAAGTATATGAGACAATGCTTGTGGAGAAAGAAAACATCTAATGTTCAAGCTAGGGGTCAAGCTCTTGTTGCATGGAAGAAAGTTTGTCGACCAAAGAACCATGGGGGATTGGGAGTGCTTGACCTTAATGTTTAAAACTCCGCACTTCTTTTGAAGAATTTGGATAAATTATACAATCACAAGGATATCCCATGGGTTCACCTTAGATGGAACACTTATTACTGTAATGGTAAACTACCTGGAAGAAGTCTGGAGGGATCCTTTTGGTGGAAAGCTCATCTGAAATTGGTTGACATATTTAAAGGAATTGCAAAGTGCTCAGTGGGTGATGGAAAATCCACCCTTCTCTGGTCTGATATGTGGAATGATGGATGTCTGCAGCATAAGCTTCCTCATCTCCTTTCTTATGCAAAAAACCCACACATCTCTGTCAATGAGTTTTTGCAGACAGCTAATATTCAAGATCATTTTTTCTCCCTCTGTCACAGCAAGATTACCAGGAATATCAAAACCTTGAGCAAAAACTCAGTGTTGGCATGCAGGGGGAAGCTGACAACTGGAGTTAAGGGCAGTAATATTTTTTCAGTCCAAAAGGCTTACTATTCTTTATCTGGTTACCAGCCTGTACAACCACATTTTTCTCGGTTGTGGAAATCCTCATGTCAACAAAATCATATATTCTTCTTCTGGCGCTTTCTCCTTGATAGCTAAACACACGGAACCTTCTGAAAAGGAAATGTTTTACTCTGGCTTCATATGAATGTGTGTTTCATGGCTGCATCAGTGAGGAAACCATTCTACACTTATTTTGGGATTGTCCTTTTGCAAGAGCTTGCTGGGCTGAAATTTCCCATGTCCAAGTGGCTGATCACAATCTTTTTGAAGCTTTAGCCAGTATTAAAAAAGATCTTAAAGTCCCTTTTGCAATGGAAATTATTATCTTAGGAGCTTGGGGCATATGGATGTGCAGAAACAATGAAATCTTCAACAACAAGCATGCTTCGCTTGAGGAATGGAGGGCTATTGTCGCCCAGGAATTAAGATGGGTCCTGTATAGAATTAAGAAAAAGAATTATCAGGGCCTCAAAGATTGGATTAGGAATAATTTAGACAGGAGATAGCTGCTTAGAATGTTATCCCTCTTTTGAGGTGGCCTGAACTTGTAAATACTTTTTTATAACTCTTTATGATTTATAAAAATTGCAGTGGGGTTCTTTACCCTACCGTTTTATCCTAAAAAAATCATTTTTAAATCAAAGCATCATTTATTTTGTTAGAAACGCTTTCAAACAAAGTAATAACTTACTAGGGTTTATCAAATATATTTTTAAATCCTAAAAATTGGTGTTTAAGATTAGAGAGTTTAAATCAAACCATTTTAAAAAGGTTTTATTCAAAAAGCATTTTTAAACCATAATCAACATTTTTATTTAACTAGAAATGCTTTTATTCAAAGATTTATTCTTTAGCATCACAAAATATACTTTTAAATATACAAGTTGGTTTTTATGGTCAGTAGGTTCAAAACAAACCTTTTACAAAAGATTTTACCCTAAAAACATTTTTAGAATAAATTTTATACCCAAAATATGCCTACACATGTTTCTGCAAAAACAACCAATTTTACAGAAGAAAATCACTAACCAAAGGGCATGGTTGGATAGTATTCTTTTTCCTGATTCCAATGATATAAAGTTTGCAAATTTTGGACATGTAGACTTAAAGTTATGATTTTTGCAAAATCTAACATCTAATAGTAATGTTTCTTGTTTTTAAATCAAAACACTGGCCACGTGGAGAAATCCTATTGGTTGGTACCGCTTCGGTTGGATCGACTAACACAAAGCATTGTATCTAAATAAAATCGTGTGGCACAGATGATCTCGTACCCCTTCGTTAAGTGAATCTATTGCATCGCTACGATCTAGATCCGACAGTCCTCAGTGCATCGACAAAGAACTGGCGGCGCTGGCGTCTATCGCGTGGCGACGGCGCTCAGTCAGCGGTGCTCCGGCGAAGATAGGAAGCGAGGGAGGAAGGGAAAATGCTCACAATGTTCACGTGATCTCGCTGATGCTCGACGTTGTCTCTGTTGGCCAAGGGGCACACGAGGACGACGGGGATTTTTCGCCGAAGTTCCTACTGGCGATGGTGTGCTCGAGCTGGTGACATTGGCGATGCTACGGACCGTGCTAATAAAAACAAAGGGTTTTGTTAGATGCGTACGATGCCAGGGATCACACACGTATCAACGAGAGGAAGAGGGGAAGTCGGGGCTTACGGGGAAAGGTCACCGGAGTAGACGCGGTCGTCGGTGGCGCTCTGGCGTTGAAGTTGTCGACGTTCTGGGGCATGCGCAAGCAAGAGGAGACCACCAGAAGATGCGCACGAGGTTGGGGATCAAGCTCGTGTGGTCGAGGGGGCAAAGGGTAGCTGGGCTCGCTGGAATTGGTGGATACGCTCGTCGGAGCAGAGGGAGTTTGAGGTCGCAATTCGGGCATCCTAAGGGCAGAGGGAGGATGGTGAGCGAGAGGAAATGGAGAGGGGGACTGGGAGATTAAGTGAGCATGGTCGCGGGCGAGATTTAGTCATGCATTGAAGCGAATTAACGCGAGGCATTCATGTCTGAGAACGGCAGCAAGCTCGTCGCGGTTGGGAAGATGATGACGGGGCAGTGGGGTTGCATCGTCAGCGAGAGAGAGGGGGTTACGGTGGGGTCCAAGCGTCAGCGACTGCGCGGGTCGTTTCTCGAGTAGAATAAAACGGTTCGGGGGGAGAGGGAGTGGGCTGCGAGTTAAGCCAGATTGGGTTAGTTGGGCTGGGCTGCTTCTTTTTTATTTTTTCTTCTTCTGTTTTCTTATTCTTTTTCTGTTCACATTTTCTGTTTTGAATTTATTCAATTGATTCTAATACTTGTTTGAATTCAAACATTTCCCAAACTTTCAGTAAGTTTCTATACTGTTTGAACATGTATTTTAAAGACCATTTTTGGAATAATTCTTTTATTCATTTATGGTTTATTATTTATTTATAATAGGCACTTGCCTTTATTCAAATAAGATTTTAATTATAATTTCAATTTTTTCAATTTTTTTCAAACCTTTTTCAGTAGGTTTTATTTATTCATTAATGCAAATAATTCACTTTGAATTGTATTTAATATGATTTAATGTTCATTCAAATTGGGTATTTGTCTTTATTTAAATATAATTGAACTATGGTTTAATCCCATATAATTTTATTGGAATATTATTTATCCCTTTATTTTATTTGGATTATCTTTATTTCATTTACTTATGGATTTAATTCAAGATTATAAATTATCTTCTAAATAATTTCCTTGGAATTTATTATTTAGGCAAATTGTCTTTATTTAAATAAAATTAGACATTATTCAATCCTTATGATTTTATTTAAATAATATTTTACTCCTTTTTATTTTTCAATACTTTCATTTGTTTATGGATTTGGCCAAGATTTAATTTGGCTTTTAAATATTCCTTATTTATTTATTTCTTTCTTTGCCTTATAAAAATCCATATCTTTTTATTTATAGATCCAAGATTGGTGATTCCAATTTGTATAATTTTATTTAATATTTGTTTATCTTTTTAAATCCTTTTAGGTTTATTTTTCTCATAATTTTGGCATGGATTTAGTTATGAGCTTTATCAACTTTGGAAGTTATTTTCCTTTTATTTTAATAACTTCATAAGTTTTTATCCATGGCTCCAAATTAAGTGAAACCAATTTCTATGGGTTTATAATATTTTTGTTTATCATATTTGATCATTTATAAATGTTTTTTGCTAAATTTTTATATGGATAAAATTCATAGTCTTAGGGAGATCTTGGAAATGATTTTCTTCCATTAGGGTTTTGGTTTACTTTTTCAAATGTTTAAATTTCATGATACATTCATTGATGAATGCATTTCACTTGGTTGAAATTTTGTTGGATTTCCTTTTATTCAAAATTTGTTCAAGATGGGTTTTGATGTTTCCATTTGGAAACAAAAGTTTCTTTTCACCCTAAATTTCAACAATTATTTATTTATTTTTCACATTTCAAAATTTGGAAAATTTAGGGATGTGACAAATAAGGAGGAAACTTAATAGCATCAGTCAAAGTAATTTGCAGAAATAAAGGTTTCATCCACTCACAAAACTTTTTGTAGTGTTCTTCCTCCTTTGACTTGTGTTTCTTATTTGGAAAAAGCATAGGTTTCTGCACCGAAGGTTTTCTCTCACTACCATGTTTTTTAGCAATAAAATCTTCCTTAGTGTACCTACTGTTCTTAGTGTGCTTCTCAGATTCTTCCTCAACTTACTCCTTATCAGGAACATCATTTTTATCATTACCACTCCCAGTTTCAGCATCAGAGACAGATATACTATTAGGATCTACAGCAGGTTCAAGTGGTTCCTCAACTATTTTATGTTTCTTTTTCTTTCCCTTACGAGGACTACCACTACTTTCACCTTGTTGAGAGTCCTGCTTAATTCTTTTAGGGTGTCCTTCAGGATATAAAGGATCTTGATTAGCTATAGCACTCCTAGTTCTAATTCCATAAGCATGTTTATCTCCTGAGGCATTAACTAGCATATCTTTTTGTACCTTAGAAAGTTGATCAATTTGGGTTTGAACCATTTGAAAGTGTTTACAAAGCATTTTAATATTATTAGTAGTTCTTTCCACAATATATTTCAACTCATTAATAGCTCTAGAGTTTTCCAATAAATGATTCTGAACTTGTTTATTAATATTACCTTGTTTAACAATAAAAGTGTCAAGTTACTCTAAACATTGATCAGGAGGCTTACCATAGGGAATATCACCTTCATCAAAGTGGAGAGAGTGTACCTCAATAGTAGATGAGTGGGGAATTGGCTTACATAATTCTTCAATAGGAGGTAGATTCTTCACATCTTCAGCTCAAATAGCTTTCTCCTTAAGAAATTTCTTAGCTTCCTTCATCACTTCAACATTTAATGCAATAACTCCCCTTTTCTTTGCTGTTTGTATTGGAACTGGTTCAGGCACAACTGGTTCAGGAGTAATACGCTCAGGTGTATTTAGCTCATTTGAAGTCCAATCATCATAATTCTTGCTTATTTTAGCCATTAATGCTTCGGCATCTATAGGAGTTCTTTTCCTGAAAACACAATCAGCAAAACTATCTAGGTATGTCTTAGAATCATCAGTTAGTCCATTATAATAAATATCAAGAAGCTCGTTTTTAGGCAATGGACATCCAGGATGTGCATGAATCAAGGCACGAAACCTTGTCCATGACTCAGGGAATTTCTCTTCTTCTCCCTGATTAAAATCAAAAAGTTTCTACAAAGCAGCATGTCTAGCACTGGGAGGAAAATATTTCTGGAAGAAAGAAGCAATCAAACAATCAGGGCTATCAATGGAACCAGGAGATAATCTATTAAACCAAGCTTTAGCTTATCCTTTCAGTGAAAAAGGGAAGATCTTTGTAACAAAGTACTTGCGCATTTTGAAATATTCAGAAAATAAAGCACAGATAGTGGAAAGCTCATTCATATGTGCCACAACACTCTCACTCTCAGTCCCACAAAAAGGTTCTTTCTCAACAATGTCTAAATAGGATAAATCAAGAGAAAAATCATAATCTTTATCTTTAATATCTATGGGAGAAGTTGCAAACTTAGGATCAGAGGACAACTTAGGAATAATGGTACGTCTCTCAAGGAGACTCTTAATAGCACTAGAACCATGTGTGTTTTGGCACTCTTCATTAAATTCATCAGTCATTTCAATGTAACCATCACTAATATCATATCTCTCTCTAGACTCAGGTGAGCTAACAGGTGTAATAGTTTCTTCACTAGGAGTTTCAGTATTTCCTAGACTAGCCATAGTAGCATCTAGGAAAGGACCTAATGAACCACTTGCATCAAGCACAGTAGAAGTAACATCATGAGTATTAGAAGCAGTTTTAGATTCAGCAGTAGTAGTAGTGTGTGTAGCATGAGTATGTGGTGGTGGTGTAACAAGCTTACTTATAACAGACAGTGAATCAAGAGCAGCAGAGGTGTTTAGGACTGTACCTCTTCTTTTAGTGGATGGTAAAATAGGAAACTTTCCATCACGATACTTCCCCATGATGAAAGGAGTAGCAGTTAACAATAATAGATCCAAGTGAACTTACCAATAAAACTAGGCTCCCCGGCAACGGTGCTAGAAAATAGTCTTGATGACCCACATGTATAGGGGATCGCAACAGTCTTCGAGGGTAGAATTACCCAATTTATTGATTCGACACAAGGGGGGCCAAAGAATACTTGCAAGCCTTAACAACTGAGTTTTCAATTCAGTTGCACCTAGAAATAGTTCTTTCTCACAGAAGTTTATTAGTAGCAACAGTTTGGTAGTAGCAACAACAACAGCAAAACAAGAGCAATAGTAACAGTAGTAGAAAACAGTAGGATATGAGCGCGGTAGGCATAGGGATGGATGGACGGGTGTTGCATGGACGAGTCTAAACATGTAACTTCAAGATCTAGGGCAATTGCAGATAAATGAGATAAAGCATCCAAGTACCAAACAATCATAGGCATGTGCTCCATATATAGTGATGCGTGCTCGCAATGAGAACTTTCACAACATCTTTTGTCCTGTCAGCCCGTTGCAGCGGGGCCTCAAGGGAACTACTGGCAATTAAGGTGCTCCTTTTAATAGAGCACCAGAGCAAAGCATTAACACTTCGTGAACACATGTGATCCTCACATCACAGCCATCCCCTCAGGTTGTCCCAATTTCTGTCACTTTGGGGCCTTTGGATCCGGACAATGATATGTGTACACAACTTGTAGATAAGATCACAAACAATACTATCATAATGATTCAATAATAAGTTCAGATCTGAGATCATGGCACTTGGGCCCTAGTGACAAGCATTAAGCACAAAAAGTTGCAACAAAGTCAAATAGTACTAATAGAGATACTAGGCACCATGCCCTAACAATCTTATTTGATTACATGATAGAACTCATCCAATCCCTACCATCCCCATAGCCTACAACGGGGGATTACTCACTCATGGATGAGGGAAACATGGATGGTTGATGGAGAGGCGTTGGTGATGATGATGGCGATGATCCTCTCCAAATTCCCAGTCCCGGCAGGGTGCCAGAACGGAGTTTCTGGTACCGAATCACGGTTTCTGGTGGTGGTGGCGCAGCGAAACTCTTTCTGGAAAAAATTCGACCCCACCTCGGTTTTTAGGTCAAGAGGCATCTTATAGGAGAAGAGGGAGGTTGAGGGGGTTCCTGGGGCAGCCAACCCCATCCAGGCGCGACCTAGGCCCACCCGCGCGGCAGGGGGTGTGGGCCCCTCAGGCCTCCCCTCCATCTCATATTCTGGCTCCGCAAGTCTTCTGTTGAAATAGGATTTTTGGCGTATTTTCTGGGATATTTCCTGATAGTTGATTTTCTGCACAAAAACTAGACACCATGGTAATTCTGCTGAAAACAGCGTTAGTCCGTGTTAGTTCTATCCAAATCACACAAGTTTAGAGGAGAAACAATAGCAAAAGTGTTCGGAAAAGTAGATACGTTTTGGACGTATCAATGCCTTGGGCATCCCCAAGATTTGATGCTTGTACCTCTTGGATATTGATACGTTCAATTTGCATCACCATTCTATATCCTAATTTGCCTCTATTCATTGATATATTCCTTATTAAGAGGTGATACTGATACGTTGGAAACGTATCTATAATTTTTGATGCTCCATGCTTGTTTAGTATCTACTTTGCTTTACTTGTCCACACTTTGAGGTGCTTTTTACATGTTTTCTGCTACTAACCTACTAACAAGTTGCAATAGTAATAGATGCCTGTTTTCTGCTGTTTTTGGTTTCAGAAAAGTTAGTAAAGAAATATTCTCGGAATTGGACATGACAAAGGACAAAGGACAAAGTCAATTACTTTCCGTGGGGAACAAGAAGTCCAGAGGAGAGCCGAAGGGGCCAGCCAGAGGGGCCAGACCCACCCCAGGCGCGGGTGGGCCCCACCCCGCGCCTGGCTAGGGTTTTTTTGCCCTGGCCGCCGCCTCGGTCTCCCCCTTCGCCTATAAGAATCCCCCGATGCATAAACCCTGAGTACCCGATCAAATCTCCACGAAACCGTCTGTATCCGCCACCATCGTCCCTAGATCGGGGGGGATCTGAAGTTCTTCCCAGCACCCTGTCAGAGGGGAGATCATCCCGGTATGATGCGTGAGTAGCTAGACCTTTGACTATGGGTCCATGTAGTAGCTAGATGATTGTTTCCCCTCCTCTGTGCTTTCATGTATAGATCTTGTGAGCTCCGTTCATGATCAAGATCTAATATATTTGTAATCATGCATGTTGTCTTTGTGGGGATCCGATGGATATTGAGATTATTATGTTGGTTTGATTAATGGTTTTGTCTTTATGATTCTATCATGTCTGTGTTGTTTGTGATCTTGCATGCTCTCCGTTGTTAGTAGTTATCTTGGCCAAGTAGTTGCTAGTGACTCCAAGAGGGGGTATTTATGCTTGATAGTGGGTTCATGCCTCTAGTTTCCAAGGGAAGTGACGGAAATATCTTAGGTTGTAGATGTGCTATTGCTACTAGGGAGAAAACAACGGTCTCTTGTTCATGGAACATGTGGAATGTTTACTTTACACACTTTGCTTAAAGGTTGCTTGCAACTTAATACTAGAGGGGGTTCGGATGATAACCTGAAGGTGGACTTGTAGTCATAGATGTAGTTGGATGGCGGTCTATGTATTTTGTTATATTGCCCAATCAACCTCATAGGATCTTTCTGACTAGTAATTGCATTGTTAATCCTTGCTCAGTTCCTGTCAGTTGCCCTTCTGTAATTTGTTTACCCTTCATGCCATGTTGTTTATTTAAGGAGAGCACCTCTACTGAACTATGGACCCCGGTCCTATCTTTACCATTGATACATCTTCCACTGTTACTTGTTTACTTGCTGCAAACCATTACCTTCCACACAATACGTTTAATCCTTTGTTACAGCAAACCGGTGAGCTTGACAACCTCACTGTTCGTTGGGGCAAAGTCTTGTGTTTGTCTTGTGCAGGTCTCCACGTTGTTTGCAACACCTGTGTGACGTTTCCTTCCTCCTTATGGTTCGATAACCTCGGTCTCAACCGAGGGAAAACTTGCTGCTTGCTCTTCACACCCTGCACTTGGGGTTACCAACAAAGTGCCACGTCGAGCACCATCGAGTCTTTCTGGCGCTCTTGCCGGGGAGGCTAAGGACGTCTTCACAAGGGGAGTCCTTCACTTTCTTTCTCTTTACTTTGTTTTTAGTTTGCTTAGTTTTGTTTGCCTCTTTAAAAAAACACAAAAAATTAGTTCCTACTCTAGTTGCTGGTCTGTTGTTGCCTTTCTTGGTCATGGTTCCTATCAATGGATGGTTTCTTTGAAACTAGTTCTTATTGGCAAGGTGGGTTCATGGAGGAACAAAATTATTATTATAAGGAACACCGTTTGTCACAAAAAGTGAAACACTTATGGGAACAAATTGATAAGTTGAATACTATTGCTAGAGACATGTGCTCTACTTATAATGTTACTTATGCTTTGATAAAGCTTGTTGCTGCAGGAGGTATAAACACCTCCCTTTTAAATGTGAGTATAATGATAATGTTACCATATCCTCTTATGTTAAATGAAATTATGACTTTTATGATGTGGAACAATTGAAGAATTTATTGTCTTCAAGGGTGCATTTGAACTTGCCAGTTTGCTTGAAAATACTGATGATTCACCTTATGAATCTGAGGTTTATGAGATACTTAAATTTTGCTTTGATAATTACAAGGAAGCAAATGGATATATTCTTGAATATTTTAATAGGTGCTTTCCACAAATGGAAGAGACTAATGCCTTGCAGGAGCCTATGGAAGAAGAAATTGTTGAAACCTGAAGCTCATTAGATGAAAAAGAGGAGAGTGATGAACAAAAGGAGGAAGAATGGATTATCTACCCATGCCTACCTTCTAATGAGAGTAACTCTTTATCCATTACATTATTTATTGTCCCCCATGCTTACCAAAGGAGGATGAATGTTATGTTCCCGTGGATCCTTTTGAAATATCTACTTTGGGTAAAACCTGTGAAGGTTTTAATCCCACTATTTTTGAGCTTGATAGAAATTATGTGTTTGTAGATCATGAAAAGCATGCTTTATGTGATAGCTATATTGTTGAGTCTATTCATGAGGCTATTGAAAATTATTATGAGAGAGAAAATATGGTTGTAGAAGTTTTCATGGTACTAAAACACCTCTCTTTATGCTGAAGGTTTTGAAGTTACTCTTGTTTTCTCTTCCTATGCATGTCACTTTGTTCTTTGTGAAATTATTTGTATTCCTATGCATAGGAAGTGGGTTATACTTAAAGGTGTTTTGAATTTGCTTCTTCATGCTCTCTTTTACTTCAACTCATAGTTCTTATGTGAGCATCTTCTCAAGCTATCAAGCCTAACTTAAAGGCGTTAAAGAAAATTACTTGTTGGGAGAGATAACCCAAGAGTTTCCTTGAGTATTAAAAGTTATTACTTCAGTAATGACCTCTCCTTATCCTTTTTGTTTGCTTTTTGTGCCAAGAATGACCTCTAATGAGAGGGAAGTAAGATTTGGGGAGTTGCTGACCCGAAAAAGATTTCTGTCCTCCACCAAAACAATTTGTGAGGAGGCTCTATAACTCGGATTGAGCTGAAAATGTACGAGTAAATCCCCCAGTATGTTAGCTAACTTTCATTAGTTCAACACTTTTTGATTTGAGCAACATAAGATGTTCAAAAAAATCGATTTCTACCTGCTGGTCTGTTTTGACAAATTTCTGCCATTATTTGCATTTGCTTCTTATTGATTCCTTTTTGAGTTCTCTTTAGGTGAATTGAGATTTCTTAAGGAGTTACTAAAGTAGCTTGTGTTCTTAGTGAAAAGCCTTGCTGTTCCAAAGATTTTCCAGTGGTCTATTATCTTTTGAATAAGCTAATTGCGGTGACCCAGCATACCACTGCATGATGTAGTATACTATAGTCATTGACATAACACCAATGAAACACCGTTCACTAGTATTACATCCTTCAAAATGGCAGAACAGAAACATAGCGGGTCCAATACATGGCTTAAGGTTACAACTCACTCTTTACATAAGATCCAGAGGACACTTTAGGTTAAAGAGAGAGAGAAAGAACTTCTTACTAGGAAGAATCAAAGATAAACAATGCAAGAACTAGTATACTATTAAGTTTAGTATTCTGGCTAAGAGGTTGGCATCGCTTCTATTGCAACGTACTACAGAAATAGGTGCTTTGGCTAGAGATTATATTCCTATCAAATCAGTAATTTCGTCTTCACTTGAATTGAGTTATATGTTGACTTCCTTGTCTTCATTGAAGAGCTTTAGCTAGCATGACAAGTCCTAGAGCATAACTTGATGTGGTTGTTGTCTATTCCGACTTCAGAATCTAGCAAGGGTTAAGAACATACTTTGAGTACGAGCGTACTCAGCAAATTCACGAGAAAAGGAGTGTTTGATGCACTATAACTACAGCCACAGACCGTAGGTCGTAGGCAATGCAAGTTTTCACAAACATTTCTTCAAAGGTTGCTTTTATTCTGAAAAGCTATGTCCGTCAGCCTTCACGGGTTTACCAGAACTTTCATGGAGTTCCTTACTTGCCGCGTTCGCAGCTCCTTCCCGGAACAGGGAGTAACAAGTTACAGTTCTTACACTCTGCAGAGGTGCGTTACCTTACCCATGAGAGATCTACTCTTTGTTGCAAAACCGAGCAGCTTATTCCTGTCCATAATTCCATGATGTGGGCCCAAAAGATGATCCAAGCCAATCACTGCCCCCTTCACGACCTCGCATGCCTCCTTGGTGTACACCATGCCCACATAAAGAATTACGGCAATGGTTTGTACAAATCGTTAGATGTCAGAACTATCATGGGACGTTGAGGGTTCCCACCCATATGCTGCATATCCTCTATGAATTACCAATTAATATGCACGCTTCGAGGATAACAGCCACGACCTGCACATCCGGCTTCGTGCGAGAGGAAGAAGATAAAGCTGACTTCTCCGTCCCATTCCAAATCTCATGGTCAACGCGTAATATACGGCGCAAGAATCACTGGCGACATTGGTTGTTAAGTCCTAGGTGATATAGTTCTGAACAGTGGTATTCCAACTGTCAGATTTAATAGATTAACTGATCACCCTGGATCAGTAACCAATAGTTCATATTATTATCAAAAATAGTGTTTTGAGACCTTTTTCAAATGCAGGTGATAACAACAATGGATTTGTAAAATACTTTACATAAAATAAACAAAGGACATGAGCAAGTGTGAACTTGCCTTTTGTGATTGCAAGATTATGCACTCACGGTCTTCGAGTCAGTATAAGATCCAAAATCTAAAATTAGCATCATTGGTCCGGTAAGGAATAATGTTTAAAGAATCAATATGCTTTTATGCCTAAGTAATGTGATGCACGTTCTAAACGCAAATCCCGGGGATAACGTTGTCCTAGGGTTTGGATTCGGGAAATGGTTACTTTGGAATGTGTTATTCTTTTAGATAAGTTTCACACTTGTGCTTCTTATTAGGGCTTGTGAGTGTGTGTGAACAATAGATATTTAGGTAATAATACAATATACACCTATGAAATGCTCTTCGAGATTGTTTATACTTTAATTGTTTATCTTCAAACTTGACTTTATAAGTATAGTCATTTATAAATAGCTTAAGTGTTATTGCTCCTAGGTATACAAGTGAAGTATGAAGTAATGTGATCTTGATTATTTGTCATATGTTGTCTAAAGTGGCAGAACGAATAACTTTTGAAGAAAAGATTCCTTCTCTAAGGTTTAAACAATCTTTGTGGTTAGTTAGTGGTGGTCGATGTTATTCGTGTTTGCTTGAATATTTTTGGCTTGAGATGCTTATAAGTTAACTAGTTCAGAACAAAGTTAACTATAAAACATATAATCATGCTTATAGTGTTATATTTAGATTCTTGTAGACTACAGTTAACTTTAAAACGAAGATAGTTTGAAAGTATAATGCTTATGATATTTGTATCTTATGTACCTGGTAATATTTCCTTTAGGTTACTTAATATTGGGAATTCTTTTACTTAGTGTAGTGGTTTCTTGATTTTATAATGGAGTAGTATCATCTACCTTTTATAAATTAGTGGTTATAGTTTATAAACCAAGATATATTATTACTTCACTACTTATGGATTTATTATTGTGTGGTGGTAGTTTTTGTAATCTGGTGGTTAAAGTAGATAGGAATGATCTGACTTATTAACAAGTTATTATTTAAGGTTTTTATCATGAATTGGAATTCTTTGAGAATATAATCTTCCCTCGAGGTTGAGGATTATTTAAATAAAAGGGTATTTATAATGTTTTAAACCATTATGGCCTTATATTACTAATATTTAAGAATAATAATATTTATTAGACTTATTTGACTTATTTTAGTAATATTAATAAATTTTATTTATCCTTATATGAATTATTAATGAAGTAAATAAGTTTAACTTTGAGTTATTAAAATACTTAAATTTTTATTTAACTCAAAAGGAGATTATAAGATTTTTTTAACATGTAGATATTTTTTTTTGATCATTTTGGTATATTATATTTATTTTTGTGATTTATAAATAAGAAGATATGATTATTATTATTATTATTTTATAATTACTTAATAAATAATGAATATTTAATTAAGTGAAATAATAAGATATGATTATAGTTTTAAATTAAAATTCTTATTTTTCTAAGATTTTTGGTATTCTATTTATATTTTTAACATTTACTATTATTAAAATATGAATTATCAAAGTTTTATTACTTATAAAACCTTTATTAAATAATATTTATTTAAATAATCATCCTAATAATATTTGATAATAGGGTTAAGTTGTAGATTTTATTTTTCTACAATTTTTCATATATTATACATATTTTTCTGAATTGTAAATCAAAACTTATTAATTAAACAAGGTTTAATCATTTATTTGTTTTTTGGAATATCAATAATTGAGTTTATAACATTTTATTATTTCTTAAACAGGAAATACTTTTTACACCGCACTCAAAGCTAGCCTCAGTCACTGACCCGTGGGCCATTGTCCACTTCAGCTCTTAGGTTAAAGAAATTGCATTTGTTACCGATTGGTTAGCTACCTCCAGTCAATGACATATGGGACCTGTGCCTTGTCACTTGCCACGCGAGACAAAGACCAGTCAAACTAGCTGTTCGATCCTGAGGTGAGCATGACGTAGCGATGGCGTCAGCACCACCACCGCCGTCAGTGGTTGGTCGCCGGCGATGATCTACTATGCCCTAGCAAGAGAAATGAATCTAGTTTGAATCAGTGCATCGTGCTAAGTCCTAAAGTGTCGGCGTCGCTCGGAAATGGTCATCGGAGCTTCAGCTCCGACGAGCTCCGATGGTGGCCGACGATGGTACACGGTGAGACGACGATTTAAGGATACCGGAAGGTTCAGGAACTCACCCTGATGATGATAGAGAGGTCGGCGAGGACAGGCGCGGTCGGAGGCGAGCTCCCTGACAAGATTTCCGACAAACTGTTGCGAAGAAGAACGACCAAATTCGTCCACTCCAGTGCTCCCCTTGATGCAGGATTTCTCTCAGAGGATCTACGGAGGATGGCGCTTCTCCATGGCTGCTTGGAAGGGTGTGGGGAGATGTGGTTCAACGGCGAGGGGTGGATCCAGTGAGCTAGGGTTTCGGTCCCATTCGCATCTGAGAGGATAAGGAGGAATTAGGGATAGGGATTGAGGCAGGGTGTCACGGTGGCCTTCATATCCCCCTCCTAGCGACGTCATCGTTGATCTTGGCGCAAGGATGATGACAGCATCGAGCGACGGCGAGCTCCTCCAGCGAGCTGTCTGTGTGCGTGAGGATGACGACGACGTAACTTTTGCGGATAACCCCCTGGCAATTCTTTCAGCTCAACCTGCGGTCCTCCTTTGGTCCCACTTGTCAGTCACAGATGGAAACGAGTTGGGCTGGTTGCTGGGCTATTGTGGGATGCACAGGGGCGTTAGGTAAGCAGGTAGGGTTGGGCTACGGCCAGGTTTGTTTTTTTATTTGTTTTACCTTTTCCTATTTTCTGTTTTCCTTTTGAGATTTGAATTTTGAACTTTTCTTGGTAGGATTTATTTACTGGATAATTGCAATAATACTAAAATATATTTAGTATCATTTGTGAACTTTTATTATATAATCTTTTTGTATTGTTCTTATTTAATCAATAGGAACCCCCTTTATAATAATTTTTAGAAACTTTTTCTTATTATTTTTCTCTCCTCTTTTAGTTATGAATTTTCTTGAATGATGTATTCTTATTTGTTTATAACTCTTAACTCTAGTTGGCTTAGAGTTTGAATATAAATTTTTATATGTATAATGATCCTGTATCATTATTTGATGCATGAAATATAAAAGAAATGGATATGTTCATTACTACTTCCATTGATTTGGAAAATGGCAATTGTATATATTCTTTTATGATAAACAAGGAAGTTTAGGATTATAATCATTTACCCTAGGGTTTAGGGTGTTTGATATACTTATGCTCCTTTATGGATATGAGTAAAGAATTAATAACTAAGGATATTGTCTTCTGTTTGTATATTTAATGACATTAGCTTTTATAATAAAAAGTTATATCTAGAATGTTTTATAAAAATAAATTTGTAAAGATACTCTTGAGCACATTCAATTATGATGGTTGGAATTGTCAGAGATGAGTTTATGTGATTTGTTATAGGGAAATGTTCCTATCGAGTGTTATATATATAATATGGAGAATTCTTAATATGAAATGGATATTATACTTGGTTTTAAGATTTAGAGTTGATTGTTTACCAAGAATTATTATCTTCCCTAATTCATAACTCTAGCCTTCTTATTAAGGAATTCCTTTCCTAGATACACTACATTTTTCTTGTCTATCATTCTAATTAATATGATGAGTTTTAATTCATAGAAATATTCTCATTCACTAATTAACCTTCTAAACTTATGGATGATTCAAATGAGTTTGATACTAAAATATTTCACAACTTCCTCATATCCTTGCTTGGTTGTATTTACTACTCTACTGTTGATAACTTTCCATCCAACAAATAGTTCCTTCAAAATCTACTCAAAACCTTCCTTAATCATTCATTACTAATGTATCTCTATTAGTTATATGCATCCAACTACCTTTCTCTAAAGTTGAATATCCTTTAAGATGAATAACACCACTTCTATAAATCTATGTTATACTAGCTTTAGTTATATAGTATCATTCTATATTCACTTTACTCCAACCCTAAATTATATTTATGTGGTTTGCAATGACCACTCTAGGATAACTTATCTCTTCTGGGGTTCCCATCATGTTCTACATACCAGTATTACTTATACTAAATATAAGCATTCAACATTGGTGGCTAAGGCATCACCATTATAATCCTTTAATCATTTATTGCTTAAGTTCTTAGTTGGCTAAGCAAGGCTTTATCAATCCTACTTTTCATGGTCTTGGAATTATCTTCTTAGGATCTCATCTTGGATTTAAAGTTATTAATGGACTATGCCCCCTTTAGAAGATTTAAGTAGATGTCATGATGAGATCAAGAAATAGTAGATCAATGATTGCTAGTTAAAGAATTTGTGAATCAATGGGGAATTATCCAACATTGATGAACAACATATATTAAGAGAAGTTCCATAAAGATTGCTATAGAAAGAAAGATATATAGTAGATGATCTTGACATAGTCTCTTTCCAACTCCAACTCATTAAAGAGTTAAAGTTAAGTATTACAATGTTACTCATAGTAAGAACAGATAAGAATAAGATAGGTCAGAATTAGTCATTACATTTTTATTACTTTAGTTTTTTAATCTTAACATACTATCCATAGGTTGATATGATGGATAGTAGGATATGATCCCTTAAGGAGCATATATGAATCATTTAAGCAATATATTATGAGTGAACTTTTATTATATCTGGTCTACCCTTAGACAAAATCATGTTTAACCAAATAAGGTTTTAGCAAAGGTCATATTGAAACTTATCGCAGTTAACTTGATGATCTACTTCAATTCCATCAAGCTAAGAGAAGCTTCATTCAATTTGACAAGTTCTGTTTTAAAAGCGTGAACATTATTCGGATTTTCTATGCATGAATGCAATGCACACATCTGGGTTCAGGTTATTTTTAAGCTCTAATGCTGGAATGTTACAGACTCTCCCCCTTAAAATAAACTTCGTCCTCGAAGTTCGCAAACTCTCACGTGTCGGAATAGGAAATGGTTTTGCAGTGGTTGCTATATTCTCCACTTCATGATGATCTTAAATGGAATTATTTGGAGTATTCCATAACCTGATTAGATATCCTAATCCAATTCTTCTTATTTATTCCTCAAACTTTATTACTATTTTAAGTACGGTTTAAAGGTTCTCATTACCATAAGTTTTAAGTTTCTATATACCCGTGTTAGTAGTCAAAAGACTACCTTTCTATTCCTGTCGTAATATAGTTGATACTGGTACTCCTTCCAAGATTGGATTTGAACTCATTTAGTCCATACCCATTGGAATTTCTTATTCTCAGTACTTGTCCAGTTGGGTGTTCTCTAATACTTCTCAAGGTTACTTAACAGTTGTTTCTTCTAGAATTGGTTGGTTAAATGTATCCCTTATCACCTTCAAGCTTATACCTTCTTAAGGTTTTTAAATAACCTCTCCTTATTACCTATAGTATTTTCTTCAACTTTCATTTATAAGGTTTGCTCTCCCCCTTAGGGTTTACTAATAGTATTTAAACTACATACATAGAGACCATTGGTTCTTAAACTAGAATGTTGGTCCCTGTGCAGCTTATATTTTACCGGTTTACGGCCCGATGAAAGATTATACGGTGTATCCACATAGTTGTGGATCTCCGAAGCAAATCTTTCAGCACTATATGTCTACTCACTTTTGGACATTTTTGCTTGGATAAGTTTGACCTTGCGAAGCATCTCGAAAGATGATCGCCTTTAAATTTTTATACTTCTCTAGCTCTTACTTAGCTTAATCCAAATTTAATGCTCTTTATGCAACTTCTAAGAAGATCTGGGTAACTATGTTAACCATATACCAGTTGCGGACAAAACACCAACTATGGATCAGAATACCGATTATGGATTAAGTACTAGCTGCAGAAATTTACCAGCTGCGGAGCATCCTAGGGTGTATGTATTACCCTATGATTTCTAGCATACTTATGGCATTCCATCTGCATTCTCAGAATTTGAATACCATTTTGGGTTCCAAAACTTCTTTGCACTTATTTATGATACTTCCATGAACTTGTATAATTACTCCATTGACTTCTTAGAAAATTACCTATTGTATTGAACTTTAAGTTCATCACTTCTTGTTGCGGACTACTGATGATCTAAGCTTGATCCATCCTCCAAATGGTGTTAATACCTCTTATATCATGCTTCATCCTTCAAGTCAGTCTTCCTTATGATCTTCGAAACTCGTCACTCCCTTCCATGAATTCCCGTTTCTATCTAGGTCTATAACATCATGTAATAACTGGGTGTTACATCATCCATTTGCACACCTAATTAAACTTCATGTACAGATCTAGTCAATCAAAAAGATCCACTAAGATCCAAAAGTCGATAAACAACAAAACACATACCATGTATTACACATAGGTTTTAAATAATTTACAAATGTACTAGGTGTTCCAACGGTTTGCTCCATACCTATTTACTCAACTATCTTACAAGAACTTCTTGTTCTTGTGGATATATCCTCGCTTATTTCGGCAAACCCTTCAAACTACAATACACATTACCCTCTATATACATTATTCAAGCCCTCATCCCTTGGGATGTCGTTCCTTTCTTACTTTCATCTTCCTCTAGTGCTTCCTGGAGTTCCGTCCATAATGACGTGAAGTCCTACGACTGCCTTCTGGAGCATAAGAGCATACAGGAGGTGCGTATTCTTGATAATAAGTACCGAGACTGCGATTAGTCATTGAAAAATGACTAGAGTTGGTGTAATCTTCCACCGAACATTCTGGATTTCCTGTCAACGCTTCCTCATAGTAAGTTGGTTCCTTAGCCTTTTCTTGGATCCAGTCATATATATTGGTGTAGTAGCTATCTGAATACTCTTCTAAGTTGATTGGATTAGTATTACCCCCATATAGTCCATAAGGCTCTCTATGGTTATAGTTGGTCTCTTCGTCAATACCTGTATCACAAGGTATAGGATTTCCTATGGTTCTACCTTGAGATTCTATTTCCCATCCATACTTGTTGGGCTCAGGATTATTTGGAATAACTTTATCCCATTCCTGTTGTTCGGAGTTATATTTGGTCCATAGGTCTTCAGGTGGCTTGATGTCATTTTGGTAACAGGCATAATTTTCTAAGTTTGGGTTATCAAACTCAGTTTCCTCAAACACTTCTCCTGAAGGTATGTATTTAGGATGCCTAGCTTCTTTATCTATCTTCTTCCTATGAGCCATTGCTTTATCAGGATCAGTAAAATCCTCAATGACCATATCCAGTTCCTGGACTAAGACTTGGTGCGTGTTATGATAAGTGTTTAGCAAAGACCGATAACGATCCATATACTCTACAGCTAGAGTAGGTTCAGCTTGGACTAAGGTAGAGTGATCTAACTCATGCTCTGGTTTTGAGGTTTCATGTGGTATAATGTTGTGAGTACTACCTTATAGAGCTTGGGACTTCTGTTCTCGAATCATGGTTATGGCTACTGCTACGACAATCTGATATACAGATGCCATGCACCTTGCCTCTCCTAATGGCATTTCTCCCTTAAGCCCTAATTTCTTGGGTAACATGATCATGACACGATATTTAGCTAATACCTACCCATCATAGTAACTGTAAATCTTGACCAAAAGTCTCGATTCACATTCCAAACTCCATAGATGTTGTTGGAGATTGTCTGTCCAATCCCCTCCGTAGTCATCCAACGTCCTGTTCATCACTTGAACATTCTGCGGTGGATATCGAGGTGCCATGTGGAACTGTGGATAAGAAATTATCATCAGTCACATAGAATTAAAACTCTTGGGTAATGATCGAATTTGCAATAATACTAAAGAATTATCGCACTAGTAACATAACAGGATTATTCTCAAGTGAATATCCCTCATAACACTAGAGAACTCTTTATTATCACTTGGATGTGTCCTACAGGTTCTACCCATTTACTAGGTTTTCCAACCTAAGGTCAAAGCATATGCTCTGATACCAACTGCGGTGACCCAGCATACCACTGCATGATGTAGTATACTATAGTCGTTGACATAACACCAATGAAACACCGTTCACTAGTATTACATCCCTCGGAATGGCACAACAGAAACACAACGTGTCCAATACATGGATTAAGGTTACAACTCACTCTTTACACAAGATCCAGAGGACACTTTAGGTTAAAGACAAAGAAAGAACTTCTTACTAAGAAGAATCAAAGATAAACAATGCAAGAACTAGTATACTATTAAGTTTAGTATTCTGGCTAAGAGGTTGGCATCGCTGCTATTGCAACGCACTACATAAATAGGTGCTTTGGCTAGAGATTATATTCCTATCAAATCAGTAATTTCGTCTTCACTTGAATTGAGGTATATGTTGACGTCCTTGTCTTCATTGAAGAGCTTTAGCTGGCATGATAAGTCTTGGAGCATAACTTGATGTGGTTGTTGTCTATTCCGACTACAGAATCTAGCAAGCGTTAAGAAGATACTTTGAGTACGAGCGTACTCAGCAAATTCACTAGAAAAGGAGTGTTTGATGCACTATAACTACAGCCACAGACCGTAGGTCATAGGCAATGCAAGTTTTCACAAACATTTCTTCAAATGTTGCTTTTATTCTGAAAAGCTATGTCCGTCAGCCTTCACGGGTTTAGTAGAACTTTCATGGAGTTCCTTTCCCGCCGCGTTCGCAGCTCTTTACCGGAACAGGGAGTAACAAGTTATAGTTCTTACACTCTACAGAGGTGCGTTACTTTACCCATGAGAGATCTACTCTTTGTTGCACAACCGGGCAGCTTATTCCTGTCCAAAATTCCATGATGTGGGGCCTAGAAGATGATCCAAGCCAATCACTGCCCCCTTCGCGACCTCGCATGCCTCCTTGGTGTACACCATGCCCACATAAAGAATTACGGCAATGGTTTGTACAAACCTTTAGATGTAAGAACTATTGTGGTACGTTGAGGGTTCCCACCCATATGCTGCATATCCTCTACGAATTACCAAATAATATGCATGCTTGGAGGATAACAGCCACAACCTGCACATCCGGCTTCATGCGAGAGGAAGAAGATACGACTGACTTCTCCGTCCCTTTCCAAATCTCATGGTCAACGCGTAATATACGGCGCAAGAATCACTGGCGACATTGGTTGTTAAGTCCTAGGTGATATAGTTCTGAACAGTGGTATGCGAACTGTCAGATTTAATAGATTAACTGATCACCCTGGATCAGTAACCAATAGTTCATATTATTATCAAAAATAGTGTTTTAAGACCTTTTTCAAATGCAGGTGATAACAACACTGGATTTGTAAAATACTTTACAGAAAAGAAACAAAGGACATGAGCAAGTGTGAACTTACCTTTTGTGATTGCAAGATTATGCACTCACGGTCTTCGAGTCAGTATAAGATCCAAAATCTGAAATCAGCATCATTGGTCCGGTAAGGACTAATGTTTAAAGAAGCAATATGCTTTTATGCATAAGTAATGTGATGCACGTTCTAAACGCAAATCCTGGGGATAACGTTGTCCTAGGGTTTGGATTCCGGAAATGGTTACTTTGGAATGTGTTATTCTTTTAGATAAGTTTCACACTTGTGCTTCTTATTAGGGCTTGTGAGTGTGTGTGAACAATAGATATTTAGGTAATAATAAAATATGCACCTATGAAATGCTCTTCGAGATTGTTTATACTTTAATTGTTTATCTTCAAACTTGACTTTATAAGTATAGTCATTTATAAATAGCTTAAGTGTTATTGCTCCTAGGTATCCAAGTGAAGTTGTAAGATCACTCCTTTATAAAAGAAAAGGATCCCTGTGATTGCAATGCTAGTCCCTGGATCAATGCTAGAATCCACAATTTAAGATGAAGTACACAGAAACAAAGGTCATTATTACAGTCATTCCAGAGACAACATAGTCTTTACAACTCCATGGCCACAGGCCTATTACAAGAGTTTAAATAAGTAAATAGAATAAAAGTCTTCACCTTGATGTGCCACAGGCAAACATGTTGAGTGTAGACTCATGACTCCTAATCCTCATCAGAGTAACCTGCAACATCACAAGTTACAGCCACAGTGGGTTAATACATTGGAATAGTATTGGCAAGTGATACCTTAGTATAATTTTTGGTGGACTAGATACTATATGCAATTTGGCTAAGTGTAACTTAGGCTTGCTTTTCCCAAAATAGGTTTTGCCTATTAGTTGAAATCACTAAGTTTTTCTTTATCAAAACTTTTCCCAAGGAACCACCAATATACATTGAGGTCCTTCACCCTTGTTCACCCACAAGTTTTTACTTAGAAATTGGGATGAGGAGATTCTTGATAGCTTCCATGTCTTGATGCTCAAGTTGTCCTTTTCCAGGGACATGGCTAAGTACTTAGATTCTTCCATCTGCAGAGGTTGTGCACTTTCCCCACAAGCCTTGATTTTCACCAAGACAGAACCTTTCAGAAGTCTTCCCTTAGACCAAATGGACGCGTTCCAACCTATCATCCCACTACCACCAACTGTCCAAATGGCTAAGTTCTAGCAACCTATGTGATCCTGGCAGAGCCCATATTGCCAAGTGGCTGCACTAGAAGCTTCTTAACGTTTGGCCTCTAAAATCTCTTTGTTCCTGGGTGGCTTTCCACAAGTGAGATACACAAGGTAAACCATAGAAATGGGCCTTGTGTAACCACTCAACATAAACCATTCCTTCCATTCCACCCAGGTGTTTCATTTACTTAGCTGTTTTATTAGGCAAAACACAAGTCCAAAGACTTAGAAATATTTTTATCATAGCATGTATAATTCACCACCTTGGTTGCTACTAGCTAGGCTAAGCATGGCATAGATAAGCATTCTTAACTTAGAAATTTCCTAGCAATTCTACAACTACTAGGATTTCCCAACATGGCATATAAGCAAAATATAGCATGCAAGACTAGCAAAATATTTCTAATGCTTAGTAGAAAACATAGGGATAAAATATCATGAAGCACCACTTGACTTGGTAGTTTGTAGAGTAGCTACACTCACAATCACAATCACCATTGGCACCAAAATATACACATAAAATCATAGCAACAATCACATACAACATATATACAAACAAAAATATCTGAATGCATGCAATATGATATGTGATGGTTTTTAAAACTCAACAAAGCAAGTGTATAGTACTGGTTCATAAACAAGTTTAAAACTTGCCAAACAACATTTATTTAAACCTTAAAACATTTCTTAAACAATTCATATACTCAAAATAGCCCTACA
Source organism: Avena atlantica (assembly GCA_910589765.1). Classification (NCBI taxonomy): domain Eukaryota; kingdom Viridiplantae; phylum Streptophyta; class Magnoliopsida; order Poales; family Poaceae; genus Avena; species Avena atlantica. The sequence goes on along the minus strand of OU342736.1, from coordinate 52,090,495 downwards.
CATGTTTCTGTAAATAAAACCATTTTAATAGAAGCAAAATATTAAACACATTGCATAATTAGAAAGGGCTTGTTCTCCTGATTCCATTGATATAAAATTCATCAAATTTGAACGTGGGGATCAAAAGTTATAGCTAAAACAAATTCAAACAACTAATAGATTCAAATTCTGTTTTTAAATCTAATTCCTGGCCACGCGTCACGCTCTGATTGGCGCGTACCGGTTCGTTCAGGATCGCGTCTGTGAGTCGTTAGATCTACTTAATCTGCATGGTCCAGATCTACTCATAACGTTTTGATAAGTAATCTAATTTCACGCGCTGGATCCAGATCCAACGGTCCTGGATCAAACGACCACAAATGGGCGGTGCTGGCGGTGGCTACTGGCGGCGGCGTGCTCGGCCTACGGCGGCGCGGCGCTACAGGGGGTTCTAGGGTCGTCGGAGGCGTTTACCAGGTTCGTAGCGACGCGCTGAAGCTCAAACTGGTGACGGCTTGGCAAGGGGCGCACGGACACGGCTGCACGGGCTCGTCGGAGTTGCTGTCAACGTCGGGCTCGGGTGGACGACGACGTTGGCGATGCTCCTGGTCACCCTAGCATGAACAAACAGCATCAGGAGAACGGCAAACGTGTTTGTGTGAAATAGAGGCGAAGGGGAACAAGGGGCTCACCGAATTTGATCGCTGGAGTTAAGGATGTCGTCGGGAGCTTGCAGCGTTTAACGAAGTCGACGACCTGGGGCAGTACAGGACGAACCAGTGGGGTCAGAAGGTGTGCAAGGAAGTTTTGAAGCGGATCGTATGAACCAGAGGGAGAGGGGCACACGGGGCTCACCGGGATTGGTCGCCGGAGTGAGCTCCGTCTGCGGCGGTGCGAGGATGATTGCGGGCAGCCTGGGGGCGCTCTGTGTTTGGAGTCTGGGGGAAAATGGAGAGGGGGCAGATGGGGTTTAAGTAGGCAAGGCGGGGGGCGTGATTTACTCCTGCAATCAACGCGAATTGACGAGCGAATCAAACAGGAAACACACGACGCGATTTCGGGAAGAACACGTCGCGGGGGGTGGAGACGACGACGCCGTGTGGGCCGCGGCTGTCAGCGAGAGAAACAGAGGGGGAGTGGGTCCTGTCTGTCAGTTACTCGGCGGGTGCGGGTGTGAGTGAATAAAACGGTTCGCGGGGTGGGGTTTGCTGGGCTTAGCTGGGCTAGTTGGGCCAGATTCAACTGAAAGCTTATTTTTTCCTTTTAGCCGTTTTCTTTTTCTATTTGGTTTTTCTGAAATGAATTTCAACTCCAAATCAAATGAGTTTGAATTCAAATCTACTCTAGGTTTTTATACTGCAAACCTTGCACTCAAATGTGTGTCAAACACTACTGTTTATTCAAAACACTTTGATCAAATGAAAATAAAAATAAAACCAAGCCTTTATGATATATATACAATAGGCATAATATTTGTTTTATTTACTCATTTTGTTTTGAACTTTGTTCAAACTTTTGATGGTGCCTAAGTTTGAATTTCAAACCTTACTGAATCAAAACAAGTACTCTTCTCATTGGAAGATAGCACTAAGGCTAGAGCAAACTTACATGAAATAATGAGCATATATGCTTCTGCTTTGAAATGATTTGTTTGAAATGAAACTTATATGATCATGGATGCATGGATGATATGCATGAGTTTGAAACATGATTTTAGGGATGTTACATAAGTATGAAGTAATGTGATCTTGATTATTTGTCATATATTTTCTACAGTGGCAGAACGAATAAATTTTGAAGAAAAGATTCCTTCTCTAAGGTTTAAACAATCTTTGTGGTTAATTAGTAGTGGTCGATGTTATTCGTGTTTGCTTGAATAGTTTTGTATTGAGATTCTTATAACTTAACTAGTTCAGACCAAAGTTAACTATAAAACATATAATCATGCTTATAGTGTTATATTTAGATTTTTGTAGACTATAGTTAACTTTAAAACGAAGATAGTTTGAAAGTATAATGCTTATGATATTTGTATCTTGTGTACCTGGTAATATTTCCTTTAGGTTACTTAATATTGGGAATTCTTTTACTTAGTTTAGTGGTTTCTTGATTTTATAATGGAGTAGTATCATCTACCTTTTATAAATTAGTGGTTATAGTTTATAAACCAAGATATATTATTCTTGTGATTTATAATGGAGTAGTATCATCTACCTTTTATAATGGACTATTATTTTGTGATTTATAAATAAGAAGATATGATTTTTATAATTATTATTATTTTATAGTTATTTAATAAATAATTAATATTTAATTAAGTGAAATAATAAGATATGATTATAATTTTAAATTAAAATCTTAATTTTCTAAGATTTTTGGTATTCTATTTATATTTTTAACATTTACTATTATTAAAATATGAATTATCAAAGTTTTATTACTTATAAAACCTTTATTAAATAATATTTATTTAAATAATCATCCTAATTATATTTGGTAATAGGTTTAAGTTGTAGATTTTATTTTTCTACAATTTTTCATATATTATACATATTTTTATGAATTGTAAATCAAAAGTTATTAATTAAACAAGGTTTAATCATTTATTTGTTTTCTGGAATATCAATAATTGAGTTTATAACATTTTATTATTTCTTAAACAAGAAATACTTTTTACACTGCACTCAAAGCTATCCTCAGTCACTGACCCATGGGCCATTGTCCACCTCAGCTCTCAGGTTAAAGAAATTGCATTTGTTACCGATTGGTTAACTACCCCCAGTCAATGACATATGGGCTGAGGTGACAAATACCAGTCAAACTAGCTGACGTGGTTCGATCCTGAGGTGAGCATGACGTAGCGATGGCGTCAGCATCACCACCGCCGTCAGTGGGTGGTCGCTGGCGACGATCTACTGCGCCCTAGCAAGCGAAATGAATCTAGTTCGAATCAGTGCATCGTGCTGAGTCCTAAAGTGGCGGCGCCGCAGGGAAATGGTCATCGGAGCTTCAACTCCGACGAGCTCCGACGGTGGTACATGGTGAGACGATGATTTACAACGAGATAAGACGATTTAAGGATACTGGAAGGTTTAGGAACTCACCCTGATGATGATAGAGAGGTCGGCGAGGACAGGCGCGGTCGGAGGCGAGCTTCCTGACAAGATTTCCGACGAACTGCCGCGAAGAAGAACGGCCAAATTCGTCCACTCCAGTGCTCCCCTTGATGCAGGATTTCTCTCAAAGGATCTACGGAGGATGGCGCTTCTCCATGGATGCTTGGAAGGGTGTGGGGAGATGTGGTTCGACGGAGAGGGGTGGCTCCAGTGAGCTAGGGTTTCGCTCCCATTCGCATCTAAGAGGATAAGGAGGAATTGGGGATAGGGATTGAGGCAGGGTGTCGCGGTGGCCTTCTTATCCCCTCCTGGTGACGGTGGTGTTGATCTTGGCGCAAGGACGACGATGACGGCATCGAGCGGCGGCGAGCTCCTCCAGCGAGCTGTCTGTGTCTGTGAGGATGACGACGACATAAGTTTTGCGGATAACCCCCTAGCAATTCTTTCAGCTCAACCCGTGTTCCTCCTTTGGTCCCACTTGTCAGTCACAGATGGAAATGAGTTGGGCTGGTTGCTGGGCTATTGTGGGCTGCACAGGGGCGTTAGGTAAGCAAGTAGGGTTGGGCTACGGCCAGGTTTTTTTATTTGTTTTACCTTTTACTATTTTCTGTTTTCCTTTTCAGATTTGAATTTGATTTGAATTTTGAACTTTTCTTGGTAGGATTTATATGTTGGATAATTGCAATAATACTAAAATATATTTAGTATCATTTGTGAACTTTTATTATATAATCTTTTGTATTCCTCTTATTTAATCAATGGAACCCCTTTTATAATAATTTATAGAAACTTTTCTTATTATTTTTCTCTCCTCTTTTAGTTATGAATTTTCTTGAATGATGTATTCTTATTTGTTTATAACTCTTAACTCTAGTTGGCTCAGAGTTTGTGTAACATCCCTAAAATCATGTTTCAAACTCATGCATATCATCCATGCATCCACGATCATATATATTTCATTTCAAACAAATCACTTCAAAAACAGGAGCATATCAGCTCATTATTTTATGTGATCAGCATTTGAAACAAATGCTACTCTCCAATAAGAGATTGTTGTTCATGAAACCAAACTTTGTTGTCTTATTGCTCTCAGGTTGTATTGCTCGATTGTTAAGATTTAAACCAAAGTTTCAAAACAAATATGATTTGAAAACCAATTTCAAAACCTACTCAAACTAGTGCTATGCCACTACTTATTTCATTTATTTCCAAGTGAACAAGCCAATTCAAAGTGACCACTTGGTTTTATGCCCAGAAAGGTGACTGTTGCACACTAAAAAAATCCTGAAAAGATTTGAATTCAAATAGGTTTTGAAATCATTTGAATTTGGTTCCTAAAATTGAGAACAGAAAAAGAAAAAGAATAGAGAAAAGGAAAAGGGCCGGCGCCAGGATTTTGGCCTAACAAGCGAAGCATCCCGTTAGCCAGCCCACCCGGGTTTCCCCCTCTCCCTCTGTTTCTCACCCCGCGCGCGTGTACCCACTCGCTGACGACTGGGCCCTCACTGCCGCGTCACCCATCGTCCTCAATCAACGCCGACGACCACCTCGCCGCTGCCGTTTCCTCGCACTGATGCCGCGCTTAAATTGCATTGATACGGCGAGAGATTTCCGCCCCCGCTCTGGCTATAAGACCACCTCCCCTCGCCGCTCATTTCCCCTCACCTAGCACAGACGCCACGCCACCAGGCTGCCCACAATTCGCCGAACTCTGCCGCGGTCCCGACGAACTTCGGCAGCAAATTCCGGTGAGCTCCCCGCGCTCCTTGACTTCTAACCTTGCCAGTACATTGCCTGCAACCATGCGCATCTCCTAACCCCTCTGGTGCATGCTATGATCATTCAGAGCCTCGTCAACATCGACGACAACACGAGTCCGACGACACCATCAACTCCGGCAAGCTTTCCTAGTTAGTTCTGACCGCACCTTGCCCTCTCCTTGACACTCGCATGACCAGCATCACTCCGTGCATCTGACGCATTGTCTATTTTGCCTTGGCATGATCTGTATCTTCGCCAACGTCAACGAGCAGCTGTACCCGACGCCTTCGCGAACTCCGGCGAGGAATCCCTGATGACTCCGAGCGCCCCTTCTCCAACCAAGGACACGTTGAGCTTCTCCTCGTCACTGCGAATCTGGTGAGCATCCTCTCACCTCCCCGGGCGACCTAGTTCACCGGCTCCGCCACTGACAGAGCGCGTCGCCGCCTGTCGCCGCCGCTAGCGCCGCCACTGGATGGTTAGGTGCTCAGGATCGTTAGATCTAGATCGTGCGGATACGATAGAACATAGACGAAGAGGTAAGATTGGATTTGAGCCACGCGATTAAGTTAGATCCAGCGGCTCAGAAGCGTGATCCAACGCGAAACGGTACCGTCCAATCAGATTGAGATGCGTGGCAGCAGTTTAGATTTAAAAATAGGATTTGAATCTATTAGATGTTGAATTTGTTTTAGCTATAACTTTTGATCCCCACGTCCAAATTTGACAAATTTTATATCAATGGAATCAGGAGAGCAAGCCCTTTCTAAATATGCAATGTGTTTAATGTTTTGCTTCTGTTAAAAAGGTTTTATTTACAGAAACATGTGTAGGGAGATTTTGAGTATATGAATTGTTTAAGAAATGTTTTAAGATGTAAATAAATGTTGTTTGGCAAGTTTTGAATTTGTTTATGAACCAGTACTGTACACTTGCTTTGTTGAGTTTTAAAAATCATCACATATCATATTGCATGCATTCATATATTTTTGTTTGTGTATATTTTGTATGTGATTGTTGCTATGATTTTATGTGTAGATTTTGGTGCCAATAGTGATTGTGATTGTGAGGTGTGTAGCTACTCTCCAAACTACCAAGGCAAGTGGTGCTTCATGATATTTTTATCCCTATGTTTTCTACTAAGCATTAGAATTATTTTGCTAGTCTTGCATGTTATATTTTGCTTATATGCCATGATGGGATATCCTAGTAGTTGTAGAAATGCTAGGAAATTTCTAAGTTAAGATGCTCATCTATGCCATGCTTAGCCTAGCTAGTAGCAACCAAGGGTGGTGAAATATACATGCTATGATGAAAATATTTCTAAGTCTTTGGACTTGTGTTTTTCCTAATAAAACAACTAAGTAAATGAAACACCTGGGTGGAATGGAAGGATTGGTTTATGTTCATTGGTTACACAAGGACCATTTCTATGGTTTACCTTGTGTATCTCACTTGTGGAAAGCCACCCAGGAACAAAGATATTTTAGAGGCCAAATGTTAAGAAGCGTCTAGTGCAGCCACTTGGCAATATGGGCTCTGCCAGGATCACATAGGTTGCTAGAACTTAGCCATTTGGACAGTTGGAGGTAGTGGGATGATAGGTTGGAACGCGTCCATTTGGTCTAAGGGAAGGCTTCTGAAAGGTCCTGTCTTGGTGAAAATCAAGGCTTGTGGGGAAAGTGCACCACCTCTGCAGATGGAAGAAACTAAGTACTTAGCCATGTCCCTGGAAAAGGACAACTTGAGCATCAAGACATGGAAGCTATAAAGTATCTCCTCATCCCAATTTCTAAGTAAAACTTGTGGGTGAACAAGGGTGAAGGACCTCAATGTCTATTGGTGGCTCCTTGGGAAAAGTTTTGACAAAGAAAAACTTAGTGATTTCAACTAATAGGAAAAACCTATTTTGAGCAAAGCAAGCCAAGCTACAATTATCCAAATTACATATAGTATCTAGTCCACCTAAATTATACTAAGGTATCACTTGCCAATACTATTCCAATGTATTGACCCACTGTGGCTGTAACTTGTGATGTTGCAGGTTACTCTGATGAGGATTAGGAGTCATGAGTCTACACTCAACATGTTTGCCTGTGGCACATGAAGATGAAGACATTTATCTATTTACTCATTTAAACTCTTGTAATAGGCCTGTGGCCATGGAGTTGTAAAGACTATGTTGTCTCTGGAATGACTGTAATAATGACCTTTGTTTCTGTGTACTTCATCTTAAACTGTGGATGCGAGCATTGATCGAGGGACTAGCATTGCAATCACAGGGATCCTTTTCCTTTATAAAGGAGGGATCTTACAGATGGTATCAGAGCACTGTGTTGCCTGTAGGATTATGACCCTAGGATTGGAAACCACTAAGGAAAATTTTCAACAAGTTCTACACTTGTCTTTTCTTCTCGTAAACTTTTCTAATATTCTTTCTCATTTATATTTGTAGATGAACTCCATCAACGAAGCCGTAAGGAAGGGACCACTCATGACAATGACCTTGGATTGTGAGGCAGAGTTTCCCAAGTCTCTCAAGGACCTCATGGTTGCAATGGAAATACATGGTGCAGCTGTGTACAAAGGTTTTCCTGTGATGGATGAAGGAGTTGAATACTGGTGGGTGCAACTTCAGTTGTATAAAAACAAGGAAGACAACCACAAGGAATCAGGATTCTGCATGTTCACCAATTCAGTGATGCACCCTACATTCTTTGACTCAGCAAGGGATGCAGCTTGGAAGACCATCAAAGAACTTGGTGATAGAGTCAAGTGAAGAATGTTCAACATCCAAAATAGACTAAAAGAAGAGAAGAAACATACCCAAGAGTTGGAGGCTACCAACCAAACCTTAAGAGGAGACACTATAGACTTAGTGATGGAGTCATGTGCTCAAGATAGAGTGATTGCTTCTAGAAATATTGTGTTAGCCAACATATCTAGTGAGGTAGGATTGTAAGCGTACTTCGGTAGTTGGACCACCACTTATCACCTTATTTTCCAAATGTTGCTTAAAATAAGTTGAACCTTGATTATTTTAATGGATCCATGTATGCCATGACTTGTGTGTTTTGATTTCCAAGGATATGTATGTGATGCTTTGCCTTGTGTGTTATCTTAAATTGTGTTGATTTTAACTTTTTCTATCTTATAAATAGATGCCTAATGTTACCATCAACACTGTTGAGGAGTTCCAGGGAACTCGCTTTGGTCCTCGTATTATTGAGCTCACTACCTTGCTCAATTTCCCTCTTCCTACCATCATGGTGCTTCCCCTCACCAAGTTTGAGAGGAAAGACCTTTGGGGTTTCAAGGTCAATCAGCCCGGAAGCCAGACTGAGCCTACCACGGAGGCTATCATCTTCAAGCTCATGCATGATGACAAGGAGAGAGGCCTTGAGGTAGTCATGCAGGATCTGATAGGACGTCTGCTAGGGAGACACTCTCGACAGGTTAGAGGTACTCACTTCTACGTCTTTGATAGACGTGATGAGGATGGAGAGGCCATCGACTTCGAGGACACTTCGAGGGAGACAGCGGAGCCGATTCGTCTATACCTCCAGGACTTAGTGGCTCTTATTAGGCACGTGGACACTGATAGGACCAACGTCATGCTCAACAATGACGAACTCCAGGTGCAGCTTCGTGAGAAGGACAAGCTCTTCGCGGAGCAAGATGAGATAGTCAAGGAGATGGAGCCAAAGTTCGAGAGCCAGGACAAAAAGTTCAAGAGTCAGGAGAAGCGAGTCCAGGATAGGAACAAGAGGATTCGGGACATGACTGAAGAACTGCAGGCAAGGACTTCGAGCTCGAGCATCAGCAGACGGTGATTGAGAGGCTTCGTTCTCAGAAGAGGGCTCTCAAAGCCAAAGTAGAGACCTTGACCGCCAATGTCGAGGAATACAAGACCGCAATGGAGAATGCAGGTCTTACCTTTGTTGAGGAGGAGGTTGATGCCGAGGAGTAGTGATGACTACTCATTTATCATTTATTTATCATAGTTTATTTGTGTCACAACGACCATCCAACATGTGGATGGCTTGTTATTGATGTGTTTACTTTGCAAACTTGTTATCTTTTTTTTGAACCTTTATTATTGTGGTGCATGTTTGGTGATTGTTTATGTGATGTATTGTGCATGAAAGCATCTATGGCTATCTCATTCTTATCTCTATTGAACAAACCACAGATGCCTCCCCGTCGTGCCAATCCCAACCCCAACAACAACAACAACATCATTCCTGAGATGCAGCAAATGATGACAGTTCAGACTCAGCTAATGCAAATGATGACGACGTTCATCCAGAACCAAAACAACAACAACAACAAAAATAACAACAATAACAACAACAACAACAACAACAACCCACCGGGTTTTGACATGCTTACCAGGTTCTTGAGATTGAGGCCAGGAAAGTTCTCAGGAACAACTGATACCATGGTGCCCAATGATTGGCTACGCTCTGTGAACAAGGACTTGGTAACTGTGGGCTGTACTGATGCAGAAAAAGTCAGATTTGCAGCACATTTGCTGGAAGGACCAGCCAACACTTGGTGGGATAACTTCCAGATCACCACTCCCATAGAAGATGTGACATGCTCTATCTTTGAGGATGGCTTTCGTACTGCTCATATCTCATCTGGAGTGATGAGTCTGAAAAAGAAAGAGTTCCATAATCTGAAGCAGCGCCACCGCAGCGTGGCTGAATATATTGAGGAGTTTAACAATCTAGCGCGTTATGCACCGGATGAAGTTGACACCGATGCTAAGAGGAAGGAAAAGTTCCTTGAAGGGCTGAATGATGAACTAAACTTGCAGCTATCAGTAGCCTATGTTCCCACATACCAGTCTCTTTGTGATAAGGCTGCTATTTTGGAGAGCAAAATGAAGCAAGTTGAAAGCAGGAAGAGAAAGCACTCCGACAAACACAACTCGGGATCATCTCACATGCGTTCCCATTATGATGATAGTGGAAGCTCAGGATTCCACAAGCATGGGAAATTCAACAAGCACCACAACCACAACCGTCATCATGACAACAAGCATCACCGTAGTCATGACAATGACAAGTACAAGAACCACAAGGGTGGATATAAGAGCCACCACAGTGGAAGTGGCAGTGGAAGCCAGCCTGTCAAGAGGGACATTAGTCAGGTTGAGTGCTTCAAGTGCAAGAAGATGGGGCATTATGCCAATGAATGCCCAGAAAATAAAGTTGAAGGACCCAACAAGCCCAACCCTTTTCAAAAGGGACAAGTGAACCACATCAATGTGGAGGAAATTTATGTGGATCCTGATGCTGATGCTGGTAAGTTCAAACTCAATTCAGTTCCAGCATTTGTTCTCTTTGATACTGGTGCATCTCATTCATTCATATCAAGAGCATTTGTTGAAAGAAATGAACTACCGGTAGAAACTATTGGGTGTCCTATAAAAGTAAGTTCTCCTGGCGGAGAAATGATAGTGAATTCAGGGTGTCATGATCTAGTCATAGAGTTTGGGAAGTATAAGTTTCCCGTTAACTTGATAATCCTAAACTCCCAAGGATTGGATGTCATTTTGGGTATGGACTGGATGACTAAGCACAAGGGAGTGATAGATTGTGCGAACCATACTGTCTCACTCACAACTCCAGAAAATAAAAGGATCAGATTCAAGACCAACTTTGAAGCAAAAAGGAGTATGCTAAATTCTCTTAAGTGGGTTAGCATAGACAGTGTGCCAATTGTGAGTGAATATCCGGATGTGTTTCCGGAAGAATTGCCGGGAATGCCACCAGATAGAGATGTGGAGTTTCTTATTGATTTTCTACCAGGATCTGGACCAATAGCAAAGAGACCATACAAGATGTCAGTTGATGAACTAAAAGAACTCAAGAAACAACTTGGAGAACAGTTGCAGAAAGGATTTATTCAACCACGTTCTTCATCTTGGGGAGCCCCAGTTTTGTTTTTGGAGAAGAAAGATAGAAGTCAAAGGTTATGCGTAGATTACCGTTCACTCAATGAGGTGACTATCAAGAATAAATACCCTTTGCCTAGAATCAATGACTTGTTTGATCAGCTAGAAGGAGCTTGTGTGTTCTCAAAGATTGATCTTCGGTCAGGTTATTTTCAGCTCAAGATAAGAGAGCAAGACATACCTAAAACAGATTTCACTATGAGGTATGGATTGTATGAGTATACAGTGATGCCGTTTGGTTTAACCAATGCTCTAGCATACTTCATGAATATGATGAACAAGGTGTTCATGGAATTCCTTGATAAGTTTGTTGTCGTTTTCATCGATGATATTTTAGTCTACTCCAAGAGCAAAGAAGAGCATGAAGGACATTTACGTTTGATACTTGAGAAGCTTAGAGAGCATAAACTGTATGCCAAATTCAGCAAGTGTGAATTCTGGCTAAATGAAGTTGGATTTCTTGGACATGTTGTGTCAGGAGATAGTGTAGCAGTTGATCCTGCTAAAGTTTCAGCTGTAAATGAATGGGAATCTCCCAAGTCAGTGAAAGAAGTTCGTAGTTTCCTTGGCTTAGCAGGTTACTACAGAAGGTTCATTGAGAATTTCTCCAAGGTAGCTAAGCCTATGACAGAATTGCTAAAGAAAGACAAGAAATTTGCTTGGTCTGAGGGATGTGAACTCAGCTTCCAAGAATTGAAGAAGAGACTTGTGACAGCACCAGTCTTGTGTTTGCCAGATTTGGAAAAAGATTTCCAAGTATATTGTGATGCATGTCATCATGGTTTGGGTGCAGTACTTATGCAAGATGGGAAAGTTGTGGCTTATGCCTCGAGACAGCTCAAAACTCATGAAGTGAACTATCCTACTCATGATTTGGAGTTAGCCTTTGTTGTCCATGCACTCAAAACATGGAGACATTATCTTTTGGGAAAACATTGTGAAGTGTTCACCGATCACAAGAGTTTGAAGTATATCTTTACCCAGAAAGAAATTAACATGAGACAAAGAAGATGGCTAGAACTCATCAAGGACTATGACTTAAGTTTGCAATACCACCCTGGTAAAGCAAACGTTGTAGCAGATGCTCTAAGTCGTAAGGTTTTTTGAATGGACTTACTAAAGGAGAATTGCCAGATGATTTGTGTGCCCAATTTAGGGATCTCAGATTGGAGATTGTGCCTGAAGGACATCTCATGTCTTTGGATGTTCAACCCACTCTGTTGGACAAGATCAAAGAAGCCCAGAAGACTGATAAGGAAATTGAAGAAATTAAGGAAAAGATTGGCAAAGGAAAAGCCAAAGGATTCCATGAAGACGAACAGGGTACTTTATGGCATGGGAAACGTATCTGTGTTCCAAAAGATCCGGAGCTTCGGAAACTGATTTTGCAAGAAGCACACAACTCACCGTATTCCATTCATCCGGGTAACACCAAAATGTACATGGACATGAAGGAAAGATTTTGGTGGAATAATCTCAAGAAGGACATCGCCGAACATATTGCTTTGTGTGATGTGTGTAGTAGAGTGAAAGCGGAACATCAGAAACCAGCAGGTTTACTTCAACCACTACCTATTCCTGATTGGAAGTGGGACAAGATTGGTATGGATTTCATTACCGGATTACCAAGGACCCGGTGAGGATACGATTCTATTTGGGTAGTAGTGGATCGCCTAACTAAAGTGGCTCATTTCATACCCGTGAAGACAACCTACACAAGTGCCAAGTTGGCCAAGATCTAAATGAGTAGAATTGTATGTCTACATGGAGTGCCCAAGAGTATTGTGTCTGATAGGGGAACTCAATTCACTTCCCATTTTTGGAGAGAGCTACATGAGTCATTGGGAACGAGGTTGGAATTCAGCACTGCTTTTCATCCTCAAACTGATGGACAGACAGAAAGGACCAATCAGATTCTTGAAGATATGTTGAGGGCATGTGCCCTAGAATATGGAGCCAGTTGGGATGAAAGTCTGCCTTACGCAGAATTTTCTTATAACAACAGCTATCAAGCCAGCATTGAGATGGAACCATTTGAGTTTCTCTACGGGAGAAAATGTACCACCCCATTGTTATGGAATGGTGTGGGAGAAAGAAGTTTGTTCGGACCAGAACTAATCAAAGAAGCCGAAGAGAAGGTCAAGTTGGTTAAAGACAGATTAAAGATAGCACAGTCCCAACAGAAGAGCTACGCAGATCCTAAGCGTAGAGAAGTCACCTATGAAGTTGGTGATAGGGCTTATCTTAGAGTATCACCACTTCGTGGAGTGAAGAGGTTTGGAGTCAAAGGGAAGTTGGCCACAAGATATGTTGGACCATTCAAGATTTTGAGTCGTAAAGGAGAAGTTGCATATGAAATTGAATTTCCAGAGTCTTTGTCAGCTGTTCATAATGTGTTTCATGTGAGTCAGCTTAAGAAATGTCATCCAAGAAATGGAGGAAACTTCTTTGAAGGATACTATACCTTTGGAAGAGGTTCAGTTGGAGAGTGATCTCACTTATGAGGAGAAACCTATCAAGATTCTTGAGACTACAGAAAGAGTCACACGGACTAAAACTATCAAGTTTTGCAAAGTTCAGTGGAACCATCATTCTGAAGAAGAAGCAACTTGGGAAAGTGAAGATGATCTTCGGAAAGACCACCCTCGCCTATTTGCTAGCCAATCCGAATCTCGAGGGCGAGATTCACCTTAAGGGGGTTAGATTTGTAACATCCCTAAAATCATGTTTCAAACTCATGCATATCATCCATGCATCCATGATCATATAAATTTCATTTCAAACAAATCACTTCAAAAACAGGAGCATATGAGATCATTATTTAATGTGATCAGCATTTGAAACAAATGCTACTCTCCAATAAGAGATTGTTGTTCATGAAACCAAACTTTGTTGTCTTATTGCTCTCAGGTTGTATTGCTAGATTGCTAAGATTTAAACCAAAGTTTCAAGACAAATATGATTTGAAAATCAATTTCAAAACCTACTCAAACTAGTGCTATGCCACTACTTATTTTATTTATTTCCAAGTGAACAAGCCAACTCAAAGTGACCACTTGGTTTTATGCCCAGAAAGGTGACTGTTACACACTACAAAAATCCTGAAAAGATTTGAATTCAAATAGGTTTTGAAATCATTTGAATTTGGTTCCTGAAATTGAAAACAGAAAAAGAAAAAGAATAGAGAAAAGGAAAAGGGCTAGCGCCAGGATTTTGGCCCAACAAGCGAAGCAGCCCGTTAGCCAACCCACCCGGGTTTCCCCCTCTCCCTCTGTTTCTCACCCCGCGCGCGTGTACCCACTCGCTGAGGACTGGGCCCTCACTGCCGCGTCACCCATCGTCCTCAATCAACACCGACGACCACCTCGCCACTGCCGTTTCCTCGCACTGATGCCGCGCTTAAATTGCATTGATACGGCGAGAGATTTCCGCCCCCGCTCTGGCTATAAGACCACCTCCCCTCGCCGCTCATTTCCCCTCACCTAGCACAGACGCCACGCCACCAGGCTGCCCACAATTCGCCGAACTCTGCCGCGGTCCCGACGCTTCGGCAGCAAATTCCGGTGAGCTCCCCGCGCCCCTTGACTTCTAACCTTGCCAGTACATTCCCTGCAACCATGCGCATCTCCTAACCCCTCTGGTGCATGCTATGATCATTCAGAGCCTCGTCAACATCGACGACAACACGAGTCCGACGACACCATCAACTCCGGCAAGCTTTCCTAGTTAGTTCTGACCGCACCTTGCCCTCTCCTTGACACTCGCATGACCAGCATCACTCCGTGCATCTGACGCATTGTCTATTTTGCCTTGGCATGATCTGTATCTTCGCCAACGTCAACGAGCAGCTGTACCCGACGCCTTCGCGAACTCCGGCGAGGAATCCCTGATGACTCTGAGCGCCCCTTCTCCAACCAAGGACACGTTGAGCTTCTCCTCGTCACTGCGAATCTGGTGAGCATCCTCTCACCTCCCCGGGCGACCTAGTTCACCGGCTCCGCCACTGACAGAGCGTGTCGCCGCCTGTCGCCGCCGCTAGCGCCGCCACTGGATGGTCAGGTGCTCAGGATCGTTAGATCTAGATCGTGCGGATACGATAGAACATAGACGAAGCGGTAAGATTGGATCTGAACCGCACGATTAAGTTAGATCCAGCGGCTCATAAGCGTGATCCAACGCGAAACGCTACCGGCCAATCAGATTAAGACGCGTGGCAGCAGGTTAGATTTAAAAACAGGATTTGAATCTATTAGATGTTGAATTTGTTTTAGCTATAACTTTTGATCTCCACGTCCAAATTTGACAAATTTTATATCAATGGAATCAGGAGAGCAAGCCCTTCCTAAATATGCAATGTGTTTAATGTTTTGCTTCTGTTAAAAAGGTTTTATTTACAGAAACATGTGTAGGGCTATTTTGAGTATATGAATTGTTTAAGAAATGTTTTAAGATGTAAATAGATGTTGTTTGGCAAGTTTTGAATTTGTTTATGAACCAGTACTGTACACTTGCTTTGTTGAGTTTTAAAAATCATCACATATCATATTGCATGCATTCATATATTTTTTTGTGTGTATATTTTGTATGTGATTGTTGCTATGATTTTATGTGTAGATTTTGGTGCCAATAGTGATTGTGATTGTGAGGAGTGTAGCTACTCTCCAAACTACCAAGGAAAGTGGTGCTTCATGATATTTTTATCCCTATGTTTTCTACTAAGCATTAGAATTATTTTGCTAGTCTTGCATGTTATATTTTGCTTATATGCCATGATGGGAAATCCTAGTAGTTGTAGAAATGCTAGGAAATTTCTAAGTTAAGATGCTCATCTATGCCATGCTTAGCCTAGATAGTAGCAACCAAGGGTGGTGAAATATACATGCTATGATGAAAATATTTCTAAGTCTTTGGACTTGTGTTTTGCCTAATAAAACAACTAAGTAAATGAAACACCTGGGTGGAATGGAAGGATTGGTTTATGTTGAGTGGTTACACAAGGCCCATTTCTATGGTTTACCTTGTGGATCTCACTTGTGGAAAGCCACCCAGGAACAAAGAGATTTAGAGGCCAAATGTTAAGAAGCTTCTAGTGCAGCCACTTGGCAATATGGGCTCTGCCAGGATCACATAGGTTGCTAGAACTTAGCCATTTGGACAGTTGGAGGTAGTGGGATGATAGGTTGGAACGCGTCCATTTGGTCTAAGGGAAGGCTTCTGAAAGGTCCTGTCTTGGTGAAAATCAAGGCTTGTGGGGAAAGTGCACCACCTCTGCAGATGGAAGAAACTAAGTACTTAGCCATGTCCCTGGAAAAGGACAACTTGAGCATCAACACATGGAAGCTATAAAGAATCTCCTCATGCCAATTTCTAAGTAAAACTTGTGGGTGAACAAGGGTGAAGGACCTCAATGTCTATTGGTGGATCCTTGGGAAAAGTTTTGACAAAGAAAAACTTAGTGATTTCAACTAATAGGCAAAACCTATTTTGAGCAAAGCAAGCCAAGCTACACTTAGCCAAATTGCATATAGTATCTAGTCCACCTAAATTATACTAAGGTATCACTTGCCAATACTATTCCAATGTATTGACCCACTGTGGCTGTAACTTGTGATGTTGCAGGTTACTGTGATGAGGATTAGGAGTCATGAGTCTACACTCAACATGTTTGCATGTGGCACATGAAGATGAAGACTTTTATCTATTTACTCATTTAAACTCTTGTAATAGGCCTGTGGCCATTGAGTTGTAAAGACTATGTTGTCTCTGGAATGACTGTAATAATGACCTTTGTTTCTGTGTACTTCATCTTAAACTGTGGATGCTAGCATTGATCCAGGGACTAGCATTGCAATCACAGGGATCCTTTTCCTTTATAAAAGAGGGATATTACAGTTTGAATATAATTTTTTATATGTATAATGATCCTAGATCATTATTTGATGCATGAAATATAAAAGAAATGGATATGTTCATTACTACTTCCATTGATTTGGAAAATGGCAATTGTATCTATTCTTTTATGATAAACAAGGAAGTTTAGGATTTTGGATTATAATTATTTACCCTAGGGTTTAGGGTGTTTAATATACTTAGCCTCCTTTATGGATATGAGTAAAGAATTAATAACTAAGCATATTGTCTTCTGTTTGTGATATTTAATGACATTAGCTTTTATAATAAAAAGTTATATCTAGAATGTTTTATAAAAAGAAATTTGTAAAGATACTCTTGAGCACATTCAATTATGATGGTTGGAATTGCAGAGATGAGTTTATGTGATTTGTTGTAGGGAAATGTTCATATCAAGTGTTATATATATAAGATGGAGAATTATTAATATGAAATGGATATTATACTCGGTTTTAAGATTTAGAGTTGATTGTTTACCAAGAATTATTATCTTCCATAATTCATAACTCTAGACTTCTTATTAGGGAATTCCTTTCCTAGATACACTACCTTTTTTCCAGTCTATCATTCTAATTAATATGATGATTTTTAATTCACAGAAATATTCTCATTCACTGATTAACCTTCTAAACTCATGGATGATTCAAATGAGTTTGATAGAAAAATATTTCACAACTTCCTCATATCCTTTCTTGGTTGTATTTACTACTCTACTATTGATAACTTTCCATCCAACAAATAGTTCCTTCAAAATCTACTCAAAATCTTCCTTAATCATTCATTACTAATGTATCTCTATTAGTTATATGCATCCAACTACCTTTCTCTAAAGTTGACTATCTTTAAGATGAATAACACCACTTCTATAACGATATGCTATACTAGCTTTAGTTGAATAGTATCATCCTATATTCACTTTACTCCAACCCTAAATTATATTTATGTGGTTTGCAATGACTACTCTAGGATAACTTATCTCTTCTGGGGTTCCCATCATGTTCTACCCACCAGTATTACTTATACTAAATATAAGAATTCAACATTGGTGGCTAAAGCATCACCATTATAATCCTTTAATCATTTATTGCTTAAGTTCTTAGTTGGCTAAGCAAGGCTTTATCAATCCTACTTTTCATTGTCTTGGAATTATCTTCTTAGGATCTCATCTTGGATTTAAAGTTATTAATGGACTATGTCCCCTTTAAAAGATTTAAGTAGATGCCATGATGAGATCAAGAAATAGTAGATCAATGATTGCTAGTTAAAGAATTTGTGAATCAATGGGGAATTATCCAACATTGATGAACAACAGATATTAAGATAAGTTCCATAAAGATTGCTATATAAAGAAAGATATATAGTAGATTATCTTGACTTAGTCTCTTTCCAACTCCAACTCATTAAAGAGTTAAAGTTAAGTATTACTATGATACTCATTGTAAAAATAGATAAGAATAAGATAGGTCAGAATTAGTCATTACATTTTTATTACTTTAGTTTTTTAATCTTAACTTAGTATCCATAGGTTGATATGATGGATAGTAGGATATGATCCCTTAAGGAGCATGAATCATTTAAGCAATATATTATGAGTGACCTTTTATTATATCTGGTCTACCCTTAGACCGAATCATGTTTAACCAAATAAGGTTTTAGCAAAGGTCATATTGAAACTTATTGCAGTTAACTTGATGATCTACTTCAATTCCATCAAGCTAAGAGAAGCTTCATTCAATTTGACAAGTTCTATTTTAAAAGTGCGAAAATTATTCGGATTTTCTATGCATGAATGCAATGCACACATGTGGGTTCAAGTTATTTTTAAGCTCTAATGCTGGAATGTTACACTAACGTTGCTAATGAAGATTGTGTGAAGTTTTTGTGAAGGAAAAATTTCAGGTGTAGAGAAAGAATGATGCAATGAGATGAAGAATGGACAAAATCTCAAGCTTGGGGATGCCACCATGGTGTCACCCCAAGAAATATCCAAGAGGTACAAGCGTCAAAGCTTGGGGATGACCAAGGCATCCCCTTCTTCATCAATAAAAAGCTCAGGTTTGTCTAGACACTTCGTTTTTATTGTTTCATGCACAGTTGTGTTGTTCTTGGAGCGTCTTTGTTTTAGTTTTATTTTCTTAGTTTGTTTAGTTTGCTTGAATAAAGAAGTTTGGACCCCCATTCTCGTTGTGTTGTTTTGCAAATAAGTTTGCTTGGTGTTGGAAAGGAGTAGTAAGTTCTTGCTTGAAGTGCAAGAGGAGCCTGCATTGACTGTGACTTAGACTTTAGCATGACATGCTAGGTGTTGTTTTGACTTTATGCTTAGTGATTATTGTTGTAGCATGTCTTGTTCCAAACAATTGGGATTGCTTAGTGTGCCTTGAATAAATTATGCGTTGTTTTAGCATGCAAAAGCATAGTATTGTGGTATTCTCCTTTGATGCTTTGCTTGGGTTGACTTGGCACATGCTCACACCATGTTATGACTATGACAAGTCACCATTAGCCTCTATGATCATTTAGTCCTTGACTTTTAGTACCACTGTTTGCTTTTATTAGTATGCTTTGTTGCACTACATGATTTTGGCCATTATTGCTCTCTTAGTTGGTTGCTCCCAGTCTTTTGCTAGCCTCCACTTGTATGACTAAGTTCTACTCATGCCTCCAACTCCCAAGAAACCAAGTTATTCCAAAGTGTCCACTATAAACTCCTATGCATGGTGTGTTACACCGTTCTAAGTATATTATTGTTTTCAGCTATCTTCCAATTAAAAACTATTTTGTTATGTGAAAACTTAGTGATTAAAACCCTCACGAACTTGATGGCACACTTTATTCTTTGCCCCTAATAAACTTGAACCATTGTGACAACTTTGTTGTATATGCTTTCACTTATAAGTTGGAATTAGCAGAACCGTGCTATCACCAGTGTGAAATAAAGAGGGAACTTGTAAGTCCATGGAGTTTGTATCCTGTGTTAGAGAAACGCCTGGGCTGCTAGCCTAAGCCATGCCTAATCATGGTGGAAACTTGCAGCATCACCATAATGAGCTATCTATGAAGCATCCTCAATAAAAAGCTATGCATATGGTAAATAAAAAGATTGCTGAGATGCTCATTGTCTGCTTGCCTTGTCATTTTGGTTATGGCAAAGCTCTTGTACCAAGTGCAAGGGGTACCCTGTTGGCGGTTCTCAATGATATGCAAATACCTACAGTGACAAGGACTTACCTGGACCCATAGTTGAGTATGCATGAGGTGTGGCCCTCGTAATTGTAACACCCTCGATCACACCGGACCGACGACTATCACTTCTGGCAGCTAAATAGGATCTCTAGACTAACACCATAGACCAACACTAGTCTTTTCTGCACACTTTGTCCTCACTCATGCGCACCCGGCACTCACTTCCCGGTCGGTCACCCATCCTAGAATTTCTCTAGGCCAAGCATGCTTAACCTTAGAGTTCTTTTCGAGTGAGCTTCGGAAAAGAAGTTGCAACTTGTTGGTATGGGTTTCCTATCAATCCTATTGAGCCATGCGCCAGGGTCTCACAGTATTCAAGGGACTTGAGATTGCCAACTTATACTTCGTCAAGCATATACTCCATCTTTGCCACTTTAACCTTAACCACTTCAAGATGCTTATGATAGGGGCAATGAGGGATGAAAGCTAAAAGTACCATAATTTTTGGAAGCTCTTTTTGAAACTTGTAATCCCTGCTTAATTTACAAAAAGGCCTTTCTTCCACCATTATTGAGTCTCCACCTTCTACCTTTAGGCACCATTAAGAGAGCATAGTTGTCATTCTATGTGCAATGTTCCAAAGCTTATTAATTGATGCATATTGTGTTATTACTTGCTCTTGTTCTACTTGTTTCTAGTCACCCTTGTGAACTTTGTAGGTGTCCTATGCATCTATTTGTTACTCTATGAGGGACAAGCTGATTGCCACTATGCTATGTTTTCTGCATGTGAAACAAACAAAAGTTTTTCAATGCATGTTACTCATGATCTTTGTTTGTAGCTTGTCATGTTGCATGCATAGTTATTATGTCATATTGTTAGAACTCCATCTTTCATGCACATGTTTAGAGTTCTTTGATCCCAGTTTTCAATGCTTGCAAATGGTTGGATCTTTATTTTGAGGGTGCATGTCACCTCAAAAATTATTCTGTTTATCACTTACCTACTCGAGGACGAGCAGGAGTTAAGCTTGGGGATGTAGATTCGTTGGAAACATATCTACAATTTTTGATGCTCCATGCTTGTTTAGTATCTACTTTGCTTTACTTGTCCACACTTTGAGGTGCTTTTTACATGTTTTCTGGTACTAAACTACTAACAAGTTGCAACAGTGCCAGATGCATGTTTTCTACTATTTTTTGTTTCAGAAAAGTTAGTAAAGAAATATTCTCGAAATTGGACGGGACAAAGGTCAAAGTCAATTACTTTATGTGGGGAACAAGAAGTCCAGAGGAGAGCCGGAGGGGCCGACCAGAGGGGCCAGACCCACCCCAGGCGCGGGTGGGCCCCGACCCGCACCTGGCTAGGGTTTAGTTGCCCTGGCCGCCACCTCAGTCTCCCCCTTCGCCTATAAGAAGCTGATGATGTAGAAACCCTGAGTACCCAATCAAATCTCCACGAAACCGTCTGTAGCCGCCGCCACCATCGTCCCTAAATAGGGGGGGGGGATCTGAGTTCTTCTCGGCACCCTGCCGGAGGGGAGATCATCCTGGAGGCCTTCTCTCCGGTATGATGCGTGAGTAGTTCCACTTTGGACTATGGGTCCATGTAGAAGCTAGATGGTTATATCTCCTCCTTTGTGCTTTTATTTATAGATCTTGTGAGCTCCGTTCATGATCAAGATCTAATCTATTTGTAATCATGCATGTTGTGTTTGCGAGGATCCGATGGATATTGAGATTATTATGTTGGTTTGATTATTGGTTTTGTATTTATGATTCTATCATGTCTGTGTTATTTGTGATCTTGCATGCTCTTCGTTGTTAATAGCTATCTTGGCCAAGTAGTTTCTAGTGACTCCAAGAGGGGGTATTTATGCTCGATAGTGGGTTCATGCCTCTAGTTTCCAAGGGAAGTGACAGAAATCTCTTCGGTTGTAGATGTGTTGTTGCTACTACGGAGAAAACAACAGTCTCTTGTTCATGGAACATGTGGACTGTTTACCTTACGCACTTTGCTTAAAGCAGTTGTCTGTTGCTTGAAACTTAATACTGGAGGGGGTTCGG
The DNA here is from genome assembly GCA_910589765.1 of Avena atlantica. NCBI lineage: Eukaryota > Viridiplantae > Streptophyta > Magnoliopsida > Poales > Poaceae > Avena > Avena atlantica. The sequence continues at coordinate 52,068,515 of OU342736.1, read as the reverse complement.
ATGATAACCTGAAGGTGGACTTCTAGTCATAGATGCAGTTGGATGGCAGTCTATGTATTTTGTTGTATTGCCCAATCAACCTCATAGGATCTTTCTGACTAGTAATTGCATTGTTATGCCTTGCTCAGTTCCTGTCAATTGCCCTGCTGTAATTTGTTTACCCTTCATGCCATGTTGTTTATCTAAGGAGAGCATCTCTAGTGAACTATGGACCCCGGTCCAATCTTTACCATTGATACATCTTCCACTGTTACTTGTTTACTTGCTGCAAACCATTACCTTCCACACAATATGTTTAATCCTTTGTTACAGCAAACCTGGTGAGCTTGACAACCTCACTGTTTGTTGGGGGCAAAGTCTTGAGTTTGTGTTGTGCAGGTCTCCATGTTGTTTGCAACACCTGTGTGACGTTTCATTCCTCCTTTTGGTTCGATAACCTCGGTCTGAACTGAGGGAAAACTTGCTGCTTGCTCTTCACACCCTGTGCTTGGGGTTACCAACAAAGTGCCACGTCGAGCACCATCAGATACTTATGTCTTTCATCTGTTTTTGCATGTTGGATGATTCTTGGAGGATGAACTGTTGGAGTCAGGCTTCTGATGGAAAAAGCGGTGTTTTGATGCAATTTTGCGAAGATCAGAAAAATAACAGAAAAACTACAGAAAATTATATTTTCCCAGAAGACGAAGGATGCCAGAAGGGGAGGCGGAGTCGGCCCACAGGGGGCCCACACCCCCTAGGCGCGGGACAACCTAGGTCGCGCCTATAGCTAGTGTGGCCACCCTGGCCCACCTCTGGCTCCGCCCCTTCACCTATATCTTCTCCTCGGAACCCTAAAGCCAAGGGAGCGACCACAGAAAGATTTCGCCGCCTCTTCAGGGCGAAAACTACAGAGAGAGAAAGAGCTCTCCAGCAGACAGATTTATGCTGGGGAAATTCCTTCCTGGAGAGGGGAGCTCATCGCCATCATCAAGCTAGACTTCATCGTGATCATCGTCATCATCCACACCATCATCTCCACCAGCACCATCATCACCAATCCATCCCGCTGTAACAATTGTGTTGAATCTTGCATAGTTCTTAGGGGAAACTTTTCCGGTGTTGATTACTATTGTAGTTGATGCTTGTGAGTGGAACCATTGAATTATTGTTTATGTTCAGATTGCTATCCATCATTATATCATCTCTGATCTTGATCCATATGATGTCTCGTGAGTAGTTCGTTTAGTTCTTGAGGACATGGGAGAAGTCATGTTGTTAGTAGTGGCATTATGTTGAGGTATTATTCAATGGTTTAATACTTAAGTTGTGGTGCTATTCTTCTAGTGGTGTCATGTGAACATCGACTACATGATACTTCACCATTTATGGGCCTAGGGGAATGCATTGTGTATTTGGCTACTAATTGTGGGGTTGCCAGATAGATAGAAACCTGAACCCCTGTTAGGAAACCTTTGCACAAGGGAGTGTAGGATCTCAGAGTTTAAGGCTGTGGTTAGGTTTTTACCTTAATTTCTTTCTTGTAGTTGCGGATGCTTGCAAGGGGTTTAATCACAAGTATGTATTAGTCCAAGTAAGGTCGGTACATTAGCACAGGTTCATCCACACAACACTTATCAACCAAAGAAGATTAATCAACTATATGAAACGAAAGCACTTGATAGTATTCCCATGTGTCCTCAAGAACATTTGGTCCTCATAAGTATTCCTACCAGCTTGTCCTTTTCTAATAAAGGATTGGGCCACTTGCTGCAATTATTTGTTGTCTTTATTTACTTGCACTTTATTTCCTCGCTTTATCAAAAACCCCTAAAAATCTTTTTGCTAAGTATTTACAGAGATTTCCTGCTCCATACCACTAGTCAACACCTTCTGCTCCTTGTTGGGATCGACACTCCTATTTATCGAAAGTACTACGATACACCCTCTATAGTTGTGGGTCATCAATACTATTTTCTGGCACCGTTGCCGAGGAGTGAAGCGCTATTGAAGAGTGGAAATGGTAAAGGAAACTTCTACTATGAGTATTGCTTTTATTTATGTTTGTTACTTTGTTTCCAATATGGATAACCCACTTGGTTTCCTGTTTGGGAAATCTACTACCACTGTTAGGGTATTAGATGAACCACCACCTGTTGAGATAGATCCTTTTAAGATACCTACAAGAATTGTTGATCGTGTTATGGATAATTATTATCTTGGGGATGGAACTTTCCATCCTGGTGATCATTTTCTTTTTATCCATGAATTATGCAGGTTGTTTAAGTGTGCAGGTATCACAACTGAACAGGTCAATAAGTTACTCTTTATATCATTGAAAAGAAGAGCTGGAGAATGGTATAAGCTGCTGAAGAATGGACAATCCATGGAATGGGAGGAAATAGTACCTCTCTTTTATTCTAAATTCTATCCTCCCAGTGAGATTCATCAGGATAGGAATCAAATATATAACTTTTGGCGTCGTGATGGAGAGAGTACAGCCCAAGCTAGGGGATATTGAAGTTACTAATGCTTAAATGTCCTATTCATGAACTCCCTAACAATATTATTATTAATAACTTTTATGCAAGGCTTTCTCTTCATGATAAAGATTTATTAGATGCTTCTTGTGTTGGATCATTCACACGTACAAAAGAAGAAGCTAAATGGGATCTTCTAGACCATATTCAAGAGAACACTAAAGCATGGGAGAATGACAAAGGAAGAAAGTGAGGTATAAATTATGATTATGAATACATTAAATATTTTATAGGAACTGATGACTTTCATGATATTAGTACTGAGTATGGTCTTGATTCTCAAAGTATTGCCAATTGTTTTAAGGCCTTTGCCTCTTACATAGAGATTCCTAAAAAGAAGTGGAACAAGTACCATGCACCTTATAAAGATGTTGTTAATCATGTTCCTGTTAGAAGCAACGAAGTTTGTGCTGTTGATCCTATTTTGCCTGAACCTTATATTGAGAAAATCCCTTTTCCTTCTAAGGTAAAGGAACATTCTATCATAGCTAATGTGGTTAGCAAAAGTACAAAGAAAACTTTGGAACCTAATGAGCAAATAAACATTGAACCTGTAGTAGCCATTGTGAAAGATCTTGTCACTAAAAATATAGAGGATGAGCACATTGTCTTCTGTGAAGACGCTTCTAATATTTTCTCTCATCCTAGAAAAGCTAGGAAAACTAGTGTCCCTGTGCTTTCTGTGAGAATTGGTGATCATTGCTATTATGGTTTATGTGATATTGGTGCTAGTTCTAGTGCTATTCCTTATGAGCTTTAGAGGGAAATTATGGATGGTCCTTGTGAACTTGAGGACATTGATGTGGTTATTCACCTTTCTAATAGAGATATAGTCTGTTCAATTGTCACTGTAAGAGATGTCGAGGTCCTTTGTGGTAAGATTAAATATCCTGCATATTTTCTAGTGCTTGGTTCAGAAGCTAGTAAAACTTTTCCTATTATCTTTGGTAGACCTTTCTTGAACACTTGTGGAGCTATTATAGATTGTAAGAAGGAGAAAGTTTTAACCAAGTTTAATGGAGAATCTTATGAGTTTTATTTTTCCAAATTTTCTAAAACTCCTTATGAAAATGAATTGCCTAATGAGGATTTCAGGGTTGAACAACTTGCTTCTATTGATCCAGTTTATATCCTTAGACATCTTTTTGATGATTGTAAGTATGCTCATTCTAATAAAGTTGTTTCTTGTGACAGTTATATTGTCAGCTTTATTTAGAGTGCTACTGAAAGTTATTATGAGAGAGGGAAACATGGTTTTATGCATCTCAATAATGTTAAGTTTCCCCGTTTTATGTTGGAAGCTTTGAAGTTGCATTTGTTTTGTATTCCTATGCTAGTGGCCTTTTGTTTCAGAAATTTGTTTTCTCATGATACCCCCATGCATAGGAAGTGGGTTAGACTCAAATGTGTTGGATGTTTGCTTCTTGATGCTCCCTTTCACTTCAAATCCATATCTCCTATGTGAGCATCTTTGAAATTGTTAAGCCTAACTTAAAGGCATTAAATAAAAGTACTTCTTGGGAGATAACCCAATAGTTTTATTGAGTCTTGGAGGATATTACTTGTAATAACCTCTCCTTATCCTTTTTGTTTGGTTTTTGTGTCAAGATCAACCACTTTTGAGAAGTAAAGGAGTTGTGAAAAGTTGCTGTCCTGAGACAGATTTTTGTGCTGTATTGTAAAAATTCGTGAAGGAGCCCAGTATTTCGGATGTAGATGTAATTTTCTGTTCTTGTGCCCCGAGTTGTTATCCAACTTTCATTAGTTTTGCACTTTTTGATTTGAGCAACAAAAGATTTTTGAAAAAATCAATCTTTACCTGCTGGTCTGTTTTGACAGATTTTTGCCATCATTTGCATTTGCCTCTTAAATCGATTTCCTTTCAGATTGTTTTGGGATTTTGAAAGGAGTTGCTTCAGTAGCATTTGTCTTGTTAGATTTCAGTTGAAGTTTGAACCCAAAGGTTTATGGTTTTTGCATACACTAATGCTGCTAATGAAGTTTGTGTGAGGCTTTGTATGTTAGGAACTTTCAAGTGTTGGAGAGAACAAATCTGCAGAGTCCGTCTTTGAATAGGTAAAAGAGCTGGAAACCAAAGGTTCGCGAAAGACTTATATATTTGTATTTTTGATGTTTTTATTCCATATGGAAAGTTATGAGACCAAAAAGAGGAGGAAACGGAGCCCACGTGGGCCACACCCACCAGTGGCGCGGGCCCTAGCTGGCCGCGCCACTAGGAGGTGTGAGCCCCCTGGAGTCTGTCTCCGCCTCGTTTTCACACAGTACCTTCCTTATGCAGTAAAACTTTGTAATATATAACCCCTCGGATCCCCTGAGGTTCGTTAATCGTGTTCTCGTCGTGTTTTCGTTTCGATCTGTTTCTGTCAGGAAATATTCTCAAGTTTAGAGGCATCATGGTCTACGCCAACGACAAGGGCAAGAAGCTCATGGAAGATGATCTTCAAAACACCAAGGAAGAGGAGATCTTGGTTGGGGATGAAGAGGGTGTGAAGAAGGACGAGCATCCGGACACCCGTGCTACCGTCGCAAGAATTGGAGTGGTGGCAAACCCTATCAAGCTCAGGAGGACAGCACAGATGTCTATAGGAGGGAAACATCCGCGTCATTGCCTCGCTCCACGGTCACTTCCTCCACGCACTAAGAACCCCTTCCATACTCTTATATATGAGCAACAATTCCAAAAGGTGCCCAAAGGGAAGTTGCCCTCTAGTTGGGATATGCCCCATTCTAACCATGCAGGGAAGGAACACTCTAAGGAGGATGAGTGGGGAACGAATAACAAGGACTAGGATTCTCGGTCCGGCATGATCATGAACTGCATTGAGCATAATTCGGAGTTGATTCGTACTCTAACTTTTGAGATTGATGATTTGAGGAAGCTGGTTGAAAAGCTCATCAAGGGAACACCACCACCACTGAAGGAGTAATTCGTCATCAGGTTTTGGCATCCCCTTGGATTGTTCCAAGCTTGGGGGAGTGTCGCGGTATCACATCATTATCTATTATATTTTTACCTTTTTAGTAGATTCATATCTGTCAACACCCGGATTTTTCAATCCTAGATGCCTATTATGCCATACATCGCAATCCCAGGATTACCATTTTTGCGAGACATAACAGAATTGGATACCATAGTACTTCATCCATTACAAACGATACATAAGTTCTTACACAAATAGGGATCTCATGATCCAGTTCTTAATACAACATCAAGCAGCGGAATACGTAATAATAACGATAGCGTAGGCGAAGCTCCATCTTCGGGGTCACAGGCAATGCTGACGATGGGAGATGATCCTAGTTGTCGTAACCTTCCTGGGGTCCATCCTCCAGGTACTCCTCTTCATAGTATGGCCATGGGAATAGCCAGGGACAAAGCCATGAGTACTCTTTAAGTACTCGCAAACTAATACTAACAGTATGGCCCCTCCAACTGTCCATAACCGCGGACGCGGCTATTCGAATTGTTTGACACTCTGCAGAGATTGTACACTTTCACCACAACATTCGATACATCCGTTAGGAACAAATCCTGAATTCACCATACTCAGTATGCGGATAATCAATCCTAACCTTTCAATTACACTCCCTAGTATAAGCACCTCTCCTGTGAGTTTGGCCTCCCAACCATGACCACTGTCATCTTGGGTACTGCACAGGTGGACAATCTTCACAAGGTAGCCTCAGCTCAGACCTTGGCCGTGAGGGAACTAATACTAAGGTATATAAGTTTCCAGTCAAGCCCTACCCAATATTCGGGTATTGTGGTTGTACGCTAAAATTGGAATGGTATCGCATCCAGACAACCATCAGTTTTATAAAGGGCTAAGGCTCATGCCTCAATATTTTTATCACCAGAATCATCAAGTGTTTGGAAACACATGTCCAAAACATTTCAATAGAATGATCCATCATTCCAAGGTTTTCATAACCATTTTTCCACCAAGTATTCCCATCTAAAGTTGATCAAGTTTTATGCTTAGCACTAGCATCTACAGGTGGGGGTAGTACTAATGGGGGGTGGTAACTAGTGGAGTTTCAACTAAGTCCAACCTTATATCTTAGGCTGATATCAAGGTTTCTAGCTTAGGCCAAATTTTATGCTCTTTATGCAACCTTCAGCACAACTGTCTGGTATCTACCAAACTCTTAGGTAGACTCTAAGTAAGCTTTGATAAAGAAATAAAGTAAGAGGCTTGCACATAAAACTAGGATTGGTTTAGCAAGTGGGTATGATCAAATATGCTTAAGGCATAAAGTAGTCATCTCACAAGTATGGGTTTGTGGCATCAGTAAGGTATCTTGCAAGTGTTAGCTTGCACATTCACTAGTAGTATTAGGCTTGCATAGTTACTAGCTTGCATAGGTCATCTTCATTAGTAAGGCTTGCCTTGTGCAGAGCAGTGGTTGAAGTTCTCCTCGGCTTCCTCTTCGTAGTATCCTCCTTCCTCCTCGTATCCTTGGTCGGTACTAGCGTCTATGAATAAATACGAGGTGCACAATCACCAAACAATACTTAACTACTTGCAATCATCACACACAAGGGTCCTATAGATGATCTAGTATCATCTCTAACATTACAAGGTTAAAGCTTGGTTTAAATCCTTTTTATTTTTAGAAAAGTAATTTCTACTCATTGAAGAACTACTTAAGATTTAATATTCTCCAAACTTAACATGGGATCATGTTGACACATGTCATCACCACATATTGTAGTCCATGGGAATGTGATTTAAAGTGGTGTCACAATTTAATAAGGTTTTACCCTTTTATTTTAATTAATTAAAGTGGCTAGAAATGCTTATGAAGCATTCTTTTAATACTTGAACATTATTTCTGCAAGTAAACCTATATATATTTTTATATATTCTGAAAGGTATGGTTAAATGTGATTTTGAGAGTTGGAATCAACTCAAAAGCTTTTATGGTTTAAATTTGAAAAATGTTTGAATGCAGAAAAGCTTCTGCCTTATTATTTTTACTATGGGTGATCTACAGATCCAAATGACTTGAATCCAACGGGCTTGGATTAAGCATTCACAGACCTTTCCAACAAAATTGGTTTCATCCAATTTGTGCACTGAATCGATCTGGGTTGATTTTTGAAGTTGGGTGCAGAAGTGTGTTTGAATTTAAAAAGAAAAAGGTTTAATTTGAATTGCTGGGCTACGCGGGAAATTCTAACGGGCCGGCCTGCTAAGTGCAGTGCTCCCGCGAGCTGCTTAAGTGGGTGTCCCCACTCATCAGTGACACGGGGCTGGGCGAAGCGGTATGGGGCAACGTGGATCGTTCGATCTAGTTCTAATCCAATGGCTGAGGGTCATCGTCGACGCGAGACAACTCCGGCGAGAACGAAACCTAGCGCGGCCAGTGAGGGGTGCTGGGGGCTCACCGGGGTACGGGCGAGGGTCGGCGAGGCGGGCGAACGACAAAGTCGATGACGGGGAACCTCCTGGTACCGGTGGCTTCTCCTGGGGCGGCTCCAATCGCTGGCTCCTTTCTTCTCCGGCAGTGGCAGGGTCCAGTGAAATTCCGGCGAGGTGGTGCTCGGCTTGCTCTAAGAATGGTGTGGCACGGTCAGTGGGGAGAGTGGAGTGAGATGGTGTGAAGAAATCGTGCGGGGGTGGCCTCTATTTATAGTCGAGCGAGGGGACCGTCGGGGCGCAAGGTGAGCTCGTCGGGGGCGACGTTACCGGCTGCTAATGGCATGGGCAAGGGTAGGGGATGGAGCTGTGTCTCCTGGCGATGCTCAACGACATGGTCGCGAGGCATGGGGCGGTGTGGTTTGGTCTGAAACGGGCGGTGCTCTCCGCGGCAGAGGCGGCGTCTTCGACGGCGGGCGGTGGAGGTATGGCACGGGGCGGCAAACAGGGATGTCTAGCGGTCTCCTGGGTCGGTGGTGATCGTGTGTGCGCGCGGTGAGGGCGGCGCGCGGTATGTGGACGCTGGTCGCGGGTAGCGCTCTGGCGCACGCTCGGCATGGTCTGGGCGTGTCTTGTGTGCGTGGTCCAGGGCTTGGCAACGCTCGGGGCTGGGACAGGCAGTGGCGGTGGACGGTGGGCTGCCTCCCATACAAGGTTGGCACGGCTAGTTCTTCCTCTAGCTTGCTGTCGACTATGGGGTGGCATTGAGGTGCTCGGCTGTTCACCATTGATGGCAATGGCAAGCTCACAGGGGTGCTAGTCCTTAGTTAAACTTCCTAGAGGATCTACTGGGTTGTGTGTGAGCTAACTAGGGAACAAGTTAGGCTCAAAACCTGCACACTATAGTGTTTGATGTTTTGTTTGATTTGTGTCTGCAACCTGTTTGATGAAATGGCCGCATGAAATCAAGTTTTGAATTTTGAAATGAATTTTGGTGGGTTTGCTAGATTGGTGCTGGTGAGTCTGCAGATGCTTGGGTTTTGAAAGTTGAGCTTGTTTGAGTGGGTTTTGAAAAAGTGGGATCTTCCCATATGAAGAAGATTCAATTTTGAATTGTCATTTAAACTATGCATTTGAAAGTTTCTGGATGATCACAAAGTGGGCCTTGATACTTTGTTATGAGTACATTCAAGGGGTGCAAAGATCCAGAAAAGTTTCTGTTAGGTTTTGAAAGTTTGAGACAGCCAAAGTAGGCATGGGAGTTAAATTGGTCAAAATGACCATTCACTTAATATATTTGTTTTGATTTACTTGTCTTTAGGAAAAGTCTGGGGAATGTTTTAGATGATGTTTATTTCACCTAAGAAACATTTTAAAAGAAATGGATCACACAAACAAGGTGGTTTTTAAAGAAATTCAAAATCCATGCATACACATATACATGCATTCATGAATTTACTTAGAAAAGTTTTTGTTAACCCTAAACTTGCTGATTAGGGTTTGTTGATCTAAGTTTGGTATTTTTGTGATGTTACAAACCTTCCCCCCTTAAACAAAATCTCGTCCCGAGATTTTAAAAAGGACGAAAAGATTACCTAGGATGTGAAGAGATCTGGAAACTCCGTCCTGATGTGATCTTCGCGTTCCCAGGTAGCTTCCTCTTCTGTGTGGTTGCTCCACTGAATCTTGAGAAACTTGATGCTTCGGGTTCTGGTAGTTCGAAAGGCTTCTTCCAATATACGGATGGGTACTTCGGGATAGGTCAGGTCATCATTGATCTCTATGGTCCGATGATCGATGTTCTTGAAAACTTCGGTCTTCTCGGGGACTTCGAGACATTTGCGAAGTAACGAGATATGGAACACATTGTGCACAGCCGACATCTCTTCTGGTAGCTCCAGTTGATACGATACTTCTCCTCGACGGTTCAGAATTTTGAAAGGTCCGATATATCTGGGGGCTAACTTTCCTTTGAGTTGGAAACGCTCATTCCCTTCAATGGCGACACTTTCAGATAAACAAAATCTCCAATGTTGAAGGCGAGGTCTCGACGTCTCTTGTCGGCGTAACTCTTTTGTCGGGATTGGGCTGTCTTGAGGTGCTCACGAATCTTGTGAACCTTCTCTTCTGCTTCTCGTAGGATGTCGGGTCCGAAAATTTGACTCTCTCCTACTTCCGACCAGTTCAAAGGGGTGCGGCACTTTCTTCCGTACATGAATTCAAATGGGGCCATTTGCAAACTGGCTTGGTAACTATTGTTGTAGGAAAATTCTGCAAACGGCAGACAGTCTTCCCACTTGGATCCTATTCTAGCACACATGCTCTAAGCATATCTTCGAGTATTTGGTTTACTCGCTCCGTTTGTCCATCGGTCTGAGGGTGATACGCGGTACTGAAATCTAGGCGGGTTCCTAAACCTTCCTGGACCTTCTTCCAGAATCTCGAGGTAAACTGAGTTCCTCGATCCGATACGATATTCTTGGGGACTCCGTGCAAACTAACGATCCTAGCGATGTACAACTCCGCTAGCTTCAAACTCTGATAGGTAGTTTTAACGGGCAAGAAATGGGCGACATTGGACAATCTGTCCACTATGACCCAAATAGAGTCATTTCCCCTACTAGAAGTAGGTAGTCCAGTGATAAAGTTCATTCCTACAGAATCCCATTTCCATTCCGGAATTTTCAAAGGTTGCAACAATCCAGCGGGTCTTTGATGTCCTGCCTTGACTCGCTGACATATATCACACTTGGCGATATATCTTCTGATTTCTCTCTTCATCTTGTGCCACGAAAATTGCTCTTTCAAATCATGATACATCTTAGTTCCTCCGGGATGGATAGAATAAAGAGTATCGTGAGCCTCCTTCAAGATAACTTCTTTTCACTCAGAATCTGCTGGTACACCATGGCGTCCTTTGTACCACAAAACTCCTTCTTCGTCCTCAGTGAATCCGGGTACTTTGCCTGTACCGATACGACGTTTGATTCCATCGATACTAGCATTTCCTTTCTGCGCCTCTTTAATCTGACAGATCAAAGTGGGCTAAAGTTCTATGCTAGCCAAAAATCCTTCACTTACTAATTCCACTCGAAAATCTTCCATCTCCTTGTGCAAACTTGGTTGCTCCTTCAAAATCATGGAGTTCAAGCGGCACGGCAATCTGCTAAGGGCATCGGCTACCACGTTGGCTTTACCCGGGTGATAGTGAATGTCCAGGTCGTAATCCTTGATTAGCTCAATCCATCTTCTCTGCCTCATATTCAGCTCCTTTTGAGTGAATATATACTTTAGGCTCTTGTGATCCGAATAAATCTCACAACGATTTCCCATAAGGTAATGTCTCCATGTCTTCAGGGCTAGAACTACGGCTGCGAGTTCGAGGTCATGGGTTGGGTAATTTTGTTCATGTTGCTTCAATTGTCGCGATAGATAAGATATAACTTTGCCTTCTTGCATTAGCACACATCCGAGACCAATCTTGGGTGCGTCACAATACACATCGAAGGGCTTCGTGATATCCGGCATGATCAAGATTGGGGCTGAAATCAATCTCCTTTGGAGTTCTTGAAAACTCGCTTCACACTTGTCTGTCTAGTCAAACTTCTTGTCCTTCTTCAGCAATTGGGTCATTGGTCGGGCGATACTAGAGAATCCTTCTACGAATTTGCGGTAATATCCCGCCAATCCGAGAAAAGCACGAACTTGGGTTTGAGTGGTTGGGGCTTGCCAATCTTCTACATCTTTCACTTTGGCAGGTTCAACGGCAATTCCTCCGGCTAATACAATGTGACCGAGGAATCCTACTTCTTGTAACCAGAATTCACATTTGCTAAACTTTGCATACAACTGATGCTTTCTAAGGGTTCCAAGAATGGTCCTTAGGTGTAGCTCATGTTCTTCTTCTTATTTGGAATAAATCAGAATGTCATCGATGAAAACAACGACAAACTTATCCAGGAAGTCCATAAAAATCTTATTCATGAGGTTCATGAAATAAGCGGGGGCATTGGTTAATCCAAAAGACATGACTGTATACTCATACAATCCATATCTGGTGGTAAAGGCAGTCTTTGGGATATCCTCTGCACGAATTTTGAGTTGATGATAGCCAGTTCTAAGATCAATCTTAGAAAACACCTGGGCTCCGGTCAACTGATCAAACAAATCTTCTATCTTAGTGTCAACACCCGGATTTTTCAATCCTAGATGCCTGTTATGCCATACATCGCAATCCTAGGATTACCATTTTTGCAAGACATAACATAATTGGATACCATAGTACTTCATCCATTACAACGATACATAAGTTCTTACACAAATAGGGATCTCGTGATCCAGTTCTTAATAAAACATCAAGCAGCGGAATACGTAATAATAACGGTAGCGTAGGCGAGGCTCCATCTTCGGGGTCACAGGCAATGCTGACGATGGGAGATGATCCTAGTTGTCGTAACCTTCCTGGGGTCCATCCTCCAGGTACTCCTCTTCATAGTCTGGCCATGGGAATAGCCAGGGACAAAGCCATGAGTACTCTTTAAGTACTCGCAAACTAATACTAACAAGTAAAGGGGTTTTTGGATAATAGGACACTAGGCTCTAGGGTTGTTTTGCAAAATCCAGGTTTATAACTACTAAGTTCCAAAGCTGGTCACAATTTTATAACTCCTAAGTGGGATCTTGTATTTCCAGTCACAACTCTGTTGTGGTCAAGTCAAAGTCTCAAGTCGTTTCACAAGTCATTTTGAAAAGTCTGACGGGGGAACAGTATGGCCACTCCAACTGTCCATAACCGCGGACGCGGCTATTCGAATAGTTTGACACTCTGCAGAGATTGTACACTTTCACCACAACATTCGATACATCCGTCAGGAACAAATCCTGAATTTACCATACTCAGTATGCGGATAATCAATCCTAACCTTTCAATTACACTCCCTAGTATAAGCACCTCTCCTGTGAGTTTGGCCTCCCAACCATGACCACTGTCATCTTGGGTACTGCACAGGTGGACAATCTTCACAAGGTAGCCTCAGCTCAGACCTTGGCCGTGAGGGAACTAATACTAAGTTATATAAGTTTCCAGTCAAGCCCTACCCAATATTCGGGTATTGTGGTTGTACGATAAAATTGGAATGGTATCGCATCCAGACAACCATCAGTTTTTTAAAGGGCTAAGGCTCATGCCTCAACATTTTCATCACCAAAATCATCAAGTGTTTGGAAACACATGTCCAAAACATTTCAATAGAATGATCCATCATTCCAAGGTTTTCATAACCATTTTTCCACCAAGTATTCCCATCTAGAGTTGATCAAGTTTTATGCTTAGCACTAGCATCTACAGGTGGGGGTAGTACTAATAGAGGGTGGTAACTAATGGAGTTTCAACTAAGCCCAACCTTATATCTTAGGCTGATATCAAGGTTTCTAGCTTAGGCCAAATTTTATGTTCTTTATGCAACCTTCAGCACAACTGTCAAGTATCTACCAAAACTCTTAGGTAGCCTCCAAGTAAGCTTTGATAAAGAAATAAGGTAAGAAGCTTTCCATAAAACTAGGATTGGTTTAGCAAGTGGGTATGGTCACATACGCTTAAGGCATATAGTAATCATATCACAAGCATGGGTTTGTGGCAACAATAGGGTATCTGGCAAGTGTTAGCTTGCACAATCACTAGTGGTATTAGGCTTGCAATCAGTGTCCATATAAGCTTGCATAGTTACTAGCTTGCATAGGTATAGTATCAGCTTTCCTTGTGCAGAGCAGTGGTTGAAGTTTTCCTCGGCTTCCTCTTCGTAGTATCCTTCTTCCTCCTCGTATCCTTGGTCGGTACTAGCGTCTATGAATAAATACGAGGTACACAATCACCAAACAATACTTAACTACTTGCAATCATCACACACAAGGGTCCTATAGATGATCTAGCATCATCTCTAACATTACAAGGTTAAGGATTGGTTTAAGTCTTTTTATTTTAGAAAAGTAATTTCTACTCATTGAAAAACTACTTAAGATTTAATATTCTCCAAACTAAACATGGGATCATGTTGACACATGTCATCACCACATGTTGTAGTCCGTGGGAATGTGATTTAAAGTGGTGTCACAATTTAATAAGGTTTTACCATTTTATTTTAATTAATTAAAGTGGCTAGAAATGCTTATGAAGCATTCTTTTATTCCTTGAACATTATTTCTGCAAGTAACCTATATATATTTTTATATATTCTGAAAGGTATGGTTGAAAGTGATTTTTGAGAGTTGGAAACAACTCAAAAGCTTTTATGGTTTAAATTTGAAAAATGTTTGAATGCAGAAAAGCTTCTGCCTTGTTATTTTTGCTATGGGTGATCCACAGATCCAAATGACTTGAATCCAACGGGCTTGGATTAAGAATTCACAGACCTTTCCAACAAAATTGGTTTCATCTCATTTGGTGCAATAAATCGATCTGGGTTGATTTTTGAATTTGGGTACAGAAGTGTGTTTGAAATTAAAAAGAAAAGGTTTAATTTGAATTGCTGGGCTGCGCGGGAAATTCTAACGGGCCGGCCTGCTAAGCGCAGTGCTCCCGCGGGCTGCTTAAGTGGGTGTCCCCACTCGTCAGTGACACGGGGATGGGCGAAGCGGTATGGGGCAACGTGGTTCGTTCGATCTGGTTCTAATCCAACGGCTGAGGGTCATCGTCGACGCGAGACAGCTCCGGCGAGAACGAAACCTAGCGCGGCCAGTGAGGGGTGCTGGGGGCTCACCGGTGTACGGGCGAGGGTCGGCGAGGTGGGCGAACGACGAAGTCGACGACGGCGAACCTCCTGGTACCGGTGGCTTCTCCTGGGGCGGCTCCAATCGCTGGCTCCTATCTTCTCCGGCAGCGGCAGGCTCCAGTGAAATTCCGGCGAGGTGATGCTCGCCTTGCTCTGAGAATGGTGTGGCACGATCAGTGAAGAGAGGGGAGTGAGATGGTGTGAAGAAATCGTGCGGGGGTGGCCTCTATTTATAGTCGAGCGAGGGGACCGTCGGGGCGCAAGGTGAGCTCGTTGGAGGCGACGTTACAGGCAGCTAATGGCATGGGCAAGGGTAGGGTACGGTGCTGTGTCTCCTGGCGATGCTCAACGACATGGTCACGAGGCATGGGGCGGTGTGGTTTGGTCTGGAACGGGCGGTGCTCTGCGCGGCAGAGGCGGCGTCTTCGACGGCGGGCGGTGGAGGTATGGCACGGGGCGGCAAACGAGGATGTCTGGCGGTCTCCTGGGTCGGTGGTGATCGTGTGTGCGCGCGGTGAGGGCGGCGCGCGGTCTGTGGGTGATGGTCGAGGGTGGCGCTCTGGCGCACGCTCGGCATGGTCTGGGCGTGTCTTGTGCGCGTGGTCCAGGGCTTGGCAACGCTCGCGGCTGGGACAGGCAGTGGCGGTGGACGGTGGGCTTCCTCGAAGACATGCTGGCTAGGCTTGCTGCTGCTCCTAGCTTACTGTCCACAATGGGGTGACATGGGGGTGCTCGGCTGTTCACCATTAATGGCAATGGAAAGCTCACAGGGGTGCTAGTGTTGGGCTAATCTTTCTAGATGTTCTACTGAGGTGTGTGTGAGCTAGCTAGGGAACAAGTTAGGCAAGAATCACTGCACACTATAGTGTTTGATGTTTTGTTTGATTTGTGTCTTCAACCTGTTTGATGAAATGGCCGCATGAAATCAAGTTTTGAATTTTGAAATGATTTTTGGTGGGTTTGCTAGATTGGTTCTGGTGAGTCTGCAGATGCTTGGGTTTTGAAAATTGAGCTTGTTTGAGTGGGTTTTGAAAAAGTGGGATCTTCCCATATGAAGAAGATTCAATTTTGAGTTGTCATTTAAACCATGCATTTGAAAGTTTCTGGATGATCACAAGGTGGGCCTTGATACTTTGTTATGAGTACATTCAAGGGGTGCAAATATCCAGAAAAGTTTCTGTTAGGTTTTGAAAGTTTGAGACAGCCAAAGTAGGCATGGGAGTTAAATTGGTCAAAATGACCATTCACTTAATATATTTGTTTTGACTTATTTTTCTTTAGGAAAGTGTGGGGAATGTTTTAGATGATGTTCTTTTCACCTAAGAAACATTTTACAAGCAATTTATCACACAAACAAGTTGGTTTTTAAAGAGATTCAAAATCCATGCATACACATATACATGCATTCATGAATTGATTTAGAAAAGTTTTTGTTAACCCTAAACTTTAGGATTAGTGTTTTGTTGATCTAAGTTTGATATTTTTGGGATGTTACAAACCTTCCCCCCTTAAACAAAATCTCGTCCCGAGATTTGAAAAAGGACGAAAAGATTACCTAGGATTTGAAGAGATCTGGAAACTCCGTCCTGATGTGATCTTCGCGTTCCCAGGTAGCTTCCTCTTCTGTGTGGTTGCTCCACTGAATCTTGAGAAACTTGATGCTTCGGGTTCTGGTAGTTCTAAAGGCTTCTTCCAATATACGGATGGGTACTTCGGGATAGGTCAGGTCATCATTGATCTCTATGGTCCGATGATCGATGTTCTTGAACACTTCGGTCTTCTCGGGGACTTCGAGACATTTGCGAAGTAACGAGATATGGAACACATTGTGCACAGCTGACATCTCTTCTCGTAGCTCCAGTTGATACGATACTTCTCCTCGACGGTTCAGAATTTTGAAAGGTCCGATATATCTGGGGGCTAACTTTCCTTTGAGTTGGAAACGCTGCATTCCCTTCAATGGCGACACTTTCAGATAAACAAAATCTCCAATGTTGAAGGCGAGGTCTCGACGTCTCTTGTCGGCGTAACTCTTTTGTCGGGATTGGGCTGTCTTGAGGTGCTCACGAATCTTGTGAACCTTCTCTTCTGCTTCTCGTAGGATGTCGGGTCCGAAAATTTGACTCTCTCCTACTTCCGACCAGTTCAAAGGGGTGCGGCACTTTCTTCCGTACATGAATTCAAATGGGGCCATTTGCAAACTGGCTTGGTAACTATTGTTGTAGGAAAATTCTGCAAACGGCAGACAGTATTCCCACTTGGATCCATATTCTAGCACACATGCTCTAAGCATATCTTCGAGTATTTGGTTTACTCGCTCCGTTTGTCCATCGGTCTGAGGGTGATACGCGGTACTGAAATCTAGGCGGGTTCCTAAACCTTCCTGGACCTTCTTCCAGAATCTCGAGGTAAACTGAGTTCCTCGATCCGATACGATATTCTTGGGGACTCCGTGCAAACTAACGATCCTAGCGATGTACAACTCTGCTAGCTTCGAACTCTGATAGGTAGTTTTAACGGGCGAGAAATGGGATACTTTGGACAATCTGTCCACTATGACCCAAATAGAGTCATTTCCCCTACTAGAAGTAGGTAGTCCAGTGATAAAGTCCATTCCTACAGAATCCCATTTCCATTTCGGAATTTGCAAAGGTTGCAACAATCCAGCGGGTCTTTGATGTCCTGCCTTGACTCGCTGACATATATCACACTTGGCGATATAGCTTCCGATTTCTCTCTTCATCTTATGCCACCAAAATTGCTCTTTCAAATCTTGATACATCTTAGTTCCTCCGGGATGGATAGAATAAAGAGTATCATGAGCCTCCTTCAAGATAACTTCTTTTAACTCAGAATCTGCTGGTACACAAAGGCGTCCTTTGTACCACAAAACTCCTTCTTCGTCCTCGGTGAATCCGGGTACTTTGCCTGTACCGATACGACGTTTAATTCCGTCGATACTAGCATTTCCTTTCTGCGCCTCCTTAACCTGACTGATCAAAGTGGGCTGAAGTTCTATGCTAGCAAAAAATCCTTCACTTACTAATTCTATTCGAAAATATTCCATCTCTTTGTGCAAACTTGGTTGCTCCTTCAAAATCATGGAGTTCAAGCGGCACGGCAATCTGCTAAGGGCATCGTCTACTACGTTGGATTTTCCAGGGTGATAGTGAATGTCCAGGTCGTAATCCTTGATTAGCTCAATCCATCTTCTCTGCCACATATTCAGCTCCTTCTGAGTGATTATATACTTTAGGATCTTGTGATCCGAATAAATCTCACAACGGTTTCCCATAAGGTAATGTCTCTAAGTCTTTAGGGCTAGAACTACGGCTGCGAGTTCGAGGTCATGGGTTGGGTAGTTTTGTTCATGTTGCTTCAATTGTCGCGATAGATAGGATATAACTTTGCCTTCTTGCATTAGCACACATCCGAGACCAATCTTGGATGCGTCACAATACACATCGAAGGGCTTCGTGATATCCGGCATGATCAAGATTGGGGCGGAAATCAATCTCCTTTTGAGTTCTTGAAAACTCGCTTCACACTTGTCTGTCCATTCAAACTTCTTGTCCTTCTTCAGCAATTGGGTCATGGGTCGGGCGATACTAGAGAATCCTTCTACGAATTTGCGGTAATATCCCGCCAATCCGAGAAAGGCACGAACTTGGGTTTGAGTGGTTGGGGCTTGCCAATCTTCTACATCTTTCACTTTGGCAGGGTCAACAGCAATTCCTCCGGCGGATACAATGTGACCGAGAAATCCTACGTCCTGTAACCAGAATTCACATTTGCTAAATTTTGCATATAGCTGATGCTCTCTAAGGGTTCCAAGAATGGTCCTTAGGTGTAGCTCATGTTCTTCTTCCGATTTGGAATAAATCAGAATGTCATCGATGAAAACAACGACAAACTTATCCAGGAAGTCCATAGAAATCTTATTCATGAGGTTCATGAAATAAGCGGGGGCATTGGTTAATCCAAAAGACATGACTGTATACTCATACAATCCATATCTGGTGGTAAAGGCAGTCTTTGGAATATCCTCTGCACGAATTTTGAGTTGATGATAGCCAGTTCTAAGATCAATCTTAGAAAACACCTGGGCACCGGTCAACTGATCAAACAAATCCTCTATCTTGGGCAAGGGGTACTTATTCTTGATGGTGACATCATTCAACTTTCGATAATCCGTACACAAACGGTTACCTCCATCCTTCTTGTCCACAAACAAGACAGGTGACCTCCATGGGGACGCACTTGGTTGAATCAATCCGATTTCTAACATGGAATCCAGTTGCTTCTTCAGTTCTTCTAGTTCTGATGGGTTCATACTATAGGGTCTCTGGGCTATAGGTCCTGTTCCGGGGATTAGTTCGATGAAAAACTCGATATCCCTATCTAGGGGCATACCGGGCAAAACATCTGGAAATACATCGGGGTATTCATAGACTATCCAAACTTGGTCAATGGTAGGTTGGGCTAGACTCTTGTTACACTTGAATTGGCGAGGTAAGGTTTCAGATATATGCTCGACTGATACTCCGGTGGTACTGGTCATGGTAATGGCTTTCTTGGCACAGTCAATCATTCCTTTATGTTTGGACATCCAATCCATTCCTAGTACTACTTCCAAACCTTTAGTTCCGAGTACTATTAGGTTAGCATAAAAATCTATGCCATGGATTCGGATAGGGACGGCTCTGCAAATTTGCCTAGCCTTGGTGGTCGATCTGGGAATTTGTACAATCATCACATGCTTCAGTTTGGTTGGTTGAATTTTACTAGTGCAGGCAAATTCTTCGGTGACAAATGAATGTGATGCACCAGAATCAAACAACACTCTTGCGAGTACTGAATTAACAGAAAACATACCCAGCACGACGTCTGGCGCTTCCTGAGCTTCTTCAACATGCATGAGAAAAAGGCGGCCATTGCGGTTGAGTGAATTTCCTGGGGCAAATCTTCTCCCTGGCTGGACACGACGCTGCTGCTGAGCTGGGACATTGGTATTAGGGGCTGTAGCGTTCTTCTTGTTGTGGCACTCGTTGGAATAGTGGCCTTTATTTCCACAGTCATAACAGGTCACTTGTGACTTGTCCTTGGCTGCGACAGGCACATCATTGCTTCCAGTCCTCGGGGCAGTATTGGGGTTGGCGGTAGCATGGTTGGTGTTGAACTTGGGTGGGGCACGGGTGAAATTGCCAGAATTGCCGGGGTTGTTGTGATTTCCTCCGGGTCTAGGGTTTCCACGGTTGGGATAGGTCGGACGGGTCATAGGGGGTCTGTTGGTTCTTGGGGTAAATCCTGGAGATGGGTTGGGGCGATACTTTGGGGTCTGATGGGTGCCTGGTTGATGCATCATGCGACGCTTGCGGTTCTCATTGGCCTGGTTGATCTTTCCTTCCATCTGGATAGCGGAGTCGACAAGGGCTTCAATATCAGCAAAGGGAATATTGACTAACACTGTCTGCATCTCGTCATGCAGACCATTCAGGAATCTTTCTTTCTTCTTGGCTTCGGTGTCTATCTCATCAGGGGCATACCTAGCTAATGACAAAAATTTGTCACGGTATTCCACTACAGTCATCCTTCCTTGTTTCAATTCTCTGAACTCGTCTCTCATTCTCTTGATCAAACCTGGCGGCACATGGGTTCTGCTAAACTTGACCTTGAATTCCTCCCAGGTCATCATTTGGCCTCCGGTCATTGCACGAACACTGTTCCACCATGCCCTGGCATCTCCGGCTAGATAATGAGTGGCGAACAAGACTTTCTCATTGGCTTCCACTCCTGCTACTTCTAGGTTATTCTCCATAGTTTGCAGCCAATCATCGGCGTCTAGGGGTTCTTCTGACTTGGTGAAAACGGGTGGGTTGGTATTCTGGAAATTCTTGAGCTTAGATCCGTGGTTGTCCTGATTTCCATGGCCTTGGTTGTTGTGGGCTAGCTGGGCTATCTGTTGCAGAGTGGCTAGGTTGGCTTGACGTTCTGCTCTTTCAGCTTCGCGGTCAGAAGTCAACATTTGCAGGATCTGCAACATCGGGTCCGGGGCTGCACCACTTCCTCCACGTGGCATCTGAAGATTGATATAGATCATGAGAAAAGAGGGAAATTTCTAAGGTTTTGGGTCTTTGAAAAGTTTTTAGAGTTTGACTCAAGTTTTCTAGCAACTTGCTTTTTCATTCATTCACTCATAGCACACAGTGCAACACACACCACAACAAAGCAAAACAGATGGTTTTAAGAACCATTCTGGGAACTACGATACAGTGGGACCGACTACTACTCACTACGCTAGTGCTCAGTGCTACTACTTCTCGGAGTCTGTGGCTTCATCATCTTCCGCATCATCGATGAAGGCGAAATCATCCTCATCGGTGAAGAAGTCCATGGCCTGATCCTCCAGAAAATCATCGTCATCGCTGAGATAGGAGTAGGGGTCTCCACGAAGATCTTCTCTGGCATTCTCCCTTTCCTCTAACTGCATGTCTCTCTCATGGATGGTATCTTCCAGAGATGAGATACGATGGCGAAGACGGGCAATAATGCGCTCCTTCTTGTCGAGATGACGGCGGCGAGACTTGCGATCCTTTGCTAGCATGGCGATGGTCTGATCCTTCGTCTTGATAATGGCAGACTTGTGGTTGCAATAGTCACGGCAGTTGTCCAATTCCTTCTGACGATCATACATCATGAAGCTAAGGTGGTCCAATTGAGTCTTCAGCTCGGGGTGGTATGGGGCTTCCAGTGGTTGACCATTTGCATCACGCCTTGGGCAAAACTCAAAGCGAGTACCCTTGATCTGATTGATGCTCTGCCCACACAGACGGGAAAGAGCTTCCTGCATTGCTCTGGCAAGTCCATCGAGCCAGTTGTTTTCCCTCAAGGTAAACTGAATTCCCTCCGCAGTGGGAGGTTCAATCTTTCCTCGGAGACTTGCAACAATTAGCCACTGCAGATCTTCACCTCCTTGATCATTGAGCTGAGCTCCGAAGAACTCGGGATGTGGACGCTCCAGAAGTTCCGAAAGCTGATCCAGATCCCTCTCAAAGATAAGGTCTCCTCCATTCCCGAGTTGGTAAAACTTGTTGTACTTCACGTCCATCTATAAAGATAGAGGATGAGTAGATTAGCAAAGTGATCAAGTGTGTCAAAATTTTATCTATTTTGCAAGAGTTTTTGAAGAACATGAAGTTTTATTAAAGAATTAAAGAGGTAAGAATGAGAATAAGTTTTCGTAAATAGTTTTGTTCTTAAGTTTTGAAACTAAGTTTTTGGGTTCAGCGTCCAATCTAACTAGGGTCTCCTATGGTCAGGATGGCTCTGATACCAACTTGTCAACACCCAGATTTTTCAATCCTAGATGCCTGTTATGCCATACATCGCAATCCCAGGATTACCATTTTTGCGGGACATAACAGAATTGGATACCATAGTACTTCATCCATTACAACGATACATAAGTTCTTACACAAATAGGGATCTCGTGATCCAGTTCTTAATACAACATCAAGCAGCGGAATACGTAATAATAACGGTAGCGTAGGCGAGGCTCCATCTTCGGGGTCACAGGCAATGCTGACGATGGGAGATGATCCTAGTTGTCGTAACCTTCCTGGGGTCCATCCTCCAGGTACTCCTCTTCATAGTCTGGCCATGGGAATAGCCAGGGACAAAGCCATGAGTACTCTTTAAGTACTCGCAAACTAATACTAACAAGTAAAGGGGTTTTTGGATAATAGGACACTAGTCTCTAGGGTTGTTCTGCAAAAGCCAGGTTTATAACTACTAAGTTCCAAAGCTGGTCACAATTTTATAACTCCTAAGTGGGATCTTGTATTTCCAGTCACAACTCTGTTGTGGTCAAGTCAAAGTCTCAAGTTGTTTCACAAGTCATTTTGAAAAGTCTGACGGGGGAACAGTATGGCCACTCCAACTGTCCATAACCGCGGACGCGGCTATTTGAATAGTTTGACACTCTGCAGAGATTGTACACTTTCACCACAACATTCGATACATCCGTCAGGAACAAATCCTGAATTTACCATACTCAGTATGCGGATAATCAATCCTAACCTTTCAATTACACTCCCTAGTATAAGCACCTCTCCTGTGAGTTTGGCCTCCCAACCATGACCACTGTCATCTTGGGTACTGCACAGGTGGACAATCTTCACACGGTAACCTCAGCTCAGACCTTGGCCGTGAGGGAACTAATACTAAGTTATATAAGTTTCCAGTCAAGCCCTACCCAATATTCGGGTATTGTGGTTGTACGATAAAATTGGAATGGTATCGCATCCAGACAACCATCAGTTTTTTAAAGGGCTAAGGCTCATGCCTCAACATTTTCATCACCAAAATCATCAAGTGTTTGGAAACACATGTCCAAAACATTTCAATAGAATGATCCATCATTCCAAGGTTTTCATAACCATTTTTCCACCAAGTATTCCCATCTAGAGTTGATCAAGTTTTATGCTTAGCACTAGCATCTACAGGTGGGGGTAGTACTAATAGAGGGTGGTAACTAATGGAGTTTCAACTAAGCCCAACCTTATATCTTAGGCTGATATAGAGGTTTCTAGCTTAGGCCAAATTTTATGCTCTTTATGCAACCTTCAGCACAACTGTCTAGTATCTACCAAAACTCTTAGGTAGCCTCCACGTAAGCTTTGATAAAGAAATAAGGTAAGAAGCTTGCCATAAAACTAGGATTTGTTTAGCAAGTGGGTAGGGTCACATACGCTTAAGGCATATAGTAATCATATCACAAGCATAGGTTTGTGGCAACAATAGGGTATCTGGCAAGTGTTAGCTTGCACAATCACTAGTGGTATTAGGCTTGCAATCAGTGTCCATATAAGCTTGCATAGGTATAGTATCAACTTGCCTTGTGCAGAGCAGTGGTTGAAGTTTTCCTCGGCTTCCTCTTCGTAGTATCCTTCTTCCTCCTCGTATCCTTGGTCGGTACTAGCGTCTATGAATAAATACGAGGTACACAATCACCAAACAATACTTAAATACTTGCAATCATTACACACAAGGGTCCTATAGATGATCTCGCATCATCTCTAACATTACAAGGTTAAGGATTGGTTTAAGTCTTTTTATTTTAGAAAAGTAATTTCTACTCATTGAAAAACTACTTAAGATTTAATATTCTCCAAACTAAACATGGGATCATGTTGACACATGTCATCACCACATGTTGTAGTCCATGGGAATGTGATTTAAAGTGGTGTCACAATTTAATAAGGTTTTACCCTTTTATTTTAATTAATTAAAGTGGTTAGAAATGCTTATGAAGCATTCTTTTATTCCTTGAACATTATTTCTGCAAGTAACCTATATATATTTTTATATATTCTGAAAGGTATGGTTGAAAGTGATTTTTGAGAGTTGGAAACAACTCAAAAGCTTTTATGGTTTAAATTTGAAAAATGTTTGAATGCAGAAAAGCTTCTGCCTTGTTATTTTTGCTATGGGTGATCCACAGATCCAAATGACTTGAATCCAACGGGCTTGGATTAAGCATTCACAGACCTTTCCAACAAAATTGGTTTCATCTCATTTGGTGCACTAAATCAATCTGGGTTGATTTTTGAAGTTGGGTACATAAGTGTGTTTGAAATTAAAAAGAAAAGGTTTAATTTGAATTGCTGGGCTGCGCGGGAAATTCTAACGGGCCGGCCTGCTAAGCGCAGTGCTCCCGCGGGCTGCTTAAGTGGGTGTCCCACTCGTCAGTGACACGGGGCTGAGCGAAGCGGTATGGGGCAACGTGGTTCGTTCGATCTGGTTCTAATCCAACGGCTGAGGGTCATCGTCGACGCGAGACAACTTCGGCGAGAACGAAACCTAGCGCGGCCAGTGAGGGGTGCTGGGGGATCACCGGGGTACGGGCGAGGGTCGGCGAGGCGGGCGAACGACGAAGTCGACAACGGCGAACCTCCTGGTACCGGTGGCTTCTCCTGGGGCGGCTCCAATCGCTGGCTCCTTTCTTCTCCGGCAGCGGCAGGCTCCAGTGAAATTCCGGCGAGGTGATGCTCGCCTTGCTCTGAGAATGGTGTGGCACGATCAGTGAAGAGAGGGGAGTGAGATGGTGTGAAGAAATCGTGCGGGGGTGGCCTCTATTTATAGTCGAGTGAGGGGACCGTCGGGGCGCAAGGTGAGCTCGTCGAAGGCGACGTTACAGGCAGCTAATGGCATGGGCAAGGGTAGGGGACGGTGCTGTGTCTCCTGGCGATGATCACCGACATGGGCGCGAGGCATGGGGCGGTGTGGTTTGGTCTGGAACGGGCGGTGCTCTGCGCGGCAGAGGCGGCGTCTTCGACGGCGGGCGGTGGCTGTATGGCGCGGGGCGTTAAACGGGGATGTCTGGCGGTCTCCTGGGTCGGTGGTGATCGTGTGTGCGCGCGGTTAGGGCGGCGCGCGGTCTGTGGGTGATGGTCGAGGGTGGCGCTCTGGCGCACGCTCGGCATGGTCTGGGCGTGTCTTGTGCGCGTGGTCCAGGGCTTGGAAACACTCGGGGCTGGGACAGGCAGTGGCGGTGGACGGTGGGCTGCCTCCCAGACAAGGTTGGCACGGCTAGTTCTTCCTCTAGCCTGTTGTCGACTATGGGGTGGCATTGAGGTGCTCGGCTGTTCACCATTGATGGCAATGGCAAGCTCACATGGGTGCTAGTCCTTAGTTAAACTTCCTAGAGGATCTACTGGGTTGTGTGTGAGCTAACTAGGGAACAAGTTAGGCTCAAAACACTGCACACTATAGTGTTTGATGTTTTGTTTGATTTGTGTCTGCAACCTGTTTGATGAAATGGCCGCATGAAATCAAGTTTTGAATTTTGAAATGAATTTTGGTGGGTTTGCTAGATTGGTGCTGGTGAGTCTGCAGATGCTTGGGTTTTGAAAGTTGAGCTTGTTTGAGTGGGTTTTGAAAAAGTGGGATCTTCCCATATGAAGAAGATTCAATTTTGAATTGTCATTTAAACTATGCATTTGAAAGTTTCTGGATGATCACAAAGTGGGCCTTGATACTTTGTTATGAGTACATTCAAGGGGTGCAAAGATCCAGAAAAGTTTCTGTTAGGTTTTGAAAGTTTGAGATAGCCAAAGTAGGCATGGGAGTTAAATTGGTCAAAATGACCATTCACTTAATATATTTGTTTTGATTTACTTGTCTTTAGGAAAAGTGTGGGGAATGTTTTAGATGATGTTTATTTCACATAAGAAACAATTTACAAGCAATGGATCACACAAACAAGGTGGTTTTAAAGAAATTCAAAATCCATGCATACACATATACATGCATTCATGAATTTACTTAGAAAAGTTTTTGTTAACCCTAAACTTGTTGATTAGGGTTTGTTGATCTAAGTTTGGTATTTTTGGGATGTTACAATATCTTGGATAGAGAAGTTATCATATAGGATGGTTTGCATTGTGGAAGTATGTAAGACCCCACCTTTATAAAGGTAAAGGTCCCTGTGATTGCAATGTTAGTCCCTGGATCAAATGCTAGCATCCATAGTTTAAGATGAAGTACGCAGAAACAAAGGTCATTATTACATCGTCATTCCAGAGATAACATAGTCTTTTACAACTCCATAGACATAGGCTAGTACAAGAGTTTAACTTAACAATATAAATAAAAGTCTTCATCTTCATGTGCCACAGGCAAGCATGTTGAGTGTAGACTCATAACCCTAATCCTCATTAGAGTAACCTGCAACATCACAAGTTACAGCCATAGTGGATCAATACATTGGAATAGTATTGGCAAGTGATACCTTAGTAGAATAATAGTATCTAGCTTCTACATAAATTTGGCTAAGTGTAGCTTAGGCTTGCTTTGCTCAAAATAGGTTTTACCTATCAGTTGAAAACACTAAGTTTTTGTTTGGCAAAAAACTCCCAAGGAACCACCAATAGACATTGGTGAACCTTCACCCTTGTTCAACCACAAGTTTTTAACTTAGAAATTGGGATGAGGAGATTCTTGATAGGTTCCATGCCTTTATGCTCAAATTGTCCATTGCTGGGGACACGGCCAAGTACTTAGATTCTTCCTTCTACAGAGGTGGTGCACTTTCCCCACAAGACTCGACATGCATCGAGACATGACCTTTCAGAAGCCTTCCCTTAGACCAAAATGGACGCGTTCCAAACCTATCACTGTCACATCCCAAGATTTTCCAAATCTTGTTATGTGAAAAATAAATAAACAAAATAAATAATTGTTGAAAATTAGGGTGAAAAGAAACTTTTGTTTCTAAATGGAAACTTAAAATCCCATCTTGAACAAACTTTGGCTAATGTTTGAATCCAACTAAATTCAAATCAAGTGGAATGCATTCCTCATAAAATGCGTCTTGAAATTTAAACACTTGGAGAATAAACCAAAACTCTAAAAACCCTAATGGAAGAAAATCATTTCAAGTTATCTCTAAGACTATGGATTTGATCCATATAAAAAATTGGTCAAACAAACATTTCAAATTGATCAAGAATGACTATTAGAAATATTATAAAACCATATGAATTGGATTCACTTAATTTGGAGCCATAGATAAAATCTTATGAATTTAATAAGATAAGGAAATTAAATTTCCAAAGCTAATAAAGCATCTATCTATAAATCCATACCAAATGGTGAGAAAATAATCCTAAATATATTTAAAAGGATAAATAAATATTAAATAAGTTTTTACAAATTGGAATCACCAAGTTTGGATCTATAAATAAAAAGATATGGATTTTATAAGATAGAGAAAGAAATTATTAAATGAGGAATATTTAAATACCAAATTAAAACTTGGCCAAGACCATAAGAAAATAGAATGATTATAATCCAAATCCAAATAAAATAAATAGATAAAGAATTTTCCAAATAAAATAAAGTGGCATTAACCAAATTCTATTTCTATTTTGAATAAAGATAAAATCCCTATTAGAAGTGATTAAATAAATCATGGGAAAATAATATTTGGATTTTACCCAAGTGGAATAAATGTTATTTAAATAACTTAAATGGGATCAAAGGAATCAACTAAATAAATTTATGAAATTAAACCATATCTTCTTTGGAATAAAGACAAGTACCCAAGTTAAAATGATTAATAAATCATATTAAAAATATTCCAATCAATTCAAAGTGAATTATTTGACACCCTATTAATGAATAACACTTACTAAAAAGGTTTTATGGAAAAATGAAATTTAAATAAAGATTAAAAAATATATTTGATCTTATTTGAATTTAAAGCAAGGGCTTGTTTTAAATAATTAAAAGACCCTAAAAAGAATAATTTTTTTTCCAAAATTGACTTCAGAATATATAAATAATCAGTGTTTGAATCCACACAAAGTTTGAGAGAAGTTTGAATTCAAATACATGTTTGAATATATTAAACAAAATCAAAACAGAAAATCAAATTGGAAAAAGAAAAATAACAGGAGAAAAAAAAAATACGAAGCAAAGTAGCCTAGCCCAGCTAGCCCACTAAGCCCAGCAGCCCACCTCTCCTTTCCCCCGAAGCGTTTTCTCTCACTCATGAATTGACCTGCACAGCGAATGACAACTAGACCCCACCCCCACTCTCTCTCTCACTGTCAAGAAGGCCCCATCTACCAGGCTTCTTCCTCACCCACGCGAAGACCTCGCCCTCCTCCGGTCATTTCTCAGACGATAATGTCGACGTTGAATTCTCATCAATGTCTCGCTCTAACCTCGCCGCGACCATGCTGGATTAAACACCCGTTCCTCCTCTCTATTTCCCCCCCAGAAAACGTCCACCCCTTGCCACCAGGCCATTCTGAATTGACTCAAGAACCCCTACTGCTCCGGCGAGCATTTTCGTCAATTCCGGCCAGTCGCCGTCGCCCCTCACCTCCTCGAGCACACGAGCGTGACCCCCAGTCCCTGGCGCTTCTCTCTGCACCCTCGACTTGCCCGCGCTTGACCCCAGCATCGGCAACAACGACAACCAGTAGCGCCGCCGTCTGCTTCCACTCCGGCGACACTTCCCTGGTTAGTAATGACCGCCCCTCTCTTTCTCTTTCACACACGCATCCCCGCCACGACTTTGCGCATCTAACCGTACCCTTCTCTCCCTCGGGCGTGCACCGAAGCCTCGCCACCGTCTCCGACAGAGAGCAACCGTCGCCAGAGAGAACTCCGGCGAGGAATTCCAACTGACCCCGTGCGCCCCTCGACAAGCAGCAAGCACGTTGAGCTTCAACGTCACTCCGCGATTCTGGTGAGCTACTCCTCTACCTCCCTTGCTTCCTATTTCGCCAGCTCTGCCGCCGTCTGACCGCGCCGCCGCCAGCCACCGTCGCTTGCGGCGCCACTTGATGGTCGATTGATCGACAGCCATAGGATGTAGATCCAATGCGCACGAAAGAAACTAAGCGAAGAGGTACCTTTTGATCTATGCCACACTATCTGTTTGGATCCAACACACCAAAGAGGCTGATCCGAGCGAAACGGTATCGGCCAGTGAAATCACGCCATGTGGCCAGCTTTTGATTAAATAGACAGAAACTTTCCTATTAGATGATCAAGTTTGTAAAATCCATAACTTTCAAACCACACGTCCAAATTTTGCAAATTATATATCAATGGAATCATCAAGTCAAGTACTTTCCAACCATGTCCTTGGTTTAGTAAATTGCATCTCGTAAAATGATTGTTTTTGCAGAAACATGTGTATGCATATTTTGAGTATAAAATTCTTTCTAAAATTATTTTAGGGATCAAATCTTTGGAAAATAGTTTGTTTTGAACCTACTGACCATATAAATCAATTTGTGGTTTCAAAAATATATTTGGTGAAGCAAATGAATAAATCTTTGATTTAAAGCAATTTTAGTCAAATAAAAATAATGTTTATTTATTAAAAATGCTTTTGGAGGAAAACCTTTGGGAAATGTTTTGATTTAAACTCTCTGACCCCAAACACCAAGTTTTAGGATTTAAAAATGTATTTGGTAAACCCTATAAAAATTATTGCTTTGCTAAAGGCATTTTCAACCACATAAAATAATGATTTGGTTTAAAAATGATTTATAAGTAAAATCTTTTGCAAATGATTTTGCCACTTATATAAAATGACCAATAGGTGTCTTCCAATGTTTGTAACCCATTAGAAACCACTTTTACAAATAAACCATCTTTAGCATGCTTGCATGCATTGCTTTGTTTCTATTATTTTATGTGATGTTGCTTGAATGGTAGATTGAAATATTGCTTGCTTGATTGAATTCTAGTGATTTGAAGAGTGTGAATATTGCAAGATCAAGGAGTGAACTTATATTCTCTACCAAAAAGGCAAGTTATGCTTCATACTTTTGTCCCATTATTTTCACTATGCATTAGTGATGTTTCTAAAGTAGGACCTGCATGGAATTTTTGCTAAGTGTAAACCATGCCATGGGAAATCCTAGTAGATGAAACCTTAGTAGAAATTTCCTAAGTTAAGATTCCTACTACCATCATGCTTCGCTTAGCTAGTAGAAAACAAGGGTGGATTATATTTCATGCTATAGAATATTTCTAAGTCAAGGACTTGTGTTTTGTTTAATAAAACAACTAAGTGAATGAATCACCTGGGTGGAATGGAAGGAATGGTTTGTGTTGAGTGGTTCACAAGGACCATTTCTATGGTTTACCTTGTGTATCTCACTTGTGGATGGCCACCCAGGAACAAAGAGATTTGAGATGTCAAATGTTGAGAAGCTTCAAGTGTAGCCACTTGGCATTATGGGCTCTGCCTGGATCATATAGGTTGCAATAACTTAGCCAAATGGACAGTTGGTCGTAGGGGATTAATAGGTTGGAACGCGTCCATTCTGGTCTAATGGAAGGCTTCTGAAAGATCTTGTCTTGGTGAAACCAAGTCTTGTGGGGAAAGTGCACCACCTCTACAGAGTGTAAAATCTAAGTACTTAGCCATGTCCCTGGTAAAGGACAATTTGAGCATCAAGACATGGAAGCTATCAAGAATCTCCTCATCCCAATTTCTAAGTTAAAAACTTGTGGTTGAACAAGGGTTGAAGGATCACCAATTTCTATTGGGAGATGCCTTGGGTGATTTTGTCAAGCAAAAACTTAGTGTTTTTCAAATGATAAGGAAAATCTATTTTGAGCAAAGCAAGCCTAAGCTCCACGTAGCCAAATGCATATAGATGATAGACTCCACTATACTACCATAGTATCACTTGCCAATAAAATTCAAATGTATTGATCCTTGTGGCTGTAACTTATTATGTTGCAGGTTTGTTTGATGTTAGTAAGATGTGTTGATTAGGATTACAAGTCTACAACCAACATGATTGCCTGTGGCACTTTGAAGATGGAGGACCCCATGCTATTGATATATTCTGCTGCATTGTATTGAGATAGCCAAATGAGCTATGTAAGATGTAATGAATTATTTTATTCCTGGTTATAAATTTGTATTATGACCTTTGTTTCTTGATATTACATCTTAACTGTGGATGCTAGCTATTGATCCAGGGACTAGCATTGTAAACACATGGATCTCTACCTTATTAAAGGTTGGGAACCTTACATATGGTATTAGAGCACTGTGTTGCCTGTAGAATTGTAACCCTAGGATTGGACAAAACCCCTTAGAAAAAAATAGGAGTTGAATTTGTTCCAAAAACTTATTTGCAAACAAGTCTTGTAAACTCTTTCCTCAACCATTTTTGGTTTTGATTCTACATCTTGTCTATTTCAACTTGATGGATAAAGCCTCCACCATGAGCAAAGACTTCAACATGAGTAAAGGACTTCACCAACTCAAGTGATTTCAACCTTATTCTCAACAAAGACCTCAACTTGGATATCACTAAGGACTACAAGTGAGACAAGAAATATTGGTCAAGACTTGAAGACTAAGGAAACACAACTTAGAAGGAACCATCATCACCTTTGAAGTTTTGTGACCAAGACACAAGAATTTTCCAAGGATATAATGATCTTGTTCATGAAGAATCAACTAAGAAGGATGGAAAGATCTCAAGTGAACCATATAGTTGGACCACCATATTGAGTTTAGATCAAACCCACCAACTTATGTGGTGTAACAAAAAAATATTTTATTGCCTGAAGATGTGCTTGAACTTATTGTTTGAGTGGAATGTTTGTTTGTGATTGCTTGCACATTGCTTGAGTGAATTGTGATATGTGTGATTAGAACTATTTCCTTAGAAATATCTTGCCATTCTAATCCCAATCCAACCCAAACAGATGACTACTCCAAGGAACTCCAACATCAAGGATGGTGACAACAACAACAACCAAGAGATCAACATGAGGGAACTGATAGTAACCCAAACCCAGTTGAACCAAGTGACAGCTCAATTTTTAGCCAACACCAGTGAGTTAGATCCAACCATGCAAAGGTTTTTGGAAACCCAAACCCAATTGTTGCATAAGGTGACAGATCAAATGATCAACATGGGGGGCAACTCTTCCCAAGGAGTTTGTGATAACAAGGATGTGAAGGATGATATTCTAGAAGGAACCCAGGCTTGCAATATTTGTGGAGACAAGGATCACACTTCCAAAGAGCATGAAGATCAATGCCCCAATTGTGCAGAGAAACATCCAAATAATCAATGCCTCACATCTCAAGCTACTTGTTTCCTATGTGAAGGAAATAATCATGTCCCTATCCAATGCCCCATATATTCCATAGTTCAACAAAAGGAAACAAGGTGGAGTGCAACAACTGATTGCAGACTACCATGAGAGAACAACTTCTACCAAGAAGGATGAAGACAAAGGAAAATCTCAGCTTGCACCTCCATGCATTATGACTCAATTTGATGGACCAAAGAAGAGACATATGTATTATCCAAGGAAAAGATCAAGGATACCAAGAAACTTTCCTACCTTTGAGATAAGATATGAAGAACATGAACTAGAAGCACTCTTAGCTTTGGAGAAACCCAAGAAGAAGAAAGACATAAGTCAAGTGCAATGTTGCCATTGCAAAGAGATGGGACACTATGCCAATGAATGTCCAGAGAAGAAGAAAAAGTATAAGGAGATTAGCCAAGTGTGGTGCAACAACTGCAAAGAGCTAGGCCATTATGTGTCAACTTGTCCACAGATGATACGTGAAGAACTCAATCTTGTCACATGTTACAATTGTGGTAACCAAGGACATTATGCAAGCAATTGTCCAGAAAAGATGAAGCACAAGATAAAGCCCATGAAGGATCTTAGCCTTGTCACATGTTTCAAGTGTGGAAACAAAGGACACTATGCAGATGTTTGCCCAGAGAGGTTTCAACAAGATCCCAAGCAAGCCAAGAAGTAATCTAGTTGGAAAATTTTTAAGGGTGGTAGTACCCTAGTTGCCTTGAGCCAACTTGTAACCTCTATCTTCCCCAAATCTCGGGACGAGATTTATTTTAAGGGTGGTAGCCTGTCACATCCCAAGATTTTCCAAATATTGTTATGTGAAAAATAAATAAATAAACAAAATAAATAATTGTTGAAAATTAGGGTGAAAAGAAACTTTTGTTTCTAAATGGAAACTTAAAATCCCATCTTGAACAAACTTTGGCTAATGTTTGAATCCAACTAAATTCAAATCAAGTGGAATGTATTCCTCATAAAATGCATCTTGAAATTTAAACACTTGGAGAATAAACCAAAACTCTAAAAACCCTAATGGAAGAAAATCATTTTCAAGTTATCTCTAAGACTATGGATTTGATCCATATAAAAAATTGGTCAAACAAACATTTCAAATTTATCAAGTATTACTATTAGAAATATTATAAAACCATATGAATTGGATTCACTTAATTTGGAGCCATAGATAAAATCTTTTGAATTTAATAAGATAAGGAAATTAAATTTCCAAAGCTAATAAATCATCTATCTATAAATCCATACCAAATGGTGAGAAAATAATCCTAAATATATTTAAAAGGATAAATAAATATTAAATAAGTCTTTACAAATTGGAATCACCAAGTTTGGATCTATAAATAAAAAGATATGGATTTTATAAGATAAAGAAAGAAATTATTAAATGAGGAATATTTAAAGACCAAATTAAAACTTGGCCAAGACCATAAGAAAATAGAATGATTATAATCCAAATCCAAATAAAATAAATAGATAAAGGATTTTCCAAATAAAATAAAGTGGCATTAACCAAATTCTATTTCTATTTTGAATAAAGATAAAATCCCTATTAGAAGTGATTAAATAAATCAGGGGAAAATAATATTTGGATTTTACCCAAGTGGAATAAATGTTATTTAAATAACTTAAATGGGATCAAAGGAATCAACTAAATAAATTTATGAAATTAAACCATATCTTCTTTGGAATAAAGACAAGTACCCAAGTTAAAATGATTAATAAATCATATTAAAAATATTTCAATCAATTCAAAGTGAATTATTTGACACCCTATTAATCAATAAAACTTACTAAAAAGGTTTTATGGAAAAATGAAATTTAAATAAGGATTAAAAAATATATTTAATCTTATTTGAATTTAAAGCAAGGGCTTGTTTTAAATAATTAAAAGACCCTAAAAAGAATAATTTTTTTTCCAAAATTGACTTCAGTACATATAAATAATCAGTTTTTGAATCCACACAAAGTTTGAGAGAAGTTTGAATTCAAATAGATGTTTGAATAGATTAAACAAAATCAAAACAGAAAATCAAATTGGAAAAATAAAAATAACAGGAGAAGAAAAAAATACGAAGCAAAGCAGCCTAGCCCAGCTAGCCCACTAAGCCCAGCAGCCCACCTCTCCTTTCCCCCGAAGCGTTTTCTCTCAATCACGAATTGACCCGCATAGTGAATGACAACCGGACCCTACCCCCACTCTCTCTCTCACTGTCAAGCAGGCCCATCTGCCAGGCTTCTTCCTCACCCACGCGAAGACCCCGCCCTCCTCTGGCCGTTTCTCAAACGATAATGTCGAAGTTGAATTCTCATCAATGCCTCGCTCTAACCTCGCCGCGACCATGCTGGATTAAACGCTCGTTCCTCCTCTCTATTTCCCCCAGAAACCGTCCACCCCTTGCCACCAGGCCGCTCTGAATTGACTCAAGAACCCCTACTGCTCCGGCGAGCATTTTCGTCAATTCTGGCCAGTCGTCGTCGCCCCTCGCCTCCTCGAGCACACGAGCGTGACCCCCAGTCCCTGGCGCTTCTCTCTGCACCCTCGACTTGCCCGCTCTTGACCCCCAGCGTCGGCAACGACGACAACCAGTAGCGCCGCCATCTGCTTCCACTCCGGCGACACTTCCCTGGTTAGTAATGACCGCCCCTCTCTTTCTCTTTCACACACGCATCCTCGCCACAAGTTTGCGCATCTAACCGTACCCTTCTATCCCTCGGGCGTGCACCGAAGCCTCGCCACCGTTTCCGACAAAGAGAAACCGTCACCAGAGAGAACTCCGACGAGGAATTCGAACTAACCCCGTGCGCCCCTCGACAAGAAGCAAGCACGTTGAGCTTCAGCGTCACTCCGCGATTCTGGTGAGCTACTCCTCTACCCCCTTGCTTCCTATTTCGCCAGCTCCGTCGCCGTCTGACCGCGCCGCCGCCAGCCACCGTCGCTTGCGCCGCCGCTTGATGGTCGATTGATCGACAGCCATAGGATGTAGATCCAATGCGCACGAAAGAAACTAAGCGAAGAGGTACCTTTTGATCTGTGCCACACGCTATCGGCCAGTGAAATCAAGCCACGTGGCCAGCTTTTGATTAAATAGACAGAAACTTTCCTATTAGATGATCAAGTTTCTAAAATCCATAACTTTCAAACCACACGTCCAAATTTTGCAAATTATATATCAATGGAATCAGCAAGTCAAGTACTTTCCAACCATGTCCTTGGTTTATATCAATGATTGCTTTTGCAAAAACTTGTGTAGTCATATTTTGAGTATAAAATTCTTTCTAAAATTTTTTTAGGGATAAAATCTTTGGCAAATAGTTTGTTTTGAACCTACTGACCATAAAAATCAATTTGTGGTTTCAAAAATATATTTGGAGAAGCAAAAGAATAAATCTTTGATTTAAAGCATTTCTAGTCAAATAAAAAAATGTTTATTTATTAAAAATGCTTTTGGAGGAAAACCTTTGGGAAATGTTTTGATTTAAACTCTCTAACCCCAAACACCAAGTTTTAGGATTTAAAAATGTATTTGGTGAACCCTATAAAATTATTGCTTTGCTAAAGGCATTTTCAACCACATAAAATAATGATTTGGTTTCAAAATGATTTATAAGTAAAATCTTTTGCAAATGATTTTTCCACTTATATAAAATGACCAATAGGTGTTTTCCAATGTGTGTAACCCATTAGAAACCACTTCTACAAATAAACCATCTTTAGCATGCTTGCATGCATTGCTTTGTTTCTATTATTTTATGTGATGTTGCTTGAATGGTAGATTGAAATATTGCTTGCTAGATTGAATTGTAGTGATTTGAAGAGTGTGAATATTGCAAGATCAAGGAGTGAACTTATATTCTCTACCAAAAAGGCAAGTGATGCTTCATACTTTTGTCCCATTATTTTCACTATGCATTAGTGATGTTTCTAAAGTAGGACCTGCATGGAATTTTTGCTAAGTGTAAACCATGCCATGGGAAATCCTAGTAGATGAAACCTTAGTAGAAATTTCCTAAGTTAAGATTCCTACTACCATCATGCTTAGCTTAGCTAGTATAAAACAAGGGTGGATTATATTTCATGCTATAGAATATTTCTAAGTCAAGGAATTGTGTTTTGTTTAATAAAACAACTAAGTGAATGAATCACCTGGGTGGAATGGAAGGAATGTTTGTGTTGAGTGGTTCACAAGGCCCATTTCTATGGTTTACCTTGTGTATCTCACTTGTGGATGGCCACCGAGGTACAAAGAGATTTGAGATGTCAAATGTTGAGAAGCTTCAAGTGCAGCCACTTGGCATTATGGGCTCTGCCTGGATCATATAGGTTGCAATACCTTAGCCAAATGGACAGTTGGTGGTAGGGGATTGATAGGTTGGAACGCGTCCATTCTGGTCTAAGGGAAGGCTTCTGAAAGATCTTGTCTTGGTGAAACCAAGTCTTGTGGGGAAAGTGCACCACCTCTGCAGAGTGTAAAATCTAAGTACTTAGCCATGTCCCTGGTAAAGGAAAATTTGAGCATCAAGACATTGAAGCTATCAAGAATCTCCTCATCCCAATTTCTAAGTTAAAAACTTATGGTTGAACAAGGGTTGAAGGATCACCAATTTCTATTGGGAGATGCCTTGGGTGATTTTGTCAAGAAAAAACTTAGTGTTTTTCAAATGGTAAGGAAAATCTATTTTGAGCAAAGCAAGCCTAAGCTCCACGTAGCCAAATGCATATAGATGATAGACTCCACTATACTACCATAGTATCACTTGCCAATACAATTCAAATGTATTGATCCTTGTGGATGTAACTTATTATGTTGCAGGTTTGTTTGATGTTAGTAAGATGTGTTGATTAGGATTACAAGTCTACAACCAACATGTTTGCCTGTGGCACTTTGAAGATGGAGGACCCCATGCTATTGATATATTCTTCTACATTGTAATGAGATAGCCAAATGAGCTATGTAAGATGTAATGAATTATTTTATTCCTAGTTATAAAGTTGTATTATGACCTCTGTTTCTTGATATTACATCTTAACTATGGATGATAGCTATTGATCCAGGGACTAGCATTGTAAACACAGGGATCTCTACCTTATTAAAGGTTGGGAACCTTATAATCACCCCCTATAACCAACTTTCCATTTGGCTAAGTTATTGCAACCTATATGATCCAGGCAGAGCCCATAATGCCATGTGGCTGCACTAGAAGCTTCTTAACATATGGTATCTCAAATATCTTTGTTCCTGGGTGGCATTCCACAAGTGAAATACACAGGGTAGACCATTGAAAAATGGTCCCTGGTAACCACTCAACAAAAATCCAACCAAACAATTACCATTCCACCCAGGTGTTTCATTCACTTAGTTGTTTTATTAAGCAAAACATAAGTCAAAGACTTAGCAATATTTTTCCATAGCATATATATAATCCACCCTTGGTTGCTACTATCTAGGCTAAGAATGGTAATAGCAAGTATCTTAAATTAGAGAAAATTCTAACAATTCTACAACTACTAGGATTTCCCAAGAATAGCATATAGATACTTAGCAAAAATTATCATGCAAGCCCTATACAAAATATTTCTAATGCATAGTCAAAATATTGGGACAAAAGTATGCATCACCACTTGCCTTGGTAGTTAGGGGAGTAACAACAATCCTCACAATCACAATCACCACTAGGACCAAAATCTACACATAAAATGATAGCACCAAATTCACATTTCAAATAATCAAACAAAATATATGAATGCATGCAAATGCCATGTGATGATTTTTCTAAACCAACCAAGACAAGTAAAACAATACTAATCAATAAACTAAACATTTATTCATCAAATAAACTTTATTTGTCCTTTAAAACATTTTCCAATTAATTTTTATACACAAAATAAGCATACAAATCTCTCTGCATAAAATTCTACTTTAACAGAAACAAAATACAAAAATAATCACATAGATGTGTAGGATTTATTTTTGTGATTCCAATGGTATATTATTTGTATTTTTTGGATAAACAGAACAAAATATATTGAATTTACAAGTTTGAATATCTAATAGATGAAAATCCAGATTTTAAATCTAAAACCTAGCCACGCGGCGCTTCCTGATTGGACGGTGCCGTTTCGCGAAGATCACGCACGCGCACCGTGAGATCTAAATGAGATCTAGCGGCTCAGATCTGCCCGTACCCTTTCGGGCTGGCGTCTAATCTAGACCGCTGGATCTAGATCCAGCGGATCTAATCGCTTCAGCCAAGAACTGGCGGCGCAAATGGCTAGAGCAGCAGCGACGCGTCTGCCGGTGATGTTCCGCCGAGACCAGAGAGTAAACGTGAGGGCGCTGATGCTTACCGAGATCGTGGAGACACGGCGAAGCTCGACGTGCAGTTGGACGGGGTCGGGGCGCACGAACGCGGCGAAGATTTCTCGTCGGAGTTGCGGGCGGCCTCGGGTGTGCTCGGTCATCGACGCTAGGGGCGCTACAGGGCACAGGAGAGGAAATGGGGGGCAGCGTTAGATGCGTACTAACGTTGCGAGTGTGCGAGCATGAACCGGAGAAGAAGGGAAATACCAGGTTTACCGTGTGTGCTCGTCGGAGTTGAGCGCTTCATCGGGCACGCGTAGTCATTGATGTTGGCGATGATCTGGGTTGTCCTAGCACACACAAGGGATGTTAAAAGATGCGTAAGGATGCAGTGAACACGCTGGCAAGACCAGGGGAAAGGGGCAGGGAGTTCTCATCGGAATTTGCCGTCGGAGATGCTCGGTACCGCAGCGGCGCGAGCTCGATTGTGGACAGCCTAGCGGCGCTCTATGGTTTGTGAGTGAGGGGAAAGGAGAGGAGTGGGGAGGGGTTTAAGTAGCCGGGCGAGAGGGGGAAATTATGCCCGTAGTAACGCATAATCAAGCGCAAGATAGTCGGGAAGAAACGGCCGCGGCGGAGCTGGTCGCGGGCGTGATTTGGGGACGAAGAGGTGACGTGGTCGCGGGGTCCAGTTGTCAGCGAGGGGGTGTGCGCGGGTGGGGTGAGAAACAGAGAGGAGAGGGGGAGGTTCCCGGGTGGGTTCGTGGGCTGCTTTTGGTGCTGGGCCTGATTGGTGGCGCCGGTCTTTTCTTTATTATTTTCTCTTTTTCTTTTTCTAATTGATTTTTCAGGAATCCTTTTCAAATGTTTTTCTAATTGATTTTTCTGGATTTTTCTTTTTCTAATTGATTTTTATGGATTTTTGTAAAGTGAACCATGCACATATTTGAGTATAAAACATTGCTGTTCACGCCAAAATACATTGGCCCGTTGAGATTAAAATAAAACCATGCCTTAATTATTTATTTATATTAGGCATTGAAATTGGTTTTAATTTAGATTCTTGTCTTGAAAATTTGAGCAAGCTTTGAAATCAACCTCCAAACCTACATTCAAACCTTTCTGGTTGAAACAAAGTATTCTCATGATTTGAGAGTGAAAAATAAAGCCATTGCCTTTCCTACATAAAATAATAGGCAACAAAATGCTTCTGTTTTGAAATCTTATTTGTAGATGATCCAAATGCTTATGAATGCATGAATGATATGTAAACTTTATAAATCATGATTTTTGGGATGTTACAAATCTAACCCCCTGAAGGTGAATCTCGCCCTCGAGATTCGGTTTGGCTAGAAAATAGGTGAGGGTAGTCTTTCCGAAGATCATCTTCTCTTTCCCATGTTGCTTCTTCCTCGGAATGATGGTTCCACTGAACTTTGCAGAATTTGATAGTCTTTGTCCGAGTAACTCTTTCTGCAGTCTCAAGAATCTTGATAGGTTTTTCCTCATAAGTGAGATCACTTTCCAATTGGACCTCTTCCAAAGGTATAGTATCCTTCAAAGAAGTCTCTTCCATCTCCGGATGGCATTTCTTTAGCTGACTTACGTGAAATACATTGTGAACGGCAGACAATGTTTCAGGCAATTCAATCTCATATGTTACCTCTCCTTTACGGCTCAGAATCTTAAATGGTCCAACATATCTTGGTGCCAATTTTCCTTTGACTCCAAATCTCTTCACTCCATGCATGAAGTGGTGCTACTCTAAGGTAAGCTCTATCACCCACCTCATAGGTGACTTCTCTACGCTTTCGATCTGCGTAGCTCTTTTGTCGGGACTGTGCTATCTTCAATCTGTCCTTTACCAACTTGACTTTCTCTTCAGCTTCCTTGATAAGTTCTGGCCCGAACAAGTTTCTTTCTCCAACACCATTCCATAGAAATGGTGTAGGACACTTTCTCCCATAGAGAAATTCAAATGGTGCCATCTCAATACTGGCTTGATAGCTGTTGTTGTAAGAGAATTCTGCATAAGGCAGACTTTCATCCCAACTAGCACCATAATCTAGGACACATGCCCTCAACATATCCTCTAGAATCTGGTTGGTCCTTTTTGTCTGTCCATCAGTCTGGGGATGAAAAGCAGTACTAAATTCCAATCTCGTTACCAATGACTCATGCAGTTGCCGCTAGCCTAAGCCATGCTTAATCATGGTGGAAATTTGCAGCATAACCATAGTGAGCAATCTGTGAAGCATCCTCAATAAAAACCTATGCAAATACCAAATAAAAAGATCGCTGAGATGCTCATTGTCTGCTTTCCTTGGAATTTTGATATGGGATAGCTCCTGTATCATGTGCAAGGGGTACCCAGTTGGCAGTTCTCTATGATACATATGTACTTACTATGACAAGAACTTACCGGTAACTAAACTTGAGTAGCCTGAGGAGCGGCCCTCGTACTCAAGGGACATGATATTGCCAACTTATATTTCGTCAAGCATATACTCCATCTTTATTCACTTTAACCTTAATCACGTCAAGATTCTTATGATAGGGGCAATGAGATCTCAAAGCTAGTAAGTACCTTAATATTTTGAAAGATCTTTATGAACTTGAAATCCCTGCTTCCCTCTACGAAGGGCCTTTCTTCTACTTCTAAGTTGAGTCAGTAAACCTATTCCTATCTATCTCCATCAAGCATTTGAGTTGTTATGTTTCAAGCATTCATATGATGACTTATTCAATCATGTTCCTTATCTTCCTTGTTTGCATAAGACTCTTATCTAAATGAGTATTACTTTGGAAGTCGTCATTGTGAAAATCTTTTTGTGTTTGAGCAAAAGGACTCCTATTATAAACTTCTTTACAAAAGCTTTGCTTGCAAAATGTTTGCCAAACTGTTCTCTGACACAGAGAAAAGTTTGCCAATCCCAA
The DNA here is from genome assembly GCA_910589765.1 of Avena atlantica. NCBI lineage: Eukaryota > Viridiplantae > Streptophyta > Magnoliopsida > Poales > Poaceae > Avena > Avena atlantica. The sequence goes on along the minus strand of OU342736.1, from coordinate 52,026,933 downwards.
TTATGATTTATCTTTATGCATCTTTATTGTGACTCACATACTTTTTGCAAGCTAAGTTATATAATGGTGAGTTGATTTCTACCATGAGTTGTGTATTGGTATACTCCTTGCCCCTAATAAACTTGAACCATTGTGTCATCTATGTTGTATATGCTTGCACTTATTCGTTAGAATTAGCAGAACCATGCTGTCATGGGGAACGTTTTCAACATTGCACTTGTACTTTGTACATAGTTGATATCATGCTCTTTTGTCTATGGATATCACCGGTGTGAAATAAAGAGGCAGCTTGTAAGTCCATGGAGTTATGTATTTTGTGTTAGAGAAACGCCTGGGCCGCTAGCCTAAGCCATGCCTAATCATGGTGGAAACTTCCAGCATCACCATAATGAGAAATCTATGAAGCATCCTCAATTAAAAGCTATGCACATAGTAAATAAAAAGATTGCTGAGATGCTCATTGTCTGCTTACCTTGTCATTTTGGTTATGTTATATCTCCTGTACCATGTGCAAGGGGTACCCCGTTGGCGGTTCTCTATGATACACATGTACTTACTATGACAAGAACTTACAGGTGACTGAAGTTGAGTAGCATGAGGTGTGGACCTCGTATTCAAGGGACATGAGATTGCCAACTTATACTTTGTCAAGCATATACTCCATATTTTGTTCTCTTTAACCTTAATCACTTAAAGATGCTTATGATAGGGGCAATAAGGGCTGAAAGCTAACAAGTACCATAATTTTGGAAGATCTTTTTAAAACTTGAAATCCCTGCTTCCCTTAATGAAGGGACTTTCTTCCACTATTATATTGAGTCTCCACCTTCTACCTTTAGGCACCATTAAGAGAGCATAGTTGTCATTCTTAGTTCTATGTGCAGTGTCCCAAAACTTATTAATTGATGCATATTGTTGATATTGCTTGTTCTTGTGATATGTGTATCTAGTAACTCTTATGAACTTTGAAGGTGTCCTATGCATCTATTTGCTACTCTATGAGGGAAAAGATGAATGCCACTATTCCATGTTTTCTGTATGTGAAACAAACAAACATTTTTCAATGCATGTTATTCATGATCTTTGTTTGTAGCCTTTCATGTTGCATGCATATTTACTATGTCCTATTGTTAGAACTCCATCTTTCATGCACATGTTTAGAGTTCTTTGATCCTTGCTTTCAATGCTTGCAAATGGTTTGATCTTGGTTTTGATGGTGCATGTCACCTCAAAAATTATTCTTTTATCACTTACCTACTCGAGGACGAGCAGGAGTTACACTTGGGGATGCTTGATACGTCTGAAACGTATCTATAATTTTTGATTTTCCATGCTTTTTTAGTATCTACTTTGCTTTGCTTTGTCCACAGTTTGAGGTATTTTTTATATGTTTTCTGGTACTAACCTATTAACAAGTTTCCATAGTGCCAGTTGTCTGTTTTCTTCTGGTTTTGGTTCCAAAAAGGCAAAAATTCAATATTCTCGGAATTGGACGGGACAAAATCCAAAGTCAATATTTTACCGTGGGAAACATGAAGCCAGAATACGAGACGGAGGAGGCTCACCAGGGGGCCACACCCCTGGCCGCACGGGGGGCCCACCTCGCGCCTGGTGGGGTGCAGCCGCCCTGGTGGCCCCTGCCTTGCCTCTTCACCTATAAAGTCCCCTCGATGCCAAAACTCTAGGCACCCGATCAAAACTCCATCAAACCGTCTATATCTGCCGCCACCATCATCCCTAGATCGGGGGATCTGAAGCTCTTCCCGGCACCCTGCCAGAGGGGAGGTCATCCTGGAGGCCTTCTTCTTCATCATGCCAGACTTCGGTATGAAGCGTGAGTAGTTCCACCTTGGACTACAGGTCCATGTAGTAGCTAGATGGTTGTATCTCCTCCTTGTGCTTTCATGTATTGATCTTGTGAGCTCCGTTCATGATCAAGATCTAATCTATTTGTAATCATGCATGTTGTGTTTGTGGGGATCCGATGGATATTGAGATTACTATGTCGGATTGGTTAATGGCACTACAAGGAATGTGTTATTCTATGACCTTCTCATAGTAACCGTGTTCAAAATCATCATAGAGTTATGACGATTTCGCACCAGATGGTCAAAAGCCATTCGGAAGGTTCAAAACCTTACAAAATTATGACGATTTTGCTCAGAATCGTCATATTTTCATTAGCTCAAATCGTCATAATCTGACGAATATAGCCTACGAGTGCAAAAAATGAGGTGTTTTGTGAAGCAACCAATCAAAACAGATAAAACTACCTCCCACGGATCGCTCTGGTCGACGTGATCTGAATCGTTCAATGCGATACAACGTCTGATCTCTCACTCAAAGAAGCACAACATACTCCCCCACCGCGCCCGCGGTCTCACGAACCCTAACCTCACCAACTCCCCTCGCGTCGCCCCTTCCTTCCCCTGTCTATACGCCGCCATTCCACCATCTCCCTCCTAAGCCTAGATCTGCCTCCCGCCGACCATCTCCTCTCGACTGCCTTGCCCCATCTCCGCTCGACTGCCTTGCCCCCTTCTCCTCCCGGCAGCTACGCCTTTCCTCATGCCTTCACAGGGCCGCCCTGATCCACATCGTTCCTCACCTGATCTCCTCTGCCATGCCCACAAGATTCGTCGGTAGTCCCCTCTTCACCCCAGTACACTAGACGACGCTTCAGATTTGGCGGCGGTGCGTATGAGGATGAGTTCAAGGTCGTGGAGGCAGTGGCCATGGAGTAGTGCGCCTGCTTAGGGTGCTCGCGGGCTACCTAAGGCTAGTATCCATCAGCTAGGAGGATGCAGGGGGAGGAGGTGTCGACACTGCTGCCGGAGGCGAAGAGGAGCTGGGGCGCGAGGTGGAGTGGTGGGTGGAGTCCAGGTTGCTCTGGTGCATCGTCGGGCCGACCATCTTTCAGTGGACGGTGCTCTACGGGATCAACCTCATCGCGCAGGCCTTCATCGGCCACATCGGGGACCTCAAGCTCGCAGGCTTCTCCATCGCCTCCACCATCGTCGCCGGATTCAACTTCGGCTTCCTAGTTAGCACATACTGATCATACTTGCTCACGGTGTCTTGCTTTTTGTATCTCATCCATGCCGTTGGAGCACAATAGATTCATCTCGTTCGTATATACACGCATATCTCCAATGTCAGTTAAGTCGATGTAGATAGAATTAAGTGTCAAACCTCTATGAGGTCTCATTTTGTTATGATTTGAAGCCACAAATGGTATATGCAATATGAAGTTCTAAGAAGCATTTGATTACGTCTATTGTTTTATTTGTGGTGTGACACATGGTGTGCTGCCGTTACTTTTGTGTTGTACAACACTTCTTAATAAAATGATGTGCTCAAAACTCCAGATTTCAGATGCAAGCCAATCCAACCTAAATAATAATTTTAGTTTCATCATACATTAGTGTCTATTTCAAGCCAAGTCGTGTATCTAGTGTTACCCATTTGATTGTTTAACTAGAAAGGTGAGCATTATGCAACACATAGACGAGGCACCATATAATAATGTAGAACCAGGAACCTTTTTTGTGAAACTATTGCTTATTATTTGCTGATATAAGAAACCCAGCTGTTTGGAAGATTGCATTGCAGTTTATTACTTCTGAAGCGAAAGCATTTCTTGTGATACTTACACAAATTATAGCAATCCTTTTGTATACCCTGCAACTGTAAAACTTCTATGTGCTAATCCATCCTTTTCTTGGCATTTTATTGGAATCAATTGTTTTCATATAGTAGTAGTATGTTAGTGTACAGGGCAGGTGACGACAGGGATGTACACAGGACTTAAGACAACATTCAACGCGTCACAAGCTTTGAAATGTTCAACGTGTCACAAGCTGACAAGTACACCTTGCTACTGCTTGGTGTTTGGGGTGTGACCGTGGGTTAATAACCACGGGTTCAGCCCGTTGTAGTCTTTATGGTTTGGAACCGCACCAACCCATACCAACCCGCAAATTCAGTGCACCCTCCCCAATCCAACCTATTTTCTAGCGCAACCCATACAAACCCACATTGTCCTGTTCCAAGCGAAACCCACCCCATTAGACCCATACGGACCTGCCCCATTCTCAGCTTGAGTAGATATTGCAAAATCAAAATCTAATGCACAATTGAAGCATACTCACAAATAAATGAACAGGAAGCTTGTCCTAGCGACTGTTTTCAGTAACTATATTTGTTGTCTACTACCTTATTGTTGTGCAGATTGTAACATAAAATAGCTATTTGATTATGAAATGTATATTTGGTTATTTCTGAATGCTTTCTCATATAATCATATTGTGAATTTTCAGTACTACCAGTAGGAGTACTCCAAGCTGGGCCAGCAGATCAGTATCTTGCAAAACTCAAACAGGTTAAAATCTTCATGCCATGATGCATATGATAGTGTATGATACCTCATAGGAACTTAAGTTTTTAGAGCCTAACATGTCTGAAATTTCCAGTAGGTCATTAGTGAGAGATTCTGTCAGCACCATCACCCTGAGGGAACTTAAGCAGCTAGAAGGTAGGCTGGAGAAAGGCATAGCCAAGATAAGAGCTAGAAAGGTATGATGAAACTAAAGTCTTTGGTAGGACGTGTTTAACACAATACTCGGTTGATAGATTTGTTTGTCTCTAAATTTTAGACTATCACTGCAATGTAGCCAACATCTATATTTCTCAGCGGTAATCATTGAATCTTGGAGTGGTTGGTTTTGCTGCAGGTTACTGGGAATGAGAGGGGGCAGCAGCCGATGAACATTATGGGGTTGGCATCGACGAGTAGAGAGTACAATGACATGGTCCCTTATGATTCCAGAAACTTTCTGAACATCATGCAATAGCTTAGTGTTGGGGTGGGGTCACCTCCCAATATTTCTGTTTCCTAACAACAAAATTGGTGGAGATCTTGCTGCCTGTCAGTTTAGTGTTGTGATATTACTCAGGTTACACTGTTTTTTCTTATGTTTCTTTCGTACATCACACATTGTGAACTAATGTTTTGGAAAGTGCCGACATATGAAAGTCAATTTGATTCTATGGTTCAAAATAATCTAGTATGTACCTGCCAGTTGATTTAGAACATAAGTGTGCATGAAATTATTTGGTACTTATAATACGTCTATGTATGTATGAAATTCGTAGCAGCTTTTACTTGGAGTTTTAGACCATAACATGTTATATTATCCTGGAATCTTACTTGGACAGTATGATATTCATTTTATGTAGACATATGTATCACTTTATGCTGGAATCTTGCTTGGTCAGTCATTGATTAGAAACTGTGGTGATCTTTTGTTGCTTGGATTATCTGAACCTGGCTTCCATTTGTGATGTGAAAACTGTGTTGTTTGCTATTTCCATATGTTCGATATAGAACTATGCATGATGTACTTCTATTTTCTATTTGCCTATCTCCTGACTCGTGTGAGAACTAAGTAAGAACTATGTGTTCGCTTGTACTATTGTTTTTCTATTTTTTCTCGTCTTTTTTACATGCTATTGTGCTAGAACTATAGATATTATAACTTGCTCAATACGCAAATCAATATTATAATTGACAGGTAAAAAAGTCTATGAAGTTTGCAACTATAAGCAGTCAATAGTTGGATATGACTCTGTTATTGGTTGTATAGTTGTTGGTACATCATTTTGAAGCTAGGCATGCATGTTTTGTGCATGTACAAGACTGTCTATTATTTTTTATCTGAATACATGTTTTTGTACTTGAAAACTGTTATGGAAATGGACTTACCATAGCTAATATGCTGCTATTTATTTATCCAATTCGTATCACTTATGATAGTTTTTCTGTTTGACAGAAATAAGAAGGCCGAAGGAGGATATTTCGAAGTTCTTGGATGTGGTATAGGCCAGCAACAAGGGCGCCATAAGGAGTAGTAGGGAGCTATGCTCCAGGCATTGACAGTCCAGTAGCTAATCTGGAATGTTTAGATCTGCTGATTATTTGGTTATTGTGTATCAATTTTGGCTGCTGTTTCTTTGTATCTGCTGGCATGTGTATATCTACTATATCAGCTATTTATATCTGTTATAGTGTTATATGATGATCTGGCTGTCATGTCCTGTTATACTGTTACCACGTGGCTGTCATATTTAAATTCTAGATGTTAAATTGTTATGTTGTGTAAAATATATATTTGGAAATGTTGCTGGGATGGTTTGGTAGTAGCTTCGGGCCTGTTCTGGATATAAAAAAGGCTACATGGAATTAGAAAAAAAGGGAAAAAGGCTGAAAAATAAAAGAGAAATCTGATGTACAGAATAAAGGCCCAAAAGGTAATACACCCTAATAAAGCCATGGCCCATAGAAGAAATGTACCATAAAAGTCCACGACACAAAATGAAATGCTATGTAAATGGCCTAGGCCTAAAAAAGAAAAAGGCCAGAATTATTGTGCTGACCCATATAGACCACCATAATGGATTGGGCTTATTCCGATTTAAGACGATTTAATTTCGTCACAATTTTGCCACGTAGGATCAGCCACGTAGGATCTGACATGGCATGGCTAGATGGCCCGTGACGATATTGAATTGTCATAGACGTTATGACGATCCAATATCGTCATAGACGGTTATGATGATTTTATCAAAAACGTCGTTATAGTTCATTTGCGACGCTCAGCTTTCGACGATCTGAAAATCGTCATAGAATCGTCATAAACAGACTACTATGATGATTATGTGACGAAAATGGAGGGTCATATATTGCCATATTCCTTGTAATGTGGTTTTGTCTATTTGATTCTATCATGTCTGTGTTGTTTGTGATCTTTGATGATCTTCGTTGTTAGTAGCTATGTTGGCCAAGTAGTTGCTAGTGACTCCAAGAGGGGGTATTTATGCTCGATAGTAGGTTCATGCCTCTATTTTCCAAGGGAAGTGACAGAAATCACCTTTGGTGGTAGATGTGTTGTTTCCACTAGGGAGAAAACAACGGTCTCTTGTTCATGGAACAAGTGGATTGATTACCTTACACACTTTGCTTAAAGCAGTTGTCTGTTGCTTGCAACTTAATACTGGAGGGGGTTCGGATGATAACCTGAAGGTGGACTTCTAGTCATATATGCAGTTGGATGGCGGTCTATGTATATTGTTGTATTTCCCAATCGAATCTCGTAGGATCTTTGTGTCTAGTATTGCATTGTTATGCCTTGCTCAGTCCTGTCAATTGCCCTGTTGTAATTTGTTTACCCTGCATGCCATGTTTGTTTATCTAAGGAGAACACCTCTAGTGAACTATGGACCCCGATCCAATCTTTACCATTGATACATCTTCCACTGTTACTATTAACTTGCTGGAAACCATCATCACCTTCCACACCATAGAGTTAATCCTTTATTACCGCAACCGGTTAGATTGACAACCTCACTGTTCGTTAGGGAAAAGTCTTGAGTTTGTGTTGTGCAGGTTTCCATGTTGCTTACAACACCTTTGAGATGTTTCCTTCCTCCTACTGGTTCTATAACCTTGGTTTCTTACTGAGGGAAGACTTGCTGCTATGCTGATTCACACCTTGATCTTGGGGTTTCCTGACAAAGTGCTCTCAGGCGTCATCAGGTGTTGCAAGCAACGTGGAAACCAGAAGACTCCTATTTTTGTGCCAGGAATAGACTTTCAGGAAAAATCCCGGAAAATATCATGAAACTCCTATTTTACCAGAAGACTCACAGAGCCAGAAGATGAGAGGAAGAAGGGCCACGAGGGGCCCACACCACCTGGTGGCGCGGGCCAGGCCAGGCCACACCAGGGGGTGGTGTGGCCGCCTCGGGCACCTCCTCGACCTTTCCTTCCGCCTACATAATCCCTCTGACCTAAAAACACCGGGGGGTTCAACGTTTTTTAGAGAGAGTTCCGCTGTGCCGCCACCACCAGAAACAGAGATTTGGAACCAGATACTCCATTCTGGCACCCTGTAGGGACGGGGACTTGGATGAGATCATCGCCATCATCATCACCAATGCCTCTCCATCAACCATCCTTGATTCCGCCATCCATGAGTCAGTAATCCCCCACTGTAGGCTATGGAGATGGTAGGGGTTGGATCAGATCTATCATGTAATTGCATAAGATTGTTAGGGCATGGTGCCTAGTATCTATTGTTAGTGATTTTTGACATTGTTGCAACTTTGATGCTTAATGCTTGTCACTAGGGCCCGAGTGCCATTATCTCAGATCTGAACATGTTATTGATTCATGATGATAATATTTTTTTGTGATCTTACCTGCAAGTTGTATACACATATCATTGTCCAGAACCGGAGGCCCCGAAGTGACAGAAATCGAGATAACCGGAGGGGATGGCTGTGATGTGAGGATCACGTATGTTAATGGAGTGTTAATGCTTTGCTCCGGTGCTCTATTAAAATGAGCACCTTAATTGCCAGTAGATTCCCTTGAGGCCCCGCTGCAACGGGCTGACAGGACAAAAGATGTTGTGCAAGTTCTCATTGCAAGCACGTATGACTATATATGTAACACATGCCTATGATTATTTAGTACTTGGATGCTTTATCTTATTTATCTGCAAATTCCCTTGATCTTGATATTACATGAGTAGTCTTGTCCATGCAACGCCCGTCCATCCATCCCTATGCCTACCGCACTCAAATCCTGCAATTTACTACAATTGTTACTACTGCCTTTATTTTTCTACTGTTGTTACTTTGCTATTGCTACTACAAAATTGTTTTTACTAATAAACTGCTGTGAGCAAGACTATTTCCTGGTGCAGCTGAATTGGCAACTCAGTTGTTAAGGCTTATAAATATTCTTTGGCTCCCCTTGTGACGAATCAATAAATTGGGCTTTACTACCCTCGAAGAATGTTGCGATCCCCTATACTTGTTGGTCATCAAGACTATTTTCTGGCGCTTTTGCCGGGGAGAATAACTTTATTTATAAAGTTCACTTGGAATTATTATTGTTCGCTGCTATCCATTCATCATGGGTAAAACTCATGATGGAAAATTTCCTATATTACCATCCACTACAAGAAGTGGTACAGTTCTAAACACCTCATCTGCTGCTCTTGTCACCATCTGTTATGAGTAAGCTCCTTACACCACCACCACATACACATGCTACACACACTGCTTCTACTGCTGAATCTGAAATTGCTTCTGATACTCATGATGTTACTTCTACTATGCTTGATGAGAGTGGTTCATTAGGTACTTTCCTAGATGCTAAAATTGCTAGAACTATAATGGGAAACACTGAAACTCCGAATGAATATATCACTTCACCTGTTAGCTCACGTCAGTCTAGAGAGAGCTATGATATTAATGACGGTTATATTGAGATGACTAATGAATTTATTGAAGAATGTCGAAACACACATGGTGCAAGTGTTATTAAGAGTCTTCTTGAGAGACGTACTATTAGGCCCAAACTATTTCCTGATGCTAAGTTTGCCACATCTCCCATAAACATTGAAGATAAATTTATCTTACATAACCATTGTTGAGAAAGAACCTTTTTGTGGTACTGAAAATGAAAGTGTTGTGGCACATATGACTGAGCTTTCTACTATGAGTGGATTATTTTCTGATGATATTAAGATGCGCACCTACTTTGTTGCTAATTTTTTTCCTTTTTCATTGAAAGGAGAAGCTAAAGCTTGTCTTAATAATTTACCTCTTGGATCCATTGATAGCCCTGATTGCTTGATTGCTACTTTCTTTCAGAAATATTTCCCTCCTAGTGCTCGACATGCTATTTTGCAGAAACTTTTTTATTTTAAATAGGGAGAAGAGGAGAAATTGCCTGAATCTTGGGCAAAGTTTTGTGCTTTGATTTATGCACATCCTGGATGTCTATTACCTAAAAATGAGCTTCTTGATATATACTATAATGGACTAACTGATGAATCTAGGACATACTAATACGTCTAATTTGCATCACCATTCTATATCATAATTTGCCTCTATTCATTGATATATTTCATATTAAGAGGTGTTACTTATGTCTTTTCATCTGTTTTTGCATGTTGGATGATTCTTGGAGGATGAACTGCCGGAATTAGGATTCTGATGGATAAAAGAGGTGTTTTAATGCAATTTCTTGAAGATCAGAAAAATACCAGAAATACTATGGAAAATCCTATTTTCCCAAAAGACGAAGAATGCCAGAAGGGGAGGCAGAGATGGGCCACAGGGGGCCCACACCCCCCAGGTGCGAGCCACCCCTAGGCCGTGCCTACAGGGGGTGTGGCCCACCTGGCCCACCTCTGGCTCCGCCCTCTCGCCTATATCTTCTCCTCGAAACCCTAAAAGACAGGGAGCAACCACAGAAAGAATCTATCGCTTCTGCGGGGCAAAAAACACCGAGAGAGAAAGAGATCTCTGGCAGACAGATTTTGTAAGGTTCCCAACCTTTAATAAGGTAGAGATCCCTGTGTTTACAATGCTAGTCCCTGGATCAATAGCTAGCATCCACAGTTAAGATGTAATATCAAGAAACAAAGGTCATAATACAACTTTATAAACAGGAATAAAATAATTCATTACATCTTACATAGCTCATTTGGCTAACACATTACAATGCAGCAGAATATCTATAAAGCATGGAGTCCTTCATCTTCAAAGTGCCACATGCAATCGTGTTGGTTGTAGACTTGTAATCCTATTCAACACACTGCACTAACATCAAGCAAACCTGCAACATAATAAGTTGCAGCCACAAGGGTCAATACATTTGAATTGTATTGGCAACTTTCACTACTATGTAGAAATAAGTGGATCCTATCATTACATGCATATTTGGCTAAGTAGGGTTTAGGCTCTTTTGCAGAAAGCAATATAGTTTTATCCTATCTTTTCAAAATAGTTTTGATCTTTTGTAACACCCTCGCCTGATAAGGCTGAGTTCATGTGTATAGTGCCAATCCCTGGATCGGTTCACTGGCACACACAGTACAAAATGATACCAAATATAACTGTGCATCATAAATACAACGAATATGATCCAGAATTTACATTATTTATTCAAGTACACAGCGGAAAATGAATACAAGGTAGATCTCCATCCTTCAAATGTGCCACAGGCGAACAATTGTTGAGTGGAGTCTCGTGACCTATGAACGATCACTTAGATACGATATAACCTACAACATGAAACGTTGCAGCCACGAATGGTCAATAAATTGAATGTATGGCAAGTAGGCTAAAGTGGTTAACAACAGATCTATCAACTACATGCTTATTTGGCCAAGTGGAGTTCAGGCTCATTTTCTTAAAGCAATAGTTTTATCCTAACATTTGTAACAAAGTAGTTTTCCAATACGATAAATAGGACACTCTGGTTCACTCCCAGGTGCTCCTACCCAATTATGTTCACCCAACAAGTTTTAAGTAATTAAGAAATAAGGATGAGTGAGAAATATCATAGCATCAGTATCAGGTCGCTCAAATTGTCCATAACCGGGGACACGGCTAAGTACTTAGTTTATACACCCTGCAGGGGTTAGTACACTTTACCCATGTGACTTGGCCAGCCCAGCTCGTACCACCACTCTCATATTGGGTGATGATAGGGAGAAGTCCAAGAAGGAACCGTTCGGGAAGTAGCTCCCCAATCCTGACGCGCACCGGTCCAACCTACACTATCTACATCTCTGGATACGCAGGTTCGAGTTACCACAACCTACTGAGTTCAACCAACCGCCCATTTCATTATTGGAACATGGTTGCACACGAAAGCTTCCAAACAAAGAAACCAATCATTTCTCAGTGTCCTGGGCGGCATTTCCCACCAAAATCCACACTCGATGAACCAATCAATGCCATTCCGCCCAGGTGGTTCATTAAAACATGTTGGTTTGTCATTTAGCAAAACATAAACCTTTCAAAACATATAACTTCTCATGATGTGATTCCCTTCCTCGTCTAAATAGCATAGCTAAGCAATCTACCAATACGATGGCTCATAAACAAGGAATACTAGGGAATAATATGGGATATAGCATAGCATATACACATCAATTCCTACAGATGCAATTCTACCAAAGCATCTACAATGCATAGGAAAACAATAGGACATTTATGACCAAGATAGCACCACTTTCCTTTGTTGTAGATGTAGTCGATTAGATAATCCTCACAATTCTCATAGATATAATGGTTGCACTCTTCATAACCACAATACTTGCAATTATAGTAGTTGCAATCACACACGTTGCACTCCTCGCAATCTATCGATCAAACAATTGTATACAACATAAACAATAGCACATAGAGATCAAACAAATGCAACAAATGCATGCATGACAATTTAATAAGTCACAATGGTTGTTACTTTAGTTCTCTAAACAATATTGAAGTATATGATGCATGCAAGAGACCAATTAATGCAATGGAGTACTTGTTATTAATAATTACTTGCCAATATAGGGGTTTTAATAGTTCTGTTGAAACGCCTATTCTAACTGTCGGATTAAATTTGTTTCTTGGGTTTACTGGATAGAGGACATTAATACGAACCAGTAGGCGTTGGATTCACCCTAATTGGAGTTATAGATCTTTTTGTATGATTTAAATAGTGTTTAATGGGTTTTAAATGATTCATATAGTTTCTGTTGTCTAAAAATCAAACTAAAATTATATCTGTAATCTCCACGGAATTGTGAATCAAGGGACATATTATTTGTAATTTTCTGAGCATTATTTATTTTCTTATGAATTTATTACTCTAAATAAGCCATTAAACCATTTAAATCTTCACGGCAAAACCTTAAAGTCAAAGGCTGAACTAATTGCATATTGGTGATCTACATGGAACCAGCTTTCCATCGGTATATCATTTATATTTTTGTGACAAGCAATTAATTTACTATGAATTTAGTGATTTATAAAGCCATTAAAACTAATTAAATTGCTACGGGTTAAATAGTCGGCAAAGGCTAGATCCAACCAGATATTATTAATGTACATTACAGTAGCTTCAATTTGATATATTGTTCATATTTTTCGGAGTTACAGATAATTTTCTATGGATTTATTAACCTAAAAGACCATTAAAACTAATTAAATTACTGCAGTAACCACGTACAGTAAAAGTTGGATCTATTCTGATAAGATTATTCTGATAAGTATAGTAACCACGTACAGTACAGTATTTGATTTGATGTTGAACACATAAAATCATAGCTCTCAAATTCTGTTTTCTTTCAAATGGGTTTGAGTTTTGATCCCTAAATGATATGCATGCATGCATGATATGAAATTTTTGAAATCATGATTTTAGGGATGTTAAAAATCTAACCCCCTTAAGGTGAATCTCTCCCTCGAGATTCGGGTTGGCTAGCAAATAGGTGAGGGTGGTCTTTCCGAAGATCATCTTCTCTTTCCCATGTTGCTTCTTCTTCAGAATGATGGTTCCATTGCACTTTGCAGAACTTGATAGTCTTAGTCCGAGTAACTCTTTCTGCAGTCTCAAGAATCTTGATAGGTTTCTCTTCATAAGTGAGATCACTTTCCAATTGGACCTCTTACAAAGGTATAGTATCCTTCAAAGAAGTCTCTTCCATTTCTGGATGGCATTTCTTAAGCTGACTCACATGAAACACATTATGAACAGCAGACAGTGACTCTGGCAATTCAATCTCATAAGACACTTCTCCTTTACGACTCAGAATCTTGAATGGTCCTACATATCTTGGGGCCAAATTTCCTTTGACTCCAAACCTTTTCACTCCACGAAGTGGTGACACTCTAAGATAAGCTCTATCACCCACTTCATAAGTGACTTCTCTACGCTAGGATCTGCGTAGCTCTTTTGTCGGGACTATGCTATCTTCAATCTGTCCTTAACCAGCTTGACTTTCTCTTCAGCCTCTTTGATGAGTTCTGGTCCGAACAAACTTCTTTCTCCCACACCATTCCATAGCAATGGGGTGGTACACTTCCTCCCATAGAGAAACTCAAATGGTGACATCTCAATACTGGCTTGATAGCTGTTATTGTAAGAAAATTCCGTGTAAGGCAGACTTTCATCCCAACTGGCTCCATAGTCTAGAGCACATGCTCTCAACATATCTTCAAGGATCTGATTAGTCCTTTCGGTCTGTCCATCAGTTTGAGGATGAAATGCAGTGCTGAATTCCAACCTCGTTCCCAATCACTCATGTAGCTGCCTCCAAAAATGAGAAGTGAATTGGGTTCCCCTATCAGACACAATACTCTTGGATACTCCATGTAGACATACAATTCTGCTCATATAGATCTTGGCTAACTTAGCACTTGTGTAAGTTGTCTTCACGGGTATAAAATGAGCCACTTGAGTTAGGTGATCCACTACTACCCAAATAGAATCATATCCTGACCTGGTCCTCGGCAATCCGGTGATGAAATCCATGCCAATCTTGTCCCACTTCCAATCAGGAATAGGTAGTGGTTGTAACAATCCTGCTGGTTTCTGATGTTCCGCTTTCACTCTACTACATACATCACACAAAGCAATATGTTCGGCGATGTCTTTCTTGAGATTATTCCACCAAAATCTTTCCTTCATATCCATGTACATTTTGGTGTTACCCGGATGAATAGAATATGGTGAGTTATGTGCTTCTTGTAAAATCAGTTTCCGAAGCTCCGGATCTTGTGGAACACAGATACGTTTTCCATGCCATAAAGTACCCTGTTCGTCTTCATGGAATCCGTTGGCTTTTCCCTTGCCAATCTTCTCCTTAATCTCTTCAATTTCCTTATCTGCCTTTTGGGCTTCTTTGATCTTGTCCAACAAAGTGGGTTGAACATCCAAAGACATGAGATGTCCCTTAGGCACAATCTCAAATCTGAGATCTATAAATTGGGCACACAGATCATCTGGCAATTCTCCCTTAGTAAGGCCATTCACAAAAACCTTACGGCTTAGAGCATCCGCTACAACATTTTCTTTACCGGGGTGGTATTGCAAACTCAAGTCATAGTCCTTGATGAGTTCTAGCCATCTTATTTGTCTCATGTTAATTTCTTTCTGGGTGAAGATATACTTCAAACTCTTGTGGTCGGTGAACACTTCACATCGCTTTCCCAAAAGATAATGTCTCCATGTTTTGAGTGCATGGACAACAGAGGCTAACTCTAAATCATGAGTAGGGTAGTTCACCTCATGAGTTTTGAGTCGTCTCGAGGCATAAGCCACAAATTTTCCTTCTTGCATGTCACATCCAAAGATTTTCCAAATCTTGTAATGTGAAAAATAAATGAATAAAATAAAACTTTGTTGATTTTCAGAGTGAAAAGAAATTTTTGAATCCAAATGGAAACCTTCAAACCAATTTGGATCAAATAAAATCCTAAAGAGATTTAAAAAGATAAACTTTTATTAAAGAAAAATAAAAATATTTAAAATTACTATTTTGGATCTTTAAATAAAAGGATTTGGTTTTCAAAGGAAAAGATAGATTTATAAATAAAGATTATTTTATAAAGCCAAATTAAACCTTGGCCAAGCTTTTGAATTAAAACATTTTGTTTTGAATAAAAATAGGAAAGGTTTATTTAAATAAAATAATTAATATCCAAATTTTATTAAAGTAAAGGCTTTTCCCATTTAAAAAAACACTAAAACTTATTTATTTATTTTAAATAAGTTTTCTAAAGTATTTTATTTCTCCAATAAAACCTACTAAAGTGTTTTGGTTTTATTTAGATTTCAAAATAAAGATTCTAATAAAACAAATCCTATTTAATTTAAAAACTAAGGTCCATTGTATTTAATTATTAATGGACCCTAAAATAAAAGGTTATTTTGTTTTAAACAAGTTCCCAAGTATTCTTTTATTTTCAAATAAAACCTACTGATTTGGTTTTAAAAATATTTGGATTTCAAGTGAAGATTTTATTAATTAAATCAAACCCTATTTTATTAAATAACTAAAGACCCATTTTATTTAAATAATGAATGGATCCTAAAAAGAATAAAAATATTATTTTATTTTGGAATTTTGGATTATATTACTAAACAGAACCAAGTTCAAAGTTGTGAAGTGTGGTGTTTGTTTGAATTGATTTGGTTGATTGAATTGTTTGTTTGAATTTCAAATCAGTAAATAGAAAATAGAAAAAGATAAAACAATCAGACAGAAAAAAATGTGAGTCTGGTCGACCCAACCCAGCAGCCCACTAGGCCCAGCAGCCCATTTCCCTCTCTCCCCCGAAGCATCCTTCTCTCACTCACCAGACGTCCCACTAAGCAGCTGACTGGTGGACCCAACTCCCTTTCTTTCTCTATCGCTGACAAGACGACCCCACGCCACATCATCGTCTCCTTCACCCCCCCCCCCCCCCCGCAGACCAGTTCCTCCCCTCGCCGTTTCTGCCGAAATTTCGCCGAGTAAATTCGTCATAAACACTACAGCAATTACACCCGCGATTACTCTCGTTAACTCGCATCTCCCTCCTCTCCATTTCCCCTCTGTCGCCCATCTCAACGCGCACCCAGACCACCCCAATTTCCTCCCCGAGCAGCTCTGTCTCCGACGAGGTTCTCGACCGATTCCGGCGAGCATGAATCGCCCCACTGCCCCTCGACCACCCGAGCGTGACCCCCATCTCCCTACGCATCTCCCAGAACCAACCCCTCGTCCGCGCGTGCTCTAGAACGCCGACAAGGAACACGACCGAGCCCGCGATCCACCCGAACAGGTACTGTCCAGTTAAAACACGACGCGTGGCCAGATAGGTTTAAAACAGAAGTTTGAAATCTGATTAAATTGTGAATTTCAAACCTTTGTAACTTTGGATCCACACGTCCAAAAATTACAAATTTTATGTCGTTGGATTCAGTGGAACAAACCCTAGCCAACCATGCCTTTAGTTTAGCAAATAGTATCTGTTAGCTTGTTGGTTTTTGCAGAAACTTTTGTATGCTTGCTAAGGATGTAAAAATTGTTTAAAAATGAATTTGGGGTTAAAATCTTTTGCAATTGGATTGATTTGAACCTACTAACATTAGGAAACACTTTGTGGACTCAAAAATGTATTTGGTGAAACAAAATAAAGATTCTTTGATTTAAAACCATTTCTAGTCAAATAGAAATGTGGTTTATTTATTAAAAATGATTTTGAAGGAAAATTTTTGAGAAATGTTTTGTTTTAAACTCTCTGACCCTAAACAACAAGTTTTATGGTTTGAAAACTTATTTGGTGAACCTTGGAGATTAATGCCTTGGTAAAAATATTTCTACACCACATAAAATGATACTTTGTTTTGAAAATGGTTTAGGAAGTGAAACTTCTTGCAAATGACTTTGCCACTTTAGAAAATGACCATTAGGTGCTTTCAAATGCTTATGACCCATTAGGAACCACTTTTTCAAACAAAACAAAGCTTGGCATGCTTGCATGCATTACTTTGACTTTATGATTTTGTGTGTTGTTTTGTTTTATTATTTTATGTGATGTTTTGCTTGTTTGGTAGATTGAGTTTGTGCCTTGCTTGATTGATTTGTAGTGACTTCAAGAGTGTGATTGTTGCAAGGAAAAGGAGTGAACCAATACCCTCTACCAAAAAGGCAAGTGATGCTTCATACTTTTTGTCCCATTATTTTCACTATGCACTAGTGATTTTCTCTAAGTAAAACTTGCATGGATTTTGCTAAGTATAAACCTTGCTATAGGAAAACCTAGTAGATGAAACCTTAGTGGAAATCTTCCTAAGTTAAGATTCCTACCACTATCAAGCTTAGACTAGCTAATAGAAAACATGGGTGGAATATATATTCACACTATGGAAAAATATTCTAAGTCTGAGGACTTGAGTTTTGTTTAATAAAACAACTAAGTTAATGAATCACCTGGGTGGAATGGGACTTGCTTGGTGGTTTTTGGTTGAGTGGTTCACAAGGCCCATGTTTATGGTTTACCTTGTGTATCTCACTTGTGGATGGCCACCCAGGAACAAAGAGATTTGAGATGTCAAATGTTGAGAAGCTTCAAGTGCAACCACTTGGCAATATGGGCTCTGCCATGATCATATAGGTTGCAAGAACTTAGCCATATGGACAGTGGGTGGTAGTGTTTGATAGGTTGGAGCGCGTCCATTTTGGTCTAAGGGAAGGCTTCTGAAAGATCTTGTCTTGGGAAACCAAGTCTTGTGGGGAAAGTGCACCACCTCTACAGAGTGTAAAACCTAAGTACTTAGCCATGTCCCTGGTAAAGGACAATTTGAGCATCAAGACATGGAAGCAATCAAGAATCTCATCATTCCAATTTCTAAGTTAAAATCTTGTGGTTTGAACAAGGGTTGTTTGAAATCTTCAATCTTTGATTGAGAGAAGCTTTGGAAAAGATTTTGTCAAAACAAAAACTTAGTATTTTCAAATGTTAAGGAAAAATCTATTTTGAGCAATGCAAGCCTCAACTCCACTTAGCCAAATGCATATAGATGATAGACTCCACTATACTACCATAGTATCACTTGCCAATACAATTCAAATGTATTGACCCTTGTGGCTGTAACTTGTAATGTTGCAGGTTTGATTGATTTTAGTGAAGATTGATTGATTAGGATTACAAAGTCTACAACCAACATCTGCCTGTGGCACTTTGAAGATGAAGGACCCATGACTATAGTTATTCCACTGCAATGTAATGTAATAGCCAAATGAGCTATGTAAGGATGTAATAAAATTATGTTATTCCTGGTTATAAAGTTATATTATGACCTTTGTTTCTTGATATTACATCTTAACTGTGGATGCTAGCTATTGATCCAGGGACTAGCATTGTAAACACAGGGGACTCCAACTTATATTGTTGTAAGGTTGGGACACTCCCTCTACAGATGGTATCAGAGCATTGTGTTGCCTGTAGGATTTGTAAACCTAGGATTGGAAAAAATCCCTGAGAAAAATAGGAGTTGTATTTTGTTCCAAAAAAAACTTATTTACAAAATCTTGTAAACTCTTTTCTCAACCATTTTGGTTTCAACTCTACATCTCTTCTACTTCAACTTGATGGAAAAACCTACCCATGGCCAAAGACTACACCATGTGCAAAGGACTACTTCAACTTCTTCAACTCTAATGACTTCAACTTCTTCAACTCTAATGACTTCAACTTCTTCAACTCTAATGACTTCAACATCTTCAGAATGTTCACCAAGGACTTCCAACTTAGATACCACTAAGGACTACAAGTGAGACAAGGAAATCTTGCTCAAGATTTGGAGACTGAGGGAATGCAAAAGTTAGAAGGAGCCCACATCATTTGAAGCTTTGTAACCAAGAGTTTTTCTCAAGGAAACCAAGATCTCATGCAAAAAGAAGAAACCAAGAATGATGAAAAGATCACAAGTAAACCATATAGATGGACCACCATAATTTAGTTAAGTCAAACACACCAACTTATGTGGTGTAACAAAAATATTTTGTTGCCTAAAAATGTGCTTGAACTTTGTTGTTTGAGTGAAAAGTTGTTTGTGAATGCTTGCACATTGTTTGTGTAAATTGTGATGTGTGTGAATAGAAATATTTCCTTAGAAATATCTTGCCTATTCTAATATCCCTTGAACCCCAAACAGATGACTACTCCAAGAGACTCCAACATCAAGGTTGATGACAACAACAACAACAACCAAGAGGACAACATGAGAGAACTTATAGCAACCCAAAACCAGTTGAGCCAAGAGACAACTCAGCTTTTAGCCAACAACAATGGACTAGACCCAGCCATACAAAGGATTTTGAAACTTCAATCCCAATTGTTGCAAGGATTGGTTACTCAAATGACCAACATGGGAGAAAACTTTTCCCAAGGAGCTAATGACAACAAGGATGACAAAGATGTTAATCTTGAAGGAACCCAAGCTAGCAATATTTGTATAGACAAGGATCATGCATCTAAGGAGCATGAAGATCAATGCCCCAAGAAGAGAGAAAGATCTCCCAACTATGAAGAGCATGAACTAGAAGAACTCTTAACATTGGAGAGACCCAAGAAGAATAAGAAGAAATGCCCCAACCCTAATAAGAAGGACATTACTCAAGTGCAATGTTACAATTGCAAAGAGATGGGACACTATGCCAATGAATGACCAGAAAAGAAGAAGAATCAAAGAAACAAACAAGAGGCAATGATACCAAAGGAAAAGAAAGATATCAGCCAAGTGATGTGTTTCAAATGCAAGGAACTAGGCCACTATGCAAACAATTGTCCAGAAAAGATGGAGAACAAGTTAAACAAGTCTATGAAGGATCTCAACCTTGGCCCATGAGTCAAGTATGGAATCAAAGGACACAATGCAAAGGTTTGCTTAGGGAAGTTTTCCCCAGGACCCAAGAAGGACAATATGTAATTTAGTTAGAAAATTTTTAAGGGTGGTAGTACCCTAGTTGTTTTGAGCCTACTTGTAACCGTAGCCTCCCCAAATCTCGGGACGAGATTTATTTTAAGGGTGGTAGCCTGTCACATCCCAAGATTTTCCAAATCTTGTAATGTGAAAAATAAATGAATAAAATAAAACTTTGTTGATTTTCAGAGTGAAAAGAAATTTTTGAATCCAAATGGAAACCTTCAAACCAATTTGGATCAAATAAAATCCTAAAGAGATTTAAAATGATAAACTTTTATTAAAGGAAAGTAAAAATATTTAAAATTACTATTTTGGATCTTTAAATAAAAGGATTTGGTTTTCAAAGGAAAAGATAGATTTATAAATAAAGATTATTTTATAAAGCCAAATTAAACCTTGGCCAAGCTTTTGAATTAAAACATTTTGTTTTGAATAAAAATAGCAAAGGTTTATTTAAATAATATAATAAGGATTTAATATCCAAATTTTATTAAAGTAAAGGCTTTTCCCATTTAAAAAAAACACTAAAAGTTATTTATTTATTTTAAATAAGTTTTCTAAAGTATTTTATTTTCTCCAATAAAACCTACTGAAGTGTTTTGGTTTTATTTAGATTTCAAAATAAAGATTCTAATAAAACAAATCCTATTTAATTTAAAAACTAAGGTCCATTGTATTTAATTATTAATGGACCCTAAAATAAAAGGTTATTTTGTTTTAAACAAGTTCCCAAGTATTCTTTTATTTTCAAATAAAACCTACTGATTTGGTTTTAAAAATATTTGGATTTCAAGTGAAGATTTTATTAATTAAATCAAACCCTATTTTATTAAATAACTAAAGACCCATTTTATTTAATTAATGAATGGATCCTAAAAAGAATAAAAATATTATTTTATTTTGGAATTTTGGATTATATTACTAAACAGAACCAAGTTCAAAGTTGTGAAGTGTGGTGTTTGTTTGAATTGATTTGGTTGATTGAATTGTTTGTTTGAACTTCAAATCAGTAAATAGAAAATAGAAAAAGATAAAACAATCAGACAGAAAAAAAAAGTGAGTCTGGTCGACCCAACCCAGCAGCCCACTAGGCCCAGCAGCCCATTTCCCTCTCTCCCTCGAAGTATCCTTCTCTCACTCACCAGACGACCCGCTAAGCAGCTGACTGGTGGACCCAACTCCCTTTCTTTCTCTATCGCTGACAAGACGACCCCACGCCACATCATCGTCTCCTTCACCCCCCCCCCCGCAGACCAGTTCCTCCCCTCGCCGTTTCTGCCGAAATTTCGCCGAGTAAATTCGTCATAAACACTACAGCAATTACACCCACGATTACTCTCGTTAACTCGCCTCTCCCTCCTCTCCATTTCCCCTCTGTCGCCCATCTCAACGCGCACCCAGACCACCCCAATTTCCTCCCCGAGCAGCTCTGTCTCCGACGAGGTTCTCGACCGATTCCGGCGAGCACGAATTGCCCCACTGCCCCTCGACCACCCGAGCATGACCCCCATCTCCCTACGCATCTCCCAGAACCAACCCCTCATCTGCGCGTGCTCTAGAACGCCGACAAGGAACACGACCGAGCGCCGCCGTCTTCTGCCGTTCTCCGACGACGTCACCCCGGTAAAATCCGACCACCCCTCTCTTCCCCGTGGATACGATGATGACCGCCATGCTCTCGCGGACCTAATGGTGCTATTCGTTTGTCCTAGGGTGCTCCCTATCCTCGCCCTCGACGACCTCCAGTACCGCCGAGACCCAGCTCATCTCCGGCGAGCAATCGCAGCTGCCCCCGAGCGCCCCTTGACGGACAAGCCACACGTTGAGAATCAGCACGACGCCACGAACACGGTGAGCTTACTCCCTCCCTGTTTCGCTTCCTGCCTCGCCAGCACCGCCGCCATCTGGCCGCTCCGCCGCTCGCCGTTGACATTGCGCCGCCAGTTCTTGGCCAGGCAGTAGCAACCGTTCGATTTAGATCGGAGAGACGAGATTAGATCACTTAAACTCGAAAGGGTACGCAACCAGTGCCGTGCGATGCAACTTGATCTAACGGCCTGCAGCCCGCGATCCACCCGAACCGGTACTGTCCAGTTAAAACACGACGCGTGGCCAGATAGGTTTAAAACAGAAGTTTGAAATCTGATTAAATTGTGAATTTCAAACCTTTGTAACTTTGGATCCACACGTCCAAAAATTACAAATTTTATGTCGTTGGATTCAGTGGAACAAACCCTAGCCAACCATGCCTTTAGTTTAGCAAATAGTATCTGTTAGCTTGTTGGTTTTTGCAGAAACTTTTGTATGCTTGCTAAGGATGTAAAAATTGTTTAAAAATGAATTTGGGGTTAAAATCTTTTGCAATTGGATTGATTTGAACCTACTAACATTAGGAAACACTTTGGGGACTCAAAAATGTATTTGGTGAAACAAAATAAAGATTCTTTGATTTAAAACCATTTCTAGTCAAATAGAAATGTGGTTTATTTATTAAAAATGATTTTGAAGGAAAACTTTTGAGAAATGTTTTGTTTTAAACTCTCTGACCCTAAACAACAAGTTTTATGGTTTGAAAACTTATTTGGTGCACCTTGGAGATTAATGCCTTGGTAAAAATATTTCTACACCACATAAAATGATACTTTGTTTTGAAAATGGTTTAGGAAGTGAAACTTCTTGCAAATGACTTTGCCACTTTACAAAATTACCATTAGGTGCTTTCAAATGCTTATGACCCATTAGGAACCACTTTTTCAAACAAAACAAAGCTTGTCATGCTTGCATGCATTACTTTGACTTTATGATTTTGTGTGTTGTTTTGTTTTATTATTTTATGTGATGTTTTGCTTGTTTGGTAGATTGAGTTTGTGCCTTGCTTGATTGATTTGTAGTGACTTGAAGAGTGTGATTGTTGCAAGGAAAAGGAGTGAACCAATACCCTCTACCAAAAAGGCAAGTGATGCTTCATACTTTTTGTCCCATTATTTTCACTATGCACTAGTGATTTTCTCTAAGTAAAACTTGCATGGATTTTGCTAAGTATAAACCTTGCTATAGGAAAACCTAGTAGAATAAACCTTAGTGGAAATCTTCCTAAGTTAAGATTCCTACTACTATCAAGCTTAGACTAGCTAATAGAAAACATGGGTGGAATATATATTCACACTATGGAAAAATATTCTAAGTCTGAGGACTTGAGTTTTGTTTAATAAAACAACTAAGTTAATGAATCACCTGGGTGGAATGGGACTTGCTTGGTGGTTTTTGGTTGAGTGGTTCACAAGGCCCATGTTTATGGTTTACCTTGTGTATCTCACGTGTGGATGGCCACCCAGGAACAAAGAGATTTGAGATGTCAAATGTTGAGAAGCTTCAAGTGCAACCACTTGGCAATATGGGCTCTGCCATGATCATATAGGTTGCAAGAACTTAGCCATATGGACAGTGGGTGGTAGTGTTTTATAGGTTGGAGCGCGTACATTTTGGTCTAAGGGAAGGCTTCTGAAAGATCTTGTCTTGGGAAACCAAGTCTTGTGGGGAAAGTGCACCACCTCTACAGAGTGTAAAACCTAAGTACTTAGCCATGTCCCTGGTAAAGGACAATTTGAGCATCAAGACATGGAAGCAATCAAGAATCTCATCATTCCAATTTCTAAGTTAAAATCTTGTGGTTTGAACAAGGGTTGTTTGAAATCTTCAATCTTTGATTGAGAGAAGATTTGGAAAAGATTTTGTCAAAACAAAAACTTAGTATTTTCAAATGTTAAGGAAAAATCTATTTTGAGCAATGCAAGCCTCAACTCCACTTAGCCAAATGCATATAGATGATAGACTCCACTATACTACCATAGTATCACTTGCCAATACAATTCAAATGTATTGACCCTTGTGGCTGTAACTTGTAATGTTGCAGGTTTGATTGATTTTAGTGAAGATTGATTGATTAGGATTACAAAGTCTACAACCAACATCTGCCTGTGGCACTTTGAAGATGAAGGAACCATGACTATAGTTATTCCACTGCAATGTAATGTAATAGCCAAATGAGCTATGTAAGGATGTAATAAAATTATGTTATTCCTGGTTATAAAGTTATATTATGACCTTTGTTTCTTGATATTACATCTTAACTGTGGATGCTAGCTATTGATCCAGGGACTAGCATTGTAAACACAGGGGACTCCAACTTATATTGTTGTATGGTTGGGACACTCCCTCTACAGATGGTATCAGAGCATTGTGTTGCCTGTAGGATTTGTAAACCTAGGATTGGACAAAATCCCTTAGAAAAATAGGAGTTGTATTTTGTTCCAAAAAAAAAACTTATTTACAAAATCTTGTAAACTCTTTTCTCAACCATTTTGGTTTCAAGTCTACATCTCTTCTACTTCAACTTGATGGAAAAACCTACCCATGGCAAAAGACTACACCATGTGCAAAGGACTACTTCAACTTCTTCAACTCTAATGACTTCAACTTCTTCAACTCTAATGACTTCAACTTCTTCAACTCTAATGACTTCAACATCTTCAGCATGTTCACCAAGGACTTCCAACTTAGATAGCACTAAGGACTACAAGTGAGACAAGGAAATCTTGCTCAAGATTTGGAGACTGAGGGAATGCAAAAGTTAGAAGGAGCCCACATCATTTGAAGCTTTGTAACCAAGAGTTTTTCTCAAGGAAACCAAGATCTCATGCAAAAAGAAGAAACCAAGAACGATGAAAAGATCACAAGTAAACCATATAGATGGACCACCATAATTTAGTTAAGTCAAACACACCAACTTATGTGGTGTAACAAAAATATTTTGTTGCCTAAAAATGTGCTTGAACTTTGTTGTTTGAGTGAAAAGTTGTTTGTGAATGCTTGCACATTGTTTGTGTAAATTGTGATGTGTGTGAATAGAAATATTTCCTTAGAAATATCTTGCCTATTCTAATCTCCCTTCAACCCCAAACAGATGACTACTCCAAGAGACTCCAACATCAAGGTTGATGACAACAACAACAACCAAGAGGACAACATGAGAGAACTTATAGCAACCCAAAACCAGTTGAGCCAAGAGACAACTCAGCTTTTAGCCAACAACAATGGACTAGACCCAGCCATACAAAGGATTTTGAAACTTCAATCCCAATTGTTGCAAGGATTGGTTACTCAAATGACCAACATGGGAGAAAACTTTTCCCAAGGAGCTAATGACAACAAGGATGACAAAGATGCTAATCTTGAAGGAACCCAAGCTAGCAATATTTGTATAGACAAGGATCATGCATCCAAGGAGCATGAAGATCAATGCCCCAAGAAGAGAGAAAGATCTCCCACCTATGAAGAGCATGAACTAGAAGAACTCTTAACATTGGAGAGACCCAAGAAGAAGAAGAAATGCCCCAACCCTAATAAGAAGGACATTACTCAAGTGCAATGTTACAATTGCAAAGAGATGGGACACTATGCCAATGAATGCCCAGAAAAGAAGAAGAATCAAAGAAACAAACAAGAGGCAATGATACCAAAGGAAAAGAAAGATATCAGCCAAGTGATGTGTTTCAAATGCAAGGAACTAGGCCACTATGCAAATAATTGTCCAGAAAAGATGGAGAACAAGTTAAACAAGTCTATGAAGGATCTCAACCTTGTCCCATGAGTCAAGTATGGAATCAAAGGACACAATGCAAAGGTTTGCTTAGGGAAGTTTTCCCCAGGACCCAAGAAGGCCAATATGTAATTTAGTTAGAAAATTTTTAAGGGTGGTAGTACCCTAGTTGTTTTGAGCCTACTTGTAACCCTAGTCTCCCAAATCTCGGGACGAGATTTATTTTAAGGGTGGTAGCCTGTCACATCCCAAGATTTTCCAAATCTTGTAATGTGAAAAATAAATGAATAAAATAAAACTTTGTTGATTTTCAGAGTGAAAAGAAATTTTTGAATCCAAATGGAAACCTTCAAACCAATTTGGATCAAATAAAATCCTAAAGAGATTTAAAAAGATAAACTTTTATTAAAGGAAAATAAAAATATTTAAAATTACTATTTTGGATCTTTAAATAAAAGGATTTAGTTTTCAAAGGAAAATATAGATTTATAAATAAAGATTATTTTATAAAGCCAAATTAAACCTTGGCCAAGCTTTTGAATTAAAACATTTTGTTTTGAATTAAAATAGCAAAGGTTTATTTAAATAATATAATAAGGATTTAATATCCAAATTTTATTAAAGTAAAGGCTTTTCCCATTTAAAAAAAACACTAAAACTTATTTATTTATTTTAAATAAGTTTTCTAAAGTATTTTATTTTCTCCAATAAAACCTACTGAAGTGTTTTGGTTTTATTTAGATTTCAAAATAAAGATTCTAATAAAACAAATCCTATTTAATTTAAAAACTAAGGTCCATTGTATTTAATTATTAATGGACCCTAAAATAAAAGGTTATTTTGTTTTAAACAAGTTCCCAAGTATTCTTTTATTTTAAAATAAAACCTACTGATTTGGTTTTAAAAATATTTGGATTTCAAGTGAAGATTTTATTAATTAAATCAAACCCTATTTTATTAAATAACTAAAGACCCATTTTATTTAATTAATGAATGGATCTTAAAAAGAATAAAAATATTATTTTATTTTGGAATTTTGGATTATATTACTAAACAGAACCAAGTTCAAAGTTGTGAAGTGTGGTGTTTGTTTGAATTGATTTGGTTGATTGAATTGTTTGTTTGAATTTCAAATCAGTAAATAGAAAATAGAAAAAGATAAAACAATCAGACAGAAAAAAAATGTGAGTCTGGTCGACCCAACCCAGCAGCCCATTTCCCTCTCTCCCTCGAAGCATCCTTCTCTCACTCACCAGACGACCCGCTAAGCAGCTGACTGGTGGACCCAACTCCCTTTCTTTCTCTATCGCTGACAAGACGACCCCACGCCACATCATCGTCTCCTTCACCCCCCCCCGCAGACCAGTTCCTCCCCTCGCCGTTTCTGCCGAAATTTCTCCGAGTAAATTCGTCATAAACACTACAGCAATTACACCCGCGATTACTCTCGTTAACTCGCCTCTCCCTCCTCTCCATTTCCCCTCTGTCGCCCATCTCAACGCGCACCCAGACCACCCCAATTTCCTCCCCGAGCAGCTCTGTCTCCGACGAGGTTCTCGACCGATTCCGGCGAGCACGAATTGCCCCACTGCCCCTCGACCACCCGAGCATGACCCCCATCTCCCTACGCATCTCCCAGAACCAACCCCTCCTCCGCGTGTGCTCTAGAACGCCGACAAGGAACACGACCGAGCGCCGCCGTCTTCTGCCGTTCTCCGACGACGTCACCCCGGTAAAATCCGACCACCCCTCTCTTTCCCGTGGATACGATGATGACCGCCATGCTCTCGTGGACCTAATGGTGCTATTCGTTTGTCCTAGGGTGCTCCCTATCCTCGCCCTCGACGACCTCCAGTACCGCCGAGACCCAGCTCATCTCCGGCGAGCAATCGCAGCTGCCCCCGAGCGCCCCTTGACGGACAAGCCACACGTTGAGAATCAGCACGACGCCATGAACACGGTGAGCTTACTCCCTCCCTGTTTCGCTTCCTGCCTCGCCAGCGCCGCCGCCATCTGGCCGCTCCGCCGCTCGCCATTGACATTGCGCCGCCAGTTCTTGGCCAGGCACTAGCAACCGTTCGATTTAGATCGGAGAGACGAGATTAGATCACTTAAACTCGAAAGGGTACGCAACCAGTGCCGTGCGATGCAACTTGATCTAACGGCCTGCAGCCCGCGATCCACCCGAACCGGTACTGTCCAGTTAAAACACGACGCGTGGCCAGATAGGTTTAAAACAGAAGTTTGAAATCTGATTAAATTGTGAATTTCAAACCTTTGTAACTTTGGATCCACACGTCCAAAAATTACAAATTTTATGTCGTTGGATTCAGTGGAACAAACCCTAGCCAACCATGCCTTTAGTTTAGCAAATAGTATCTGTTAGCTTGTTGGTTTTTGCAGAAACTTTTGTATGCTTGCTAAGGATGTAAAAATTGTTTAAAAATGAATTTGGGGTTAAAATCTTTTGCAATTGGATTGATTTGAACCTACTAACATTAGGAAACACTTTGTGGACTCAAAAATGTATTTGGTGAAACAAAATAAAGATTCTTTGATTTAAAACCATTTCTAGTCAAATAGAAATGTGGTTTATTTATTAAAAATGATTTTGAAGGAAAACTTTTGAGAAATGTTTTGTTTTAAACTCTCTGACCCTAAACAACAAGTTTTATGGTTTGAAAACTTATTTGGTGAACCTTGGAGATTAATGCCTTGGTAAAAATATTTCTACACCACATAAAATGATACTTTGTTTTGAAAATGGTTTAGGAAGTGAAACTTCTTGCAAATGACTTTGCCACTTTACAAAATGACCATTAGGTGCTTTAAAATGCTTATGACCCATTAGGAACCACTTTTTCAAACAAAACAAAGCATGGCATGCTTGCATGCATTACTTTGACTTTATGATTTTGTGTGTTGTTTTGTTTTATTATTTTATGTGATGTTTTGCTTGTTTGGTAGATTGAGTTTGTGCCTTGCTTGATTGATTTGTAGTGACTTGAAGAGTGTGATTGTTGCAAGGAAAAGGAGTGAACCAATACCCTCTACCAAAAAGGCAAGTGATGCTTCATACTTTTTGTCCCATTATTTTCACTATGCACTAGTGATTTTCTCTAAGTAAAACTTGCATGGATTTTGCTAAGTATAAACCTTGCTATAGGAAAACCTAGTAGATGAAACCTTAGTGGAAATCTTCCTAAGTTAAGATTCCTACCACTATCAAGCTTCGACTAGCTAATAGAAAACATGGGTGGAATATATATTCACACTATGGAAAAATATTCTAAGTCTGAGGACTTGAGTTTTGTTTAATAAAACAACTAAGTTAATGAATCACCTGGGTGGAATGGGACTTGCTTGGTGGTTTTTGGTTGAGTGGTTCACAAGGCCCATGTTTATGGTTTACCTTGTGTATCTCACTTGTGGATGGCCACCCAGGAACAAAGAGATTTGAGATGTCAAATGTTGAGAAGCTTCAAGTGCAACCACTTGGCAATATGGGCTCTGCCATGATCATATAGGTTGCAAGAACTTAGCCATATGGACAGTGGGTGGTAGTGTTTGATAGGTTGGAGCGCGTCCATTTTGGTCTAAGGGAAGGCTTCTGAAAGATCTTGTCTTGGGAAACCAAGTCTTGTGGGGAAAGTGCACCACCTCTACAGAGTGTAAAACCTAAGTACTTAGCCATGTCCCTGGTAAAGGACAATTTGAGCATCAAGACATGGAAGCAATCAAGAATCTCATCATTCCAATTTCTAAGTTAAAATCTTGTGGTTTGAACAAGGGTTGTTTGAAATCTTCAATCTTTGATTGAGAGAAGCTTTGGAAAAGATTTTGTCAAAACAAAAACTTAGTATTTTCAAATGTTAAGGAAAAATCTATTTTGAGCAATGCAAGCCTCAACTCCACTTAGCCAAATGCATATAGATGATAGACTCCACTATACTACCATAGTATCACTTGCCAATACAATTCAAATGTATTGACCCTTGTGGCTGTAACTTGTAATGTTGTAGGTTTGATTGATTTTAGTGAAGATTGAT
The DNA here is from genome assembly GCA_910589765.1 of Avena atlantica. Taxonomy (NCBI): domain Eukaryota; kingdom Viridiplantae; phylum Streptophyta; class Magnoliopsida; order Poales; family Poaceae; genus Avena; species Avena atlantica. Next base: position 51,996,953 of record OU342736.1, on the reverse strand, counting down.
TGATTAGGATTACAAAGTCTACAACCAACATCTGCCTGTGGCACTTTGAAGATGAAGGACCCATGACTATAGTTATTCCACTGCAATGTAATGTAATAGCCAAATGAGCTATGTAAGGATGTAATAAAATTATGTTATTCCTGGTTATAAAGTTATATTATGACCTTTGTTTCTTGATATTACATCTTAACTGTGGATGCTAGCTATTGATCCAGGGACTAGCATTGTAAACACAGGGGACTCCAACTTATATTGTTGTAAGGTTGGGACACTCCCTCTACAGATGGTATCAGAGCATTGTGTTGCCTGTAGGATTTGTAAACCTAGGATTGGACAAAATCCCTTAGAAAAATAGGAGTTGTATTTTGTTCCAAAAAAAAACTTATTTACAAAATCTTGTAAACTCTTTTCTCAACCATTTTGGTTTCAAGTCTACATCTCTTCTACTTCAACTTGATGGAAAAACCTACCCATGGCCAAAGACTACACCATGTGCAAAGGACTACTTCAACTTCTTCAACTCTAATGACTTCAACTTCTTCAACTCTAATGACTTCAACTTCTTCAACTCTAATGACTTCAACATCTTCAGCATGTTCACCAAGGACTTCCAACTTAGATACCACTAAGGACTACAAGTGAGACAAGGAAATCTTTCTCAAGATTTGGAGACTGAGGGAATGCAAAAGTTAGAAGGAGCCCACATCATTTGAAGCTTTGTAACCAAGAGTTTTTCTCAAGGAAACCAAGATCTCATGCAAAAAGAAGAAACCAAGAATGATGAAAAGATCAAAAGTAAACCATATAGATGGACCACCATAATTTAGTTAAGTCAAACACACCAACTTATGTGGTGTAACAAAAATATTTTGTTGCCTAAAAATGTGCTTGAACTTTGTTGTTTGAGTGAAAAGTTGTTTGTGAATGCTTGCACATTGTTTGTGTAAATTGTGATGTGTGTGAATAGAAATATTTCCTTAGAAATATCTTGCCTATTCTAATCTCCCTTCAACCCCAAACAGATGACTACTCCAAGAGACTCCAAAATCAAGGTTGATGACAACAACAACAACAACCAAGAGGACAACATGAGAGAACTTATAGCAACCCAAAACCAGTTGAGCCAAGAGACAACTCAGCTTTTAGCCAACAACAATGGACTAGACCCAGCCATACAAAGGATTTTGAAACTTCAATCCCAATTGTTGCAAGGATTGGTTACTCAAATGACCAACATGGGAGAAAACTTTTCCCAAGGAGCTAATGACAACAAGGATGACAAAGATGCTAATGTTGAAGGAACCCAAGCTAGCAATATTTGTATAGACAAGGATCATGCATCCAAGGAGCATGAAGATCAATGCCCCAAGAAGAGAGAAAGATCTCCCACCTATGAAGAGCATGAACTAGAAGAACTCTTAACATTGGAGAGACCCAAGAAGAATAAGAAGAAATGCCCCAACCCTAATAAGAAGGACATTACTCAAGTGCAATGTTACAATTGCAAAGAGATGGGACACTATGCCAATGAATGCCCAGAAAAGAAGAAGAATCAAAGAAACAAACAAGAGGCAATGATACCAAAGGAAAAGAAAGATATCAGCCAAGTGATGTGTTTCAAATGCAAGGAACTAGGCCACTATGCAAACAATTGTCCAGAAAAGATGGAGAACAAGTTAAACAAGTCTATGAAGGATCTCAACCTTGGCCCATGAGTCAAGTATGGAATCAAAGGACACAATGCAAAGGTTTGCTTAGGGAAGTTTTCCCCAGGACCCAAGAAGGACAATATGTAATTTAGTTAGAAAATTTTTAAGGGTGGTAGTACCCTAGTTGTTTTGAGCCTACTTGTAACCGTAGCCTCCCCAAATCTCGGGACGAGATTTATTTTAAGGGTGGTAGCCTGTCACATCCCAAGATTTTCCAAATCTTGTAATGTGAAAAATAAATGAATAAAATAAAACTTTGTTGATTTTCAGAGTGAAAAGAAATTTTTGAATCCAAATGGAAACCTTCAAACCAATTTGGATCAAATAAAATCCTAAAGAGATTTAAAATGATAAACTTTTATTAAAGGAAAGTAAAAATATTTAAAATTACTATTTTGGATCTTTAAATAAAAGGATTTGGTTTTCAAAGGAAAAGATAGATTTATAAATAAAGATTATTTTATAAAGCCAAATTAAACCTTGGCCAAGCTTTTGAATTAAAACATTTTGTTTTGAATAAAAATAGCAAAGGTTTATTTAAATAATATAATAAGGATTTAATATCCAAATTTTATTAAAGTAAAGGCTTTTCCCATTTAAAAAAAACACTAAAACTTATGTATTTATTTTAAATAAGTTTTCTAAAGTATTTTATTTTCTCCAATAAAACCTACTGAAGTGTTTTGGTTTTATTTAGATTTCAAAATAAAGATTCTAATAAAACAAATCCTATTTAATTTAAAAACTAAGGTCCATTGTATTTAATTATTAATGGACCCTAAAATAAAAGGTTATTTTGTTTTAAACAAGTTCCCAAGTATTCTTTTATTTTCAAATAAAACCTACTGATTTGGTTTTAAAAATATTTGGATTTCAAGTGAAGATTTTATTAATTAAATCAAACCCTATTTTATTAAATAACTAAAGACCCATTTTATTTAATTAATGAATGGATCCTAAAAAGAATAAAAATATTATTTTATTTTGGAATTTTGGATTATATTACTAAACAGAACCAAGTTCAAAGTTGTGAAGTGTGGTGTTTGTTTGAATTGATTTGGTTGATTGAATTGTTTGTTTGAATTTCGAATCAGTAAATAGAAAATAGAAAAAGATAAAACAATCAGACAGAAAAAAAATGTGAGTCTGGTCGACCCAACCCAGCAGCCCACTAGGCCCAGCAGCCCATTTCCTTCTCTCCCTCGAAGCATCCTTCTCTCACTCACCAGACGACCCGCTAAGCAGCTGACTGGTGGACCCAACTCCCTTTCTTTCTCTATCGCTGACAAGACGACCCCACGCCACATCATCGTCTCCTTCACCCCCCCCCCCCGCAGACCAGTTCCTCCCCTCGCCGTTTCTGCCGAAATTTCGCCGAGTAAATTCGTCATAAACACTACAGCAATTACACCCGCGATTACTCTCGTTAAATCGCCTCTCCCTCCTCTCCATTTCCCCTCTGTCGCCCATCTCAACGCGCACCCAGACCACCCCAATTTCCTCCCCGAGCAGCTCTGTCTCCGACGAGGTTCTCGACCGATTCCGGCGAGCACGAATTGCCCCACTGCCCCTCGACCACCCGAGCATGACCCCCATCTCCCTACGCATCTCCCAGAACCAACCCCTCATCCGCGCGTGCTCTAGAACGCTGACAAGGAACACGACCGAGCGCCGCTGTCTTCTGCCGTTCTGCGACGATGTCACCCCGGTAAAATCCGACCACCCCTCTCTTCCCCGTGGATACGATGATGACCGCCATGCTCTCGCGGACCTAATGGTGCTATTCGTTTGTCCTAGGCTGCTCCCTATCCTCGCCCTCGACGACCTCCAGTACCGCCGAGACCCAGCTCATCTCCGGCGAGCAATCGCAGCTGCCCCCGAGCGCCCCTTGACGGACAAGCCACACGTTGAGAATCAGCACGACGCCACGAACACGGGGAGCTTACTCCCTCCCTGTTTCGCTTCCTGCCTCGCCAGCGTCGCCGCCATCTGGCCGCTCCGCCGCTCGCCGTTGACATTGCGCCGCCAGTTCTTGTCCAGGCAGTAGCAACCGTTCGATTTAGATCGGAGAGACGAGATTAGATCACTTAAACTCGAAAGGGTACGCAACCAGTGCCGTGCGATGCAACTTGATCTAACGGCCTGCAGCCCGCGATCCACCCGAACCGGTACTGTCCAGTTAAAACACGACGCGTGGCCAGATAGGTTTAAAACAGAAGTTTGAAATCTGATTAAATTGTGAATTTCAAACCTTTGTAACTTTGGATCCACATGTCCAAAAATTACAAATTTTATGTCGTTGGATTCAGTGGAACAAACCCTAGCCAACCATGTCTTTAGTTTAGCAAATAGTATATGTTAGCTTGTTGGTTTTTGCAGAAACTTTTGTATGCTTGCTAAGGATGTAAAAATTGTTTAAAAATGAATTTGGGGTTAAAATCTTTTGCAATTGGATTGATTTGAACCTACTAACATTAGGAAACACTTTGTGGACTCAAAAATGTATTTGGTGAAACAAAATAAAGATTCTTTGATTTAAAACCATTTCTAGTCAAATAGAAATGTGGTTTATTTATTAAAAATGATTTTGAAGGAAAACTTTTGAGAAATGTTTTGTTTTAAACTCTCTGACCCTAAACAACAAGTTTTATGGTTTGAAAACTTATTTGGTGAACCTTGGAGATTAATGCCTTGGTAAAAATATTTCTACACCACATAAAATGATACTTTGTTTTAAAAATGGTTTAGGAAGTGAAACTTCTTGCAAATGACTTTGCCACTTTACAAAATGACCATTAGGTGCTTTCAAATGCTTATGACCCATTAGGAACCACTTTTTCAAACAAAACAAAGCATGGCATGCTTGCATGCATTACTTTGACTTTATGATTTTGTGTGTTGTTTTGTTTTATTATTTTATGTGATGTTTTGCTTGTTTGGTAGATTGAGTTTGTGCCTTGCTTGATTGATTTGTAGTGACTTGAAGAGTGTGATTGTTGCAAGGAAAAGGAGTGAACCAATACCCTCTACCAAAAAGGCAAGTGATGCTTCATACTTTTTGTCCCATTATTTTCACTATGCACTAGTGATTTTCTCTAAGTAAAACTTGCATGGATTTTGCTAAGTATAAACCTTGCTATAGGAAAACCTAGTAGATGAAACCTTAGTGGAAATCTTCCTAAGTTAAGATTCCTACCACTATCAAGCTTCGACTAGCTAATAGAAAACATGGGTGGAATATATATTCACACTATGGAAAAATATTCTAAGTCTGAGGACTTGAGTTTTGTTTAATAAAACAACTAAGTTAATGAATCACCTGGGTGGAATGGGACTTGCTTGGTGGTTTTTGGTTGAGTGGTTCACAAGGCCCATGTTTATGGTTTACCTTGTGTATCTCACTTGTGGATGGCCACCCAGGAACAAAGAGATTTGAGATGTCAAATGTTGAGAAGCTTCAAGTGCAACCACTTGGCAATATGGGCTCTGCCATGATCATATAGGTTGCAAGAACTTAGCCATATGGACAGTGGGTGGTAGTGTTTGATAGGTTGGAGCGCGTCCATTTTGGTCTAAGGGAAGGCTTCTGAAAGATCTTGTCTTGGGAAACCAAGTCTTGTGGGGAAAGTGCACCACCTCTACAGAGTGTAAAACCTAAGTACTTAGCCATGTCCCTGGTAAAGGACAATTTGAGCATCAAGACATGGAAGCAATCAAGAATCTCATCATTCCAATTTCTAAGTTAAAATCTTGTGGTTTGAACAAGGGTTGTTTGAAATCTTCAATCTTTGATTGAGAGAAGCTTTGGAAAAGATTTTGTCAAAACAAAAACTTAGTATTTTCAAATGTTAAGGAAAAATCTATTTTGAGCAATGCAAGCCTCAACTCCACTTAGCCAAATGCATATAGATGATAGACTCCACTATACTACCATAGTATCACTTGCCAATACAATTCAAATGTATTGACCCTTGTGGCTGTAACTTGTAATGTTGTAGGTTTGATTGATTTTAGTGAAGATTGATTGATTAGGATTACAAAGTCTACAACCAACATCTGCCTGTGGCACTTTGAAGATGAAGGACCCATGACTATAGTTATTCCACTGCAATGTAATGTAATAGCCAAATGAGCTATGTAAGGATGTAATAAAATTATGTTATTCCTGGTTATAAAGTTATATTATGACCTTTGTTTCTTGATATTACATCTTAACTGTGAATGCTAGCTATTGATCCAGGGACTAGCATTGTAAACACAGGGGACTCCAACTTATATTGTTGTAAGGTTGGGACACTCCCTCTACAGATGGTATCAGAGCATTGTGTTGCCTGTAGGATTTGTAAACCTAGGATTGGACAAAATCCCTTAGAAAAATAGGAGTTGTATTTTGTTCCAAAAAAAAACTTATTTACAAAATCTTGTAAACTCTTTTCTCAACCATTTTGGTTTCAAGTCTACATCTCTTCTACTTCAACTTGATGGAAAAACCTACCCATGGCCAAAGACTACACCATGTGCAAAGGACTACTTCAACTTCTTCAACTCTAATGACTTCAACTTCTTCAACTCTAATGACTTCAACTTCTTCAACTCTAATGACTTCAACATCTTCAGCATGTTCACCAAGAACTTCCAACTTAGATACCACTAAGGACTACAAGTGAGACAAGGAAATCTTTCTCAAGATTTGGAGACTGAGGGAATGCAAAAGTTAGAAGGAGCCCACATCATTTGAAGCTTTGTAACCAAGAGTTTTTCTCAAGGAAACCAAGATCTCATGCAAAAAGAAGAAACCAAGAATGATGAAAAGATCAAAAGTAAACCATATAGATGGACCACCATAATTTAGTTAAGTCAAACACACCAACTTATGTGGTGTAACAAAAATATTTTGTTGCCTAAAAATGTGCTTGAACTTTGTTGTTTGAGTGAAAAGTTGTTTGTGAATGCTTGCACATTGTTTGTGTAAATTGTGATGTGTGTGAATAGAAATATTTCCTTAGAAATATCTTGCCTATTCTAATCTCCCTTCAACCCCAAACAGATGACTACTCCAAGAGACTCCAAAATCAAGGTTGATGACAACAACAACAACCAAGAGGACAACATGAGAGAACTTATAGCAACCCAAAACCAGTTGAGCCAAGAGACAACTCAGCTTTTAGCCAACAACAATGGACTAGACCCAGCCATACAAAGGATTTTGAAACTTCAATCCCAATTGTTGCAAGGATTGGTTACTCAAATGACCAACATGGGAGAAAACTTTTCCCAAGGAGCTAATGACAACAAGGATGACAAAGATGCTAATCTTGAAGGAACCCAAGCTAGCAATATTTGTATAGACAAGGATCATGCATCCAAGGAGCATGAAGATCAATGCCCCAAGAAGAGAGAAAGATCTCCCACCTATGAAGAGCATGAACTAGAAGAACTCTTAACATTGGAGAGACCCAAGAAGAATAAGAAGAAATGCCCCAACCCTAATAAGAAGGACATTACTCAAGTGCAATGTTACAATTGCAAAGAGATGGGACACTATGCCAATGAATGCCCAGAAAAGAAGAAGAATCAAAGAAACAAACAAGAGGCAATGATACCAAAGGAAAAGAAAGATATCAGCCAAGTGATGTGTTTCAAATGCAAGGAACTAGGCCACTATGCAAACAATTGTCCAGAAAAGATGGAGAACAAGTTAAACAAGTCTATGAAGGATCTCAACCTTGGCCCATGAGTCAAGTATGGAATCAAAGGACACAATGCAAAGGTTTGCTTAGGGAAGTTTTCCCCAGGACCCAAGAAGGACAATATGTAATTTAGTTAGAAAATTTTTAAGGGTGGTAGTACCCTAGTTGTTTTGAGCCTACTTGTAACCGCAGCCTCCCCAAATCTCGGGACGAGATTTATTTTAAGGGTGGTAGCCTGTCACATCCCAAGATTTTCCAAATCTTGTAATGTGAAAAATAAATGAATAAAATAAAACTTTGTTGATTTTTAGAGTGAAAAGAAATTTTTGAATCCAAATGGAAACCTTCAAACCAATTTGGATCAAATAAAATCCTAAAGAGATTTAAAATGATAAACTTTTATTAAAGGAAAGTAAAAATATTTAAAATTACTATTTTGGATCTTTAAATAAAAGGATTTGGTTTTCAAAGGAAAAGATAGATTTATAAATAAAGATTATTTTATAAAGCCAAATTAAACCTTGGCCAAGCTTTTGAATTAAAACATTTTGTTTTGAATAAAAATAGCAAAGGTTTATTTAAATAATATAATAAGGATTTAATATCCAAATTTTATTAAAGTAAAGGCTTTTCCCATTTAAAAAAAACACTAAAACTTATGTATTTATTTTAAATAAGTTTTCTAAAGTATTTTATTTTCTCCAATAAAACCTACTGAAGTGTTTTGGTTTTATTTAGATTTCAAAATAAAGATTCTAATAAAACAAATCCTATTTAATTTAAAAACTAAGGTCCATTGTATTTAATTATTAATGGACCCTAAAATAAAAGGTTATTTTGTTTTAAACAAGTTCCCAAGTATTCTTTTATTTTCAAATAAAACCTACTGATTTGGTTTTAAAAATATTTGGATTTCAAGTGAAGATTTTATTAATTAAATCAAACCCTATTTTATTAAATAACTAAAGACCCATTTTATTTAATTAATGAATGGATCCTAAAAAGAATAAAAATATTATTTTATTTTGGAATTTTGGATTATATTACTAAACAGAACCAAGTTCAAAGTTGTGAAGTGTGGTGTTTGTTTGAATTGATTTGGTTGATTGAATTGTTTGTTTGAATTTCGAATCAGTAAATAGAAAATAGAAAAAGATAAAACAATCAGACAGAAAAAAAATGTGAGTCTGGTCGACCCAACCCAGCAGCCCACTAGGCCCAGCAGCCCATTTCCCTCTCTCCCTCAAAGCATCCTTCTCTCACTCACCAGACGACCCGCTAAGCAGCTGACTGGTGGACCCAACTCCCTTTCTTTCTCTATCGCTGACAAGACGACCCCACGCCACATCATCGTCTCCTTCACCCCCCCCCCCACAGACCAGTTCCTCCCCTCGCCGTTTCTGCCGAAATTTCGCCGAGTAAATTCGTCATAAACACTACAGCAATTACACCCGCGATTACTCTCGTTAAATCGCCTCTCCCTCCTCTCCATTTCCCCTCTGTCGCCCATCTCAACGCGCACCCAGACCACCCCAATTTCCTCCCCGAGCAGCTCTGTCTCCGACGAGGTTCTCGACCGATTCCGGCGAGCACGAATTGCCCCACTGCCCCTCGACCACCCGAGCATGACCCCCATCTCCCTACGCATCTCCCAGAACCAACCCCTCATCCGCGCGTGCTCTAGAACGCTGACAAGGAACACGACCGAGCGCCGCCGTCTTCTGCCGTTCTGCGACGATGTCACCCCGGTAAAATCCGACCACCCCTCTCTTCCCCGTGGATACGATGATGACCGCCATGCTCTCGCGGACCTAATGGTGCTATTCGTTTGTCCTAGGCTGCTCCCTATCCTCGCCCTCGACGACCTCCAGTACCGCCGAGACCCAGCTCATCTCCGGCGAGCAATCGCAGCTGCCCCCGAGCGCCCCTTGACGGACAAGCCACACGTTGAGAATCAGCACGACGCCACGAACACGGGGAGCTTACTCCCTCCCTGTTTCGCTTCCTGCCTCGCCAGCGTCGCCGCCATCTGGCCGCTCCGCCGCTCGCCGTTGACATTGCGCCGCCAGTTCTTGTCCAGGCAGTAGCAACCGTTCGATTTAGATCGGAGAGACGAGATTAGATCACTTAAACTCGAAAGGGTACGCAACCAGTGCCGTGCGATGCAACTTGATCTAACGGCATGCAGCCCGCGATCCACCCGAACCGGTACTGTCCAGTTAAAACACGACGCGTGGCCAGATAGGTTTAAAACAGAAGTTTGAAATCTGATTAAATTGTGAATTTCAAACCTTTGTAACTTTGGATCCACATGTCCAAAAATTACAAATTTTATGTCGTTGGATTCAGTGGAACAAACCCTAGCCAACCATGCCTTTAGTTTAGCAAATAGTATCTGTTAGCTTGTTGGTTTTTGCAGAAACTTTTGTATGCTTGCTAAGGATGTAAAAATTGTTTAAAAATGAATTTGGGGTTAAAATCTTTTGCAATTGGATTTATTTGAACCTACTAACATTAGGAAACACTTTGTGGACTCAAAAATGTATTTGGTGAAACAAAATAAAGATTCTTTGATTTAAAACCATTTCTAGTCAAATAGAAATGTGGTTTATTTATTAAAAATGATTTTGAAGGAAAACTTTTGAGAAATGTTTTGTTTTAAACTCTCTGACCCTAAACAACAAGTTTTATGGTTTGAAAACTTATTTGGTGAACCTTGGAGATTAATGCCTTGGTAAAAATATTTCTACACCACATAAAATGATACTTTGTTTTAAAAATGGTTTAGGAAGTGAAACTTCTTGCAAATGACTTTGCCACTTTACAAAATGACCATTAGGTGCTTTCAAATGCTTATGACCCATTAGGAACCACTTTTTCAAACAAAACAAAGCTTGGCATGCTTGCATGCATTACTTTGACTTTATGATTTTGTGTGTTGTTTTGTTTTATTATTTTATGTGATGTTTTGCTTGTTTGGTAGATTGAGTTTGTGCCTTGCTTGATTGATTTGTAGTGACTTGAAGAGTGTGATTGTTGCAAGGAAAAGGAGTGAACCAATACCCTCTACCAAAAAGGCAAGTGATGCTTCATACTTTTTGTCCCATTATTTTCACTATGCACTAGTGATTTTCTCTAAGTAAAGCTTGCATGGATTTTGCTAAGTATAAACCTTGCTATAGGAAAACCTAGTAGATGAAACCTTAGTGGAAATCTTCCTAAGTTAAGATTCCTACCACTATCAATCTTAGACTAGCTAATAGAAAACATGGGTGGAATATATATTCACACTATGGAAAAATATTCTAAGTCTGAGGACTTGAGTTTTGTTTAATAAAACAACTAAGTTAATGAATCACCTGGGTGGAATGGGACTTGCTTGGTGGTTTTTGGTTGAGTGGTTCACAAGGCCCATGTTTATGGTTTACCTTGTGTCTCTCACTTGTGGATGGCCACCCAGGAATAAAGAGATTTGAGATGTCAAATGTTGAGAAGCTTCAAGTGCAACCACTTGGCAATATGGGCTCTGCCATGATCATATAGGTTGCAAGAAATTAGCTATATGGACAGTGGGTGGTAGTGTTTGATAGGTTGGAGCGCGTCCATTTTGGTCTAAGGGAAGGCTTCTGAAAGATCTTGTCATGGGAAACCAAGTCTTGTGGGGAAAGTGCACCACCTCTACAGAGTGTAAAACCTAAGTACTTAGCCATGTCCCTGGTAAAGGACAATTTGAGCATCAAGACATGGAAGCAATCAAGAATCTCATCATTCCAATTTCTAAGTTAAAATCTTGTGGTTTGAACAAGGGTTGTTTGAAATCTTCAATCTTTGATTGAGAGAAGCTTTGGAAAAGATTTTGTCAAAACAAAAACTTAGTATTTTCAAATGTTAAGGAAAAATCTATTTTGAGCAATGCAAGCCTCAACTCCACTTAGCCAAATGCATATAGATGATAGACTCCACTATACTACCATAGTATCACTTGCCAATACAATTCAAATGTATTGACCCTTATGGCTGTAACTTGTAATGTTGCAGGTTTGATTGATTTTAGTGAAGATTGATTGATTAGGATTACAAAGTCTACAACCAACATCTGCCTGTGGCACTTTGAAGATGAAGGACCCATGACTATAGTTATTCCACTGCAATGTAATGTAATAGCCAAATGAGCTATGTAAGGATGTAATAAAATTATGTTATTCCTGGTTATAAAGTTATATTATGACCTTTGTTTCTTGATATTACATCTTAACTGTGGATGCTAGCTATTGATCCAGGGACTAGCATTGTAAACACAGGGGACTCCAACTTATATTGTTGTAAGGTTGGGACACTCCCTCTACAGATGGTATCAGAGCATTGTGTTGCCTGTAGGATTTGTAAACCTAGGATTGGACAAAATCCCTTAGAAAAATAGGAGTTGTATTTTGTTCCAAAAAAAAACTTATTTACAAAATATTGTAAACTCTTCTCTCAACCATTTTGGTTTCAACTCTACATCTCTTCTACTTCAACTTGATGGAAAAACCTACCCATGGCCAAAGACTACACCATGTGCAAAGGACTACTTCAACTTCTTCAACTCTAATGACTTCAACTTCTTCAACTCTAATGACTTCAACTTCTTCAACTCTAATGACTTCAACATCTTCAGCATGTTCACCAAGGACTTCCAACTTAGATACCACTAAGGACTACAAGTGAGACAAGGAAATCTTGCTCAAGATATGGAGACTGAGGGAATGCAAAAGTTAGAAGGAGCCCACATCATTTGAAGCTTTGTAACCAAGAGTTTTTCTCAAGGAAACCAAGATCTCATGCAAAAAGAAGAAACCAAGAATGATGAAAAGATCACAAGTAAACCATATAGATGGACCACCATAATTTAGTTAAGTCAAACACACCAACTTATGTGGTGTAACAAAAATATTTTGTTGCCTAAAAATGTGCTTGAACTTTGTTGTTTGAGTGAAAAGTTGTTTGTGAATGCTTGCACATTGTTTGTGTAAATTGTGATGTGTGTGAATAGAAATATTTCCTTAGAAATATCTTGCCTATTCTAATCTCCCTTCAACCCCAAACAGATGACTACTCCAAGAGACTCCAACATCAAGGTTGATGACAACAACAACCAAGAGGACAACATGAGAGAACTTATAGCAACCCAAAACCAGTTGAGCCAAGAGACAACTCAGCTTTTAGCCAACAACAATGGACTAGACCCAGCCATACAAAGGATTTTGAAACTTCAATCCCAATTGTTGCAAGGATTGGTTACTCAAATGACCAACATGGGAGAAAACTTTTCCCAAGGAGCTAATGACAACAAGGATGACAAAGATGCTAATCTTGAAGGAACCCAAGCTAGCAATATTTGTATAGACAAGGATCATGTATCCAAGGAGCATGAAGATTAATGCCCCAAGAAGAGAGAAAGATCTCCCACCTATGAAGAGCATGAACTAGAAGAACTCTTAACATTGGAGAGACCCAAGAAGAAGAAGAAATGCCCAAACCCTAATAAGAAGGACATTACTCAAGTGCAATGTTACAATTGAAAAGAGATGGGACACTATGCCAATGAATGCCCAGAAAAGAAGAAGAATCAAAGAAACAAACAAGAGGCAATGATACCAAAGGAAAAGAAAGATATCAGCTAAGTGATGTGTTTCAAATGCAAGGAACTAGGCCACTATGCAAACAATTGTCCAGAAAAGATGGAGAACAAGTTAAACAAGTCTATGAAGGATCTCAACCTTGGCCCATGAGTCAAGTATGGAATCAAAGGACACAATGCAAAGGTTTGCTTAGGGAAGTTTTCCCCAGGACCCAAGAAGGCCAATATGTAATTTAGTTAGAAATTTTTTAAGGGTGGTAGTACCCTAGTTGTTTTGAGCCTACTTGTAACCCTAGCCTCCCCAAATCTCGGGACGAGATTTATTTTAAGGGTGGTAGCCTGTCACATCCCAAGATTTTCCAAATCTTGTAATGTGAAAAATAAATGAATAAAATAAAACTTTGTTGATTTTCAGAGTGAAAAGAAATTTTTGAATCCAAATGGAAACCTTCAAACCAATTTGGATCAAATAAAATCCTAAAGAGATTTAAAAAGATAAACTTTTATTAAAGGAAAATAAAAATATTTAAAATTACTATTTTGGATCTTTAAATAAAAGGATTTGGTTTTCAAAGGAAAAGATAGATTTATAAATAAAGATTATTTTATAAAGCCAAATTAAACCTTGGCCAAGCTTTTGGATTAAAACATTTTGTTTTGAATAAAAATAGCAAAGGTTTATTTAAATAAAATAATAAGGATTTAATATCCAAATTTTATTAAAGTAAAGGCTTTTCCCATTAAAAAAACACTAAAACTTATTTATTTATTTTAAATAAGTTTTCTAAAGTATTTTATTTTCTCCAATAAAACCTACTGAAGTGTTTTGGTTTTATTTAGATTTCAAAATAAAGATTCTAATAAAACAAATCCTATTTAATTTAAAAACTGCGAACCTCCTTTACTGACTTAGGAGATTCCCATTCAGTTACAGCTAAAACTTTAGCAGGATCAACTGCTACACCATGTCCTGAGACAACGTGTCCAAGAAATCCAACTTCATTTAACCAAAATTCACACTTGCTGAATTTGGCATACAGCTTATGCTCTCTAAGCTTCTCAAGTATCAATCGTAAATGTCCTTCATGCTCTTCCTTGCTCTTGGAGTAGATTAGAATGTCATCGATGAATACGATGACAAACTTGTCAAGGAACTCCATGAACACTTTGTTCATCATATTCATGAAGTATGCTGGTGCATTGGTCAAACCAAAAGGCATCACAGTATACTCATACAATCCATACCTTGTGGTAAAAGCTGTCTTAGTGTCAACACCCGGATTTTTCAATCCTAGATGCCTGTTATGCCATACATTGCAATCCCAGGATTACCATTTTTGCGAGACATAACAGAATTGGATACCAGAGTACTTCATCCATTACAAACGATACATAAGTTCTTACACGAATGGGGATCTCATGATCCAGTTCTTAATACAACATCAAGCAGCGGAATACGTAATAATAACGGTAGCATAGGCGAAGCTCCATCTTCGGGGTCACAGGCAATGCTGGCGATGGGAGATGATCCTAGTTGTCGTAACCTTCCTGGGGTCCATCTTCCAGGTACTCCTCTTCATAGTCTGGCCATGGGAATAGCCAGGGACAAAGCCATGAGTACTCTTTAAGTAATCGCAAACTAATACTAACAAGTAAAGGGGGTTTTTGGATAATAGTACACTAGGCTCTAGGGTTGTTTTGCAAAAGGCCAGGTTTATCTCTACTAAGTTCCAAAGCTAGTCACAATTTTATAACTCCTAAGTGGGATCTTGTAATTCAGGTCACAACTCTGTTGTGGTTAAGTCAAAGTCTCAATTCATTTCACAAGTCATTTTGAAAAGTCTGACGGGCGAACAGTATGGCCACTCCAACTGTCCATAACCGCGGACGCGGCTATTCGAATAGTTTGACACTCTGCAGAGATTGTACACTTTCACCACAACATTCGATACATCCGTCAGGAACAAATCCTGAATTCACCATACTTAGTATGCGGATAATCAATCCTAACCTTTCGATTACATGCCCTAGTATCAGCACCTCTCCTGTGAGTTTGGCCTCCCAACCATGACCACTGTCATCTTGGGTACTGCATAGGTGGACAATCTTCACAAGGTAGCCTCAGCTCAGACCTTGGCCGGAGGGAACTAATACTAAGGTATATAAATTTCCAGTCAAGCCCTACCCAATATTCGGGTATTGTGGTTGTATGCTAAAATTGGAATGGTATCGTATCCAGACAACCATCAGTTTTATAAAGGGCTAAGGCTCATGCCTCAACATTTTCATCACCAAAATCATCAAGTGTTTGGAAACACATGTCCAAAACATTTCAATAGAATGATCCATCATTCCAAGGTTTTCATCACCATTTTTCCACCAAGTATTCCCATCTAAAGTTGATCAAGTTTTATGCTTAGCACTAGCATCTACAGGTGGGGGTAGTACTAATGAGGGGTGGTACTAGTGGAGTTTGACTAAGTCCAACCTTATATCTTAGGCTGATATCAAGGTTTCTAGCTTAGGCCAAATTTTATGCTCTTTATGCAACCTTCAGCACAACTGTCTAGTATCTACCAAACTCTTAGGTAGACTCTAAGTAAGCTTTGATAAAGAAATAAAGTAAGAAGCTTGCACATAAAACTAGGATTTGGTTTATCAAGTGGGTATGATCATATATGCTTAAGGCATATAGTAGTCATATCACAAGTATGGGTTTGTGGCATCAGTAGAGTATCTGGCGAGTGTTAGCTTGCACATTCACTAGTAGTATTAGGCTTGCATAGTAATTAGCTTGCCTTGTGCAGAGCAGTGGTTGAAGTTCTCCTCGGCTTCCTCTTCGTAGTATCCTCCTTCCTCCTCGTATCCTTGGTCGGTACTAGCGTCTATGAATAAATACGAGGTACACAATCACCAAACAATACTTAACTACTTGCAATAATCACACACAAGGGTCCTATAGATGATCTAGCATCATCTCTAACATTACAAGGTTAAGGCTTGGTTTAAATCTTTTTATTTTTAGAAAAGTAATTTCTACTCATTGAAAAACTACTTAAGATTTAATATTCTCCAAACTAAACATGGGATCATGTTGACACATGTCATCACCACATATTGTAGTCCATGGGAATGTGATTTAAAATGGTGTCACAATTTAATAAGGTTTTACCCTTTTATTTTAATTAAATAAAGTGGATAGAAATGCTTATGTAGCATTCTTTTATTACTTGAACATTATTTCTGCAAGTAAACCTATATATTTTTATATATTCTGAAAGGTATGGTTAAATGTGATTTTTGAGAGTTGGAATCAACTCAAGAGCTTTTATGGTTTAAATTTGAAAAATGTTTGAATGCAGAAAAGCTTCTGCCTTGTTATTTTTACTATGGGTGATCTACAGATCCAAATGGGCTTGGATTAAGCATTCACAGACCTTTCCAACAAAATTGGTTTCATTCAAATTGGTGGACTGAATCGATCTGGGTTGATTTTTGAAGTTGGGTGCTAAAGTGTGTTTGAATTGAAATAGAAAAAGATTTAATTTGAATTGCTGGGCTGCGCGGGAAAAGTTACTGGGCCGGCTTGCTAAGCGCAGTGCTCCCGCGGGCTGCTTAAGAGGGTGTCCCCACTCGTCAGTGACACGGGGCTGGGCGAAGCGGTATGGGGCAACGTGGATCGTTCGATCTAGTTATAATCCAACGGCTGGGGGTCATCGTCGTCGCGAGACAACTCCGGCGAGTACTAAACCTAGCGCGGCCAGTGAGGGGTGCTGGGGGCTCACCGGGGTACGGGCGAGGGTCGGCGAGGCGGGCGAACGACGAAGTCGACGACGGCGAACCTCCTGGTACCTGTGGCTTCTCCTGGGGCGGCTCCAATCGCTGGCTCCCTTCTTCTCCAGAGGCGGCGGGCTCCGGTGAAATTCCGGCGAGGTGGTGCTCGCCTTGCTCTGAGGACGGTGTGGCACGGTCAGTGGGGAGAGGGGAGTGAGATGGTGTGAAGAAATCGTGCGGGGGTGGCCTCTATTTATAGTCGAGCGAGGGGACCGTCGGGGCGCACGGTGAGCTCGTCGGGGGCGACGTTACAGGCGGCTAATGGCATGGGCAAGGGTAGGGGACGGTGCTCTGTCTCCTGGCGATGCTCAACGACATGGTCATGAGGCATGGGGCGGTGTGGTTTGGTCTGGAACGGGCGATGCTCTGCGCGGCAGAGGCGGCGTCTTCGACGGCGGGCGGTGGCTGTATGGCACGGGGTGGCAAACGGGGATGTCTGGCGGTCTCCTGGGTCGGTGGTGATCGTGTGTGCACGCGGTGAGGGCGGCGCACGGTCTGTGGACGCTGGTCGAGGGTGGCGCTCTGGCGCACGCTCGGCATGGTCTGGGCGCGGCTTGTGTGTGTGGTCCAGGGCTTGGCAACGCTCGCGGCTGGGACAGGGAGTGGCGGTGGACGGTGGGCTGCCTCCCAGACAAGGTTGGCACGGCTAGTTCTTCCTCTAGCCTGCTGTCCACAATGGGGTGACATGGGGGTGCTCGGCTGTTCACCATTAATGACAATGGCAAGCTCACAGTGGTGCTAGTGTTGGGCTAATCTTTCTAGATGATCTACTGAGTTGTGTGTGAGCTAACTAGGGAACAAGTTAGGCAAGAATCACTGCACACTATAGTGTTTGATGTTTTGTTTGATTTGTGTCTGCAACCTGTTTGATGAAATGGCCGCATGAAATCAAGTTTTGAATTTTGAAATGAATTTTGCTGGGTTTGCTAGATTGGTGCTGGTGAGTATGCAGATGCTTGGGTTTTGAAAGTTGAGCTTGTTTGAGTGGTTTTTGAAAAAATGGGATCTTCCCATATGATAAAGATTCAATTTTGAATTGTCATTTAAACTATGCATTTGAAAGTTTCTGGATGATCACAAAGTGGGCCTTGATACCTTGTTATGAGTACATTCAAGGGGTGCAAAGATCCAGAAAAGTTTCTTTTAGGTTTTGAAAGTTTGAGACAGCCAAAGTAGGCATGGGAGTTAAATTGGTCAAAATGACCATTCACTTAATATATTTGTTTTAATTTACTTGTCTTTAAGAAAAGTGTGGGAAATGTTTTAGATGATGTTCATTTCACCTAAGAAACATTTTACAAGCAATGGATCACACAAACAAGGTGGTTTTTAAAGAAATTCAAAATCCATGCATACACATATACATGCATTCATGAGTTTATTTAAAAAAGTTTTTGTTAACCCTAATCTTGATGATTAGTGTTTGATGATCTAAGTTTGGTATTTTTGGGATGTTACACTTAGGTATGTCTTGTTCCCTTATCTTGAGCTAGAAATAACCGTACCAAAGATCAATCTTTGAGAACACACAGGCTCCTTCTAACTGATCAAACAAGTCATTGATTCTAGGCAAAGGGTATTTGTTCTTGATAGTCACCTCATTGAGTGAAGGGTAATCTATGCATAACCTTTGACTTCTATCTTTCTTTTCCACAAACAAAAATGGTGTTCCCCAAGATGAAGAACTTGGTTGGATAAAAACTTTCTACAACTGTTCTCCAAGTTGCTTCTTGAGTTCTTTCAACTCATCAACTGACATCTTGTATGGTCTCTTTGCTATTGCTCCAGATCCTGGTAGAAAATCAATAAGAAATTCCACATCTATATCAGGTGGCATTCCCGGTAATTCTTCCGGAAACACATCCGGATATTCACTCACAATTGGCACACTGTCCATGGTAACCCCCTTAAGAGAATTTAGCTTACTCCTTTTTGCCTCAAAGTTGGTCTTGAATCTGATCCTCTTATTTTCTGGAGTTGTGAGTGAGACAGTATGATTGGCACAATCTATCACTCCCTTGTGCTTAGTCATCCAGTCCATTCCCAAAATAACATCCAATCCTTAGGAGTTTAGGATTATCAAGTTAACGAGAAACTTATACTTCCCAAACTCTATGACTAGATCATGACATCCTGAATTCACTATCATTTCTCCGCCAGGAGAACTTACTTTTATAGGACACCCAATAGTTTCTACCGGTAGTTCATTTCTTTCAACAAATTCTCTTGATATGAATGAATGAGATGCACCAGTATCAAAGAGAACAAATGCTGGAACAAAATTGAGTTTGAACTTACCAGCAACAGCATCAGGCTCCTCGTAAATTTCCTCCACATTGATGTGGTTTACTTGTCCCTTTTGAAAAGGGTTGGGCTTGTTGGGTCCTTCAACTTTCTTTTCCGGGCATTCATTTGCATAATGCACCATCTTCTTGCACTTGAAACATTCAACCTGACTAAGATCTTTCTTGACAGGCTGGCTTCCACTGCCACTTCCAGTGTGGTGGCTCTTATATCCACCCTTGTGATTCTTGTACTTGTCATTGTCATGACTACGGTGACTCTTGTTGTCATGATGACGGTTGTGGTTGTGGTTCTTGTAAAATTTCCCATGCTTGTGGGATCCAGAACTCCCAATGTCATCATAATGGGAACGTTTGTGAGACGATCCCGAGCTATGCTTGTCAGAGTGCTTTCTCTTCCTGCTTTCCACTTGTTTCATTTTGCTCTCCAAAGTAGCAGCCTTGTCACAAAGAGACTGGTATGTGGGAACATAGGCCACAGCTAACTGCAGGTTCAGTTCATCATTCAACCCTTCAAGGAACTTTTCCTTCCTCTTAGCATCAGTGTCAACTTCATCCGGTGCATACCGCGCCAGATTGTTGAACTCCTCAATATATTCAGCCACGCTGCGGTGGCACTACTTCAGGTTATGGAACTCTTTCTTCTTCAAACTCATCACTCCGGATGAGATGTGAGCAGTACGGAAACCATCTTCAAAGATATCCCATGTCACATCTGCAATGGGAGTGGTGATCTGGAAGTTATCCCACCAAGTGGCTGCTGGTCCTTCCAACAAGTGAGCTGCAAATATGACTTTCTCTTCATCAGTACAGCCAACCGTTACCAAGTCCTTGTTCACAGAGCGTAGCCAATCATTGGCCACCATAGGATCAGTAGTTCCTGAGAACTTTGCTGACCTTAGTCTAAAAAATCTGGTAAGAATGTCAAAACTCGGTGGGTTGTTCTGATTGTTGTTGTTGTTATTATTGTTATTGTTGTTGCCGTTGTTCTGGTTCTGGATGAATGTAGTCATCATTTGCATCAGCTGAGTCTGAGCTGTCATCATTTGCTGCATCTCAGGGTAATGTTGTTGTTGTTGGGGTTGGGATTGGCACATCGGGAGGCATCTGTGGTTTGTTCAGTAGAGATAAGAATGAGATACCAATAGATGCTAACATGCACAATACATCACATAAACATTCACCAAAAATGCACCATAATAATAATAGTTCAACAACATAAACGACAAGTTTGCAAAGTAAACACACCAATAGCATGCCATCCACATGTTGGATGGTTATTTAGTGATTCCAACCAAATCTTTTGAAAACCAAAATTAGGATTCTATTGGATCAAAATAGGTTTTGATGTTTCCAATTGGAATCAAAAAGTTTCTTCTTACCCTAAATTTCAACAAATTTTTATTTTGTTTATTTATTTTTCACATTTCAAAATTTGGAAAATTTTGGGGTGTGACAGATTTCTACCAGGGAAATTCCTTCCCGAAGAGGGGAGATTGTTGCCATCAACACCATCATCAAGCTAGACTTCATCGGTATCATCATCATCCACACCATCATCTCCACCAACACCATCATCACCACTCCATCCCGCTGTAACAATTGTGTTGAATACTTGCATAGTTCTTAGGGGAAACTTTCCCGTTGTTGATTACTATTGTAGTTGATGCTTGTGAGTGGAATCATTGGATTATTGTTTATGTTTAGATTGTTATTCATCACCATATCATCGTTTATGTTGATCCATATGATGTCTCGTGAGTAGTTCGTTTAGTTCTTGAGGACATGGGAGAAGTCATGTTGTGAGTAGTGGATTTGTGCTGAGATATTATTCAATGGTTTAGTATTTAAGTTGTGGTTCTATTATTCTAGTGGTGTCATGTGAAGGTCTACTACATGATACTTCACCATTTATGGGCCTATGGCAATGCATTGTGTATTTGGCTACTAATTGTGGGGTTGCCGGAGTGACAGAAACCTGAACCCCCGTTAGGACACCATTGCAAAAGGGAGCGTAGGATCTCAGAGTTTAAGGCTGTGGTTAGGTTTTTACCTTAATTGTTTTCTTATAGTTGCGGATGCTTACAGGGGGTGTAATCACAAGTATGTATTAGTACAAGTAAGGTCGGTACATTAGCACATGTTCACCCACACAACACCTACAACACCAAAGAAGGCTACTCAGCTATTTGAAGAGAAAGCACTTGACAGAATTCCCATGTGTCCTCGAGAATGTTTGGTCCTTATAAGTATTCCCACCGGCTTGTACTTTGCTAAGAAAGGATTGGGCCACTTGATACAATTGCTCGCTGTCTTTATTAATTGCACTTTATTTCTTTTCTTTATCAGAAGAGCCTTAAAAATCCGTTTGCTAAGTATTTATAGAGATTTCCTGCTCCATACCACTAGTCAACACCTTCTGCTCCTCGTTGGGATCGACACTCCTATTTATTGAAAGTACTATGATACACCCCCTATACTTGTGGGTCATCAAGACTATTTTCTGGCGCCGTTGCCGGGGAGTGAAGCGCTATTAAAGAGTCGAACTGGTAAAGGAAACTTCTACTGTGAGTATTGCTTTTTATTTCTGTTTGTTACTTTGTTTCCAATATGGATAACCCACTTGGTTTTCTGTTTGGGAAAACTACTACCACTATTAGGGTAGTAGATGAAACACCGCCTGCTGAGATAGATCCTTTTAAGATACCTACAAGTATTGTTGATCGTGTTATGGATAATTATTATTTAGGGGATGGAACTGTCCACCCTGGTGATCACTTGCTTTTTATCCATGAATTATGCGGGTTGTTTAAGTATGCAGGTATCACAACTGAACAGGTGAAGAAGAAGTTACTCTCTACATCCTTGAAAGGGAGAGCTGAAGAATGATATAAGCTACCGAAGAATGGGCAATCCATGGAATGGGAGGAAATAGTACCTCTCTTTTATTCTAAATTCTATCCTCCCAGTGAAATTCATAAGGATAGGAACCTGATATATAACTTTTTGCCTCGTGACAGAGAGAGTACAGCTCAAGTTTGGGGGAGATTGAAGTTACTAATGCTTAAATGTCCTATTCATGAACTCCCTAAAAATATTATTATCAATAAATTTTATGCTAGGCTTGCTCTTCATGATAAACATTTCCTAGATGCTTCTTGTGCTGGATCATTCACACGTATGAAGGAAGAAGTTAAATGGGATCTCCTAGACAGTATTCAAGAGAACACCGAAGCATGGGAAAATGACAAAGGAAGAAAGTCAGGTATAAACTATGATTATGAATTCATTAAATCTTTTATGGGAACTGATGACTTCCGTGATATTAGTACTGAGTATGGTATTGATTCCCAAAGTATTGCCAATTGTTTTAAGGCCTTTGCCTCTTACATAAGAATTCCTAAAAATAAGTGGAATAAGTACCATACACCTTATAAAGATGTTGTTAGTCATGTTCCTGTTAGAAGCACTGAAGTTTGTACTATTGATCATATTTTGCATGAACCTTATGTTGAGAAAACTCCTTTCCCAGCTAAGGTAAAGGAGTATTCTATGATGATTAGTGTGAATAACAAAGGTACAAATAAAACGGTGGAACCTGATGAGCAAATGAATACAGAACCTATGGTAGCTACTATGAAAGATCTTGACACTAGAAATATAGAGGATGAGCATGTTGTATTCTGTGAAGATGCTTCTAATATTATCTATCATCCTCGTCAAGCTAGAAAAACTAGTGTCCCTGTGCTTTCTATGAGAATTGGTAATCATTGCTATTATGGTTTATGTGATATTGGTGCTAGTTCTAGTGCTATTCCTTATGAGCTTTACAGGGAAATTATGGATGAAATTGGTCCTTGTGAGCTTGAGGACATTGATGTGGTTATTCACCTTGCTAATAAGTAAACCATTTGCCCTATTGGTATTGTAAGAGATGTGGAAGTTCTATGTGGTAAGATTAAGTATCCTGCTGATTTTCTAGTGCTTAATTCAGCAGCTAGTAAAACTTGTCCTATCATCTTTGGTAGACCCTTCTTGAACACTTGTGGAGCTATTATAGATTGTAAGAAGGAGAAAGTTTTAACTAAGTTTGATGGATATTCTTATGAGTTTAGCTTTTCCAAATTTGCTAAAGCCCCTTGTGAAAATTGCTTGCCTAATGAAGATTTCAGGATGGAACAACTTGCTTCTATTGATCCAGTTTATGACCTTGGACCTCTTTTTGATGATTGTAAGTATGCTCATTCCGATGATAGAGTTGTTTCCTGTGACACTTATACTGTAAATTTTATTCAAAGTGCTACTCAAAGTTATTATGAGAGAGGGAAACATGGTTTTATGTATCTCAATAATGTTAAGTTTCCCCTGTTTTATGTTGAAAGCTTTGAAGTTGCATTTGTTTTGTCTTCCTATGTTATTGGCTTTATGTTTCAACAATTTGTTTTCTCATGAGACCCCCTTGCATAGGAAGTGGGTTAGACTCAAATGCATTTGATATTTGCTTCTTGATGCTCTCTTTCACTTCAAATATATATCTCCCATGTGAGCATCTTTGAAATTTTCAAGCCAAACTTAAAGGCATAAAAGAAAAGTACTTCTTGGGAGATAACCCAATAGTTTTGTTGAGTATTGTAAGTTATTACCTCAGTAATAACCGCTCCTTATCCTTTTTGTTTTGTTTTTTGTGTCAAGATCAACTACTTTTGAGAAGTAGAGGAGTTGTGAAAAGTGGCTGTCCTGGGACAGATTTTGTGCTTCATTGTAAACATTCGTCAAGGAGCTCAGTACTTCGGATGGAACTGTATTTTTATGTGCTTGTTCTCCAAGTTGTTACCCAACTTTCATTAGTTTTGCACGTTTTTATTTGAGCATCAGAAGGTTTTCGAAAAAAAATAACCTTTACTTGTTGGTTATTTTGACAGATTTCTGCCATCATTTGCATTTGCCTCTTATATTGATTCCCTTTCAGATTCTTTTTGGGTTTTTTGGAAAGGAGTTGCTACCGTAGCTTTTGTTTTGATGGATTTCAGTTGAAGTGTGTACCTAAAGGTTTATTGTTTTTGCATACACTAATGTTGCCATTAAGGTTTGTGTAAGACCCTGTATGAAGGGAATTTCCAGGAGAAGGAGAAAAGGAATCTGCAGAGTCCGTCTTTGAATAGGTAAAAGTGGTGAAAACAGAAGGTTCGTGAAAGCCTAATCTTTTTATATTTTTGATGTTTTTATTACATACGGAAGGTTACGAGACGAAACAGAGGAGGAAATGGAGGCCAGGGTGGCCACGCCCACCCTAGGCGCGGGCCCCCAGCTGGCCGCGCCTGGAGGGGGTGTGAGCCTCCTGATCTCCTTCTCCACCTTGTTTTCACATAGTACTTTCCTTATGCATTGAAACTTCGTAATATATAACCCCTCCGGATCCCCCCGAGTTTCGTATATCGTGTTTTCGTCGTGTTTTTGTTTCGATCTGTTTCTGTCAGGAAATCTTCTCAAGTTTAGAGCACCATAGTCTCCGCCAACGACAAAGGCAAGAATCCCGAGGAAGATGATCCTCAAAACCCCAAGGAGGAGGAGATCTTGGTTGGGGATGAAGAAGACATGGAGGAGGACGAGCATCCGAACACCTGCGCTACCATCGCAAGCATTGGCGTGGTGGCAAACCCTACCAAGCTTAGGAGGACACACATATGTCTACAGGAGGGAGAACCCTGCGTCATATCCTCGCTCCACGGTCACCTCCTTCACGCACCAAGAACCCTTTCCATACTCTCTTAATTGAGCGACAATACCAAGAGGTGCCCAAAGGGAACTTGCCCTTGGTTTGGGATCTGCCTCGTTCTGACCATGCAGGGAAGCAACACTCTAAGAAGGAAGAGTGGGAAAAGAATAACAAGGACTGGGATTCTCGGTCCGATATGATCATGAACCGCATTGAGCAAAATTCAGAGTTGATTCGTACTCTGACCTTCGAGATTGATGATTTGAGGAAACTGATTGAGGAGCTTATTGCGGTGACCCAGCATACCACTGCATAATGTAGTACACTATAGTCATTGACATAACACCAATGAAACACCGTTCACTAGTATTACATCCCTCAGAGTGGTACAACAGAAACACAGCAGGTCCAAGACATGACTATAGGTTACAACTCAACTCTTTACACAAGATCCATAGAACATTCTAGGTTAAAGAGAGAGAAAGAAACTTCTTACAAAGAAGAATCAGAAATAAACAACTCAAAAACTATCATACTATTAAGACTAGTATTTTAACTAATGGTCTAGCATTGCTGCTATTGCAATACACTACAGAAATAGGTTCTATGGCTAGAGATTATATTCCTATCTAATCAGTAACTTCGTCTTCACTTGAGTTGATGTATATGTTGACTTCATTGAAGAGCTTGGGCTTTTGATGATGATTCCTGGAGTATAACTTGATGTAGACGTCGTCTTAATGGCTTCATAATCTAGCAAGGGTTAAGAAGATACGTTGAGTACGAGCGTAATCAGCAAGTTCACTAGAAAAGTAGTGTTTGATGCACTATATCTACAGCCACAAACCATCGGTCGTAGGCAATGCAAGTGTTAGTAAACATTTCTTCAAAGGTTGCTTTTATTCAGAAAAGCTATGTCCGTCAGCTTTCACGGGTTTACCAGAAATTTCATCGAGTTCCTTTCCCACCGCATTCGTAGCTCCGTCCCGGAACAGGGAGTAACAAGTTACAGTTCTTACACTCTGCAGAGGTGCGTTACTTTACCCATGAGAGACCTTAGATTTTGTTGCATGGCCGAGAGTATGTCCCCATTCAAACTTCCTTGGTTTGAGGCCCAACCTAAGATCCAAGTCAATCACTGCCTTCTCCACGACCCCGCATGTCTCCTTGGTGTACACCATGCCCACCCATTGAATTACGGCAATGGTTTATAAAGACCGTTCAGATGCCGGAACTATCGTGGGACATTGAGGGTTCCCACCCATATGCTCCATATCCTCTACGAATTACCAATTAATATGCACGCTACAAGTGATAACAGCCACGACCCGCACATTTGGCTCGATGTGAGAGGGAAAATATACAGCTGACTTCTCTGTCCCATTCCAAATCTCATGGTGAACGCGTAATATACGACGCAAGAATCACTGGCGACATTGGTTGTTAAATCCTAGGTGATATAGTCATGTGCAATGGTATTCCAACTGCCAGACTTAATAGATTAGCTGATCACCCTGGATCAGTAACCAATAATTCACATTATTATAAAAAATAGTATTTTTTGACCTTTTTGAAATGCAGGTGATGACAACACTGGATTTGCAAAATACTTTACATAAAGTAATCAAAGGACACGAGCAAGTGTGAACTTGCCTTTTCTGATTCAAGATTATGCACTCGCGGTCTTCAAGACAATATAAGATCCAATATCTGAAATCAGCATCATTGGTCCGGTAAGGACTAATGTTTAAAGAAGAAAGATGCTAAGTAATATAATGAAATTTCGTTACTCGAATACCGGAATAAGCGTTGATCTAGAGTTTGGATGCTGGAAAGGTTTCTTTGTAATGTGTTGTTCTTTAAGATAAGTTTCACACTTGTGCTTCTTATTAAGTCTGGTGAGTGTGTGTGAAACAACAGGCACGTATGATGAAGTACACGCAAAGGTAGAACATTCATGTTTGGAATGGTACCGAAAGACTCCTTATATGAAGGTTGTTACTTAAGTAGATTTATTTTGGAAAGCTTAAGAATTACTTTTAGTGTATCATAAAAGAATAACTTTTGAAGAAAATATTACTTAGCTAAGCAGAAGTATTTAAACTTTAAGTTAGCATTATTAGGTGTCCTTACTAGTTATAGTCCTTAAGTAAGAAAGAATTACTCCATTTGAATAATGACATCATTAATATTTGAGACTTATCTATCTTGGTTTTTCACCTGGTTATTTTGGTATTGAGATGCACTAGGTCTTAACTGAAACAGACCAAAGTAAACTATAAAACAAATAATAAAGTCTTTACCATTATACTTAAAGTCTTGAATACTAAAGTTAACTTTAAGAACATAGATGAACTGGGTGTAATGCCTATGATATTTGTATCTTGTTCACGTTATAAGGTTTCTTTAAAGTTAACTAGGAATGGTATTACTTTTATTTGGTGTAGTGGTCTCTCAATGTTATTATGGAACATAATCATTTATCTTTTAATAAATAAGTGGTTATAGTTTGTAATCCAGGAAATAATATTACTTAACTACTTATGGATTCAATATAGTGTTTTGATATGTTTATAAAATTGTGGTTGAAGTAGTGGAAAAAGATTTAATTTAGTCACAAATTATTCTTGAAGAATCTATATTTATACCACTATATTGGATAAGGATCTTTTTATAAAATAATTTATACTTATGGTTGAATGATAATTCAATAAAATTGTATTTAAAATGTGTTGAACCATTTTGACTTCATATTATCAATATTTAAGACTAATACTATTTATTAGACTCAATTGGCTAATAATAGAAATATTAGCAAAATTTATTTCCTTTATATGGATTATCAACTAAGGAAATAGGTTTAAATTCAAGATATTAAAGTGTTTAAATTTTTTATTTAACTCATAAGTGCAATATTATATTTTTAACATGTAGGTATTATTCTTGTGATCAATTTGGTATATTACATTTATTTTTGTGATTTATAAATAATAATATATGATTATTACAAATTTTATTATTTTATAAACACTTAATAAATAATAAATATTTAATTAAGTGATATAATAATTCATGATTATAGTTTTAAATTATAGCTCTTATTTTTCTAAGATTTTTGGTATTTTATTTATATTTTTAACATTGACCAATATTAAAATAAGAATTATCAAGTTTTATTACTTATAAACCTTTATTAAATAACAATTATTTAAATTGTTGTCCTAATAATTTTTGATAATGGTTTAATGTTCTAGATTTTATTTTTCTAAAAATTTTCATATATAAAACATATTTTTCTGAATTATACCACAAAAGTTATTAAATTTCATATATAAATCATTTTATTACATTTCAGGAAGTATTTATATTTGATCTTATAATGCTTTATCTAATTCGTAAACAGAAAATAATTTTCATACCAAGCTAAACATACCCAAGGTCACTGACCAGTGGGGTCAGTACCACGTCATGCGCCACATGTGCAAAGACTAGGTCAAACCAACTAACTGAGCAGTGGTGACGTGAGCTTCACGTCGGGATGAAGTCATCCGAGCTGTTCTTCTCAGATCGATGCTTGATATTGCGATTTGGTGAGAGTGCGGGGCAGTAGTTAGGCTTATCGTAAAGAGGGCACGATGGTGAACCTGATAGTGGTGGTGCCGCTCAGGTTTGGTCACCGGAGCTACTCCGGCGACCCTCAACTGCGGTAGTCGATGGCGGTTCATGGAGGAACGGCGATATACAGCACAAGAGAGAGATTAGAGAGCATGGGGAGATGTGTACACTCACGCTGGTTGCAGTAGCAGTGTTGGTGAGGAGAGGCGTGGTTGGAGGTGAGCTCTTCGACATGATTTCCGATGAACTCCGACGGAATGAGATGATGAAATTTGCCCAAAACCTTGCTCCCCTTGACCTAATGATTGTACTATGATGAAGAGGGTGATGATGCGCTCCTCCTCGACTACTCCATGATCTCCGGGACGACCCCTACTGCCGATGATAGTCTTCTCTGACCGGATCTAGGGTTCGGTGTTCATGCCGGAGAGGAAGAGAGAGCAAGAGAGAGAGAGGTTGTGAGGAGATAAGGATGAGCAGGGACGTCGTTGCGGCCTCCTTATCCTCTCCAGGTGACGGCGACGTGTATCTTGGCGCAAGGACGGCGGCAGACGGCCTTGGCATCGCCACCGAGCTGCTTCGAGCTGGAGGAAGACAACGACAGACATTTTGCGGAAAAACCCCTGGCAGAATTTCAAACTCAACCCGCGGTCCCTGGCAGAGCCCCACCTGTCAGTCACTGTGGTGACGAGCTGGTCTTGCTACTGGGTCGAAGAGGGCTGCACGTGAACGGTAGATACTGGAGAGGAGAAATGGGTTGTAGCCTGGTTGCGGTTTTTTTCTTACTGTTTTTCTTTTCTCTTTTCTGTTTTGTTTTCAGATTTGTATATTACACATTTGTTTGAATTTTTCCTTTAAAGAATTTATTTGTTAAATAGTTGCAGCAATAATGAATAGTTTTTAAAATCATTTTGTGAGCTTGTATTATATAGTGTTTAGAGTTTCTTTATTTTCTTTAAATAAGTAGTTTTCCTTCTAATATTCTGGAATAAGTTTTGTGATGAATTTTCTCTTCCTAATAAACCATGGATTTATATTAGGATATTTTCTTATTTGTTTATAAAACTTAATTCTAGTTAACTTATAGTTTGGAGGGAAATTCTTATATGGTGATCCTTCATTATTATTTGATACATAACGTTCCAGGGAATTAATATGGTTAATATTATTCCCATGAATTTAGGGAATAGCCATGTATATATTTTACTATAACTAACATAGGATTTAGGGTTTGAATTGTAAATTCTTACCCTAGGGTTTAGGGTTCTTAATATACTCATATTGTTTTGTTGATGTGAATAAAAATTAGTGGTTAAGACATATTGGCTTTATATTTGTGATCATGAATGATATCACCCTTTAAAACAGTAAGGTTATTCTCTGGAATGAATTATGAGAGAGAATTGATAATTGTAGTTTCTAGGCATATATGTGATTTTAATGTTTGTAGTGACAAAGATATGTTTGAGTGATTTGGTATAGGAAGTTAATCCTATCAGCCATTGTGGAAACAAGATGATTGATCAAATAGATGATAAGTTTTATTACAGATTAAAGGTTGAATGTTTTACCAAGAATTCCTATGTTCCATAATTCATAATTCTTGACTTCTACTATTCCTAGATATACTACTCCTTCAATATCCATTTGTAAATCCAATGAGCTTGACACTAAAGCTTTTCATGATTTCCTCATAGAAATATCTTCCACTCCTGGAATGCTTCTAATGAATCTACTTCCATTTGAATGATTCCACTAATCCATTAAGTAGTTACTTCTAACTCCATTCATATACTTCCTTTATCACCCTTCACTAATATTACTTCAATAGATGTATACATCAAATCCTACTTCACCTCAAGTACTTAGTATTTCCAAAGAGGAAAATACTACTTCTTTAATCCAATGTTGCTCTAACATCATTTTAATCATACTATCTTATATTTACTTCACTCCAGTATCTTATATTCAAACTTCACATCAAATCATGGTGACTTATCATGGCTAACCTAGAATAACATATCTATACTAGGGTTCAATCATGTTCTATCCACCAATGTTACTTATACATGATATAAGCACTCAATCTTGGTGGCTAAAGCATGATCATTATAATCCTTTGATCATTTATGTCTTAGGATTCCAGTTGGCTAATCAAGGCCTTCATCAATACAACATTACAGTTATATTATAATTATCTTCTCAGTATCTCTTACCAAGTAGAAGATATTATTATTTGACTAAACCTACTTGATCCAATACGATTACTGTTTAGTAACTATCTTCAATATTCATCCTTGTAATCTTATTTGTTACCCTAAAAATATATAGTCGATATAACTCTTCTATCATTTCAGAAGTGAGTTAACTTCATCAACTATTATATTGATCTTATTCTATTCCAACACTCCCATCCTATAGATGATATTTAAATCTAGCATTACCACCTACCTCTTCTTACTTCTTTCTCTAAAGAACTTTAAGTGAATACTATGATAAGGACATGGGTTCATAGATCAAGAAGTGATAGGCTAAGGATTGATAGATAAGTAGTTGATTACTCAACATTGATGAACAATGGATATTAGAATAAGGTTCCTTAATGATGATAAAGATTGATATGGAAAGAAAGATATGTGGTGAATGGTCTTGAATTGCTTTCCTTCCTACTTAAAACAACTAAAGAGTTAGGGTTAAGTATCACCATAATGCTCATGGTAGAAATAG
Organism: Avena atlantica; assembly: GCA_910589765.1. Taxonomy (NCBI): domain Eukaryota; kingdom Viridiplantae; phylum Streptophyta; class Magnoliopsida; order Poales; family Poaceae; genus Avena; species Avena atlantica. Next base: position 51,965,739 of record OU342736.1, on the reverse strand, counting down.
ATGAAGATAAAATAGGTCAAGAGTTAGTTATTACATTCTTGTTACTTGGGTTATATTCTTAACTTGGTATTCATGAGTTGTGTAATGAATACTAGGATATGATTACTTAAGGATCAAATATAAATCATTAAGTAATGTATTATGGTTTAATTTTTATTATATTTGATCTACCCTTAGATCAAATCTCCTTTACATAAAAATAGGTTTTAGAAAAGGTCATATTGAAACTTATCGTAGTCAACTTGATGATCTACTTCAGTTCCATCAAGTTGAGAGAAGCTTCAATCACTTTGATAACTTTTGTTCAAAAGCGTGAAAATTATTCGGATTTTCTATGCATGAATGCAATGGACACATCTGTATTCAGATTATTTCTAAGTTCTATTGCTGGGATGTTACACTTATCAAGAGAACACCACCACCACCACCGAAGGAGTAATTCATTATCAGGTTTGGCATCCCCTTGGCTTGTTCCAAGCTTGGGGGAGTGCCATGTTATCACATCATTATCTTTTATCTTTTACCCTTTTAGTGGATTCATATCTGTGGTAGAGAAGTTATCTTATAGGTTGGTTTGCATTGTGGAAGTATCTCTCCTTTAGTTGGTTATCTATGTAGCCCTTGGAGTGAGTGCCTTTATGGAATATTAATGAGAAGTTTCATCTTTTACTTTTTGCACTTCTTATTTTAGTTTCCAATCTTTATTATATGATTAATCTTGTTGATCAGTATTGGCATCACTTTGGGAGCATCAAGTATATCTAAATTGGTTTTGGCAAACCGAGCTCTGGTTAGTAGCAACACTTTTTGAGGTTTGGAAGGAAAAAAGAAAAAGCTTACATGTATTTTGTATCATTTATTTTCTTTCTTGATCGGCTCATAAACTTAGTATTCTTTATTTAATATCGTTTGTGTCTTCAAGGAAGATTGCATGTTTGGATTTTTTTACTTGTATTTTTGCTTGTTTCCTTCAACTCTTTTGCTTGGTACCCAGCCTTGCTAGCCAAAAACCTGTTTTGAGAAGGCATACTTCTCATGCATCCAATCCCTTTGAACCAAAACCTATGCCATTTGTGTCCACCATATCTACCTATTAGCATTATTGCTATTCTAAGCAAATTCTCAAGCTTCATCTATCTTTCGAATTAAAAATTATTTTGTTATCTGAAAACTAGTTAGTAAAGCTCTCACGAACTTGATGGCACACCTTATTTTCTTGCCCCTAATAAGCTTGAACCATAGTGTCATCGAAGTTGTATATGCTTGCATCTATACGTTCGGATTACCAGAACTGTGCTGTCACGAGGAACTCTTTCAACACTTATGGATACATATCTAGTTGATATCATGCTCTTTTGTCTATGGATGTCGCTAGTTTGAAATAAAAGGGGAGCTTGTAAGTACATGGAGTTATGTATTTTGTGTTAGAGAAACGCCTGGGCCGCTAGCCTAAGCCATGCCTAATCATGGTGGAAAGTTTCAGCATCACCATAATGAGCAATCTGTGAAGCATCCTCAATAAAAACCTATGCAAATAGCAAATAAAAAGATCGCCGAGATGCTCATTGTCTACTTGCCTTGTCATTTTGGTTATGGGATAGCTCCTGTACCATGTGCAAGGGGTACCCTGATACGTCGGAAACGTATCTATAATTTTTTATGCTCCATGCTTGTTTAGTATCTACTTTGCTTTGCTTTGTCTACACTTTGAGGTGTTTTTATATCTTTTCTAGAACTAACCTTTTAACAAGTTACCACAGTGCCAGTTGCCTGTTTTCTTTTGTTTTTGGTTCCAGAAAGGCAGAAAATTAATATTCTGGGAATTGGACGCGACAAAAACCAAAGTCAATATTTTACCGTGGGGGACACAGATCCAGAAGACGAGACGGAGAAGCAAACCAGGGCGGCCAAAACTCCCCTAGGCGCAGCCAGGGGTGGGCCCGCACCTGGGCAGGGTGTGGTGTGACACCCCCAGGATTAGGGCTAGACAAATCCTAGACCTCTGTCTGATATAAGCCTAACCTAAATCTCGAAAGAGTATAGAGAGAGAATTGATAACACAACAGTGACCCTACGACACAAAAGTTATTACAGCAAGCTCATAACTGAGCAAAGAACCAAATATTACAAGCAGAGGTCACTGACCACAAACATCAAACAACGGAAGGCAATTATGCTATTAAGTATAGAAAACTTAACAAATGGCTTAGCATAACGATGATGTCCAAACCATAGATCCCAGACTGCCGTCTAGGAACTCCAAACTACTCGTCGATGTCGATGCCGTAAAGAACTCATCTTTTATGGTAACACTTACTCTGCTGCAAAAGTATCAACGAAGCAAGGGTGAGTACATGGTGTACTCCGCAAGACTTATGGCTGGTGGAGTTATTTTGCATAAAGCCATCTTTGTTTTGTAAAACAAGAGGGAGAAGAATCTCGACTAGTAAGAATATTTTAAAAGGGGGATAAGAGAGCGGTATCACTAGCTTTGATCATCTTTTGATATCCACTGAATCTTCATCAGCTGAACCTATCTAGGATCACCCCCTCGATCCCTGAGGAAGCATCATTAAGCACACATTATTTAACTTGCCAAGTTTTATGATTAGGTTCAAATTCTCTATAATCTTCACGTCCGTTCGCAAGTCGTTCATAACCGCGGAAATGGCTTTTTGAAAAGATTAATAACCCTGCAGGGGTGTACAACTTTACCCACACGACCTTGGAAGGCCGGCAAAGGGTGGTTAGACACGACCTTTACCTTGATTTCGCTGAGACCATGAGTCACGCACTAGGGAGATTCCGCCGTAACGGGTTGAGTCCCGAAGACGGTCCCTAATGATGTGCGCAGGGTTCAAGATTATGGATACCGGACATCTCTTGTTCCCGGCCATGCTTACCTACCTGTTATGAATGCACCTCCTTCACCTCCATTCAAGAACAACTAAGATGCGTATGTCGAATGGAAAGCCCGAACTATGTGACTCATGGAATCTACTCGACAAGTTAGTTGGTCGAGGGGGTTTCCAGGCCCCCGTGTGGCTGTACGCTCGTCTTGGTTCAAGAGGCAAGAACATCGGGTCCTAGGGTGGCAAGTATGGGACTGCAAAAACCACAACCCACGTGGCCTCCCATACAAGCCTTAGCATGTTTATTATCCATCTCTGATCATATCACGTCATCCTGTTATACTAGGTTCATTCGCAGCTCTGATTCATCAACCGGATGGACCAGTGTTAACAACTAAGCATGGCTAAGGACAACAGATGTAACATCTCTAGCAACGATTCACAAGCCAAACCCTAGTTATGCTAGGAGAAGTGGATCAGGGAATATAGGCTATAAAGGAAACATGCATCATATAGGATTACTCCATCTATCGATAAAAGAATTTAGAATCGTATGCACATGGCAAGAATGAAATACCTTAAAAGCATAGGATTCATATGTATGCATGGGGCTTTGCTTTCCTTTGCCAGTTGATATCCAGAAGGCAGAGCTTCGGACACCTGGTACTTGACTTGATTACAGTTGGTCAAGTATTGGTCTTCGAGCTTCGACGGTGTTGATCTCGGTCTTCGATCTCGATCTAGATTCCGATATCGTATTCTACCGGAGAGGAACCAAACACCGGAAAGAGAGGGAAACAATCAACACATGACATCGATGCAATGCTCAATCAAGGATGATGATAAGGCTTCCGGTTGTTTGATCAACCGCTGCCCCTGGCGTGCCAACAAAGTGAAAGCGCTCAAATTCTCTCAATTTGCTTTACCTTCCAATTTATGTTGAGGGAATGGATCAGATTCTTTGCCTGGAGAGTCCCTGGCTTTCGAGCCCTACTCGTGGGAGTTGCTTTATCCCAAGTTAACTTGCATTGAAATAAACCCCTAAGGCATGCTTGACAACTTAATCGGGGTCCCGAGGGGTGCAAACCCTAATTCAGGAAAACCTCGAAGGCATATGAGAGGGGTTGTTTAGTTCTTCTAATTAACTTGTCACGAAAGTTGATTAACAATGCATGATAATAATGCTATTGTATGGATCTTATTTTTCTGAACATTTTGATATATTATACATATTTTTCTGATAAACAGATAAATAGTTATTGATTTTCTAAGATTATAACAATTTTTTAAAATATCAAACCGCCTTAAATGAATTATTGCGCAAGGTTCACATCAGCACGGTTAGCTAATATTTTTTACACTGGCCCTGGGCTAGCCACTACAGCTGACAGCATGGCCCAAGGACACCTCAGCTGCCACGCGAGCAAGGCAGAGGCCCACGCCGACCCGCGCCGCTGACGTCAATGTGACGTCGACGTGATGTTGGCCGACGATGGCCACCCAGGTGAACGACAGGGACGGTGGAGCACAGTGAGCGAGGCATCGCATGCGGGTGCGTTCAAACCATGGAAGCAAGGCGAGCAGAAAGGTGGAGGTGCCGCCCGGATTTGGCAGCCAGAGTTTCGGCAACGATATGACAGCGAGCGGCGGCGGCGTTCGTCGGCATGGCAACACAAGGCACGGGAGGGAGATGGAGAGGGTCCAGGTGGACCAGAAGCTCACCAGGAACTTGATGCTGGGGTTAAATCATCCGGAGGAGCTCAAAAGCGACGACTAGGACGGCGGCGAGCGACGGCCGGACTTCAGAACCGAGGGCTCGATTAGCTCGATTCCAAGCTCCAGTAGGCGCGTTCTTCGGCGAGGATACCTAGCGGAGCACGGCGAACCTCCTGGGATCCGCGGATAGGCTCGGTGAGGTCTAGACGGAGGTGCACTGCGGCGCACATCGACTAGGGTTTGGAGCTTGCGATAGAGGGAGAGAGAGAGCACGATGAAGGAATAAGATCAAAGGAGAGAGGGAGGACTCAGTGGCCTTCTTATCCTCTTGCAGACGGGGAACGGCGGCGGCGGGCATCGCGACGGCGTCGGGCAGCATCCGCGTGGCCACGGATCTTCTTACACCGGGGAGGTAGACGACGAAACGGCGAGGCAAAGGCGTAACGGGCTGCTGGCGGGCTACTGACGGGCTGCCTGGGCCTAGTATGGGCCGCGCGGTGCTACACTGGGCGACAGTGACGAGAGGGATAGGGTGGGCTGCAGCCTGAAAAGGTTTAGGCATTTTTTTGCTAAAACATTTTTCCATTTTCTATTTTTGTTTTCTTTTTCTATAACCATTTCAAATCTGTTTTAGATTATTTCAAAAATACAAGAAGGTTTACAAAATATATAGAATTACTTTAGGGGCCCTTGTATTCAAGTTGGGCTCCATAATTTTTGTCATTTCGAAAATATTCAAAACCACTTGAATAGGTTTTCAAAAAGAGATAGGGAGAACTAGGGTTTAGGGTTTCACTTTGATTTCTTTGCATGCATTTTTAAGATATGATGCTTATGAATGCACAATAAACCCTAAATAGTAATTAGGTAAAATTGGGGTGTTACATGTGGCCCCCCTGGTCGCCTCCCGGCATCGCCTCTTCGCCTATAAGAAGCCCCCGATGCAGAAACCCTAAGTACCCAATCAAAACTCCACGAAACCTTCTGTAGCTACCGCCACCGTCGTCCCTAAATCGGGGGGATCTGAAGTTCTTCCCGGCACCCTGTCGGAGGGGAGATCATCCCAGAGGCCTTCTCTCCGGTATGATGCGTGAGTAGTTCCACCTTGGACTATGGGTCCATGTAGTAGCTAGATGGTTATATCTCCTCCTTTGTGCTTTCATGTATAGATCTTGTGAGCTCCATTCATGATCAAGATCTAATCTATTTGTAATCATGCATGTTGTGTTTGCGGGGATCCGATGGATATTGATATTACTATGTCATATTGATTAATGGTTTTGTCTTTATGATTCTATCATGTCTATGTTGTTTGTGATCTTGCATGCTCTCCGTTGTTAGTAGCTATCTTGGCCGAGTAGTTTCTAGTGACTCCAAAGAGGGGGTATTTATGCTCGATAGTGGGTTCATACTTCTAGTTTCCAAGGGAAGTGACATAAATCTATTCGGTTGTAGATGTGTTGTTGCTACTAGGGAGAAAACAACGGTCTCTTGTTCATGGAACAAGTGGATTGTTTACCTTACACACTTTGCTTAAAGGAGTTGTCTGTTGCTTGCAACTTAATACTGGAGGGGGTTCGGATGATAACCTGAAGGTGGAATTCTAGTCATAGATGCAGTTGGATGGCGGTATATGTATATTGTTGTATTGCCCAATCGAATCTGATAGAATCTTTTTGTCTGGTATTGCATTGTTATGCCTTGCTCAGTTCCTGTCAATTGCCCTGCTGTAATTTGTTTACCCTTCATGCCATGTTGTTTATCTAAGGAGAGCACCTCTAGTGAACTATGGACCCCGGTCCAATCTTTACCACTGATACATCTTCCACTGTTACATGTTTACTTGCTACAAACCATTACCTCCCACACCATACGTTTAATACTTTGTTATAGCAAACCGGTGAGCTTGACAACCTCACTGATTCGTTGGGGCAAAGTCTTGAGTTTGTGTTGTTCAGGTCTCCGCATTTCTTACAACACCTGTGTGACGTTTCCTTCCTCCTACTGGTTTGATAACCTCGGTTTCTTACTGATGTTGTGCTGCTTCACACCTTGTTGTTGGTGTTCCCAACAGGCTCCACGTCAACCACGTGTACAGCCATCATACCCCATTGGCGGTTCTTTATGATACACATGTACTTACAATGACAAGAACTTACCGGTAACTAAAGTTGAGTAGCATGAGGATCGGTCCTCGTACTCAAGGGACTTGAGATTGCCAACTTATATTTCGTCAAGCATATACTCCATCCTTGTTCACTTTAACCTTAATCACCTCAAGATGCTTATGATAGGGGTAATGAGGGCTCAAAGCTAGTAAGTACCATAATCTTTTGGAAGCTCTTTATGAACCTAAAATCCCTGCTTCCCTCTATGAAGGACCTTTCTTCTACTTCTAAGATGAGTCATTAAACCTACTTCCTCTCTATCTCCAGCAAGCTATTGAGTTGTTGTGTATCAAGCATTCATATGATGATTTATTCAATCATGTTCTTTATCTTCCTTGTTTGCACAAGACTCTTATCTATTGAGTATTACTTTGAAAACTATCATTGTGAAAAACCTTTTTGTTTGAGCAAAGAGTACTCCTGTTGTGAAACTTCTACAAAAGTTTTTTGTGAAACTGTTTGCATGCTGTTCTATGACCAAGAACAGAGTTTGCCAATTCCAATTATGATTTATCTTTATGCATCTCTATTGTGACTCTTGTACTTGTTGCAAGCTAAGTTATATAATGGTGAGCTACTTTCTTCTATGAGTTGTGAAATGGTAAGTGTGATGCTTCTTGTCCGTATTCTTTTATCGAAATTTCACTCCATAAACCTGTGGACATGTTTACAAATGGAAAGAGATGATACGTCCAATTTGCATCACCATTCTATATCATAATTTGCCTCTATTCATTGATATATTTCGTATTAAGAGGTGTTATTTATGTCTTTTCATATGTTTTTGCATGTTGGATGATTCTTGGAGGATGAACTGCCGGAGTCAGGATTCTGATGAAAAAAGAGGTGTTTTGATGCAATTTCGCGAAGATCAGAAAAATACCATAAAAACTACGGAAAATCCTATTTTCCTAGAACACGAAGAATTCCAGAAGGGGAGGCGGAGATGGGCCATAGAGGGCCCACACCCCCCCAGGCGTGGTCCACCCCTAGGTCGCACCTATAGGGGGTGTGGCCCACCTCTGGCTCCGCCCTCTCGCCTTATCATCTCCTCGAAACCCTAAAACACGGGGAGCGATCACAGAAAGATTCCGCCGCCTCTGCGGGGCGGAAAACATCGAGAGAGAAAGAGCTCTCCGGCAGATAGATTTCTGCCGGGGAAATTCCTTCCCGGAGAGGGGAGATCGTCGCCATCAACACCATCATCAAGCTAGACTTCATCGGGATCATCATCATCATCCACACCATCATCTCCACCAGCACCATCATCACCACTCCATCCTGCTGTAACAGTTGTGTTGAATACTTGCATAGTTGTTATAGGAAACTTTCCCAGTGTTGATTACTATTGTATTTGATGCTTGTGAGTGGAACCATTGGATTATTGTTTATGTTCATATTGTTATTCATCACCATATCATCTTTGATCTTGATCCATATGATGTTTCGTGAGTAGTTCGTTTAGTTCTTGAGGACATGGGAGAAATCATGTTGTTAGTAGTGGATTTGTGTTGAGATATTATTCAATGGTTTAGTATTTAAGTTGTGGTACTATTCTTCTAGTGGTGTCATGTGAGCGTCGACTACATGATACTTCACCATTTATGGGCCTAGGGGAATGCATTGTGTATTTGGCTACTAATTCTGGGGTTGCCGGAGTGACATAAACCTAAACCCCCGTTAGGACACCATTGCACAAGGGAGCGTAGGACCTCAGAGTTTAAGGCTGTGGTTAGGTTTTTACCTTAATTGTTTTCCTGTAGTTGCGGATGCTTGCAGGGGGTTTAATCACAAGTATGTATTAGTCCAAGTAAGGTCGGTACATTAGCACAGGTTCACCCACACAACACTTACAACACCAAATAAGGGTACTCAGCTATTTGAAGCGAAAGCACTTGACAGAATTCCCATGTGTCCCCGAGAACGTTTGGTCCTTATAAGTATTCCCACTGGCTTGTCCTTTGCTAAGAAAGGATTCAGCCACTTGCTGCAATTGTTTGTTGTCTTTATTACTTGCACTTTATTTCTTTGCTTTATCAGAAAACCCTTAAAAATCCATTTGCTAAGTATTTACAGAGATTTCCTGCTCCATACCACTAGTCAACACCTTCTGCTCCTCGTTGGGATAGACACTCCTATTTATCGAAAGTACTACGATACACCCCCTATACTTGTGGGTCATCCCATACCTAGATAGTTGTGCTGATTGTGTTTTCACGAAAAGAACTCCTAAAGAAGGTGAAGAATTAATGGCTAAAATAAGCAAGGATTATGATGATTGGACTACACCTGAACCAACTGTGCCTGAGCCATCCCCAACACCAACACCAAAGAAGAGGGGAGTAATTGAACTAAATGATGAAGTGATAAAGGAATCTAAGAAATGTCTTAAGGAGAAGTGTATTAAATCTGAAGATGTGAAAAATTTACCTCCTATAGAAGAACTATGTAAGCCAATTGATACGTCATAAACATATCTATAATTTTTTATGTTCCATGCTTGTTTATTATCTACTTTGCTTTGCTTTGTATACACTTTGAGGTATTTTTATATGTTTTCTGGTACTAACCTATTAACAAGATGCCATAGTGCCAGTTGCCTATTTTCTTCTGTTTTTGTTTCCAGAAAAGGCATAAAATCAATATTCTCGGAATTGGACGGGACAACAGCCAAAGTCAATAATTTACCATGGGGAACACGGAGCCAGAAGACGAGACGAAGAAGAGCCACCAGGGGGCCACACCCCTTGGCCGCGCGGCCTGGCCCGGCACGCGCCTGGGGGGCGGCCACACTAGGTGCCCCCTTCCTCGCCTCTTTGCCTATAAGAAGCCCCTGATACCAAAACCCTAAGTACCCAATCAATCTTCAATGAAACAGTGCATAGCCACCGCCACCATCGTCCCTAGATTGGGGGGATATGAAGCTCTTCGCGGCACCCTGCCATAGGGGAGAGATCATCCCGGAGTCCCTCTTCATCATCATGCCAGCCTCCGGTATGAAGCGTGAGTAGTTCCACCTTGAACTACGGGTCCATGTAGTAGCTAGATGATTGTCTCTCCTATTTTGTGCTACCATGTTTAGATCTTGTGAGCTCCGTTCATGATCAAGATCATCTATTTGTACTCATGCATGTTGTGTTTGCGGAGATCCGATGGATATTGAGATTACTATGTAAGACTGATTAATGGTTCTATCTTATTGATTCTATCATGTCTGTGTTGTTTGTGATCTTGCATGCTCTCCGTTTCTAGTAGCAATCTTGGCCAAGTAGATTCTAGTGACTCCAAGAGGGAGTATTTATGCTCGATAGTGGGTTCATGCCTCTATTTAATCTGGGGAAGTGACAGAAATCTCTAAGGTTATAAATGTGCTATTGCTACTAGGGATAAAACAACGGTCTCTTTTTCATGGAACAAGTGGATTGTTTACCTTACACATTTTGCTTAAAGCAGTTATCTGTTGCTTGCAACTTAATACTAGAGGGGGTTCGAATGATAACCTGAAGGTGGATTACTAGTCATAGATGCAGTTGGATGGTGGTCTATGTATCTTGTTGTATTTCCCAATCAAATCTCATAGGATCATAAATGTCTAGTATTGTATTGTTATGCCTTGCTCTGTCCTGTCAATTGCCCCGCTTTAATTTGTTTACCCAGCATGCCATGTTTGTTTATCTTAAGGAGAACACCTCTAGTGAACTATGGATCCCGGTCCAATCTTTACCATTGATACATCTTCCACTGTTACTGTTTACTTTCTACAAACCACCATTACCTTCCACACCATATAGCTAATCCTTTGTTTTCAGCAAACCGGTGAGATTGACAACCTCACCGTTCGTTGGGGCAAAGTTTCGAGTTTGTGTTGTGCAGGTTTCCAAGTTTCTAACAACACCTTTGGGTCGTTTGCTTCCTCCTACTGGTTCGATAACCTTGGTTTCTTTCTGAGGGAAGACTTGCTGTTGTGCTCGTCATACCTTCCTCTTGGGGTCTCCCAACGAAGATCTACATTGATCTGAGCGCATCACCAATATGACACTCATCCACTATTGAGGTACACACTCTCCAACATTTTGATGAGGGTGATATTCCTTATTCTAAACCTCTTGATCAATGCTTAGAAGAATTCGATATATTTATTGTTAAACAAGATAATTTTAATAAGAAAGTGAAGAATCATTTAATGGAAAAATATAGAGCTATTAATGAGTTGAAGGATATTGTGGAAAGAGCCTCCAATGATGTTAAAATACTTGTTAAACATTTCCAAATGGTTCATACTCAAATTGATCATCTTACTAAAGTTCAAAAAGATTTGCTAGTTAATGCTTCGGAGAAAAACATTCTTATGAAATTAGAACTAGGAGTGGTGCTGCCACTTAGGATCCTTTATACACTAAGGGACATCCTAAAAGAATTGAGCAGGATTCTCAACAAGATGGAAATTTTCACATCCCAAAATTTTCCAAATTTTGAAATGTGAAAATAAATAAATAAAATAAATAATTGTTGAAATTTAGGGTGAAAAGAAACTTTTGTTTCTAAATGGAAACATCAAAACCCATCTTGAACAAAATTTGAATAAAAGGGAAATCCAACAAAATTTCAATCAAGTGAAATGCATTCATCAATGAATGTATCTTGAAATTTAAACATTTGAAAAACTAAACCAAAACCCCAAAACCCTAATGGAAGAAAATCATTTCCAAGATCTCTCTAAGACTATGGATTTGATCCATAAAAGATTTGTCAACAAACATTTATAAATGATAAAGAATGATAAATAAAAATATTATAAAACCATAGAAATTGGTTTAATTCAATTTGGAACCATGGATAAAAACTTATGAATTTAATAAGTTAAAAGGAAATAAATTTCAAAGCTAATAAAGCTACTATCTAAAATCCATACCAAATTGTGAGAAAATTAATCCTAAAAGGATTTAAAAGGATAAACAAATATTAAATAAAATTATACAAATTGGATCACCAATTTAGGATCTATAAATAAAAAGATATGGATTTTATGAGATAAAGAAATAAATAAATAAATAAATAAGGAATATTTAAAAGCCAAATTAAATCTTGGCCAAGTAAATGGAATGAAAAGTTATTGAATAATAAAAGGAGTAAAAGATTATTTAAATAAAATCATAAGGATAGAACAATATCCAATTTTATTTAAAAAAAGATAATATGCCTAAACCAAATAATATATCCTAATAAAATTATTTAGGAGGCAATTTAAATCTTGAATCAAATCCATAACAAATGGAACAAAGATAATTCAAATCCAAATAAAATAAAGGGATAAAGAATAATCAAATAAAAACATATGGGACTAAACCACATTCAAATTATTTAAATGGAGACAAATCCCTAATGTAAATGAATAATTAAATCATGAGAAAATAATAAATGGGAATTTACCAAAGTGGAATAAAAAGTTATCTAATTAACTTAAAATAATTATTTGAATAAAATTTATATGGGATTAAAACCATATTTGATTTTACTTGAATAAAGACAGTTGCCCAATTTAAATGATTAATCCTATTAAAATATTTTAATTAATAAATCAAGAATTATTTGCACTATGGAATAAATAAAACCTACTGAAAAAGTTTTGGTGAAAATTAGAATTCAAATAAGAGTTTGAAAATATAACTAAAATCTTATTTGAATAAAGGCAAATGTCTATTATAAATAAATAATAAACCATAAATGAATAAAATAATTATCCTAAAATGGACTTTAAAAATGCATAAACAAACAGATTAAAAACCTACTAAATATTTGGAAAAGATTTGAAAAGAAATCTGAGTTCAAATGGGTGTTTAAATTTGAAAACGGAAAATGAAATCAGAAAAATAAAAAAACAGAGAAAAAAAGGGAAAGAAGTATACCCAGCCCATCAAAGCCATAGGCCCAACTAGCCAGCCCACTTCTTCTCTCCCCGCAGAAAATGTTTCGCACCGCAGCATGCACCCGCGCAGCCACTGACTACGTGACCCCACACGCACACCCTCTCTCTCGCTGACGACGCAGCCCCACCTCCAGCTCATCATCATCAACCTCGCAACGACCGTTCCCCCTCGCACCTCGCCGTTTCTGCCGCGGTTAATTCTCGTAAATTTGTGTGAATGCTTGATCAATCCTCGCTGGTGACCATGCCCTCTTAAATGCCCACGTCCCCTCTCCCTTTCCCCCCCAAGACACCACTCCCTCTCTGCCCCTAGGTTGCCCGAATTCCGGCAACGCCTCACCGTATCCTACCTCCTTGTGCACGCGAGCTCACTCCCCTGTACCTTGCGCATCTACCAGTGGTACCAGCTAGCCCGCGCGCGCTTCGGAGCATCGGCAAGGACAACACCTGAGCGTCGACGGCGTCTGGCTCAACTCCGGCGAGCCTTCCCCGGTAACTCTGTCCTCCCTTCTATCTCTCGATGACGCACACGTGTTCACCACACTCACCCGCATCTAACGCCTCTTTCCACTCCTCTTCCCATGACTTGCATCCTCGCCTTCGTCCAGACCAGAGCGTGCCCGACGCCGCCGTAAACTCCGACAAGCAATTGACGGTGACTCTGTGTGCCCCTCGATGAACAGCAACCAACTCGAGATTCTCCTCATCACAGCAAGTCTGGTAAACCCCTTCTCCCTCTCTCGCTCTTCCTAATTCATCGGCAATGCCATGGCTAGAGCGCTCCGCCGCTCGCCACCGTCGCAGCCCCGCCCATCCTTGGTCAAGCTGCTAGGAGCCGTTAGATCTTGATCCTGTGTACGCGATAGAATCTTAAACCGAAGAGGTATGCGTCGCTCTGTGCCGCATGATTAACTTTAAATCCAACAAACCACAGCACTCGATCCAACTGAACCGGTACGCGCCAATAAGGTTAAGACACGTGGCCTGATTTGTTTTCAAAACAGAAATTTGATCTATTAGATGATATGATTTGTAAAATTCATAACTTTTAATCTACACGTCCAAATTTTGCAAAATTTATATCAATAGAATCAGCAAAAATAATACTTTCCAACCATGCCCTTTGTTTAGTGATTTGCTTCTGTAAAATTGGTTGTTTTTGCAGAAACATGTGTAGGCATATTTTGAGCATAAAATTTATTCTAGAAATGATTTTTGTGTAAAATCTTTTGCAAATGATTTGTTTTGAACCCAGTGACAATAAAAAATAACTTGTAGATTTAAAAGTATATTTTGTGATGCTAAAGAATAAATCTTTTAATAAAAGCATTTCTAGTTAAATAAAAATGTTGATTATGGTTTAAAAACGCTTTTTGAGTAAAACCTTATGGAAATGGGTTGATTTAAACTCTCTGACCCTAAACACCAAGTTTTTGGATTTAAAAATATATTTGGTGAACCCTAGAAAATTATTACTTTGTTTAAAGGCATTTCCAACAAAATAAAATATTCCTTTGATTTAAAAATGGTTTTTAGATGAAACCTTTTGCAAATGGTTTAATATTAAACACTTCACCTTAAAACACTAACATTTGTGTTTAAAAATATATTTTTCAAACACTAGAGATTATCACTTTGATTTAAAAATAAAAATGATTTAAATGGCCATTTCCACTAACTTATTTTCAAATGACCTTGCCACTTTTATAAATGACCAATACGTGTTTATAGCCTATTAGAAAACACCTTTCCAAATAAAACAATCTTTTGCATGCTTGCATGCATTGTTTTGTTTTCTTTGTTTTATGTCGTGAATTGTTTGAATGCTAGATTGAATTTATGCCTTGATTGAATTGTAGTGAAATTTGATGAGTGTGACTATTGCAAGATCAAGGAGTGAACTTATATTCTCTACCAAAAAGGAAAGTGGTGCTTCATACTTTTATCCTATTATTTTCACTATGCATTAGTGATATTTCTAAGTAGGACTTGCATGGAATTTTTACTAAGTATGCTATGCCATGGGAAATCCTAGTAGATGATGCCTTAGTAGAATTTTCCTAAGTTAAGATCCCTACTACTATCATGCTTAGCTTAGCTTAGCTAGTAGAAAACAAGGGTGGATTATATTCATGCTATGAAATATTTCCAAGTCCATGACTTGTGTTTTTGTTTAATCAAACAACTATGTGAATGAATCACCTGGGTGGAATGGTGAGAATGGTTTGTGTTGAGTGGTTACTCAGGGCCCATTTTAATGGACTACCCTGGTGTATCACACTTTTTGAATTCCACCCAAGAACAAACAGATTTGAGATGTCAAATGTTGAGAAGCTTCAAGTGCAGCCACTTGGCAATATGGTCTCTGCCCGGATCATATAGGTTGCAATAACTTAGCCAGATGGACAGTTGGTGGTAGGGAGTGATAGGTTTGGGAATGCGTCCATTATGGTCTAAGGGAAGGCTTCTGAAAGATCTTGTCTCGATGCATGTCGAGTCTTGTGGGGAAAGTGCACCACCTCTCGAGAAGGAAGAATCTAAGTACTTAGACATGTACCCGGCAATGGCCAATTTGAGCATCAAGACATGGAAGCTATCAAGAATCTCCTCATCCCAATTTTCTAAGTTAAAAACTTGTGGTTGAACAAGGGTTAAAGGATCTTCAATCTTTGATTGGTAGATGCCTTGGGTGATTTTGACAAAAAAAAACTTAGTGTTTTCAAATGATAAGGAAAATCTATTTTGAGCAAAGCAAGCCTAAGCTCCACTTAGCCAAATGCATATAGATGATAGATACCCCTATTCTACCATAGTATCACTTGCCAATAGAATTCAAATGTATTGACCCTTGTGGCTGTAACTTATTATGTTGCAGGTATGTTTGATGTTAGGGAAGTGTGTTGAATAGGATTACAAGTATACAACCAACATGATTGCCTATGGCACTTTGAAGATGAAGGACTCCATGCTATATAGTTATTTCTGCTGCATTGTAATGAGATAGGCAAATGAGCTATGTAAGATGTAATGAATTATTTTATTCCTGGTTATAAAGTTGTACTATGACCTTTTTTTCTTGATATTACATCTTAAACTATGGATGCTATCTATTGATCCAGGGACTAGAATTTTAAACACAGGGATCTCTACCTTATTAGGTTGGGACCTCTACAGATGGTATCAGAGCACTATGTTGCCTGTAGGATTGTAACCCTAGGATTGGACAAAACCCCTTAGAAAAATTGGAGTTGTATTTGTTCAAAACTTATTTACAAACAATCTTGTAACTCTTTCCTCAACCTTTTTGGTTTTGATTCTACACCTCTTCCTTTTCAACTTGATGGACAAAGCCTCCACCGTGATCAAAGGACTTCACCAACTCAAATGACTTCAACTTTAACATGACCAATGACTTCAAATTTAGTTTCACCAAAGACTTCAATTTGGACATCACTAAGGACTACAAGTGAGACAAGAAATATTACTCAAGACTTGAAGACTAAAGAAACACAATTTAGAAGGAACTATCATCACGTTTGAAGTTTTGTGACCAGGATACAAGAATTTTTCCAAGGATACAATGATCTTGTTCAAGAAGAAACAACTAAGAAGAATGAAATGATTTCAAGAAAACCATATAGTTGGACCACCATACTAATGTTTAGCTTAGATCAAACACACCAACTTATGTGGTGTATCAAAAATATCATGTTGCCTAAAAATGTGCTTGAATCTTGTTGTTTGAGTGGAATGTTTGTTTGTGATTGCTTGCACATTGCTTGTGTGAATTGTTGTGTGTGATTATACTTCTTCTCTAGAAATATTTTTCCTATTCTAATCCTAATCCAACCCAAACAGATGAATTCTCCAAGAAACTTCAACATCAAGAATAGTGACAACAACAACCAAGAGATGCACATGAGAGAACAACTTCTAGCAACCCAAGCCTAGTTGAATCAAGTGACAACTCAGTTTTTAGCTAACAACAATGAGTTAGACCCAACCATGCAAAAGTTTTTGGAAATCCAATGCCAATTGTTGGAAAGGATGACCAGTCAAATGGTCAACATGATAGACACCCATTCCCAAAGTGATTGTGACAACAAGGATGTCAAGGATGATATTGTAGAAGGAACTCAAGCTTGCAATATTTGTGGAGACATGGAACACACTTCTAAGGAGCATGTGGATCAATGCCCTAATTGTGAAAAGAAACATCCAACTGAACAATGCCCCACATTCCAAGTTACTTGTTTCCTATGTGAAGGAAATGATCATGTCCCTATCCAATGCCCCATCTATCCCATAGTTCAACAAATGAAGCAAGATGGAATGCATCAAATGTTTGGAAACCTCCATAAGGGAACAACTTCTACCAAGAAGGATGAAGGCAAAGTAAGAACCATGCCTCATAAGGCCATACCCAAAGTGACCACAAAGTGTTGCTACTCTTGTGGAGAAGAAGGGCATATCTCTAGTAACTGCCCCAAGAAGAGAGAAATATTTCCCACCTTTGAGGTGAGATATGAAGATCATGAACTAGAAGAACTCCTAGCTTTGGAGAGACCCAAAAAGAAGAAGAAGGAAAAAAGTCAAGTGCAATGTTGCAATTGCAAAGAAATGGGACATTATGCCAGTGAGTGCCTAGAAAATAAGAAGAACCAAGGAAACAAACAAGAGGCAATGATACCAAAGGAAAAGAAGGATATTAGCCAAGTGATGTGTTTCAAATGCAAAGAGCTAGGCCATTATGCAAACAAGTGTCCAGAGAAGTTATATCAATACCCCAAGTAAGACAAGATGTAATCTAGTTGAAAACCTTTTTAAGGGGGGTAGTTGTAGGGTTCGCATCATAGAAAACAAAATTTTTCCTACGATGGGAACATCTAAGTACCAAGATCTATCTACTAGATACAAGCAATGGGTGGATATACATCCATAGAATACATACTCTCGAAGACCGTATAGCGTTAACGAGGTTGTACTCATGGATGATGTAGTTCAACGCTTGCCGATCTCAAGATCGTGATGAAGTCCATCTGGTCCAGCCGGTCCACCACCATCACGTCTAGCACCGCAAAGCAGTGGTGCATCCGTGATCGCACACACGTACGGGTACCCCGACAACTTCCGCGCCCTTGATCCAGCGAAGCAGCGGAAGCAACAAATACTTCCATAAAAAGCCACCAGGAACATGTATCTCGCTGATGCAAGACCATGGGGAATTCTAATGGGGGGAGAGAGATCCTTCGCAAGGAGGTGTGCTTTGAGAGGAGGAGAGGGGGGCCTTTTATAGGTAGAGGGGGCACCCCAAGGGGCATGGCGCCAGCTATGGTGGCTGCCCCCACCTCTTCCACATTCATGTGGGTGGAGCTCTCACTCAAAATGAAAAGCCTCCACTCCCATTAAAAAGCCTCCACTCAAAAATCCCCTCACATGCATTAAATTTCCACCAAATTTAATGCAAGCTCTCATTTAAATAAAACTCTTTTATTTATTCAGAATTTTTTTAATTACTTTAATTAACAAACATTCACATAAAACCCCTTACAACATTTCAATTTCACATGCAGAACCAGTTTCAACAATTTCAACCGAAACAGTTTTGGTGTCTAGTGAAATAAATTCCTGCGCTTTCCTTTTTCTTTCTCTGGCATATTATTTGCTCCGAATGGTGACGGTATCCCTTAAGTGTGTCACCCTATGGTTCGTGAATAATGTAGAGATGATCGAGACCCCTCTCTGATCAATAATCAGCAGCGGGACCAAGAGTCCGTACTGACTCCCACATATTCAACGATGACTTCTGTGATCGTGTGAACCTTATACGCATGTAACTCAATCCCTTTGTCTCGCGATATATTACATGTCCGAGATTTGATCATCGGTATCTCCATACCTATTTTGATCTCGTTACCAACATGTACTCTTTTCTCGTTTCGTGATATAACATTCTAGTGATCAAATCACTTGCTTGCAAGCTAACTAATGTGATATCACCGAGAGGGCCCAGATTATATCTATCCTTCATCGGGATGGACAAATTCCACTCTTGATCCATGAGCCTCAACATAACACCTTCGTAGCATTGAACCCATCTTTATAATCACCCTATTACGGTGTGACGTTTGATGTTATCAAGATACTCTTCCGGTGTTAGTGATTGACATGATCTCATGGTCTAAGGACTAAGATTACTTCGTATGATGTTATAGCAATATAAACACAATGACCTTGATCGTAATGCTATACTTTGGATGAATGTTCATCACATCATTCCAACAATGTTGTGACCTCGTTATTAACAACATCCAATGTCCATGATGAGGAAACCTTTGATCATCTTATTAATCAACGAGCTAGTTTATAAGAGAGACATAACTAGGAACTTCCTTTTGTTTATTAAACACACATGTATTAACATTTCCGTATTAATACAATTATAGCATGTAAAATAAACATTTATCATAAATAAGGAATACGATAATAACCACTTTATTATTGCCTCTCGGGCATATTCCCTTCAGTAGTACCCTAGTTGCCTTGAAGTCAACTTGCAACCTCTAGCCTTCCCAAATCTCGGGACGAGATTTATTTTAAGGGTGGTAGCCTGTCACATCCAAAAAAAATCCAAATTTTGAAATGTGACAAATAAATAAATAAATAAAATAATTATTGAAATTTAGGGTGAAAAGAAACTTTTGTTTCTAATAGAAAAATCAAAACCCATCTTGAAAAAAATTAATAAAAGGGAATCCAACAAAATTTCAATCAAGTGAAATGCATTCATCAATGAATGTATCTTGAAATTTAAACATTTGAAAAGTTAAACCAAAACCCCAAACCCTAATGGAAGAAAATCATTTCCAAGATCTCTCTAAGACCATGGATTTGATCCATATAAAAATTTGTCAACAAACATTTATAAATAATCAAGAATGATAAATAAAAATATTATAAAACCATATAAATTGGTTTCATTCAATTTGGAACCATGGATAAACAAATTTAATAAAGCTCCTATCTAAAATCCATACCAAATTGGTTTCATTCAATTTGGAACCATGGACAAACTTATGAATTTAATAAGTTAAAAGGAAATAAATTTCAAAGCTAATAAAGCTCCTATCTAAAATACATACCAAATTGTGAGCAAATTAATCCTAAAAGGATAAACTGTAGGGTTCACAACATAGAAAACAAAAAATTTCCTACGATTGGAACTATGTACCAAGATCTATTTACTAGATACAAACAACGGGCGGATGTATATCCGTAGAGAACATACCCTTGAAGACCGGCAAAGCTTAACGAGTTTAACTTGTGGTTGATGTAGACGATCTCTTGCCGATCTCAAGATCGAGAGGAAGTCCTAGCGCCGCAAAGCAGCAGCGCATCCGTGCTCGCACACACGTACAAGACACCGGGCAACCTCCGCCTCCTCGCTCCAGCGATGCAGCGGAAGAACAACCCTTTCTTGCCGAATAGCCACCGGGAACATGTATCTCGCTAGTCCAAGACCATGGGGGATAAATTCTAGAGGGGGGAGAGATCCTTCACGAGGAGGTGTGAGAGACAAGTGAGAGGATGGGCTCCTTTTATAGGAGGAGGGGGCACCCAAGGGGTTGGCGGCCGGCCATGGGGGCTGCCCCCTCCCCTCCTTCATTCATGTGGGTGGACACTCCACTCACAAAATGGCCCTTCAATTTTCTCCACTCAAAAATCCACTCAAATTCCCATTAAATTTCCACCAAATTTAATGCAAACTCTCATTAAATAAAACTCTTTTATTTTATTCAGAATTTTGTCAATTACTTTAATGAAAAACATTAACAAATAACCCCTTGCTAGAATTCCATTTCACATGCATAACCTCTTTATGCAATTTCACCGGAAAACCTGTTTCGGTATCTAGTGAAATAAATTCCTGCGCTTGTTTATTCTTTCGGCATGAAACATTTGCTCCAACTGGATGCCAGTGTCCCTTAAGTGTGTCACCCTACGATTTGCGAACAATGCGGACATGATCGAGACCCTTCTCCGATCAATAATCAGTAGCGGGACCTGGAGATCCATACTGACTCCCACACATTCAACGATGACTTTTCCTGTGATCGTCGGAACCTTTTACGCTTGTATCTTAATCCCTTTGTTTCAAGATATATTACATGTCCGAGAATCGATCATCGGTATCTCCATACCTAGTGTGATCTCGTTACTGACATGCACTCTTTTCTCGTTCACATGATATAACATTCTAGTGATCAAATCACTTGCTTGCAAGCTAACCAATGTGATATCACCGAGAGGGCCCAGAGCATATCTATCCGTCATCGGGATGAACAAATTCCACTCTTGATCCATGATTCTCAACATAACACTTTTGTAGCTTGAAGCCATCTTTATAATCACCCAGTTACGGAGTGACGTTTGATGTCAACAAGAAACTCTTCCGGTTTTAGTGATTGGCATGATCTCATGGTCTAAGGATTAGGATTAATTCGTAGTTTTTTTATAGAAATATAAACTCAATGACTTTGATCGTAATGCTATACTTCGGATGAATGTTCATCACACCATTACACTAATGTTGTGATCTCGTTATTAACAACATCCAATGTCTATGATCAGGAAACTGTGATCATCTTGTTAATCAACAAACTAGTTTATGAGAGAGGCATAACTAGGAACTTCCTGTTTCTTTATTAAACACACATGTATTAACATTTCCGTATTAATACAATTATAGCATGCAAAATAAACATCTATCATATACTTGGAATACACATAATAAACATTTTATTATTGCCTCTCAGGGCATATTCCCTTCAGTCTCCCACTTGCACTAGAGACAATAATCTAGTTACATTGTGATGTATCTAACACCCATGGTGTTCTGGTGTAGATCTGTTGGAGATATGCCCTAGAGGCAATAATAAATGTAGTTATTATTATATCTTTGTGTTTATGATAAATGTTTACATTCATGCTATAATAGTATTAATAAGGAAACATTAATACTTGTGTGATTTGTAGACTTAATTTGAAGTCCCTAGTAAAGCCTCTATATAATACTAGCTTGTTGGTTAATAGATGATTGTGGTTTCCCTATCATGAACATTGAGATGTTATTAACAACAAGATCATATCGTTAGGAGAATGATATGATGGACATACTCCTATAGATAAGCGTAGCATAAAGATCAAGTCATTTCAATAGTTCAATTGCTATATGCTTTCTGATACATAGTAACCTAATTCCTTCGACCATGAGATCATGCATATCACCTTTACCGGATAGATGCTTTGATGACATCAAACACCACACCGTAACTGGGTGGCTATAAAGGTGGCATTGAGTGTTTGGAAAGTATTGTTTGAGACACATGGATCAAGAGTGGGATTTGTCCATCCATATGACGGATAGATATACTCTGGGCCCTCTCGGTGGAATGTCATCCGATTAGCTTGCAAGCATGTGACTGGATAACAAGGGATCACATATCACGGGAACAAGAAAAGAGTACTTATCGGTAACGAGGTTGAACTAGGTATGCAGAGATACCGACGATCATAACCTCGGATAAGTAAAGTATTGTGAGACAAAGGGAAATTGGTATCGTATGTAAGTGGTTCATTCGATCGCAAAGTAATCGTAGAAATATGTGGGATCCATATGAATTTCCAGATTCCTCTATTGGTTATTGTTCGGAGAAGTGTCTCGATCATGTCCGCATAATTCACGAACCGTAGGGAGACACACTTAAGGATTCGACGTTGTTTGAGTAGTTATGGTATGATGAGAAAGAGACCGAATGTTGTTCGGAGTCTCGGATGGGATCCGGGATATCACGAGGAGTTCCGGAATGGTCCGGAGAATAAGATGCATATAAGGAAAGTCCCGTTTCGGAGTTGGGGAATGATTCCTGTGTTTTCATCGGGAATGTTCTAGAAGGTTCCGGAATGTCCGGCACTCCGGTGGGGAAGGGGTACATGAATGTGTCATTGCAAATTGGAATGATTGCATCATGTACTAAGTGTCATCATTGTTCCAAATAAAGGATTAATTCAAATCCTAGTTTGAAAAGTCAAACGGCTAAATTTGGAAAGAGGAAAAGAGGAGGAAGGTGAAACCGAGTTGGGGAGGGAGTCCCTCCTCCCCAAGCCGGCGCACCCCTCCAAGACGAGTTGGGGAGGGACTCCTCTCCCTCCCCCTTTGCCGCTGGCCCCTCCACCTATATAAGGAGGGACAGGGCTCCCTCCTAGCACACACAAGTACCTCTCCTCAAACCCTAGCAGCTGCTGCCCACCATAGCCGCCGCCCCCTAGGGTTTTGCCCTAGCCGCCGACTTGGGGTGCCCCAAACCCTAGCCGCTGGCTCTAGCACCTCCTCCTTGGTGTGTCTAAAACCTAGATCGCCGAGGAGCTCTCTCATACTCCACCATACTCGCTCCGGCTTAAGGCGAAGCCCTGCGAGATCTCCCCTCTACTTCCGGTACCACGCCGTTGTGATGCCGGAATCGCGAGGAGAGTGCTAAAAACTCCGCTGCCTGCTGGAACAAGGGAGAGGAAGGTCTTCGTCGAGTACCGAACGTGTGACCGACTGCGGGAGCGCTGCCGGAACGCAGCGCCGGAAGGATCGTCTACGCGATCTTGAGATCGGGAAGAGTACGACTACATCACCCACGAGAATCCGCTCTCGTTAAACACTTTGGAATCTTCGAGGGTGAGTTATTTCATCGACTCGTTGCTACAATCTAGTAGATAGATCTTGGCTTGTTTGTTTGTATGCGGTAGAAATTTTTTGTTTTCCATGCTACGAAACCCTACAGTGGTATCAGAGCCAGGTTTATATGTAGATCTTTTGCACGAGTAGAACACAATGGTCATTGTGGGCATTGATGCTTTTATTGTCGATTGCTTCTTGTGTACTTTGCATCTTGCGGTATGTTGGGATCAAGCGGCCCGGGCTAACCTTACATTACATCGTTCATGAGACTTGCTCCACGCTTGACATGCAACTTGTATTGCATAAGTGGCTTTGCGGGTGCCTGTTTATCCTAGCATAGTTAAGATCCAATTTACAACGGGTGATTAACAATACTAGTATCAATGTTGTGGTTCTTGTTCGTAAGTTAGAACGACACTTATTGAAAGCCCCAAACCACGTAAAACATGCAAAGAAAGTAGAGGCGTCTAACTTTGTTTTGCAGAGGTGTGCAGTGATGTGATATGGCCATGATTGTGATTATATTTGATGTATGCAATGTTCCTTATTGTAAGTTGGTAACCGGAAGGAGCCATATGGTTGTATTTAATTTATGTTAAGACCCGCGTGTCTATTCAAAGTAGTTGTAATAGTTGAAGCCGGTGGACGACAACCATGGAGAAGCGTCATTGACCTTGATGCAATGCCGGTGATGATGGAGATCATGTTCGTGCTAGAAGATGGAGATCGGAAGCACAAAGAAGAAAGGCCATATCATATCACATATTATGAATTGCATGTGATGTTAATCCTTTATGCATCTTGTATTGCTTAGTAAACGACGGTAGCATTATAAGATGATCCCTCATGCACATGAATTTCAAGTCATAAAGTGTTCACCCTTAGTTAGCACTGTTGCTAAAGCTTGTTGTTTCGAAGCACCACGTGATGATCGGATGTGTTAGATTCCACAAGTGTATACAACGTGAGCAAGCCAGATTTTCTCATGCAGAAACTAAGGTTTGATCTTGACGAGCCTAGCATGTACAGACATGGTCTCGGAACACGGATCACCGAAAGGTAAAGCATGAATCATATAGTAGATATGATGAACATGTCGATTGTTCACCATTGAAACTATATCAACTCTCGTGATGATCGGTGTTGATGTGGTGGATTTGGTTCGTGTGATCACTAAAACAATGTGAGGGATATAGTTTTGAGTGGGAGTTCACCTAGATTAATTTTATTATTAATTTGAACTCAATTTGTCATAAACTTAGTCTAAACTATTGCAAATATGTTGTAGATCAATGGCAGCCCCTACCATCAATTTTAATGCGTTCCTAGAGAAAGAAAAGTTGAAAAACAATGGAAGCAACTTCGCGGATTGGTTCCGCAATTTGAGGATTGTCCTCACAGCTGGTAATTTGACCTATGTGCTGGATGAACCGCTGGGTGACCCACCTGCAGCTGATGATCCCGATGAAGTAAAGAATGTTTACCTCACTCGGAAGACTCAGTACTCCACAGTTCAGTGTGCTATCTTGTATGGTTTAGAATCAGAGCTTCAGAAAATGTTTGAGAATTCAGACCCATATGATATTGTCGAGGATCTCAAATTGATCTTTGAGACTCATGCGGCAATTGAAAGCTATGAGGCTTCTGAAAAGTTCTTTAAATGCGAGATGGAAGAGGGCAGATCCGTCAGTGAGCACGTGCTTAAGATGTCTGGGCACGCAAACAAACTTCAAAGCTTGGGTATTGTGATTCCTAATGCTTTGGGGATTTACCATGTCCTCCAATCACTACCACCAAGTTACAAGAACTTTGTGATGAACTACAACATGCAAAACATGAACAAGACACTGCCAGAACTCTTTGCCATGTTGAAATCTGCAGAAGTGGAGATCAAGAAAGAGCACCAAGTGATGTTGGTCAATAAGACCACCAAATTCAAGAAAGGCAAGTCTAAGCAGAAGGGACACTTCAAGAAGGGTGGTAAGAAAGTTACCACGCCGACGAAGAAGACCAAGGCTGGACCTAAGCCTGATACTGAGTGCTTTTACTCCAAGGGAGAAGGTCACTGGAAGCGGAATTGCCCAAAGTACTTGGCGGATTTGAAGAACGACAACATCAAGAAGAAAGGTATATCTGATATACATGTTATTGATGTGTATCTCACTAGTACTCGGTTGCTCATATTTGTAACTCGAAACAGGTACTGCAGAATAAACGGAAGCTAGCGAAGAACAAGGTGACGATGCGCGTGGGAAACGGATCAAAGGTTGATGTGATCGCGGTCGGCACGCTACCCCTTCATCTACCATCGGGATTAGTTTTATACTTAAATAATTGTTATTTGGTGCCTGCATTGAGCATGAACATTATATCGGGATCTTGTTTATTACGAGACGGTTACTTGTTTAAGTCCGAGAATAATGGTTGTTCGATTTATATGAGTAATATGTTTTATGCACATGCACCTTTGATAGATGGTCTATTCTTATTGAATCTCGATAGTGGAAATACACATATTAATAACATTGAGGCTAAACGGTTGAAATCAAGCGATAACTCGACCTATATGTGGCACTGTCGTCTTGGTCACATTGGAGTGAAGCGTATGAAGAAACTCCATTCCGATGGACTTCTTGAATCACTTGATTTCGAATCACTTGATAAATGCGAAGCATGTCTGATGGGTAAAATGACTAAGACTCCATTTTCTGGTATGATGGAGCGAGCTACAGACTTATTGGAAATCATACATACCGATGTATGTGGTCCAATGAGTGTAGCATCGCGCGGTGGTTATCGTTATGTTCTTACCTTCACGGATGACTTGAGTAGATATAGGTATATCTATTTCATGAAACATAAGTCCGAAACTTTCGAGAAGTTTAAGGAATTTCAAAGTGAGGTAGAGAATCAACGTAACAAGAAGATTAAATTTCTACGTTCTGATCGTGGAGGTGAATATCTAAGTTACGAGTTTGGGCGAGCATTTGATGAAATGCGGAATACTTTCACAATTGACACCGCCGGGAACACCACAGCGTAATGGTGTGTCCGAACATCGTAATCGAACTCTCTTAGATATGGTTCGTTCTATGATGTCACTTACAGATTTACCGCTATCATTTTGGGGTTATGCATTAGAAACAACTGCATTCACTTTAAATAGGGCACCGTCTAAATCCGTTGAAACGACACCGTATGAATTATGGTTTGGGAAGAAACCTAGATTGTCGTTCCTTAAAGTTTGGGGTTACGAAGCCTATGTAAAGAAGTTACAGCCGGACAAGCTTGAACCCAAAGCAGAAAAATGCTTCTTCATAGGATACCCAAAGGAAACTATTGGGTATACCTTCTATCATAGATCCGAAGGCAAAATCTTTGTTGCCAAGAATGGGTCCTTTCTAGAGAAGGAATTTCTCTCGAAAGAAGTGACTGGAAGGAAAGTAGAACTCGACGAGGTTGTCGTACCTTCTCTCGAAATTGCGAGTAGCACAGCACCGGAAGAAGTTCCTGTGGTGCCTGCACCAATTAGAGAGGAAGCTAATGATGATGATCTTGAAACTTCGGTTGAAGTTGCTACAGAGCCTCGCAGGTCAACGAGAACTCGTACCACTCCAGATTGGTATGATCCCGTTATGAGTGTCATGTTGGTGGACAACACCGATGACCCTGAAACATATGAGGAAGCAATGATGAGCCCAGATTCCAATAAATGGCAAGAAGCCATGAAATCCGAGATTGGATCCATGTACGAAAACCAAGTATGGACTTTGGTGGACTTACCGGATGGCCGAAAGGCTGTCGAGAACAAATGGATTTTCAAGAAGAAAACAGATGCTGATGGTAATGTTACTGTCTATAAAGCTCGACTTGTCGCAAAAGGGTTTCGACAAATTCAAGGAGTTGACTACGATGAGACTTTCTCACCAGTAGCGAAGCTAAAGTCTGTGAGGATTATGTTAGCAATCGCTGCATATTATGATTATGAGATATGGCAGATGGATGTCAAAACAGCATTCCTCAATGGAGACATTGATGAAGAGTTGTATATGATGCAACCCAAAGGTTTTGTCGATCCTAAAGATGCTAACAAGGTATGCAAACTTCAACGGTCCATCTATGGATTGAAGCAAGCATCCCGAAGTTGGAATCAACGTTTTGATAAGGTAATCAAAAGTTTTGGTTTTATACAAACTTATGGAGAAGCTTGTATTTACAAGAAAGTGAGTGGGAGCTCTGTAGCATTCTTAATACTATATGTAGATGACATATTGTTGATTGGGAATGATGTAGACCTTCTTAATAGTGTCAAGGAATATTTGAATAATAGTTTTTCAATGAAGGATCTTGGCGAAGCAGCTTACATATTAGGCATAAAGATTTATAGAGATAGATCGAAACGCCAAATATCATTGTCACAGAGTACATATTTGGACAAAGTTCTAAAGAGGTTTGGAATGGAAGATAGCAAGAAAGGGTTCTTGCCCATGTTGCCCAATACGACCTTGAGTAAAACTCAAAGTCCGACATCGGCAGAAGATAGAGAAAGGATGAGTAAGACTCCCTATGCCTCAGCCATAGGATCTCTAATGTATGCCATGCTATGTACTAGACCCGACATTGCATATGCTGTTAGTTTAACTAGCAGATATCAAGGTGATCCAGGAGTGGATCATTGGACAGCGGTCAAAAACATCCTTAAGTACTTGAGAAGAACTAAGGATATGGTTCTTTCTTATGGAGGTGATGAACAACTCGTTGTTAATGGTTACACCGATGCTAGTTGGAACACCGATCGGGATGATTCTAAATCACAATCTGGATACGTATTTGTTTTGAATGGTGCAGCAGTTAGTTGGAGGAGTGCAAAGCAAAGCGTTGTGGCAAGATCTTCAACTGAATCGGAATACATGGCTGCTTCGGAGGCTTCACAAGAAGCGATATGGATGAAAGAGTTCATTACAGAGCTGGGTGTGGTTCCTAGTGCGTGTCACATCCCAAATTTTAGATTTGGTCTTGCATATCATTCATAGCATTGCATCATATCTTTCCATGCAAAACCGTCGAGTAGAAAGGTTCGGCGAAACGCCTATTGCAAAACCCTATTTTGTTTTGATCCAAGTTTCCTGCGGGGAGCTCTAGTAAGACTTGCAACAACCGCCCCTGTAGGTTCGAGTTTTCTCTCAAACTTCGACTGAAGGTTGTGCCCCTCGACGATACGAACCCGTAGGCGCGAGAATCGCTCCAATCGGAGTTCGTATGGAAAAGACTCGGACGTTTTAGTAAACCGCCGGAAAACGGTCCGAAAATCCGGACCGATTTCCGAAACGGAGTCCAACCGCTGACCGATTATGTTTCAGTTTTTTTTTCTTTTCTTTTCTCACGCGAGGGACAATTAAAGGAGGGCCCGCTGCCTTGGGTCCCGTGACCACCGACTCCTCCCACACGCGCACGTCTTCCTGGCGCCGCCATCGTCCCAGGCGTCCGCCGCCGCCGCCGCTTCTCCTCGCCGCCGCCGGCCATCGCTGCGTCTATTGCCGGGTTCGCCTCGATCTCCTCTTTCCGTTCCCGTGCTCCGCGTCTCCATCCGCCGCCGCCATCTGCGCCCTGCAGATCGCCGCGTTCGCGCATGCCTACGCGCGTTATTGCATGTACGCGTACACGCACGTACGCGCGTCGCCTCGCGCGCGCGTTTATTATTTCGGAACCGTAGTTGACGTGTGTACGTACCCGTGCAGAAAAAGTCTCAACGCCTGATCCGATCGCCACCGCCGTCCGGAGCTCGCCGCACCGTCCGGGGTTCGTTTCGCGACCCGTTTCCGGTAAGACAGCAGCCACCGTCAGATCTCAGATCAGCGGCTTAGATCGTTCGTTGACTGGTCAGCACTCCAGGCGTTACTAGTCAGACACCCCAGACGTTGACTGGTCAGACGTCCAGTCAGCGCCCAGTCATCAGACACAGTTGACTGGGTCAATTTCGTTAATCCCCTTAGTTGACAGATTTCGGTAGGATCTTGTAAATTGCGTAAAAATTCAACCACTTGGCCAAAAATTGCAAATAAAATATGTACGCGTTCAGTGAGTCGTGTAGAATCTCGCTGTAACTTTGGTTCAGACTTTTACCGTCAGGTTTAGTACAGTTTAATCAAATGAGTTAATGGCCTTTTCGGAGTAATAAATTCGTATTAAAAGTTTCATAGCTCCAAAAATCGCGTGTGATATGTCCCTGAACTCGTATGGACGAGGGGAATATCATCGTGAAATAAAAAGATAGGCTTACAGTAAAAACTTCTGCAGTATTTGTCTAATGGCTTTCTGCAGTGTTTTAATTACTCGGGATGTTTTATAACTCCTTTTTGAGTAATTCCAATTGGTACTGTTTCTTATCAGCGATGCCTATGCGGTAGAATTTTTCTAGGATTTTACGAACTGTTTACTACCGGTAGTGAATTATTTAAGTTCTAAGCTCTAGTAGTGATCACTACTTTTGGTTAATAGTTTCCCTTGCGCCAAATCTATTTTCCATGCATGTATTCGGTAGTAATATGTATTAGTATTATGTGGTGCAGCTGTAGCACCAATTCACTTACCGTTCTTGCATTCATGCATTATCTTTGTTGCATATGTTTATGAATTGTTTGTTTATGAATGCAATTGTGTCGTGTAGATTGTGTGGAGTGCAACCCTTACTCGTGTGTGGATTGTTCCTCCGACCGCTACAACCAAGGCAAGTAGATGCTACTTTGTTCATGATATCGTCCTACTATTTTCTATGCATTGTCGTGTATTTTGTAGATGCATGTGTAGGATGATACTATCGCTATGCTATGTCCTATTATGTGGTAGGACCCTCCTTGTAGATGAACCACCGTTGGTAGATGTGCTTAGCCATGCTTGATGAACGGGGGCTGGGTTACATCATTGATACTTGTTTTCTCAAAATATTGCTTTGTGAAAACTAAAACAACTTAATCAATGAACCCCCTGGGTGTGATGGTATTGATAAATTTTGGTGGTTTCATTGCGGAAAGGCACCCAGGTATCAAGAGAAATTGATTGGCTTCTTTATTGTGTAGCTTACGTGTACAACCATGTGCCAATAATGAAATGGGCGGTTGGTTGGACTTAGTAGGTTGTGGTAACTCGAACCCGCGTATCCAGAGATGTAGAATTTTGGTAGGTTGGACCGGTGCGCGTCGGGATTGAGGAGCTACTTCCCGAACAGTCTCTTCTTGGACTTCTCCCTATCATCACCCAAAATGAGAGTGATGGTACGAGCTGGGTAAAGTGTACTAACCTCTCCAGAGTGTATAATCTAATCGATTAGCCGTGTCCCCGGTTATGGACAACTGAGTTGCTTGATATTGATTCCATGACATGTTTCTCGCTCATTCTAATTTCATAATTGTTTTAATATTGTTGGGATAACTTAATTGGGATCTTTTCAAAGAAAATCAAAAACTGTTTATGAAAGTAGGACAAATGTATTTATAAATGCAAGCCAGACACAGCTCCACTTGCCAAATATGAATGTAGTTGTTAGTACTATTGTCTCCATTACTAGCTCTACTTGCCATACATTCCATGTATTGACCCTTCGGGGCTGTTGCGTTTTATGCTGCAGGTTATTCCGATTCTGATTGATCGTTATAGGCCACGGTACTCCACTCGGCACTTGTTCACTTGTGGGCAATTTGAAGATTGGAGGATTTACTTGTTTTTGCTGCTACCTGAACAATTTGAGCTAGCTTTATGCTAAGCTTTTATATTGTAATAATGGTACTCTGGATCTTTGTAGATCATGATACACGGTTATTTTGCTATGATTATCTATCTTACTCTATTGTGGGCCAATGAACCGATCCAGGGATTGGCATGTCACATAGAGGCCACGGTCTTATCAGAACCGGGGTGTCACAGGATGGTATCAGAGCCCGTGTGTCGACTGTAGGATCGTGACCTAGGATTGGATTAGGAAGCAATAGAATTATTAAGCCTATATTTACACTGTCTTTCCTCTTATGCCTTTCACCCTCGTAAATTCTTACCATATGCTATTCTCACACTTTCCTCTTTTACTTGATAGATGGGAGACGTCAGGACTGAGTATGTCACCATGGAGTCACCAAGGCCCTTTGCAAGGCAGTTAGCTCAGCTCTCTCAGTCATTGGGATTGCCACTCCCTATGTTCAAGGGAAGAAGGCTGTACACCTATGGATATGGAGAGGATGCATGGGAGATCACTACCTTCATATTCAGAGATGCCGCCTTGCCAAACCCCGCGCACTTGGTCTACACCAAGATATACTGCAACTGGGGACTTGGAATCAACTTGGCCGTACATGAAGCCCTGTCTCGCTAGTGCCACTATGTCCGACACCTGCTGCCAGCAGATTCACCCTACCGTGATTATGGAAGGCGTGATGAAGAAGGGAACATTGTGATTACCCCGGGCGACAGGAATAACATGCCGCCCCGTCGGAGGCACATAGAGGACATGGAGAGAGAGAATAGAGCTCTAGCAGAGAAGGTGAGGATGTTGAAGGAGATTGCAGACTTTACTAGCAATGGAATGGTAGTCCAAGGACAGGAGATAGACACTTTGCATGAAGCTGTGGGAGTTCTGGAGACTGTCCTGATAGCCAGAGATGAGACCATAGCCCATCTTCATGGTACTGTGCAGGAGAACGCCCAAAACATACAACAGTTGCAAGGGACCGTCCAGGAAAGGGACCAAACCATTGAAGCTATGACAGCCCAGATTGCCGCTCTCCAAGCACAGCTGAATCCACCCTCTGATGATGACAATGGAGATGATGGCAACAATGGGGATGATGATGACAGTGGAGACGATGATGATTACAGTGGAGACGATGATGAGGACAAGGATGACGATGATGGTGGAGGAGATGAAGCTGTTGCTGTTGCAGCTGAGGATGAAGAAGAAGAGGAGGATCCAGAAGAGGTGGAGTTTGAAGTCTCAAGTGATGGTTCAGGAGAGGTGTACACTCCGCCGCCATGGTTGTACCGCGAGCCGAAGCGCCAACGCATGACCGCAAGGACCTACCTCAATCTCTTCAAGAAGTAGATAGAAGTCCACCAGTTAGCCCACATTAGGCGAATTCGTTAGGATTAGTCTCGATCGTTGTGAAGCTTAGTTCGTGTTAGATTAAAAGTGTTTAGTTGCTTATTTGTGTACTCCAATATCCCAGGATTTATTTGTGCGAATTTTAATGAAAGAGTTATGGCAATTTGGTTACTATCTGTGTATTTTTCGCTGCAGTTTTTCTGCTGATACAGTAGTACTGCGCGATTTTTCATATTTTTTTGGTAACTCTGAAAAATCTGAAATAAATTGGGCTGATGCGAAACTCTCTGTGCCATACGCACAAAAATTGGCTAATTTTTCTGACGAGTTTAAGTCAGGCGGAAAAATTCGTGAACGCTGCTGGACTGTTCTGGCAGATTGCTGTTTTGGTTGATTAGATGATCTATTGTTTAGTTAACCATTGCCAACTCTTGCAAAACTATTTCAGTAGTTATATACTGCTAGGATAACACCTGGGATGTTGCTGGACCGCTTGTTTGATGATGTGTTGCTTGCTTGTGACTGTCTGCCATTGTTTGTTGTTGTTTGATCATATGCATGGGTAGAATATTATTATCGTAGTTGATTCTCTCTAAACTTACCTATGCTGAACCGCAGATGCCTCCCCGCCGCCAACCCACTGAGATGGAGCAGCTCATGGCAGCTCAGGCACAGCTGACCCAAGTGATGACCCAGTTCATGGCGAATCAGAACAACAACAATGGAAACAATCAGCCTCAGGGAGATGCTCTCACTAGATTTCTGAGGTTAAGGCCAGCTAAGTTCTCTACTACAACGGAACCAATGGTTGCTCTCGACTGGTTGCGTTCAGTCAACAAGGATTTAGTAACTGTCGGATGCACTGATGCTGAGAAGGTGAGGTTCGCCGCTCACCTACTGGAGGGACCAGCCGCTTCTTGGTGGGACACATTTCAGATCACCCACCCGCTGGATACCGTGACTTGGGCAATGTTTGAGGAAGGTTTTAGGACCAACCACGTGTCTTCAGGAGTTCTGAGCCTGAAGAGGAAGGAGTTCCGCAACTTGCGCCAAACCAATCGCACCGTGGCCGAGTACATTGAGGAGTTCAACAACTTGTCCCGTTATGCACCTGAGGATGTTGACACTGATGCCAAAAGGAGGGAGAGATTCCTGGATGGCCTCAGTGACGAGCTTTCCGTACAGCTACTGGTGGTTTATTGCCCCACTTTCCAGGAGCTTATGGACAAGGCCAGAATCTTGGAAGGGAAGCACAAGCAAGTGGAGAACCGCAAGAGAAAGAACAACAATCACCACTCTGGTTCACACCACAAGACTCGCACTTCATACGATGGATACTCCAAGCATGGAGGAAGTGACCATGGGAGCCATGACCGCCGCGATGGACATCGTCATGACAACCATAGGAGCAGCCACCACAACCACAAGGGAGGACACTCTCACCACTCTGGAGGACACGGTGGACATGACCGCAACCGTGATCGCAACTTCGTGAAGAAGGATCTGAGTGAGGTGACGTGCTTCAAGTGCAAGCAGAAGGGACACTATGCTGACAATTGTCCGGAGAGGAAAGGACTGAAGCCAACCAACGGCGAGAAGGCCACAGTGAACCACATGAATGTGGAGGAGATTCCAGATGAGCCTGACCTTGTGATTGGTAAGTTCCCAATCAACACTTACCCTGCACTTATACTTTTCGATACTGGTGCATCGCATTCATTCATATCAAGGGCATTTGTGGATAAGTATAAGTTACCTACTGAGTCTATGAAAAGGTCTATTAGAGTGAGTTCACCTGGAGGAGATATGATAGCTAGTGCGGGATGCCGCGACTTGACTGTGAGGATTGGAACACACAACTTCATTGCACATCTAGTAGTGTTGGATTCACAGGGATTAGATGTCATTCTGGGTATGGATTGGATGTCTATGCATGGGGGACACATAGATTGTGCACAGCGAGCTATTTCACTCAAAACCCCGGATGGTAAGAGGATTAGATTCAAGTCAGCCGCACGACCAGGAAGGTGTAAGTTGAATTCTCTTAAGGGGGTTAGCATGGATACTGTGCCAGTGATTAGGGATTACCCCGACGTGTTTCCGGAAGAGCTGCCAGGTATGCCACCTGACAGAGATGTAGAGTTTCTTATCGACCTACTACCGGGAACATGACCAATAGCAAAGAAACCATATAAGATGGATGTCGATGAGCTGAAGGAATTGAAGAAACAGTTGAAGGAGCAGCTGGAAAAGGGATTCAATCAGCCTAGTGCGTCGTCATGGGGAGCACCTGTTCTCATTGTGGAGAAGAAAGACAGCACCAAGAGACTAGTGGTAGACTATCGCTCGCTGAATGAAGTAACCATTAAGAACAAGTACCCTCTGCCGAACATAAATGACTTGTTTAATCAACCGGAAGGAGCAAAGGTGTTTAGCAAGATTGATCTTCGATCAGGCTATTTCCAATTGAAGATCCGGGGGGAGGACGTACCAAAAACCGCCTTCACCACTAGGTATGGTTATATGAGTATACAGTTATGTCTTTTGGACTAACAAATGCCCCGGCATACTTCATGACCATGATGAACAAGGTATTTATGGAGTATTTGGACAAGTTCGTGGTGGTGTTTATTGATGACATACTGATATATTCCAAGGATGATGCCGAGCATGAGAAGCATCTGCGACTGATTATGGAGAAGCTGAGAGAACACAAGTTGTATGCCAAATTCAGCAAGTGTGAATTCTGGCTTAACACTGTTGGGTTTCTTGGACACGTAGTGTCAGGAGAAGGAATTGCTGTTGATCCAAACAAAGTGACTGCAGTAACTGAGTGGGAAGCACCCAAGAATGCTGGAGAGATTCGAAGCTTTTTGGGACTTGCTGGATATTACCGGAGGTTCATAGAAAACTTTTCCAAGATTGCTAAGCCGATGACTGAACTTCTGAAGAAGGAGAGGAAGTTTGAATGGTCAGATGTATGTGAAGCCAGCTTTCAGGAACTGAAGCGTCGACTAGTAACTGCGCCTGTTCTGTGTTTACCAGATCTTCAGAAGGATTTCCAAGTGTACTGTGATGCTTCACGACAGGGACTTGGGAGTGTGCTGATGCAAGATGGGAGAGTAGTGTCATATGCCTCGCGACAACTCAAGCACCATGAGCGGAATTACCCCACACACGACTTGGAGTTAGCGTCAGTGGTTCATGCGCTCAAGGTATGGAGGCATTACTTAATGGGAAAACACTGTGATGTGTACACCGACCACAAGAGCCTGAAGTACATATTTACACAGAAGGAACTGAACATGAGACAAAGGAGATGGTTGGAACTTATCAAGGATTATGATACGAATCTACAATACCACCCAGGAAAGGCCAATGTAGTAGCTGATGCTCTGAGCCGGAAGGTTTATGCCAATGGATTGACAATTGGTGAATTGCCTGAGGAATTGTGCAAGAAATTCAAGGACCTTAGACTGGAGGTAGTATCTGAAGGGTACTTAGCAACAATGGAAGTACAACCAACGCTTCAGGACAGAATCAGGAAGCTCAAGTGGGAGACAAAGAGATAGATGAAGTTAAGGAAAAGATGAAGGAAGGTCGAGCAAGGGAATTCCGCGAGGATGAGCAAGGTACCTTGTGGTATGGAGATCGTTTGTGTGTGCCCAACGATCCGGAGTTAAGGAAGTTGATTATGCAGGAAGCTCATGACTCACCGTATTCCATACATCCGGGCAATACGAAGATGTATATGGACCTAAAGGACAGATTCTGGTGGAACAACATGAAAGGAGACATCGCAGAGCATATCGCCCTATGTGATGTATGTAGCCGAGTGAAGGCGGAACACCAGAAACCAGCAGGATTGCTACAGCCATTGCCTATGCCGGATTGGAAGTGGGATAGAGTGGGAATGGACTTTATCACAGGATTGCCCAGGACCAGGTCAGGATATGACTCTATTTGGGTAGTGGTCGACCATTTGACCAAGGTAGCCCACTTTATACCGGTGAAGACGACCTATACGAGTGCAAAGTTGGCCAAGATTTACATGGACAAGATTGTGTGCCTACATGGAGTTCCCAAGAGTATCGTGTCTGATAGAGGCACCCAATTTACCACACACTTCTGGCGCCAGCTGCACGAGTCACTTGGTACTAGATTGGAGTTTAGCACAGCGTTTCACCCACAGACTGATGGACAGACCGAGAGGGTGAATCAGATTTTAGAGGACATGCTAAGAGCTTGCGCCTTGGCTCATGGTTCTAGTTGGGATGAGAATTTGCCGTATGCCGAGTTTTCCTACAACAACAGCTATCAAACCAGCATCAAGACGTCACCATTCGACGTACTGTATGGGAAACGGTGCCGAACACCATTGCTATGGGATGGAGTAGGAGAACGTCAGTTGTTTGGACCTGATTTGATCAAGGACGCTGAGAAGAAGGTCGCCTTGATTAGAGACAGACTGAAGGTAGCACAATCTAGGCAGAAGAGCTACGCTGACGCCAAGCGCAAGGAAGTGGTGTATGAGGTAGGTGATAGAGCATACCTCAGAGTATCGCCGCTTCGTGGAATCAAGAGATTTGGTATTAAGGGTAAGCTGGCACCTCGATTTATTGGACCGTATCGAGTCTTAGCACGCAAAGGAGAGGTTGCTTATCAGTTGGAGTTGCCAGAGGCTCTGTCTGCTGTTCACAACGTGTTCCACGTGTCCCAGCTGAAGAAGTGCCATCCGGAGATGGTGGATACACCATTGAGAGACACTGTACCGCTAGAGGAGGTTCAGCTTGAGAATGATCTAACCTATGAGGAGAAACCGGTCAAGATTCTGGAGACAGCAGAAAGGACTACCCGTACCAAGACAATCAAGTTTTCCAAGGTGCAATGGAGTCACCACACCAAAGAGGAAGCCACTTGGGAGCGTGAAGATGACATCCGAGAGGACTACCCACACCTATTTGCTAGCCGCGCCGAATCTCGAGGACGAGATTCATCTTAAGGGGGTTAGTCTTGTCACATCCCAAATTTTAGATTTGGTCTTGCATATCATTCATAGCATTGCATCATATCTTTCCATGCAAAACCGTCGAGTAGAAAGGTTCGGCGAAATGCCTATTGCAAAACCCTATTTTGTTTCGATCCAAGTTTCCTGCGGGGAGCTCTAGTAAGACTTGCAACAACCGCCCCTGTAGGTTCGAGTTTTCGCTCAAACTTCGACTGAAGGTTGTGCCCCTCGACGATACGAACCCGTAGGCGCGAGAATCGCTCCAATCGGAGTTCGTATGCAAAAGACTCGGACGTTTTAGTAAACCGCCGGAAAACGGTCCGAAAATCCGGACCGATTTCCGAAACAGAGTCCAACCGCGGACCGATTCTGTTTCAGTTTTTTTTCTTTTCTTTTCTCACGCGAGGGACAATTAAAGGAGGGCCCGCTGCCTTGGGTCCCGTGCCCACCGACTCCTCCCACACGCGCACGTCTCCCTGGCGCCGCCATCGTCCCAGGCGTCCGCCGCCGCCGCCGCTTCTCCTCGCCGCCGCCGGCCACCCCTCCGCCGCCGGCCATCGCCGCATCTGTTGCCGGGTTCGCCTCGATCTCCTCTTTCCGTTCCCGTGCTCCGCGTCTCCATCCGCTGCCGCCATCTGCGCCCTGCAGATCGCCGCGTACGCGCGTTATTGCATGTACGCGTACACGCACGTACGCGCGTCGCCTCGCGCGCGCGTTTATTATTTCGGAACCGTAGTTGACGTGTGTACGTACCCGTGCAGGAAAAGTCTCGACGCCGGATCCGATCGCCGTCCGGAGCTCGTCGCACCGTCCGGGGTTCGTTTCGCGACCCGTTTCCGGTAAGACAGCAGCCACCGTCAGATCTCAGATCAGCGGCTTAGATCGTTCGTTGACTGGTCAGCACTCCAGACGTTGACTAGTCAGACGCCCCAGACGTTGACTGGTCAGACGTCCAGTCAGCGTCCAGTCATCAGACACAGTTGACTGGGTCAATTTCGTTAATCACCTTAGTTGACAGATTTCGGTAGGATCTTGTAAATTGCGTAGAAATTCAACCGCTTGCCCAAAAATTGCAAATAAAATATGTACACGTTCAGTGAGTCGTGTAGAATCTCGCTGTAACTTTGGTTCAGACTTTTACGGTCAGGTTTAGTACAGTTTAATCAAATGAGTTAATGGCCTTTTCGGAGTAATAAATTCGTAGTAAAAGTTTTGTAGCTCCAAAAATCGCGTGTGATATGTCCCTGAACTCGTATGAATGAGGGGAATCTCATCGTGAAATAAAAAGATAGGCTTACAGTAAAAACTTCTGCAGTATTTGTCTAATGGCTTTCTGCAGTGTTTTAATTACTCGGGATTTTTTATAAATCCTTTTGAGTAATTCCAATTGGTACTGTTTCTTATCAGCGATGCCTATGCGGTACAATTTTTCCATGATTTTACGAACTGTTTACTACCGGTAGTGAATTATTTAAGTTCTAAGCTCTAGTAGTGATCACTACTTTTGGTTAATAGTTTCCTTTGCGCCAAATCTATTTTCCATGTATTCGGTAGTAATATGTATTAGTATTATGTGGTGCAGCTTTAGCACCAATTCACTTGCCGTTCTTGCATTCATGCATCATCTTTGTTGCATATGTTTGTGAATTGTTTGTTATGAATGCAATTGTGTCGTGTAGATTGTGTGGAGTGCAACCATTGCTCGTGTGTGGATTATTCCTCCGACCGCTACAACCAAGGCAAGTAGATGCTACTTTGTTCATGATATCATCCTACTATTTTCTATGCATTGTCGTGTATTTTGTAGATGCATGTGTAGGATGATACTATCGCTATGCTATGTCCTATTATGTGGTAGGACCCTCCTTGTAGATGAACCACCGTTGGTAGATGTGCTTAGCCATGCTTGATGAACGGGGGCTGGGTTACATCATTGATACTTGTTTTCTCAAAATATTGGTTTGTGAAAACTAAAACAACTTAATCAATGAACCCCCTGGGTGTGATGGTATTGATAAATTTTGGTGGTTTCATTGCGGAAAGGCACCTAGGTATCAAGAGAAATTGATTGGCTTCTTTATTGTGTAGCTTACGTGTACAACCATGTGCCAATAATGAAATGGGCGGTTGGTTGGACTTAGTAGGTTGTGGTAACTCGAACCCGCGTATCCAGAGATGTAGAATTTTGGTAGGTTGGACCGGTGCGTGTCGGGATTGAGAAGCTACTTCCCGAACAGTCTCTTCTTGGACTTCTCCCTATCATCACCTAAAATGAGAGTGATGGCACGAGCTGGGCTGGCCAAGTCACATGGGTAAAGTGTACTAACATCTGCAGAGTGTATAATCTAATCGATTAGCCGTGTCCCCGGTTATGGACAACTGAGTTGCTTGATATTGATTCCATGACATGTTTCTCGCTCATTCTAATTTCATAATTGTTTTAATATTGTTGGAATAACTTAATTGGGATATTTTCAAAGAAAATCAAAAACTGTTTATGAAAGTAGGACAAATGTATTTGTAAATGCAAGCCAGACACAGCTCCACTTGCCAAATATGCATGTAGTTGTTAGTACTATTGTCTCCATTACTAGCTCTACTTGCCATACTTTCCATGTATTGACCCTTCGGGGCTGTTGTGTTTTATGCTGCAGGTTATTCCGATTCTGATTGATCGTTATAGGCCACGGTACTCCACTCGACACTTGTTCACTTGTGGGCAATTTGAAGATTGGAGGATTTACTTGTTTTTGCTGCTACCTGAACAATTTGAGCTAGCTTTATGCTAAGCTTTTATATTGTAATAATGGTACTCTGGATCTTTGTAGATCATGATACACGGTTATTTTGCTATGATTATCTATCTTACTCTATTGTGGGCCAATGAACCGATCCAGGGATTGGCATGTCACATAGAGGCCACGGTCTTATCAGAACCGGGGTGTCACAGTGCGCTGGACCCAATGTCTATCTACTGTGATAACATGGGCGCCATAGCCAATGCGCAAGAACCAAGGTCACACAAGAAGCTGAAGCATATCAAGCTACGTTTTCACGCTATTCGAGAACATATCCAAGATGGGGATATAAAGATTTGCAAAGTACACACATATCTGAATGTGGCGGATCCGTTGACTAAACCTCTCCCGAGGGCAAAACATGACCAGCACCAAACTGCCATGGGTGTTCGGTATATTACCATGTAATCTAGATTAGATGACTCTAGTGCAAGTGGGAGACTGTTGGAGATATGCCCTAGAGGCAATAATAAATGTAGTTATTATTATATCTTTGTGTTTATAATAAATGTTTACATTCATCATATAATAGTATTAACAAGGAAACATTAATACTTGTGTGATTTGTAGACTTAATTTGAAGTCCCTAGTAAAGCCTCTATATAATACTAGCTTGTTGGTTAATAGATGATTGTGGTTTCCCTATCATGAACATGGAGATGTTATTAACAACAAGATCATATCGTTAGGAGAATGATATGATGGACATACTCCTATAGATAAGCGTAGCATAAAGATCAAGTCATTTCAATAGTTCAATTGCTATATGCTTTCTGATACATAGTAACCTAATTCCTTCGACCATGAGATCATGCATATCACCTTTACCAGATAGATGCTTTGATGACATCAAACACCACACCGTAACTGGGTGGCTATAAAGGTGGCATTGAGTGTTTGGAAAGTATTGGTTGAGACACATGGATCAAGAGTGGGATTTGTCCATCCATATGACGGATAGATATACTCTGGGCCCTCTCGGTGGAATGTCATCCGATTAGCTTGCAAGCATGTGACTGGCTCACAAGGGATCACATATCATGGGAACGAGAAAAGAGTACTTATCGGTAACGAGGTTGAACTAGGTATGCAGAGATACCGACGATCATAACCTCGGATAAGTAAAGTATCGTGAGACAAAGGGAAATTGGTATCGTATGTAAGTGGTTCATTCGATCGCAAAGTAATCGTAGAAATATGTGGGAGCCATATGAATTTCCAGATTCCTCTATTGGTTATTGTTCGGAGAAGTGTCTCGATCATGTCCGCATAATTCACGAACCGTAGGGAGACACACTTAAGGATTCGACGTTGTTTGAGTAGTTATGGTATGATGAGAAAGAGACTGAATGTTGTTCGGAGTCTCGGATGGGATCCGGGATATCACGAGGAGATCCGGAATGGTCCGGAGAATAAGATTCATATAAGGAAAGTCCCGTTTCGGAGTTGGGGAATGATTCCGGTGTTTTCATCGGGAATGTTCTAGAAGGTTCCGGAATGTCCGGCACTCCAGTGGGGAAGGGGTACATGAATGTGTCATTGCAAATTGGAATGATTGCATCATGTACTAAGTGTCATCGCTGTTCCAAATCAAGGATTAATTCAAATCCTAGTTTGAAAAGTCAAACGGCTAAATTTGGAAAGAGGAAAAGAGGAGGAAGGTGAAACCGAGTTGGGGAGGGAGTCCCTCCTCCCCAAGCCGGCGCACTCCTCCAAGCCGAGTTGGGGAGGGACTCCTCTCCCTCCCCCTTGGCCGCCGGCCCCTCCACCTATATAAGGAGGGGCAGGGCTCCCTCCTAGCACACACAAGTACCTCTCCTCAAACCCTAGCAGCTGCTGCCCACCATAGCCGCCGCCGCCCCCTAGGGTTTTGCCCTAGCCGCCGACTTGGGGTGCCCCAAACCCTAGCCGCCGGCTCTAGCACCTCCTCCTTGGTGTGTCTAAAACCTAGATCGCCGAGGAGCTCTCTCATACTCCACCATACTCGCTCCGGCTTAAGGCGAAGCCCTGCGAGATCTCCCCTCTACTTCCGGTACCACGCCGTTGTGCTGCCGGAATCGCGAGGAGA
This sequence comes from Avena atlantica, assembly GCA_910589765.1. NCBI lineage: Eukaryota > Viridiplantae > Streptophyta > Magnoliopsida > Poales > Poaceae > Avena > Avena atlantica. The sequence continues at coordinate 51,923,386 of OU342736.1, read as the reverse complement.
GTGCTACAACCTCCGCTGCCTGCTGGAACAAGGGAGAGGAAGGTCTTCGTCGAGTACCGAACGTGTGACCGACTGCGGGAGCGCTGCCGGAACGCAGCGCCGGAAGGATCGTCTACGCGATCTTGAGATCGGGAAGAGTACGACTACATCACCCACGAGAATCCGCTCTCGTTAAACACTTTGGAATCTTCGAGGGTGAGTTATTTCATCGACTCATTGCTACAATCTAGTAGATCGATCTTGGCTTGTTTGTTTGTATGCGGTAGAAAGTTTTTGTTTTCCATGCTACAAAACCCTACAAGATCATGTTTTTCTCTAGGGAGACTTTTAGTCAACGGATCTGCTACATTGAGATACGTATGTACTTTACAAATCTTTATATCTCCATCCTTGACATGCTCGCGGATGGAGTGAAACCGGCGCTTAATATGCTTGGAATGCTTGTGAGACCTTGGCTCTTTGGCATTGGCAATGGCACCATTGTTGTCACAATAGATCACCATTGGGTCCAACGCCTTTGCAACCACACCTAGTTCGGATATGAACTCCTTCATCCAAACTGCTTCCTGAGCCGCTTCTGAAGCAGCAACATATTCGGCCTCCGTTGTTGATCTCGCCACCACAGGTTGTTTGGAGCTCCTACAACAAACCGCTCCGCCATTCATGAGAAATACGTATCCGGATTGAGACTTAGAGTCATCCGGATCGGTGTCAAAGCTAGCGTCGACATAACACTTAGCGACGAGCTCTTCTTCACCTCCGTATACAAGAAACATATCCTTAGTTCTTCGCAAGTACTTAAGGATATTCTTTACCGCTTTCCAGTGTTCTGAACCTGGATCCGATTGGTACCTACTAGTCAAACTAATAGCATGTGCCACATCCGGTCTTGTACATAGCATGGCGTACATTATAGAGCCTATGGCTGAAGCATAGGGGACCTTGTCCATTATCTCTCTTTCTTCCGCCGAAGCCGGACTTTGAGTCTTACTCAATGTCGTGCCTTGTGTCATAGGTAAGAACCCCTTCTTACTATCTTCCATTTTAAACTTCTTTAAAATCTTATCAAGGTATGTACTTTGCGATAGCCCTATTAGGCGCCTAGATCTATCTCTATAGATCTTTATGCCTAATATGTATGAAGCTACACCAAGGTCCTTCATTGAAAATTTGCTGTTTAGATAACTTTTAACTCTGTTTAAAAGATCTATATCATTTCCGATCAATAATATGTCATCCACATATAATATCAGAAATGCCACATTGCTCCCACTCACTTTCTTGTAAATACAAGCTTCTCCATAAGTTTGGACAAATCCAAACTCTTTGATCACCTCATCAAAGCGGAGATTCCAACTCCGTGATGCTTGCTTCAATCCATAGATGGATCGCTGAAGCTTGCACACCTTGTTAGCATCCTTAGGATCGAAAAAACCCTTTGGTTGTATCATATACAACTCTTCTTCAATATTACCATTGAGAAATGCGGTTTTGACATCCATCTGCCATATCTCATAATCGAAATATGCAGCAATTGCTAACATAATCCTAACTGACTTTAGCATCGCTACGGGAGAGAATGTCTCATCGTAGTCAACTCCTTGAATTTGTCGAAATCCCTTTGCGACAAGTTGAGCTTTATAGACGGTTATATTATCATCAGCATCAGTTTTCCTTTTGAAAATCCATTTGTTTTCCACGGCCTTTCGGTCGTGAGGTAAGTCCACCAAGTTCCAAACTTGATTTTCATACATGGATTCCATCTCTGATTTCATGGCTTCTAACCATTTGTTGGAAACCGGGCTCATCATCGCTTCGTCATACGTCACAGGGTCATCATTTTCATCAACCATGAAATTCATGACAGGATTTCCGTACAGCTCGGGAGCTGCACGCGTCCTGCTAGACCTGCGAGGTTTGGTAGTACTCTCTGTCGGAGTTTCATGATCATTATCATTAGTTCCCTCTTCAACAGGTGAAGCCAACTCTGGAACAACTTCCGGTGCTGCGCTACTCGCCATACTTTGAAGAGAAGGTTCCACAACCTCTTCGAGTTCTACCTTCCGACTACTCACACCTTTCGCGAGAAACTCTTTCTCTAGAATGGATCCATTCTTGGCAACAAAAACCTTGCCCTCGGATCTGTGATAGAAGGAATACCCAATAGTTTCCTTAGGGTATCCTATGAAGACGCATTTTTCCGCTTTGGGTTCGAGTTTATCCGGTTGAAGTTTCTTCACATAAACATCGCATGCCCAAACTTTAAGAAATGACAGCTTAGGTTTGTTTCCAAACCACAATTCATATGGTGTCTTTTCAACGGATTTAGATGGTGCCCGATTTAAAGTGAATGCAGCAGTTTCTAGTGCATAGCCCTAAAATGACAACGGCAAGTCCGTTAGAGACATCATAGATCGAACCATATCTAATAAAGTACAATTACGATGTTCCGACACACCATTTCTCTGTGGTGTTCCGGCAGGTGTGAGTGGTGAAACAATTCCACACTCTTTCATGTGAGTGCTAAACACGTAACTAAGATACTCACCTCCACGGTCCGACCGTAGAAATTTGATCTTTCTATTACGATGATTTTCCACTTCATTCTGAAATTCCTTGAACTTTTCAAAGGCTTCAGACTTGTGTTTCATCAAGTAGATATAACCGTATCTACTCAAATCATCTGTGAAAGTAACAAAATAACGATATCCACCTCGCGACGACACACTCATTGGACCACATACATTAGAATGTATGATTTCCAATAAATCTGTCGCCCGTTCCATTGAACCGGAAAACGGCGTTCTAGTCATCTTGCCCATAAGGCATGGATCGCATGTATCAAATGATTCATAATCAAGTGATTCCAAAAGTCCATCCGAATGGAGCTTCTTCATGCGTCTAACGCCAATATGACCTAGACGGCAGTGCCACATATATGCGGATATATCATCATTTAGTTTAATCCTTTTAGCATCAACATTATGAATATGTGTAACATTATTATCGAGATCCAAAAGAAATAAACCATTCATCATCGGTGCATGACCATAAAAGATTTCATTCATATAAATGGAACAACCATTGTTCTCGGATTTAAATGAATAACCACTTCACATCAAACACGATCCAGATACAATGTTCATGCTCAGTGCAGGCACCAGATAACAATTATTCAAGTTTATTACTAATCCCGACGACAAGTGGAGAGGCAGCGTTCCGACGGCGATCACATCAATGCTTGATCCATTGCCGACACGCATCTTGACCTCACCCCTTGCTAGCGGTCGTTTGTTCCGTAGCCCCTGATTCGAGTTAAAAATATTAGCAACTGAACCGGTATCAAATACCCAGGTGCTACTGCGAGCACTAGTCAAGTACACATCAATAACATGTATATCATATATACCTTTGTTTGCCTTGCCGGCCTTCTTGTCTGCCAAATACTTGGGGCAGTTGCGCTTCCATTGGCCAGTCCCCTTACAATAGTAGCACTCGGTATCAGACTTAGGTCCAACTCGGGGTTTCTTTTCAGGCACGGCAACAGGCTTGCCGCCCTTACTTCCCTTTTGTTTTCCCTTCTTGTCTTTCTTGAAACCAGTGTTCCTATTGATCATCAACACTTGATGTTCCTTTTTGATCTCCACTTCTTCAGTTTTAAGCATTGACAGAAGCTCGGGGAGAGACTTCTTCATGCCTTGCATATTATAGTTCATCACGAAGCTCTTATAGCTAGGTGGCAGAAACTGCAGAACACGATGGATACCTAAGTCAATGGGAATCGATATTCCCAAGGACACAAGCTTATCGGCGTAACCCGACATCTTGAGTACATGCTCACTAACGGAGATGTGCTCTTCCATCATGCAGCTAAAGAACTTTTCTGAAGCGTTGTAGCTCTCTACAGCAGCATGTGTGTCGAAAATCATTTTCAACTCACCCATTGTATCAAAATCATTGCCGTTTTTGAAACGCTTTCGAAGTTCCGGCTCTAGCCCATACAATATGCCGCAATGAACTAAGTTGTGGTCCTCCTGACGAGTCTGATAGACATTCTTCTCCTCGTCAGGGGCATGCTCAAAAGGTGGGGGGCCTAACGACGCTTCTAGCACATATTGGTTTTGTGCAGCAGAGAGGAGAATCCTCAAATTCATGGCCCATTCGGTAAAGTTGCTACCGTTCGTTGCAAGTTTCTCTTTCTCCATGAACACATTGAAATTAAAAGCAGGTGGTGCCATCTACAACAGAATTTGTAAAGTTTAGACTAAGTGTATGATAGATTGGGTTCAACTAATCCATATTACGAATGAACTCCCACTCAAAAACGACATCCCTCGTGCCTTTTTGGTGATTACATGAACCAAATCCACTACACCAAGTCCGATCATCACGTGAGTCGTTGTAGCTTCAAAGGCGAGCATCAAATGGGCATCATATCTACTATATGACTCATGCTTAAACTTTCGGTCCGTGTTCCAAGGCCATGTCTATACATGCTAGGCTCGCCAAGTTAGAACCTTAGTATTCGCGTGTTTAACTGTTTTACACCCGAAATATGGTCGTGGATCCAAGAACACCCGATCATCACGTGATGTCTTGGAACGACAAAAACATAATCTGTGCATACTAAAGGAAGAACACATTCTTATATTGATATTTAAATGAGGGATCATCTTATTATGATAACAAAGCGCTAAACAAGCAATATAAGATGCAATCAATCATCACATGTTTATTAGTGAAATGATATGGTTCCCGCATATGATGTCTATCATGTGCACCGTGGTATGATCACTATCATACCTATATGTGTAAGTCCAAGGTCTATGGACATTACACGTTATGTATGTTGTAAGAGTATCATCTCATACTTCTACTTACAACATCACCATATCATAACACTATCCCAGCAACAATCTAAACTAGACGCCTCTAATTTATCCATTGCAAGTTTTACGTGGCTTAGGGCTTTTGAGATAGAACCATTCTTACCTACGAACATGAACCACAACGAGGATAACCAAATTGTTGACAACTCGTTGCAAAATAGATATTGACTATAGTAGGAGAGACAGACACCCGCTAGCCACTTAGGCAAACTAGTTGCATGTCAAGCGTGAAACAGGTCTCATGTGCGAGGACATGTAAAGTTTGTTCGGGCCGCTTCATCCCACTATGCCACCTATATCCAAAATTACAACTAAGGAGCAACAACATGATCATCATCGCCCACATACTCATATGTGTACTACCCGTGTAAAGTATCTACGCATAGATACGGCTCTGATACCACTGTAGGGTTCGCAGCATAGAAAACAAAAAATTTCCTACGATGGGAACTATGTACCAAGATCTATCTACTAGATACAAACAACGGGCGGATGTATATCCGTAGAGAACATACCCTTGAAGACCGAAAAAGCTTAACGAATTCAACTTGTGGTTGATGTAGACGATCTCTTGCCGATCTCAAGATCGACAGGAAGTCCTAGCGCCGCAAAGCAGCAGCGCATCCGTGCTCGCACACACGTACAAGACACCGGGCAACCTCCGCCTCCTCGCTCCAGCGGGAATAGCCACCGGGAACATGTATCTCGCTAGTCCGAGACCATGGGGGATAAATTCTAGAGGGGGAGAGAGATCCTTCACGAGGAGGTGTGAGAGACAAGTGAGAGGACGGGCTCCTTTTATAGGAGGAGGGGGGCACCCAAGGGGTTGGCCGCCGGCCATGGGGGCTGCCCCCTCCCCTCCTTCATTCATGTGGGTGGACACTCCACTCACAAAATGGCCCTTCAATTTTCTCCACTCAAAAATCCACTCAAATTCCCATTAAATTTCCACCAAATTTAATGCAAACTCTCATTAAATAAAACTCTTTTATTTTATTCAGAATTTTGTCAATTACTTTAATTACAAACATTCAAAAATAACCCCTTGCTAGAATTCCATTTCACATGCATAACCTCTTTATGCAATTTCACCCGAAAACCTGTTTCGGTATCTAGTGAAATAAATTCCTGCGCTTGTTTATTCTTTCGACATGAAACATTTGCTCCAACTGAATGCCAATATCCCTTAAGTGTGTCACCCTACGATTCAGGAATAATGCGGACATGATCGAGACCCTTCTCCGATCAATAATCAGTAGCGGGACCTGGAGACCCATACTGACTCCCACACATTCAACAATGACTTTTCCTGTGATCGTCGGAACCTTTTATGCTTGTATCTTAATCCCTTTGTTTCACGATATATTACATGTCCAAGATTCGATCATCGGTATCTCCATACCTAGTTTGATCTCGTTACTGACATGCACTCTTTTCTCGTTCCCGTGATATAACATTCTAGTGATCAAATCACTTGCTTGCAAGCTAACCAATGTGATATCACCGAGAGGGCCTAGAGCATATCTATCCGTCATCGGGATGAACAAATTCCACTCTTGATCCATGATTCTCAACATAACACTTTTGTAGCTTTGAAGCCATCTTTATAATCACCCAGTTACGGAGTGACGTTTGATGTCAACAAGAAACTCTTCCGGTGTTAGTGATTGGCATGATCTCATGGTCTAAGGATTAGGATTACTTTGTAGTTTGTTTATAGCAATATAAACTCAATGACTTTGATCGTAATGGTATACTTCGGATGAATGTTCATCACACCATTACACTAATGTTGTGATCTCGTAATTAACAACATCCAATGTCTATGATCAGGAAACTGTTATCATCTTGTTAATCAACGAACTAGTTTATGAGAGAGGCATAACTAGGAACTTCCTGTTTTTTTATTAAACACATGTATTAACGTTTCCGTATTAATACAATTATAGCATACAAAATAAACATCTATCATATACTTGGAATACACATAATAAACATTTTATTATTGCCTCTCAGGGCATATTCCCTTCATAAACAAATATTAAATAAAATTATACAAATTGGAATCACCAATTTAGGATCTATAAATAAAAAGCAATGTATTTTATGAGATAAAGAAATAAATAAATAAATAAATAAATAAATAAGGACTAATTAAAAGCCAAATTAAATCTTGGCCAATTAAATGGAATGAAAAGTTATTTAATAATAAAAGGAGTAAAAGGTTATTTAAATAAAATCATAAGGATTGAACAATATCTAATTTTATTTAAATAAAGACAATATGCCTAAACCAAATAATAAATCCTAATAAAATTATTTAGGAGGCAATTTAAATCTTGAATCAAATCCATAACAAATGGAACAAAGTAATTCAAATCCAAATAAAATAAAGGGATAAAGAATAATCAAATAAAAACATATGGGACTAAACCACATTCAAATTATTTAAATGGAGACAAATCCCTAATGTAAATAATCATTAAATCATGAGAAAATAATAAATAGGAATTTACCAAAGTGGATTAAGAAGTTATCTAATTAACTTAAAATAATTATTTGAATAAAATTTATATGGGATTAAAACCTTATTTGATTTTACTTGAATAAAGACAATTGCCCAATTTAAATGATTAATCCTATTAAAATATTTTAAATAATAATTCAAGTGAATTATTTGCACTATGGAATAAATAAAACCTACTGAAAAAGGTTTGGTGAAAATTAGAATTCAAAAAAGACTTTGAAAATATAACTAAAATCTTATTTGAATAAAGGCAAATGTCTATTATAAATAAATAATAAACCATAAATGAATAAAAGAATTATCCTAAAATGGACTTTAAAAATGCATAAGCAAACAGATTAAAAACCTACTAAATATTTGGAAAAGATTTGAAAAGAAATCTGAGTTCAAATGGGTGTTTAAATTTGAAAACAGAAAATGAAATTAGAAAAAAGAAACAGAGAAGAAAAAAAGGGAAAGAAGCAGACCCAACCCATCAAAGCCACAGGCCCAACTAGCCAGTCCACTTCTTCTCTCCCCGCAGAAAACGTTTCGCACCGCAGCACGCACCCGCGCAGCCACTGACTACGCGACCCCACACGCACACCCTCTCTCTCGCTGACGACGCAGCCCCACCTCCAGCTCATCATCATCAACCTCGCAACGACCGTTCCCGCTCGCACCTCGCCGTTTCTGCCACGGTTAATTCTTGTAAATTCGTGTGAATGCGTGATCAATCCTCGCTGGTGACCACGCCCTCTTAAACGCCCACGTCCCCTCTCCCTTCCCCCCATACACCACTCCCTCTCTGCCCCTAGGCTGCCCGAATTGCTCGTGGCAACGCTACTGACTCCGGCGAGCTTTTCGCCCAATTCCGGCAACGCCTCACCGTATCCTACCTCCTTGTGCACGCGAGCTCACTCCCCCGTACCTTGTGCATGTACCAGTGGTACCATCTAGCCCCCATGCACTTCGGAGCATCGGCAAGGACAACAACTTACTATCGATGGTGTCTGCCTCAACTCCGGTGACCCTTCCCCGGTAACTCTGTCCTCCTCTCTCTCTCTCTCTCTCTCTCTCTCTCTCTCTCGATGACGCACACATGTTCACCACACTCGCCCGCGTCTAACGCCTCTTTCCAATCGTCTTCCCGTGATGTGCAGCCTCGCCTTCGTGTAGACCAGAGCGTGCCCGACGCCGCCGTGAACTCCGACGAGCAATTGACGGTGACTTCGTGTGCCCCTAAACGAACAAAAACCACATCGAGCTTATCCTCATCACAACAAGTCTGGTAAACCCCTTCTCCCTCTCCCGCTCTTCATAATTCATTGGCAAGGCCACCGCCAGAGCGCTCCGTTGCTCGCCACCATCGCAGCGCCGCCCATCCTTGGTCAAGCTGCTAGGAGCCGTTAGATCTTGATACTGTGTACGCGATAGAATCTTAAACCGAAGAGGTATGCGTCGCTCTGTGCCGCACGATTAACTTTAAATCCAACGAACCATAGCACTCGATCCAGCCGAACTGGTACACGCCAGTTAGGTTAAGACACGTGGCCTGGTTTGTTTTAAAAACAGAAATTTGATCTATTAGATGATAGGATTTGTAAAATTCATAACTTTTAATCTACACGTCCAAATTTTGAAAACTTTATATCAATGGAATCAGCAAAAAGAATAATTTCCAACCATGCCCTTTTTTAGTGATTTGCTTCTGTAAAATTGGTTGTTTTTGTAGAAACATGTGTAGGCATATTTTGAGTATAAAATTTATTCTAGAAATGATTTTTGGGTAACATCTTTTGCCAATGATTTGTTTTGAACCCACTGACCATAAAAAACAACTTTTAGATTTAAAATTATATTTTGTGATGCTAAAGAATAAATCTTTGAATAAAAGAATTTCTAGTTAAATAAAAATGTTGATTATGGTTTAAAAATGAGCTAGGACTTGCATGGAATTTTTACTAAGTATTCTATGCCATGGGAAATCCTAGTAGATGATGCCTTAGTAGAATTTTCCTAAGTTAATATCCCTACTACTATCATGCTTAGCTTAGCTAGTAGAAAGCAAGGGTGGATTATATTCATGCTATGAAATATTTCCAAGTCCATGACTTGTGTTTTTGTTTAATAAAACAAATATGTGAATGAATCACCTGGGTGGAATGGTGAGAATGGTTTGTGTTGAGTGGTTACTCAGGGCCCATTTCAATGGACTACCCTGGTGTATCACACTTGTGGAATGCCACCCAGGAACAAAGAGATTTGAGATGTCAAATGTTGAGAAGCTTCAAGTGCAGCCACTTGGCAATATGGGCTCTGCCTGGATCATATAGGTTGCAATAACTTAGTCAGATGGACAGTTGGTGGTAGGGGGTGATAGGTTTGTGAACGCATCCATTATGGTCTAAGGGAAGGCTTCTGAAAGATCCTGTCTCGATGCATGTCGAGTCTTGTGGGGAAAGTGAACCACCTCTCGAGAAGGAAGAATCTAAGTACTTAGTCGTGTCCCCGGCAATGGACAATTTGAGCATCAAGACATGGAAGCTATCAAGAATCTCCTCATCCCAATTTTCTAAGTTAAAAACTTGTGGGTGAACAAGGGTTAAAGGATCTTCAATCTTTGATTGGTAGATGCCTTGGGTGATTTTGACAAACAAAAACTTAGTGTTTTCAAATGATAAGGAAAATCTATTTTGAGAAAAGCAAGCCTAATCTCCACTTAGCCAAATGCATATAGATGATAGGTACCACTATTCTACCATAGTATGACTTGCCAATACAATTCAAATGTATTGACCCTTGTGGCTGTAACTTATTATGTTGCAGGTTTGTTTGATGTTAGGGAAGTGTGTTGAATAGGATTACAAGTCTACAACCAACATGATTGCCTGTGGCACTTTGAAGATGAAGGACTCCATGCTATATAGTTATTTCTGCTGCATTGTAATGAGATAGCCGAATGAGCTATGTAAGATGTAATGAATTATTTTTTTCCTGGTTATAAAGTTGTACTATGACCTTTGTTTCTTGATATTACATCTTAAACTATAGATGCTAGATATTGATCTAGGGACTAGCATTGTAAACATAGGGATCTCTCCCTTATCAGGTTGGGACCTCTACAAAAATATTGGTACTTCTTCTAAGAGAAACAAAAATAAATATAAACAGTTGTAGAATCTTCTGAACCTGTTATAGACCCTAATAGTATACATGTCTCTAATGCTGAAACTGAAAGTGGTAATGATAAAAATGATGCTCCTGATAAGGAAGAAATTTAAGAGGAACCTAAGAGGCACACTAAGAACACTAAGGACACTAAGGAAGATTTTGTTGCTAACAAACATGGTAGTGAAAGAGAACCTTGGGTTCGAAAACAAATGCCTTTCCCTGACAAGAAACACAAGTCAAAGGAAGACGAAAACTATAACAAGTTTTGTGAGTGGATGAAACCTTTATTTTTGCAAATACCTTTGACTGATGTTATTAAATTGCCTCCTTATTCAAAGTATATGAAGGATATTATCTCTAATAAAAGGAAGATTCCTAATGAGGAAATTTCTACTTTGCTTGCTAATTATTCCTTCAATGGTAAGGTTCCAAAGAAACTTGGGGATCCATGGATTCCAACTATTCCTTGCTCTATTAAGAATAATTATGGTAGAACTGCTTCGTGTGATTTGGGAGGAGGAGTTTGTGTTATGCCTTTTTCTCTCTACAAGAGACTTCAACTGGAAAAATTGATACCAATTGATATATCTTTGCAAATGGCTGATAAGTTTACTACTATTCCTGTTGGTATATGTGAGGATGTTCCTGTTCAAGTGGCTCATAATTGTTTGATATTAACTGACTTTGGTGTGCTTGAAATGCCTGAAGATGATAATATGTCTATTATTCTTAGGAGACCTTTTCTTAATAATGCAGGTGCTGTCATTAATTGTAATCAAGGAAAGGTAACTTCTAATGTTAATGACAAGGAGCATACTATTTATTTCCCCAAGAAAATTTATAAGACTTATGGCCTAAATTCAATTGAAAATATTGAAGGCATCAAAGTTGGAGAAATATATTGTCCCATACCACAAGAAAATTATGAAACTATTATGATTGGGACTATTGCTATCAGGATTGAGGTAACATAATCATTTAGTGAAATGCAAAGTTTTGTTTCATATAAAATTGTTTTGGTAACAAGACTTGATCAACCTTGTTAACAAAGGGATTTTAATAAACAAAACAATGTTTTCACCATGATTACCCTTACTCACCTTTACTTTCTCTACACCAATCTTTGCTCTTCACCTTGTTCGTCTTAGTTTTTCTATTTGCTTGCTTTATTATAGTGTCTTAGAAGTTCTGTAGTTTTAGTTTTGGTTTGCTTTTGCATCTTCCCAAAATATTTTTCTGCGAGAAAATCAGTTTTCATTACCTGTAAATTGCTCAAACATAAAGTTTCCCGAAAAATTCTAGAAAATTCATATTAAATTTTTATGCCTAAAATGGGGTAGAGAGGCACCTGGAGTGACCCAGGGGGCCCACTAGGCAGGCACACCCCCTGGTGGTACGACCAGACCAGGGGCGCCCAGCCCTGGTGTGGGCCACCCCTGGCCCTCCACTTACTCTCTCAGCTGCCACTCCACTCTCTCTCCCGAGAAAACACCGAAAAATTTCTCAAAGCTCAAGTTCTTGCTATTCTTGCTCGTGATTTTCGATCTCCTTGCTCATCCCATCTTAGCTGCTGATTTTTGGAGGGATTACTCTCCGGTATGTGCCTCCCCTCTTGTCCAATTAGATTTTTGATTGGTGGATTATATCTTGAGTATTTTGCTACTGTAGGTGACAGTTTATATGAGTTTGCATGCTTGTTCTATGCATAGAAAATTCATTTTGATGCATGTTTAGCCCTCTTGCAAGTCCCTATAGTAGTTCCCCATCACTTATTAGCTTTGGAATCATTTGGTTTGATGTTTGTCTAAAAAATTCAGAAAAGAAGATGTGTGAATACCAACTGAATCAACATGAATTAAGGGTACCTGAGATTATGAAAGTCCACCGTGAGGAGGAAGTTTTCCCTTATATTTATCCATGCCCCGAATTCATGAGAGCTGCAGGGATTCTTCAAGATTTCCAGACTCTAATTTCTAATGCAGGGTTGGAGCATTTTGTTGGAGATGAACCTTACCAATATGTGAAAATGACTATGTCTATGTGTAGAGGTTCCAATCTTTAAAAAGATAGAGCCCCCTGTGTTTACAATGCTAGTCCCTGGATCAATAGCTAGCATCCACAGTTAAGATGTAATATCAAGAAACAAAGGTCATAATATAACTTTATAACCAGGAATAACATAATTTTATTACATCATTACATAACTCATTTGGCTATTACATTACATTGCAGCGGAATAACTATAAGTATGGGTCCTTCATCTTCAAAGTGCCACAGGCAGATGTTGGTTGTAGACTTTGTAATCCTAAACAATCAATCTTCTCTAAAACAAACAAACCTGCAACATACAAGTTACAGCGGCAAAGGGTCAATACATTTGAATTGTATTGGCAAGTGATACTATAATAGTATAGTGGAGTCTATCATCTATATGCATTTGGCTAAGTGGAGTTGAGGCTTGCATTGCTCAAAATAGATTTTTCCTTAACATTTGAAAATACTAAGTTTTTGCTTTGACAAAATCATTTTTCTCAACCAAAGATTGAAGATCCTTTACCAGGCATCTCTCAATCAAAGATTGAAGATTTCAAACAACCCTTGTTCAAACCACAAGATTTTAACTTAGAAATTGGAATGATGAGATTCTTGATTGGTTCCATGTCTTGATGCTCAAATTGTCCTTTACCAGGGACATGGCTAAGTACTTAGATTTTACACTCTGCAGAGGTGGTGCACTTTCCCCACAAGACTTGGTTTCCCAAGACAAGATCTTTCAGAAGCCTTCCCTTAGACCAAAATGGACGCGCTCCAACCTATCAAACACTACCACCCACTGTCCATATGGCTAAGTTCTTGCAACCTATATGATCATGGCAGAGCCCATATTGCCAAGTGGTTGCACTTGAAGCTTCTCAACATTTGACATCTCAAATCTCTTTGTTCCTGGGTGGCATACCACAAGTAAGATACACAAGCCAAGTCCATGGCCTTGTGTAACCACTCAACATAAACCAATCCTTCCATTCCACCCAGGGGATTCATTGACTTAGTGGTTTTATTAAACAAAAACATAAGTCCTCAGACTTAGAGATTTTTCCATAGTGTGAATATATTTTCCACCCATGTTTTCTATTAGCTAGGCTAAGCTTGATAGTAGTAGGAATCTTAACTTAGGAAAATCCTACTAAGGATTCATCTACTAGGTTTTCTTATAGCAAGGTCTATACTTAGCAAAATCCATGCAAGTTTTACATAGCAAAATCACTAATGCATAGTGAAAGTAATGGGACAAAAGTATGAAGCATCACTTGCCTTTTTGGTAGGGAATGGTGGTTCACTCCTTGATCTTGCTAGTCTCACACTTCACTACAAGTCAATCAAGCAAACACAAATTCAATTCACATTCCAAACCAAAGTCAAACAAACAATTTTTCACACACAAGTAATGGAATCTAAGTCATGCATAAGCATGAAAAGGTTGGTTCTATTGCAAGGATGGCCTCCACTAGGATTGTAAACTTTGTAAGTTCCAATTTGGTCATTTACCAAAATGGCAAAGTCATTTGCAAATGGGTTTTATCCATAAATCATTTTCAAATCCTTTCATCATTTTATGTGGTGAAAAACATTTTTCTCAATACCACAACCTTAAGTGGTTTCACCAACTAAGTTGTTGTTTCTTAAAACTTAGTGTTTTGGTCAGTAGGTTTGGTCCAAAACATTTCCTCCAAAGTTTTTACTCAAAACCATTTTCATAACAAAACAATAGTTTTATTTGGCTAGAAATGGACTAAACTAATTAATCCATTCTAAACTTTTCCAAATTCATTTTCCAAACCATGGGTTGGTTCCTAGGGTTAGTAAGGCCACAACAAACCATTTTGCAAAAGTTTTAACCCTAAAATAATTTTTAAAGAATTTTTCTAATCTAAACAAGCACACAAATGAATCTGCAAAAATAAGCAATCTAACAGATACTATTTGCTAAACCAAGGGCATGGTTGGCTAGGGTTTGTTCCACTGAATCCATTGATATAAAATTTGTAATTTTTGGACGTGTGGTTTGAAAGTTACAAGGGTTTGAAAATGGCATCAAAATCTGATTTCAAATTCTATTCTAAATCATCTAGTGACACGCGTCCTATTCTCATTCGTCTGTACCGCTTCGCTCGGATCGCACAGCTGCGGCCGTTGGATTTAAGTTGGATCGTGCGGCACAGAGGCGAGCGTACCCCTTCGTTCTCATTCTAATATCATCCGTCAGATCTAGATCCTGTGGACCATATTGCCTGGACCATTTGACAGCGGCGCTGGCGGCGGCAGGTGGCGGCGCGTGGTCAGTCGGCGACGGATTTGGCGATGCAGGAAGCGAGGAGGAGAGGGAGGAGACTCACCGAGTTCGCCGAGGCGTGGGGGTGCTCGAGGTGCTTCCCGTTTGTCTAGGGGCGCGCTGGAGCTACGGGGATTCTTCGCCGGAGTTTCTACTGGCGACGACACACTCTGGCGTCGTCGGGGACGTCGCTACAGGACACGAAAGAGCGAAGCAATGAATCCGTTAGAAGCGCGCGAGAGAGGTGAGTGTAGGAGGGTCATCCCGAGATGGAGGGGAAGTCGTGGCTTACAGGGAGGCATCGCCGGAGCTGAAGCAGACGGCGGCGCTTGCGCGGTGATGACGTTGTCAACGAAGCAGAGCTCGCGCCGATGAACGTGCAGTACTGGGAGGTGCGCCAGAGGCCAGAGAGTCCGCTGGTATGCGTCAGGGATCAAGGGGCGGCGGGGAATGGCCGGAATTGTCGCCGGAGTGCGTCAGAGGCAGTGGCGGTGTTGAGAAAAATTGGAGCAGCCTGTGGGCGATCTGGTGCGAGAGAGAGAGGTGAATTGGAGAGAAGGGTCAGGCGACTATGAGGGCACATTCGAGGGCGAGGTTTATTCCTGCATTGAAGCGGATTAAAGCGTGGAATTTATGTCTGGCAACGGCAGCGAGGAGAGGGCGTGGTCGTCGCAGGGGTTGAAGACGATGGCTAGCGAAGTGGTGCCGTTGCGTCAGTGGGAAAAGGAGTGAGGGGGAGGTCCACCGGTCAGTGACTTAGCGGGTTGCTTCTGCGGTGAAGAAAAATGTTTCGGGGGCGTGGGAACAGGTGGGCTAGGTGGGCTGTTGGGTTGGAGCTGGGCCAGATGGGCTGGGTCGAATTGTTCTTATTTTTTTCTTTCTGATTGATTTATCTTTTTCCATTTCTATTTACTGATTTGAATTTCAAACGAACAATCCAATCAACCAAATCAATTCAAACAAACATCACACTTCACAACTTTTGAACTTGGTTCTGTTCAGTAGCATAATCCAAAATTCCATAATAAAAATAATATTTTTATTCATTTTTAGGATCCATTCATTAATTAAATAAAATGGACCTTTAGTTATTTAATCAAATAGGGTTTGATTTATTTAATAAAAAATTCTTTTGAAATCCAAATACTTTCAAAACCAAATCAGTAGGTATTAATTGAAAGTAAAGAATACTTGGAAAGCTTGTTTAAAACAAAATAACATTTTTGCTATAGGGTCCATTAATAATTAAATAAAATGGACCTTAGTTAATAATTCAAATAGGATTTGTTTTATTAAAAACTTTATTTTGAAATCTAAAATAAAGCCAAAACACTTCAGTAGGTTTTATTTGAGAATATAAAATACTTAGAAAACTTATTTAAAATAATTTAATAAGTTTTGATGTTTTAATTAAAATGGTAAAACCTTTTATTTAAATAAAATTTGGATATTAATTCCTTATTATTTTATTTAAATAAACCTTTGCTATTTTTATTCAAAACAAAATGTTTTAATTCAAAAGCTTGGCCAAGGTTTAATTTGGCTTTATGAAATAATCTTTATTCATAAAACTTCTATTTCTTTTGAAAACCAAATCTTTTTACTTAAAAGATCCAAAATAGTAGTTCCAAAATATTTTATTTTCTTTTAACAAATGTTTACTCTTTTAAATTTCTTTAGGATTCCCTTTGATCCAAATTGGTTTGAGGTTCCATTTGAATTCAAAAAGTTTCTTCTGGCCCTGAAAATCAAACAGAATTTTATTGTATTCATTTATTTTTCACATAACAAGATTTGGAAAATCTTGGGATGACACTATGGTGCAGGATTTTAGATTTATTTGGTCTTTGCCAAACCCCATGGTTCATTACAAAATTTACAATGTGGCTATCAATCTCCCTTTTGATGATTTTTGTACAGCTATGAAGGTGCCACAGAGGGGTTCATGTGAGAAGATTAGGGAGAGGCCCACACCACTCATGGACTTATATGCGAAGATTTTCCAAGGAAACAACTTCTCAAAGGAGAGTGGTAAAATTCGTAATATTCATCTCCCATCTATTCGATATTTTCCTATTTCATTGCCAAGTGTGTTCTTGCTAGGAAGACTTCTAGTAAATTATCTTCTTATGATATAGCTTTTATCTCAGCTGGTTTGAATCGGGATAGGACTTATAACTTGGGTGCTTTGATAGCTTTCCGTCTTGCTGCTAACCACGAGAAAGGTGGAATTTGTGGAGTCCTCATTGCCTATTGTTTATTAGCTTTGCATGGTTTAGCGCCTCTTCATTTAGACTTGCAGTTTCCCATAGAGAGGCTTGATTTTAATACCATGATACAACATAAATTTGTTTCTTATTGGGCTAGTTTGAGCGATTTATCTGATGAAATAACCTTTCAAGAAGGGATGGAAAGGGGGTAAGTCTGAGCAAGTAGTCCCTTTGCCTACACCTGGTTTGTTTAACCTTGATACAAGGAAAGGATGGTCACTCACGGAGGAATAACTCGACACATACATGGCAGAGCTCTCCCAGCAAGAGGAGAATGTTGGAGAGGAAGCCGAAGATAATTCGGTTCAGCCCTCCAACACGTTGGAGTCTTCATACCAGCAGCCCACTTATGATTGGGGCGCTTCTTCTTCTTCTTCATGAGAGCATGATTATGATCATTCTTATGATGATCCACCGGCTTGGAGTTACTACTCGCGTTTTGATTGAGCTCCACTTAGGACAAAAGCCTAAGATTGGGGGCAGGTATACCGCCATCACACTCATCTACATATCATGTTTCGTCGGTACTTTGCTTATCCGTGTTTCACTTTCTTTTTAGTTTTTGTTTCTGCTTTCCAAAACACAAAAAACCAAAAATATTTTTGTTTCTCTTCAATTGCTTCTTTTCCCTTTTTAGCTTTGGTTTGTTCTAAGAAAAATCCAAAAATATTTTGCTTTGTTTGCTTTTGCCTTCGGCGCTTGCTTTAAAATTCAAAAACCCAAAAATATTTTTTGTTCTTCTATGGTTTTGTAAAGTTTGTTGCAGGGTTCAGCGATCCTCAGTGACTCCTTTGGAGTTTGGTTTTATATTATTATTCAAGCCACACAAGTGAAAGGCAATGATGATTTATGACAACTCGAGGTGTGGTAAGAGGCTGGTATGAACTCTATTTGTTTTCATTTTTGTACATATACTCATCATTGTGGGCTTGCTTAGTCTGTTCATGTAGGGTGTAAGTTATTTAATGGATGCTTAATAGTTCTTGCTCTCTTGTGATTAGTTAAAACCTGCTAATAGTTTGTAGCGTGTCATATAAATATTTGCTTACATTGCTCTATTCATAACTTGGTATGACATTGTGGTATCCTCCTCTGAATATTTCATTTGAATTGACTTGGCACATGCTCACGCATGCATATGACTGAACAAAAGTCAGTTAAGCCTAGATGATTTATTTTTCCTCATAGTTCTTGTGTAACTTTTATGCCATAATTAATTTTGTTTTGTTGCAAGCATGATTATGACAGTTACTCCTCTCTCGATTGTCGCTCCCTTTCTTTTGCCAGCCTTCACTTGCACTGAGTATGAGCTCTATTCATGCATCCAAATCCCCAAAACCAAAATTGTCAAAACGTGTCCACCATATCTACCTATTAGCATCATTGCTATTCCGTGCATATTTATTATGACTAGTTTTCTTCTAAATAAAATGTTCGCTTGTTATGAGAAAGTTAGTTAGTAAAGCTCTCACGAACTTGATGGCACACTTTATTTTTCTTGTGCTTAATAAACCTGAACCATTGTGACGATCTATGTAGTTATATGCTTGCAAATTATAGGCTAGGAGTTAGCAGAACCATGCTGTCATGGGGAACACTTTCAACACCTGTACACATTATCCAGTTGATATCATGATCTTTTGTTTGCGGATGTCGACAGTGTGAAATAAAAGGGGAGCTTGTAAGTCCACGGAGTTATGTATATGTGTTAGAGAAACGCCTAGGCGGCTAGACTAAGCCATGCCTAATCATGGTGGAAACTTGAAGCATAACGATACTGAGCAATCCGTGAAGCATCCTCAATAAAAACTGATGCAAATAACAATAAAAAGATCACTGAGATGGTCATTATCTGTTGCCTTGTCATTTTGATATGGGATAGCTCATGTGCATGGGTCAAGGGGTACGCCGTTGGCGGTTCTCTATGATACACATACACTTACAATGACAAGAACTTACTAGTGACTAAAGTTGAGTAGCATGAGGAACGGCGCTCGTACTCAAGGGACATGAGATTTCCAGTTTATGATCTGTCAAGCATATAACTCGCAGTTGACCTCACTTTAACCTTAACCATTTTAAAGATGCTTATGATAGGGGCTATGAGAGCTCAAAGCTAATGAGTACCATCAGCATTTGGAAACCTTTCAAACTTTTCAAAACCTTTCACTCCTTTGTCGAGTTACCATTTATTTTATGAGCACCTTCTAGAGAGCATAGGTGTCATTCTTTAGTGTAATGTGCTTGTCCCAAAACACAGTTAATTGTGACATAACTTTGATGCTTGTATCTTTGATATTTTTACTTATAGTATTCACTTGAACTTCAGAGGTGCCTTGGAATTTATGTTTTGCTCCACAATCAAAGGCCAGCGAGATACCACTTTATCATACCTTCTTACGAGCATTACAATGTTTATTATTCTTATGTTTCATGTTACTTATTATTATTCTGTTGGAATATCTTCATAGTTTGCATGACTATTAGGTAGACTTAGTTGCATACTCCTTATTATGAATTGCCTAAGTATTTGATCATATGCTGAGAATATATACATCTTATGAAGCAAATGTGTTCTCGGAAGTTTCTTTTATCGCACTCAGTTTTCAACTGAATTGCTTGAGGACAAGCAATAAGCTAAGCTTTGTGGGAGTTGATACGTCCAAAATGTATCTACTTTCTCGAACACTTTTGCTATGGTTTCTGCTCTAATTTGTGTGATTTGGATACAACTAACACGGGATGACGCTGTTTTCAGCAAAGTTGCTTTGGTGTCTAGTTTTTGTGCAGGGAATCAACTTTCAGGAAATATCCCGGAAAATATCGCAGAACTCCTATTTTACCAGAAAACTCACGGAGCCAGAAGACGAGACGAAGAAGGTCCATGAGGGGCCCACACCACCTGGTGGCGCGGGCCAGGCCAGGCCGCGCCAGGGGGTGGTGTGGCCGCCTCGGTCACCTCCCCGACCTCTCCTTCCGCCTACATAAGCCCTCTGACCTAAAAACACCGGGGGGGTCGATGTTTTTCCAGAGAGAGTTCTGCTGCACCGCCACCACCAGAAACTATGATTCGGAACCAGAAACTCCGTTCTGGCACCCTGCCGGGACGAGGAATTGGAGGAGATCATCGCCATCATCATCACCGACACCTCTCCATCAACCATCCATGATTCCCCCATCCATGAGTGAGTAATCCCTTGCTATAGGCTATGGGGATGGTAGAGATTGGATGAGATCTATCATGTAATTGCATAATATTGTTAGGGCATGGTGCCTAGTATCTATTGTTAGTGCTTTTTGACATTGTTGCAACTTGTTATGCTTAATGCTTGTCACTAGGGCCCGAGTGCCATGATCTCACATCTAAACATGTTATTGATTCATGATGATAATATTGTTTGTGATCTTACTTGCAAGTTGTATACACATATCATTGTCCGTAACCCGAGGCCCCGAAGTGAGAGAAATCAGGATAACCGAAGGAGATGGCTGTGATGTGAGGATCACGTGTGTTCATGGAGTGTTAATGCTTTGCTCCGGTGCTCTATTAAAAGGAGCACCTTAATTGCCAGTAGATTCCCTTGAGGCCCCGCTGCAACGGGTTGGCAGGATAAAAGATGTTGTGCAAGTTCTCATTGCAAGCACGTATGACTATATATGGAACACATGCCTATGATTATTTAGTACTTGGATGCTTTATCTTATTTATCTGCAAATGCCCTTGATCTTGATATTACATGAATAGTCTTGTCCATGCAACGCCCGTCCATCCATCCGTATGCCTACCGCACTCAAATCATGTCGTTTACTACAATTATTACTACTGCCTTTATTTTACTACTATTGTTACTTTGCTATTTCTACAACAAAACTATTGCTACTGATAAACTGCTGTGAGCAAGACTATTTCTAGGTGCAGCTGAATTGACAACTCAGTAGCTAAGGCTTATAAATATTCTTTGGCTCCCCTTGTGTCGAATCAATAAATTAGGCTTTACTACCCTCGAAGACTGTTGCGATCCCCTATACTTGTGGGTCATCAGTCACTTTTAAACTTGTACCCTTGTGCTGTGTACCGACAGTTAGTGCAAGCAGCTTTACTCTTTATCTCAGCTCCATTAGCTACTATGACATTCATAATTTTAGCCCCTGATATTTTGCAGCCCGCCTTCTAGGCAAATTTTTTGTCCATAAATGTCCCAGAGCTCCCAGTGTCCACTAAAGTTACAAAACTACCTTTTCCAAAAAAAATCTGATTGAGGTGCTGTTGACAGGTGTAGTTCCTTGGATTGCATGGGAAGACACTTGTGCTACCAGTTCTTCTTGTTCCTCCTTTTCTACTTCAACACTTAACTCATCCAGATATTCTTTATCTTCTTCTTCCTTAGTTAGCATGGCTCTCACTTGCTTGTTCATTTTATAGTGATATCTGTGTCCAGGAGCCCATTTCTCCCCACACCTGAAGCACTTGTCACTTTTTGCCACTGTTGCTTCATTCTGAGGTTTGGCTGGCACCACAGGAGAACTGTTCCTTGATACAGGTAAGGTGACCACCTCCTTGCCTACCAAAAGCCTCTAGTAGTTAGTTCTTTGTACCCACTGTGAGGCAGAACCCTTCTTGAATGGATTGGAAGCTTCCAGACTCCTTGCTATCCAATAGGCATCAACCAAGGAGCTGGGTTTCTGTTTTTGGGTATGATGTTGCTCATACTCCTATAGGCCAGCTACAAAGATTTTGATGTAATAGATTTCAGGTATATTAGGGTTTTCTCTTTTGACTGTGCCCACTGTATTCTCAGACTGATCACTGTATATGTCAACTATTCCCATCTTCCTCAGTGAGTGAAAGATTTTGTCAACATCATAAGTGGAGTCTTCTGCAAACCTTTTCTTGATATTCTTGCACAATTTTTCCCATGATATCTCTTCTAGATCAAACTCAACATTTTCCAGCCTTGTGTCTGCTTTGCCACTAAAGGATACGGTTGAAACTTCCACCTTTTCCTCCTCTACCACATGGCAGATCTTGAAGTACTTTTCAGCCTTCTTGATCCATGCATTTGTGTTGGTGCCATCATATTTTGGGAAGTCATGCTTGGGGTCTTTATGATTCCCTCTAAACTTTTTCTAGTTCTGGTGTTGGAACATAGGGGGATGGTATTCCAATCCTTGTCCTGGTCCATTGATGCCCACTCCCGGATGTCCCCCTTCCTCAGCCTGTTGCTGTGGATGTGGAGCATAAGGTGCTTGCCACTGACTGATACCCTCTACTTCTCCTTCTCTCCTTCGTTGTGGTGGGGATTCTCGAAACAATGGTGGTCGGGTGTTGATACGCCCAATTTGCATCACCCTTCTATATCATAATTTACCTCTATTCATTGATGTTTGTCTTATTCTAAGGTATTACTTATGGCTTTTTCATCTGTTTATGCATGTTGGATGATTCTTGGAGGATGGACTGTCGGAGTCTGGATTCTGATGGAAAAGAAGGCATTTCGGTGCAATTTCACGAAGATCAGAAAAATACCAGAAAAAATGGAAACATATTATTTTACCAGAAGACGAAGGAAGCCAGAAGGAGGGACGGAGATGGGCCTCAGGGGGCCCACACCCCCTAGGCGTGGGCCCACCTGACCCGCGCTTAGGGCAGGTGTTGCCCACCTGCCCGGCCTCCGACTCCGCCCCTTCGCCTATATCTTCCCTTCGGAACCCTAATACCGAGGGAGCGACCACAGATAGATTTCCGCCGCCTCTGGGGCGGAAAACCCCGAGAGAGAAAGATCTCTCCGGCAGACAGATTTCTGCCGGGGGAATTCCTTCCCGGAGAGGGGAGACCATCTCCATCAACACTATCATCAAGCTAGGCTTCATCGGGATCATCATCATCATCATCATCCACACCATCATCTCCACCAGCACCATCATCACCACTCCGTCTCGCTATAACAATTGTGTTGGATATTGCTTTAGTTCTTAGGGGAAACTTTCCCGGTGTTGATTACTATTGTAGTTGATACTTATGAGTGGAACCATTGGATTATTGTTTATGTTCAAATTGCTATCCATTATCATATCATCTTTGATCTTGATCCATATGATGTCTTATGAGTAGTTCATTTAGTTCTTGAGGACATGGGAGAAGTCATGTTGTTAGTAGTGAATCTGTGATGAGTTATTATTCAATGGTTTAGTATTTAAGTTGTGGTGCTATTCTTCTAGTGGTGTCATGTGAACGTCGACTACATGACACTTCACCATTTATGGGCCTAGGGGAATGCATTGTGTATTTGGCTACTAATTGTTGGGTTGCCGGAGTGACAGAAACCTGAACCCCCATTAGGACACCTTTGCACAAGGGAGTGTAGGATCTCAGAGTTTAAGGCTGTGGTTAGATTTATATCTTAATTACTTTCCTGTAGTTACGGATGTTTGTGATACGTTGGAAATGTATCTATAATTTTTGATGCTCCATGCTTGTTTAGTATCTACTTTGCTTTACTTGTCCACACTTTGAGGTGCTTTTTACATGTTTTCTGGTACTAACCTACTAACAAGTTGTAACAGTGCCATATGCCTGTTTTCTTTTGTTTTTGGTTTCAGAAAAGTTAGTAAAGGAATATTTTCGGAATTGGACGGGACAAAGGACAAAGTCAATTACTTTTCGTGGGGAACAAGAAGTTCAGAGGAGAGCCCGAGGGTCCGGCCAGAGGGGCCAGACCCATCCCAGGTGCAGGTGGGCCCCACCCCGCGCCTGGCTAGGGTTTGTTCGCCTTGGCAGCCGCCTCGGTATCCCCCTTCTCCTATAAGAAGCCCCCGATACAGAAACCCTGGGTACCTGATCAGAAATCCACGAAACCGTCTGTAGCCGCCGCCACCATCGTCCCTATATCGGGGGGATCTAAAGTTCTTCCCGGCACCCTGCCGGAGGGGAGATCATCTCGGAGGCCTTCTCTCCGGTATGATGCATGAGTAGTTCCACCTTGGACTATGGGTCCATGTAGTATCTATATGGTTGTATGTACTCCTTTGTGCTTTCATGTATAGATCTTGTGAGCTCCGTTCATGATCAAGATCTAATCTATTTGTAATCATGCATGTTGTGTTTGCGGGGATCCGATGGATATTGAGATTATTATGTTGGTTTGATTAATGGTTTTGTCTTTATGATTCTATCATGTCTTTGTTGTTTGTGATCTTGCATGTTCTCCGTTGTTAGTATCTATCTTGGCCAAGTATCTGCTAGTGACTCCAAGAGGGGGTATTTATGCTCGATAGTGGGTTCATGCCTCTAGTTTCCAAGGGAAGTGACAATAATCTCTTCGGTTGTAGATATGTTGTTGCTACTAGGGAGAAACCAACGGTCTCTTGTTCATGGAACATGTGGACTGTTTACCTTACACACTTTGCTTAAAGCAGTTGTCTGTTGCTTGCAACTTAATACTAGAGGGGGTTCGGATGATAACCTGAAGGTGGACTTCTAGTCATAGATGCAGTTGTATGGCGGTCTATGTATATTGTTGTGTTTCCCAATCAATCTCATAGGATCTTTATGACTAGTAATTGCATTGTTATGCCTTGCTCATTTCCTGTCAATTGCCATGCTGTAATTTGTTTACCCTTCATGCCATGTTGTTTATCTAAGGAGAGCACCTCTAGTGAACTATGGACCATGATCCAATCTTTACCATTGATATATCTTCTACTGTTACTTGTTTACTTGCTGCAAACCATTACCTTCCACACCATACGTTTAATCCTTTGTTACAACAAACCGGTGAGCTTGACAACCTCACTAATTCCTTGGGGCAAAGTCTTGAGTTTGTGTTGTGCAGGTCTCCGCGACACCTGTGTGACATTTCCTTCCTCCTTCTGGTTCGATAACCTCGGTCTCAACTGAGGGAAAACTTGTTGCTTGCTGCTTCACACCTTGCTCTTGGGGTTTCCAACGAAGTGCTCCACATCAGCACCATCAGTTTGCAGGGGGTTTAATCACAAGTATGTATTAGTCCTAGGAAGGGCGGTATGTTAGCACAGGTTCACCCACACAACACTTACAAACACCAAAGAAGAGTACTCAGCTATTTGAACCGAAAGCACTTTATAGAATTCCCATGTGTCCTCGAGAACGTTTGGTCATTATAAGTATTTCCACCAGCTTGTCCTTTTGCTAAGAAAGGATTGGGCCACTTGATCCATTTGTTAGTTACTTCTGTTACTTGCTCCTTGCTTTGTTGCCTTGTCAGAAAACCACTAAAAATCCGTTTACTAAGTATTTATAGGGATTTCCTGCTCCATACCACTGTTCAACACCTTCTGCTCCTTGTTGGGATCTACACTCCTATTTATCAAAAGTACTACGATACACCCCCTATACTTGTGGGTCATCAAGACTATTTTCTGGCGCCGTTGCCGGGGAGTGAAGCGCTATTGAATAGTGGAACTGGTAAGGGAAACTTTCACTGTGAGTATTGCTTTTGTTACTGCTTGTTACTTTGTTTCCAATATGGAGAATTCACTTGGTTTTCTGTTTGGGAAAACTACTACCACTTCTATGGTAGTAGATGAACCACCTCCTGTTCAAATAGATCCTTTTAAGATACCTACAAGTATTGTTAATCATGTTATGGATAATTATTATTTTGGGGATGGAACTGTCCACCCTGGTGATCACTTGCTTTTTATTCATGAATTATGCGGGTTGTTTAAGTGTGCAGGTATCACAACTGAATAGGTGAAGAAGAAGTTACTCTCCATATCCTTGAAAGGGAGAGCTGAAGCATGGTATAAGCTGCTGAAGAATGAACAATCCATGGAATGGGAGGAGATGGCATCTCTCTTTTACTCTAAATTTTATCCTCCTAGTGAAATCCATAAGGATAGAAGTCTTATATATAACGTTTGGCCTCTTGATGGAGAGAGTACAACTCAAGATTGGGGGAGATTGAAGTTACTAATGCTTAAATGTCCTATTCATGAACTCCGTAGCAATATTATTCTCAATAACTTTTATGCTAGGCTTTCTCTTCATGATAAAGATTTACTAGATGCTTCTTATGCTGGATCATTCACATGTATGAAGTAAGAAGCTAAATGGGATCTCTTAGACCGTACTCAAGATAACACTAAAGCTTGGGAGAATGACAAAGGAAGAAAGTCAGGTATAAACTATGATTATGAATGCATTAAATCTTTTATGGGAACTGATAGCTTCTGTGATATTAGCGATAAGTTTGGCCTTGATCCTCAAGTTCTTGCGAATTTTTTTAATGCTTTTTCCTCTTATATTGAGATTCCCAAGAAAGAGTGGGACAAGTACCATGCTCCTTATAAAGACATTGTTACCCACGTTCCTGGAGTATAGAAGTTTGTACCGTTGATCCTATTTTGCCTAAACCTTATGTTGAGAAGATCCCTTTTCCCTCCAAGGTAAGGGAACACTCTATTATAGCCAATGTGGTTAGCAAAAGCGCAAAGAAAACTGTAGGGTCTGATGAGCTTATTGATGTCGAGCCCGTGGTAGCTATTGTGAAAGATCTTGTCACTAGAAATATAGAGGATGAGCATATTGTCTTCTGTGAAGATGCTACTAATATTGTTTCTTATCCTAAGAAAGTTAGAAAAGCTAGTGCCCATGTGCTTTCTGTTAAAATTGGTAGTTATAGCTATTATGGTTTATGTGATATTGGTGCTAGTTCCAGTGCTGTTCCTTATGAGCTTTACAGGGAGATTATGCATGATATTGGTCCTTGTGAGCTTGAGGATATTGATGTGGTCATTCACCTTGCTAATAGAGAGCAAGTTTGCCCCATTGGCATTGTAAGATATGTGGAGGTCCTTTGTGGTAAGATTAAATATCCTGCTGATTTTCTAGTACTTGGTAAAGAAGCTAGTAAAACATATCCTATTATCTTTGGTAGACCCTTTCTGAACACTTGTGGGGCTATCATAGATTGTAGGAAGGAAAAAGTTTTGACTAAGTTTGCTGGAGAGTCTTGTGAGTTTAATTTTTCCAAATTTGCCAAAACTCCTTATGAAAATGAACTGCCTGATGAGGACTTCAAGGTTGAACAACATTCTGTTATTTCTCTTACTCCTATCAATGCCTTGCAGTAGTTCATGGAATATCATAAAAGTGATGCCTTCATGAAGGAAAGAAATGAGATTGATGAGGCTTTCCTTCGTCAGCCTGAGTTACTTAAGCATAATTTACCTATGGAAGATTTGGGTACCACACTTCTGTCAACACCCGGATTTTTCAATACTAGATGCCTGTTATGCCATACATCGCAATCCCAGAATTACCATTTTTGCGAGACATAACAGAATTGGATACCATAGTAATTCATCCATTACAAACGATACATAAGTTCTTACACAAATAGGGATCTCATGATCCAGTTCTTAATACAACATCAAGCAGCGGAATACGTAATAATAACGGTAGCGTAGGCGAAGCTCCATCTTCGGGGTCACAGGCAATGCTGACGATGGGAGATGATCCTAGTTGTCGTAACCTTCCTGGGGTCCATCTTCCAGGTACTCCTCTTCATAGTCTGGCCATGGGAATAGCCAGGGACAAAGCCATGAGTACTCTTCAAGTACTCGCAAACTAATACTAACAGGTAAAGGGGTTTTTGTATAATAGGACACTAGGCTCTAGGGTTGTTTTGCAAAAGCCAGATTTATCTCTACTAGGTTCCAAAGCTAGTCACATTTTTATAATTCCTAAGTGGGAACTTGTAATTCAGGTCACAACTCTGTTGTGGTCAAGTCAAAGTCTCAATTCATTTCACAAGTCATTTTGAAAAGTCTGACGGGGGAACAGTATGGCCATTCCAACTGTCCATAACCGCGGACGCAGCTATTCGAATAGGTTGACACTCTGCAGAGATTGTACACTTTCACCACAACATTCGATACATCCGTCAGGAACAAATCCTGAATTCACCATACTCAGTATGCGGATAATCAATCCTAACCTTTCAATTACACTCCCTAGTATGAGCACCTCTCCTGTGAGTTTGGCCTCCCAACCATGACCACTGTCATCTTGGGTACTGCACAGGTGGACAATCTTCACAAGGTAGCCTCAGCTCAGACCTTGCCCGTGAGGGAACTAATACTAAGGTATATAAGTTTCCAGTCAAGCCCTACCCAATATTCGGGTATTGTGGTTGTACGCTAAAATTGGAATGGTATCGCATCCAGACAACCATCAGTTTTATATAGGGCTAAGGCTCATGCCTCAACATTTTTATCACCAGAATCATCAAGTGTTTGGAAACACATGTCCAAAACATTTCAATAGAATGATCCATCATTCCAAGGTTTTCATAACCATTTTTCCACCAAGTATTCCCATCTAAAAGTTGATCAAGTTTTAATCTTAGCACTAGCATCTACAGGTGGGGGGTAGTACTAATGAGGGGTGGTAACTAGGGGAGTTTCACAAAGTCCAACCTTATATCTTGGGCTGATATCAAGGTTTCTAACTTAGGACCATTTAATGCTCTTTATGCAACCTTCAGCACAACTGTCTGGTATCTACCAAACTCTTAGGTAGACTCTAAGTAAGCTTTTATAAAGAAATAAAGTAAGAAGCTTGCCATAAAACTAGGATTGGTTTAGCAAGTGGGTATGATCACATATGCTTAAGGCATAAAGTAGTCATCTCACAAGTATGGGTTTGTGGCATCAGTAGGGTATCTTGCAAGGGTTAGCTTGCACAATATCAGTATAAGCATGCATAGTTACTAGCTTGCCTTGTGCAGAGCAGTGGTTGAAGTTCTCCTCGGCTTCCTCTTTGTAGTATCCTCCTTCCTCCTCGCTAGTATCCTTGGTCGGTACTAGCGTCTATGAATAAATACGAGGTACACAATCACCAAACAATACTTAACTACTTGCAATAACCACACACAAGGGTCCTATGGATGATCTAGCATCATCCCTAACATTACAAGGTTAAGGCTTGATTTAATTCCTTTTATTTTTAGAAAAGTAATTTCTACTCATTGAAAAACTACTTAATATTTAATATTCTCCAAACCAAATATGGGATCATGTTGACACATGTCATCACCACATATTGTAGTCCATGGGAATGTGATTTAAAGTGGTGTCACAATTTAATAAGGTTTTACCCTTTTATTTTAATTAATTAAAGTGGCTAGAAATGCTTATGTAGCATTCTTTTATTCCTTGAACAATATTTCTGCAAGTAAACCTATATATTTTTATATATTCTGAAAGGTATGGTTAAATGTGATTTTTGAGAGTTGGAATCAACTCAAAAGCTTTTATAATTTAAATTTGAAAAATGTTTGAATGCAGAAAAGCTTCTGCCTTGTTATTTTTGCAATGGGTGATCTATAGATCCAAATGACTTGAATCCAACGGGCTTGGGTTAAGCATTCACAGACGTTTCTAATAAAATTGGGTTCATCCAATTTGGTGCACTGAATCGATCTGGGTTGATTTTTAAAGTTGGGTGCTGAAGTGTGTTTGAAATGAAATGGAAAAAGTTTTAATTTGAATTGCTGGGCTGCGCGGGAAATTCTAACGGGCCGGCCTGCTAAGCGCAGTGCTCCCGCAGGCTGCTTAAGTGGGTGTCCCCACTCGTCAGTGACATGGGGCTGGGCGAAGCGGTATGGGGCAACGTGGATCGTTCGATCTAGTTCTAATCCAACGGCTGAGGGTCATCGTCGACGCGAGACAGCTCCGGCGAGAACGAAACCTAGCGCGGCCAGTGAGGGGTGCTGGGGGCTCACCAGGGTACGGGCGAGGGTCGGTGAGGCGGGCGAACGACGAAGTCGATGACGGCGAACTCAGGGGTGGTCGCGGCAGCTCCTGGGGCGGCTCCAATCGCTGGCTTCCTTCTTCTCCGGCAGCGGTGGGCTCCAGTGAAATTCCGGCGAGGTGGTGCTCGCCTTGCTCTGAGAATGGTGTGGCACGATCAGTGAGGAGAGGGGAGTGAGATGATGTGAAGAAATCGTGCGGGGGTGGCCTCTATTTATAGTCGAGCGAGGGGACCGTCGGGGCGCACGGTGAGCTCGTCAGGGGCGACGTTACAGGCGGCTAATGGCATGGGCAAGGGTAGGAGACGGTGCTGTGTCTCCTGGCGATGCTCAACGGCATGGTCGCGAGGCATGGGGCGGTGTGGTTTGGTCTGGTACAGCCGGTGCTCTGCGTGGCAGAGGCGGCGTCTTCGACGGCGGGCGGTGGCTGTATCGCACGGGGCGGCAAACGGGGATGTCTGGCGGTCTCCTGGGTCGGTGGTGATCGTGTGTGCACGCGGTGAGGGAGGCGCGCGGTCTGTGGGTGATGGTCGAGGGTGGCGCTCTGGCGCACGCTCGGCATGGTCTGGGCATGTCTTGTGCGTGTGGTCCAGGGCTTGGCAACACTCGCGGCTGGGACAGGGAGTGGCGGTGGACGGTGGGCTGCCTCCCAGACATGCTGGCTAGGCTTGCTGCTGCTCCTAGGTTGCTGTCCACAATGGGGTGGCATTGAGGTGCTCGGCTGTTCACCATTAATGGCAATGGCAAGCTCACAGGGGTGCTAGTGTTGGGCTAATCTTTCTAGATGATCTACTGAGTTGTGTGTGAGCTAACTAGGGAACAAGTTAGGCAAGAATCACTGCACACTATAGTGTTTGATGTTTTGTTTGATTTGTGTCTGCAACCTGTTTGATGAAATGGCCGCATGAAATCAAGTTTTGAATTTTGAAATGATTTTTGGTGGGTTTGCTAGATTGGTGCTGGTGAGTCTACAGATGCTTGGTTTTGAAAGTTGAGCTTGTTTGAGTGGGTTTTGAAAAAGTGGGATCTTCCCATATGAAGAAGATTCAATTTTGAATTGTCATTTAAACTATGCATTTGAAAGTTTCTGGATGACAACAAAGTGGGCCTTGATACCTTGTTATGAGTACATTCAAGGGGTGCAAAGATCCAGAAAAGTTTCTGTTAGGTTTTGAAAGTTTGAGACAGCCAAAGTAGGCATGGGAGTTAAATTGGTCAAAATGACCATTCACTTCATATATTTGTTTTGATTTACTTGTCTTTAGGAAAAGTGTGGGAAATGTTTTAGATGATGTTTATTTCACCTAAGAAACATTTTACAAGCAATGGATCACACAAACAAGGTGGTTTTTAAAGAAATTCAAAATCCATGCATACACATATACACGCATTCATGGGTTTACTTAGAAAAGTTTTTGTTAACCCTAATCTTGATGATTAGTGTTTGATGATCTAAGTTTGGTATTTTTGGGATGTTACAACTTCCACCTAAAGGGGACCCTGTTTTCGAATTAAAACCTTTACCTGATGATCTTAAATATGCTTATCTTAATGACAAGAAGATATACCTTGTTATTATTAGTTCTAAACTTTCATGAAAGGAAGAAGAAAGGTTAATGGAGATATTGAAGAAACACTGAGGAGCTATGGGCTATACTCTTGATGATTTAAAGGGGATTTCTCCTACTATATGTCGACATGCTATTAATATAGAGCCTGATGCAAAACTAGTTGTTGAGCACCAACGCCGCCTAAATCCTAAGATGAAGGATGTGGTAAGAAATGAGGTATTAAATCTCCTTGATGGTGGTATTATTTATCCTATTGCTGATAGTCAATGGGTTAGCCCTGTTCATTGTGTTCCCAAGAAAGCGGGATAACTGTTGTGCCTAATGAGGATAATGAGCTTATACCCCAAAGAGTAGTGGTTGGGTATAGAATGTGCATTGATTTTAGAAAGATTAATAAAGTTACTAAGAAATATCATTATCCTTTGCCCTTTATTGATCAAATGCTAGAGAGGTTGTCCAAAAAGACTCACTTTTGCTTTCTTGATGGTTATTCTGGGTTTTCTCAAATTGCTGTGAAAGCACAGGACCAAGAGAAAACTACCTTTACTTGTCCTTACGGTAATTATGCTTATAGGCGTATGCCTTTTGGTTTATGTAATGCTCCTGCTACCTTTCAGAGATGTATGTCTGCTATATTTCATGGTTTTTGTGAAGAAATTGTAGAGGTTTTCATGGATGATTTTTCTGTCTACGGAACTTCTTTTGATAACTGTTTGCACAACCTTGATAAAGTTTTATAAAGATGTGAAGAAACCAACCTTGTTATTAATTGGCAGAAATGCCATTTCATGGTTAATGAAGGGATTGTTCTTGGACACAAGATCTCTAAAAGAGGCATTGAAGTTGATAGTGCCAAAATTGAAGCAATTGAGAAGATGCCTTCTCGTAGAGATATCAAAGGTATTCGTAGTATCCTTGGTCATGCTGGTTTCTATAGGAGGTTTATTAAAGATTTCTCCAAAATTTCAAAGCCCCTTACTAATCTTCTTAAAAAAGATGTTCCTTTTGTTTTTGATGATGATTGTAAGGAAGCTTTTGAAAATTTGAAGAAAGCTTTGCCAACTGCTCCTATTATCCAACCACCTGATTGGAGTTTACCTTTTGAAATCATGTGTGATGCTAGTGATTTTGCTGTGGGTGTTGTCCTTTGACAACGTGTTGACAAGAGGTTGAATGTTATTCATTATGCTAGCAAGACTCTGGATGCTGCTCAAAAGAATTATGCTACTACTGAAAAGGAATTCTTAGCTGTAATCTTTGCTTGTGATAAGTTTAGACCTTATATTGTTGATTCTAAGGTTACTATTCATATTGATCATGCAGCTATTAAGTACCTTATGACGAAGAAGGACGCTAAGCCTAGGCTTATAAGGTGGGTATTTCTTTTGCAAGAGTTTGATCTACATATTGTGGATAGGAAAGGTGCTGATAATCCTGTTGCTGATAAGTTATCTCGTTTGGAAAACATTTCTTTTGACCCTTTGACTGTTAATGATAGTTTTCCAAATGAGCAGTTAGCTGCATTAAGGGTAAGTACACATGAGAGTCCTTGGTATGCTGATTATGCTAACTTTATTGTTTCCAAGTATTTTCCTCCAACCTTTACACTTTAGCAAAGAAGGAAATTCTTTTATGACCTAAGGCATTACTTTTGGGATGACCCACATTTATATAAAGAAGGAGTAGATGGTCTTATCTGAAGATGTGTTCCAGAATTTGAACAACAAGAGATATTGAGAAAATGTCATGGCAGTGCTTATGGAGGACATCATGCTGGGGATAGGACTACACAAAAGGTTTTACAGTCTGGATTTTATTGGCCTACCCTTTTTAAAGATGCAAGAAAGTTTGTTATATCATGTGATGAATGCCAACGAGTAGGTAACATCTCTAGACGTAATGAAATGCCTATGAATTATTCTCTTGTTATTGAACATTTTGATTGTTGGGGATTTGACTTTATGGGGCCTTTTCCTCCTTCAAAAGGGTATACTCATATTCTTGTTGTTGTTGACTATGTTGCAAAGTGGGTAGAAGCCATACCTACAAGCAGTGCTGATGGTAAGACCTCTTTTAAAATGCTCAAAGATGTTATTTTTATAGGTTTGGTGTGCCTATATATCTCATGACTGATGGAGGGTCTCATCTTATTCATGGGGGTTTTAGAAAAACTCTCGCAAAGTATGATGTGAACCACATAATAGCTTCAGGTTATCACCCCCAAACTAGTGGGCAAGTAGAACTTTCCAATAGGGAAATCAAATCTATCTTGCAGAAGACTGTCAATAGGTCTAGGAAAAATTGGGCCAAAAAGTTGAATGACGCTTTGTGGGCTTATAGAACTGCTTATAAAAATCCTATGTGAATGTCTCCTTACAAAATGGTCTATGGGAAAGCTTGTCACTTGCCTTTAGAATTAGAACACAAAGCTTATTGGGCAGTGAAAGAGTTGAATAGAGACTTTAGACTTGCTGGTGAGAAAAGACTGCTCGACTTAAGTAATCTAGATGAGTGGAGAGGTGAAGCTTACGAAAATTCTAGGCTCTTTAAGGAAAAATTAAAAGATGGCATGATAGGAGAGTTATCAAAAGGGAGTTCCATGTTGGTGAGAAAGTTCTTTTGTATAGGTCTCGTCTCAGATTTTTTGCAGGGAAACTACTCTCCAAATGGGAAGGACCTTTTGTTATCAAGGAAGTGTACTGTTCAGGTGCCATCAAAATTTCTTCTCTGAAGGATGACACAACATAGGTGGTTAATGATCAAAGATTAAAACATTATATTTCTGGAGATTCTTATAATGAAGATGTGGATGTTATTCAAATGGTGACTCCAGAAGAATTAATCAGAAGCCAAACACCAGAAACTACAGAGTTTGCCCTTGAATAGGTAAAATTGGTGAAAACAGAAGGTTCGTGAAACCCCAATATTTTTATATGTCTGATGTTTTTAATACATAAGGGAAGTTATGACACGAAACTGAAGAGGAAACGGAGCCCGGGGTGGATAAACCCACCCTAGGCGCGGGCCTAGCCTGGCTGCGCCTGGAGGGGGTTTGACTCCCCCGAACTCCGTCTCTGCCTCGTTTCCGTGTCAGTACCTTCCTTATGCCTTGAAACTTCGTAATATATAACTTCGTCGTGTTTTTGTTTCAATCTATTTCTGTCAGGAAAATTCTCGGATTTGGAGCCTCAATGTCTTCCTATGGATCATCCACGAAGGATTCCTCTGCGGACATCCTCAGCACGTACATGTATGAGTTGAGGATTCATCCCAAAGAGTTGATCCTCAAAGAGGGGAAGGTACATATGAAATAAGTTCAAGGCCCTAAAGGAGAAGGCAGTCTGGAGGATAGGATGGAAGCGTTGGAATAAGAAGTTTTTAGGTACAAGAAGATGGCAGAACGTGAAGTGGATGTTATTCACAAGATAAGTTCATAACTCATCACCAAGCATGAGGGAGAAGTTTTTGAGATCTGAGAAGAGATCTTGTCACTCCGTCAGACCACCAATCAATTGCAAGCACAACTCTATGACATAAAAAATCAAAACTGTGAGTCTGAGGCTAGATTTGATCGCATTAGCTCTACTGCTAGTTTCAGGATTGCGGAGACAAGGACATCCTGTAACATCCCAAAAATACCAAACTTAGATCATCAAACACTAATCATCAAGATTAGGGTTAACAAAAACTTTTCTAAGTAAACCCATGAATGCATGTATATGTGTATGCATGGATTTTGAATTTCTTTAAAAACCACCTTGTTTGTGTGACCCATTTCTTGTAAAATGTTTCTTAGGTGAAATAAACATCATCTAAAACATTTCCCACACTTTTCCTAAAGACAAGTAAATCAAAACAAATATATGAAGTGAATGGTCATTTTGGCCAATTTAACTCCCATGCCTACTTTGGCTGTCTCAAACTTTCAAAACCTAACAGAAACTTTTCTGGATCTTTGCACCCCTTGAATGTACTCATAACAAGGTATCAAGGCCCACTTTGTGATCATCCAGAAACTTTTAAATGCATAGTTTAAATGACAATTCAAAATTGAATCTTCTTCATATGGGAAAATCCCACTTTTCCAAAACCCACTCAAACAAGCTCAACTTTCAAAACCCAAGCATCTGCAGACTCACCAGCACCAATCTAGCAAACCCACCAAAAAGAATTTCAAAATTCAAAACTTGATTTCATGCGGCCATTTCATCAAACAGGTTGCAAACACAAATCAAACAAAACATCAAACACTATAGTGTGCAGTGATTCTCGCCTAACTTGTTCCCTAGTTAGCTCACACACAACTCAGTAGATCATCTAGAAAGATTAGCCCAACACTAGCACCCCTGTGAGCTTGCCATTGCCATTAATGGTGAACAAACGAGCACCTCAATGCCACCCCATTGTGGACAGCAGGCTAGAGGAAGAACTAGCCGTGCCAACCTTGTCTGGGAGGCGGCCCACCGTCCACCGCCACTCCCTGTCCCAGCCGCGAGCGTTGCCAAGCCCTGGACCACGCGCACAAGACACGCCCAGACCATGCCGAGCGTGCGCCAGAGCGCCACCCTTGACCAGCACCCACAGACCGCGCGCCGCCCTCACCGCGTGCACACACGATCACCACCGACCCAGGAGACCGCCAGACATCCCCGTTTGCCGCTCCGTGCCATACAGCCACCGCCCGCCGTCGAAGACGCCGCCTCTGCCGCGCAGAGCACCGGCCGTTCCAGACCAAACCACAACGCCCCATGCCTCGCGACCATGTCGTTGAGCATCGCCAGGAGACATAGCACCCATGCCAATAGCCGCCTGTAACGTCGCCCCCGACGAGCTCACCGTGCGCCCCGACGGTCCCCTCGCTCGACTATAAATAGAGGCCACCCCCGCTCGATTTCTTCACACCATCTCACTCCCCTCTCCTCACTGATCGTGCCTCACCGTTCTCAGAGCAAGGCGAGCACCACCACGCCGGAATTTCACTGGAGCCTGCCGCTGCCGGAGAAGAAGGAAGCCAGCGATTGGAGCCGCCCCAGGAGAAGCCACCGGTACCAGGAGGTTCGTCGTCGTCGACTTCGTCGTTCGCCCGCCTCGCCGACCCTCTCCTGTACCCCGGTGAGCCCCCAACACCCCTCACTGGCCGCGCTAGGTTTCGTTCTCGCCGGAGTTGTCTCGCGTCGACGATGACCCTCTGCCGTTAGATTAGAACTAGATCGAACGATCCACGTCGCCCCATACCGCTTCGCTCAGCCCTGTGTCACTGACGAGTGGGGACACCCACTTAAGCAGCCCGCGGGAGCACTGCGCTTAGCAGGCTGGCCCGTTAGAATTTCCCGCGCAGCCCAACAATTCAAATTAAAACTTTTTCTATTTCAATTCAAACACACTTCAGCACCCAACTTCAAAAATCAACCCAGATCGATTCAGTGCACCAAATTGAATGAAACCAATTTTGTTGGAAAGGTCTGTGAATGCTTAATCCAATCCCGTTGGATTCAAGTCATTTTGATCTGTAGATCACCCATAGCAAAAATAACAAGGCAGAAGCTTTTCTGCATTCAAACATTTTTCAAATTTAAACCATAAAAGCTTTTGAGTTGATTCCACCTCTCAAAAATCACATTTAACCATACCTTTCAGAATATATAAAAATATATAGGTTTACTTGCATAAATAATGTTCAAGTAATAAAAGAATGCTTCATAAGCATTTCTAGCCACTTTAATTAATTAAAATAAAAGGGTAAAACCTTATTAAATTGTGACACCACTTTAAATCACATTCCCATGAACTACAATATGTGGTGATGACATGTGTCAACATGATCCCATATGTGGTTTGGAGAATATTAAATCTTAAGTAGTTTTTCAATGTGTAGAAATTACTTTTCTAAAAATAAAAAGAATTAAATCAAGCCTTAACCTTGTAATGTTAGGGATGATGCTAGCTCATCCATAGGACCCTTGTGTGTGGTGATTGCAAGTAGTTAAGTATTGTTTGGTGATTGTGTACCTCGTATTTATTCATAGACGCTAGTACCGACCAAGGATACTACGAGGAGGAAGGAGGATACTACGAAGAGGAAGCCGAGGAGAACTTCAACCACTGCTCTGCACAAGGCAAGCCTAATACTAATAGTGAATGTGCAAGCTAGTAACTATGCAAGCTTATTCTGATATTGTGCAAGCTCACCCTTGAAAGATACCCTACTGATGCCACCAACCCATACTTGTGATCATACCCACTTGCTAAACCAATCCTAGTTTTATGGAAAGCTTCTTACTTTATTTCTTTAGCAAAGCTTACTTAGAGTCTACCTAAGAGTTTGGTAGATACCAGACAGTTGTGCTGAAGGTTGCATAAAGAGCATAAAATTTGGCCTAAGCTAGAAACCTTGATATCAGCCTAAGATATAAGGTTGGACTTAGTTGAAACTCCACTAGTTACCACCCCTCATCATTACTACCTCCACCTGTAGATGCTAGTGCTAAGCTTAAAACTTGATCAACTTTTAGATGGGAATACTTGGTGGAAAAATGGTTATGAAAACCTTGGAATGATGGATCATTCTATTGAAATTTTTTGGACATGTGTTTCCAAACACTTGATGATTTTGGTGATGAAAATGTTGAGGCATGAGCCTTAGCCCTATATAAAACTGATGGTTGTCTGGATGCGATACCATTCCAATTTTAGCGTACAACCACAATACCCGAATAATGGGTAGGGCTTGATTGGAAACTTATATACCTTAGTATTAGTTCCCTCCCGGCCAAGGTCTGAGCTGAGGCTACCTTGGGAAGATTGTCCACCTGTGCAGTACCCAAGATGACAGTGGTCATGGTTGGGAGGCCAAACTCACAGGAGAGGTGCTTATACTAAGGCGTGTAATTGAAAGGTTAGGATTGATTATCCGCATACTGAGTATGGTGAATTCAGGATTTGTTCTTGACGGATGTATCGAATGTTGTGGTGAAAGTGTACAATCTCTGCAGAGTGTCAAACTATTCGAATAGCCGCGTCCGCGGTTATGGACAGTTGGAGTGGCCATACTGTTCCCCCGTCAGACTTTTCAAAATTACTTGTGAAATGAATGGAGACTTTGACTTGACCACAACAGAGTTGTGACCTGAATTACAAGATTCCACTTAGGAGTTATAAAATTGTGACTAGCTTTGGAACTTAGTAGAGATAAATCTGGCTTTTGCAAAACAACCCTAGAGCCTAGTGTCCTATTACCCAAAAAACCCCTTTACTTGTTAGTATTAGTTTGCGAGTACTTAAAGAGTACTCATGGCTTTGTCCCTGGCTATTCCCATGGCCAGACTATGAAGAGGAGTACCTGGAGGATGGACCCTAGGAAGGTTACGACAACTAGGATCATCTCCCATCGTCAGCATTGCCTGTGACCCCGAAGATGGAGCTTCGCCTACGCTACCGTTATTATTACGTATTCCGTTGCTTGATATTGTATTAAGAACTGGCTCATGAGATCCCTATTTGTGTAAGAACTTATGTATCGTTTGTAATGGATGAAGTACTATGGTATCCAATTCTTTATGTCTCGCAAAAATGGTAATCCTGGGATTGCGATGTATGGCATAACAGGCATCTAGGATTGAAAAATCCAGGTGTTGACAAGTTGGTATCAGAGCCATCCTGACCATAGGAGACCCTAGTTAGATGGGACGTTGAACCAAAAACTTAGTTTCAAAACCAAAGAACAAAAATATTTATGAAAACTTATTCTCATTCTTACCTCTTTAATTCTTTAATAAAACTTCATGTTCCTCAAAAACTCTTGCAAAATAGATAAAATTTTGACACACTTGATCACTCTGCTAATCTACTCATCCTCTATTTTTATAGATGGACGTGAAGTACAACAAGTTTTACCAACTGGGGAATGGTGGAGACCTTATCTTTGAGAGGGATCTGGATCAGCTTTCGGAACTTCTGGAGCGTCCACACCCCAAGTTCTTCGGAGCTCAGCTCAATGATCAAGGAGGAGAAGATCTGCAGTGGCTAATTGTTGCAAGTCTTCGAGGAAAGATTGAACCTCCCACCGCAGAGGGAATTCAGTTTACCTTGAGGGAAAACAACTGGCTCGATGGACTTGCCAGAGCAATGCAGGAAGCTCTTTCCCGTCTGTGTGGGTAGAGCATCAATCAGATCAAGGGTACTCGCTTTGAGTTTTGCCCAAGGCGTGATGCAAATGGCCAACCACTGGAAGCCCCATACCACCCCGAGCTGAAGACTCAATTGGACCACCTTAGCTTCATGATGTATGATCGTCAGCAGGAGTTGGACAACTGCCGTGACTATTGCAACCACAAGTCTGCCATCATCAAGACGAAGGACCAGACCATCGCCATGCTAGCAAAGGATCGCAAGTCTCGTCGCCGTCAGCTCGACAAGAAGGAGCGCATTATTGCTCGTCTTCGCCATCGCATCTCCTCTCTGGAAGAGACCATCCACGAGAGAGACATGCAGTTAGAGGAAAGGGAGAATGCCGGAGAGGATCTTCGTGGAGACCCTTACTCCTATCTCAGCGATGACGATGATTTTCTGGAGGATCAGGCCATGGACTTCTTCACCGATGATGATGATTTCGCCTTCATCGATGATGCTGAAGATGATGAAGCCACAGACTCCGAGGAGTAGTAGCACTAAGCACTAGCGTAGGGAGTAGTAGTCGGTCCCACTGTATCGTTGTTTCCAGAATGGTTCTTAAAACCATCTGTTTTCCTTTGTTGTGGTGTGTGTTGTACTGTGTGCTATGAGTGAATGAATGAAAAAGCAAGTTGCTAGAAAAACATGAGTCAAACTCTAACAACTTCTCAAAGACCCAAAACCTTAGCAATTTCCCTCTTTTCTCATAATCTATATCAATCTTCAGATGCCACGTGGAGGAAGTGGTTCAACCCCGGACCCGATGTTGCAGATCCTGCAAATGTTGACTTCTCACCGCGAAGCTGAAAGAGCGGAACGTCAAGCCAACCTAGCCACTCTGCAACAGATAGCCCAGCTAGCCCACAACAACCAAGGCCACGGAAATCAGGACAACCATGGATCTAAGCTCAAGAATTTCCAGAATACCAACCCACCCATTTTCACCAAGTCAGAAGAACCCCTAGACGCTGATGATTGGCTGCAAACCATGGAAAATAACTTAGAAGTAGCGGGAGTGGAAGCCAACGAGAAAGTCCTATTCGTCACCCATTATCTAGCCGGAGATGCCAGGGCATGGTGGAACAGTGTTCGTGCAATGACCGGAGGCCAGATGATGACCTGGGAGGAACTCAAGGTCATGTTTAGCAGAACCCATGTGCCACCAGGTTTTATCAAGAGAATGAGAGACGAGTTCAGAGAATTGAAGCAAGGAAGGATGACTGTAGTGGAATACCGTGACAAATTTTTGTCATTAGCTAGGTATGCCCCGGACGATATAGACACCGAAGCCAAGAAGAAAGAAAGATTCCTGAATGGTCTGCATGACGAGATGCAGACGGTGTTAGTCAATATCCCCTTTGTTGATATTGAAGCCCTTGTCGACTCTGCTATCCAGATGGAAGGAAAGATCAACCAGGCCAATGAGAACCGCAAGCGTCGCATGATGCATCAACCAGGAACCCATCAGACCCCAAAGTATCGCCCCAACCCATCTCCAGGATTTGCCCCAAGAACCAACAGACCCCCTATGACCCGTCCAACCTATCCCAACCGTGGAAACCCTAGACCCGTAGGAAATCACAACAACCCCGGCAACTCTAGCAATTTCACCTGTGCCCCACCCAAGTTCAACCCCAACAATGCTACCGCCAACCCCAACACTGCCCCGAGGACTGGAAGCAATGCTGTGCCTGTCGCAGCTAAGGACAAGTCGACTGTGGAAATAAAGGCCACTATTCCAATGAGTGCCCCAACAAGAAGAATGCTACAGCCCCCAACGCCAATGTCCCAGCTCAGCAGCAGCGTCGTGTCCAGCCAGGGAGAAGATTTGCCCCAGGGAATTCACTCAACCGCAATGGCCGTCTTTTTCTCATGCATGCTGAAGAAGCTCAGGAAGCGCCAGACGTCGTGCTGGGTATGTTTTCTGTTAATTTAGTACTTGCAAGAGTGTTGTTTGATTCTGGTGCATCGCATTCATTTGTCACCGAAGAATTTGCCTGCACTAGTAAAATTCAACCAACCAAATTGAAGCATGTGATGATTGTACAAATTCCCGGATCAACCACCAAGGCTAGGCAAATTTGCAAGGCCGTCCCTATCCGAATCCATGGCATAGATTTTTATCCTAACCTAATAGTACTCGGAACTAAAGGTTTGGAAGTAGTACTAGGAATGGATTGGATGTCCAAACATAAAGGATTGATTGACTGTGCCAAGAAAGCCATCACCATGACCAGTACCGCCGGAATATCAGTCGAGCATATATCCGAAACCTTACCTCGCCAATTCAAGTGTAACAAGAGTCTAGCCCAACCTACCATTGACCAAGTTCGGATAGTCTGTGAATACCCCGATGTATTTGCAGATGTTTTGCCCGGTATGCCCCCAGATCGGGATATCGAGTTTATCATCGAACTAATCCCCGGAACAGGACCCATAGCCCAGAGACCCTATAGTATGAACCCGTCAGAACTAGAAGAACTGAAGAAGCAACTGGATTCCATGTTGGAAATCGGATTGATTCAACCGAGTGCGTCCCCATGGAGATCACCTGTCTTGTTTGTGGACAAGAAGGATGGAACTAACCGTTTGTGTACGGATTATAGGAAGTTGAATGATGTCACCATCAAGAACAAGTACCCCTTGCCCAACATAGAGGATTTGTTTGATCAGTTGACCGGTGCCCAGGTGTTTTCTAAGATTGATCTTAGAACTGGCTATCATCAACTCAAAATTCGTGCAGAGGATATTCCAAAGACTGCCTTTACCACCAAATATGGATTATATGACTATACAGTCATGTCTTTTGGATTAACCAATGCCCCCGCTTATTTCATGAATCTCATGAATAAGATTTTTATGGACTTCCTGGATAAGTTTGTCGTTGTTTTCATCGATGACATT
Source organism: Avena atlantica (assembly GCA_910589765.1). NCBI lineage: Eukaryota > Viridiplantae > Streptophyta > Magnoliopsida > Poales > Poaceae > Avena > Avena atlantica. Next base: position 51,880,779 of record OU342736.1, on the reverse strand, counting down.
CTGATTTATTCCAGATCAGAAGAAGAACATGAGCTACACCTAAGGACCATTCTTGGAACCCTTAGAGAGCATCAGTTGTATGCAAAGTTTAGCAAATGTGAATTCTGGTTACAGGAAGTAGGATTCCTCGGTCACATTGTATCAGCCGGAGGAATTGCCGTTGACCCTGCCAAAGTGAAAGATGTAGAAGATTGGCAAGCCCCAACCACTCAAACCCAAGTTCGTGCTTTTCTCGGATTGGCGGGATGTTACCGCAAATTTGTAGAAGGATTCTCTAGTATCGCCAGACCCATGACCCAATTGCTGAAGAAGGACAAGAAGTTTGAATGGACCGACAAATGTGAAGCGAGTTTTCAAGAACTCAAAAGGAGATTGATTTCAACCCCAATCTTGATGATGCCGGATATCAGGAAGCCCTTCGATGTGTATTGTGACGCATCCAAGATTGGTCTCGGATGTGTGCTAATGCAAGAAGGCAAAGTTATATCTTATCTATCGCGACAATTGAAGCAACATGAACAAAATTACCCAACCCATGACCTCGAACTCGCAGCCGTAGTTCTAGCCCTGAAGACATGGAGACATTACCTGATGGGAAATCGTTGTGAGATTTATTCGGATCACAAGAGCCTAAAGTATATATTCACTCAGAAGGAGCTGAATATGAGGCAGAGAAGATGGATTGAGCTCATCAAAGATTACGACCTGGACATTCACTATCACCCTGGTAAAGCTAATGTGGTAGCCGATGCCCTTAGCAGATTGCCGTGCCGCTTGTACTCCATGATTTTGAAGGAGCAACCAAGTTTGCACAAAGAGATGGAAGATTTTCGAATGGAATTAGTAAGTGAAGGATTTTTGGCTAGCATAGAACTTCAGCCCACTTTGATCAGTCAGATTAAAGAGGCGCAGAAAGGAAATGCTAGTATCGACGGAATCAAGCGTCGTATCGGTACAGGCAAGGTACCCGGATTCACCGAGGACGAAGAAGGAGTTCTGTGGTACAAAGGACGCCTTTGTGTACCATCAGATTCTGAGTTGAACGAAGTTATCTTGAAGGAGGCTCATGATACTCTTTATTCTATCCATCCCGGAGGAACGAAGATGTATCAAGATTTGAAAGAGCAATTTTGGTGGCATAAGATGAAGAGAGAAATCGGAAGCTATATCGCCAAGTGTGATATATGTCAGCGAGTCAAGGAAGGACATCAAAGACCCGCTGGATTGTTGCAACCTTTGCAAATTCCGGAATGGAAATGGGATTCTGTAGGAATGGACTTTATCACTGGACTACCTACTTCTAGTAGGGGAAATGACTCTATTTGGGTCATAGTGGACAGATTGTCCAAAGTCGCCCATTTCTTGTCCGTTAAAACCACCTATCAGAGTTCGAAGCTAGCAGAGTTGTACATCGCTAGAATCGTTAGTTTGCACGGAGTCCCCAAGAACATCGTATCGGATCGAGGAACTCAGTTTACCTCGAGATTCTGGAAGAAAGTCCAAGAAGGTTTAGGAACCCGCCTAGATTTCAGTACCGCGTATCACCCTCAGACCGATGGACAAACGGAGCGAGTAAACCAAATACTCGAAGATATGCTTAGAGCATGTGTGCTAGAATATGGATCCAAATGGGAAGACTGTCTGCCGTTTGCAGAATTTTCCTACAACAATAGTTACCAAGCCAGTTTGCAAATGGCCCCATTTGAATTCATGTACGGAAGAAAGTGCCGCACCCCTTTGAACTGGTCGGAAGTAGGAGAGAGTCAAATTTTCGGACCCGACATCCTACGAGAAGCAGAAGAGAAGGTTCACAAGATTCGTGAGCACCTCAAGACAGCCCAATCCCGACAAAAGAGTTACGCCGACAAGAGACGTCGAGACCTCGCCTTCAACATCGGAGATTTTGTTTATCTGAAAGTGTCGCCATTGAAGGGAATGCAGCGTTTCCAACTCAAAGGAAAGTTAGCCCCCAGATATATCGGACCTTTCAAAATTCTGAACCGTCGAGGAGAAGTATCATATCAATTGGAACTACCTGAAGAGATGTCAGCTGTGCACAATGTGTTCCATATCTCGTTACTTCGCAAGTGTCTCGAAGTCCCCGAGAAGACCGAAGTGTTCAAAAATATCGATCACCGGACCATAGAGATCAACGATGACCTAACTTATCCCGAAGTACCCATCCGTATATTGGAAGAAGCCTTTCGCACTACCAGAACCCGAAGCATCAAGTTTCTCAAGATTCAGTGGAGCAACCACCCAAAAATACCAAACTTACATCATCAAACACTAATCATCAAGATTAGGGTTAACCAAAACTTTTCTAAGTAAACCCATGAATGCATGTATATGTGTATGCATGGATTTTGAATTTCTTTAAAAACCACCTTGTTTGTGTGACCAATTGCTTGTAAAATGTTTCTTAGGTGAAATAAACATCATCTAAAACATTTCCCACACTTTTCCTAAAGACAAGTAAATCAAAACAAATATATGAAGTGAATGGTCATTTTGGCCAATTTAACTCCCATGCCTACTTTGGCTGTCTCAAACTTTCAAAACCTAACAGAAACTTTTCTGGATCTTTGCACCCCTTGAATGTACTCATAACAAGGTATCAAGGCCCACTTTGTGATCATCCAGAAACTTTTAAATGCATAGTTTAAATGACAATTCAAAATTGAATCTTCTTCATATGGGAAGATCCCACTTTTCCAAAACCCACTCAAACAAGCTCAACTTTCAAAACCCAAGAATTTGCAGACTCACCAGCACCAATCTAGCAAACCCACCAAAAATCATTTCAAAATTCAAAACTTGATTTCATGCGGCCATTTCATCAAACAGGTTGCAGACACAAATCAAACAAAACATCAAACACTATAGTGTGCAGTGATTCTTGCCTAACTTGTTCCCTAGTTAGCTCACACACAACTCAGTAGATCATATAGAAAGATTAGCCCAACACTAGCACCCATGTGAGCTTTCCATTGCCATTAATGGTGACCAGCCGAGCACCTCAATGCCACCCCATTGTGGACAGCAGGCTAGAGGAAGAACTAGCCGTGCCAACCTTGTCTGGGAGGCAACCCACCGTCTACTTCCACTCCCTGTCCCAGCCGCGAGCGTTGCCAAGCCCTGGACCACGCGCACAAGACATGCCTAGACCATGCCGAGCGTGCGCCAGAGCGCCACCCTCGACCAGCACCCACAGACCGCGCGCCGCCCGCACCGCGTGAACACACGATCACCACCGACCCAGGAGACCGCCAGACATCCCCGTTTGCCGCCCCGTGCCATACAGCCACCGCCCGCCGTCGAAGACGCCGCCTCTGCCGCGTAGAGCACCGGCCATTCCAGACCAAACCACAACGCCCCATGCCTCGCGACCATGTCGTTGAGCATCGCCAAGAGACACAGCACCGTCCCCTACCCTTGCCCATGCCATTAGCCGCCTGTAGCGTCGCCCCCGACGAGCTCACCGTGCGCCCCGACGGTCCCCTTGCTCGACTATAAATAGAGGCCACCCCCGCTCGATTTCTTCACACCATCTCACTCCCCTCTCCTCACTGACCGTGCCACACCGTTCTCAGAGCAAGGCGAGCACCACCTCGCCGGAATTTCACTGGAGCCTGCCGCTGCCGGAGAAGAAGGGAGCCAGCGATTGGAGCCGCCCCAGGAGAAGCCACCGGTACCAGGAGGTTCGCCGTTGTCGACTTCGTCGTTCGACCGCCTCGCCGACCCTCGCCCGTACCCCGGTGAGCCCCCAGCACCCCTCACTGGCCGCGCTAGGTTTCGTTCTCGCCGGAGTTGTCTCGTGTCGACGATGACCCTCAACCGTTAGATTAGAACTAGATCGAACGATCCACGTCGCCCCATACCGCTTCGCCCAGCCCCGTGTCACTGACGAGTGGGGACACCCACTTAAGCAGCCCACGGGAGCACTGCGCTTAGCAGGCCGGCCCGTTAGAATTTCCCGCGCAGCCCAGCAATTCAAATTAAAACTTTTTCTATTTCAATTCAAACACACTTAAGCACCCAACTTCAAAAATCAACCCAGATCGATTCAGTGCACCAAATTGAATGAAACCAATTTTATTGGAAAGGTCTGTGAATGCTTAATCCAAGCCCGTTGGATTCAAGTCATTTTGATCTGTAGATCACCCATAGCAAAAATAACAAGGCAGAAGCTTTTCTGCATTCAAACATTTTTCAAATTTAAACCATAAAAGCTTTTGAGTTGATTCCAACTCTCAAAAATCACATTTAACCATACTTTTCATTATATATAAAAATATATAGGTTTACTTGCAGAAATAATGTTCAAGTAATAAAAGAATGCTTCATAAGCATTTCTAGCCACTTTAATTAATTAAAATAAAAGGGTAAAACCTTATTAAATTGTGACACCACTTTAAATCACATTCCCATGAACTAAAATATGTGGTGATGACATGTGTCAACATGATCCCATATGTGTTTTGGAGAATATTAAATCTTAAGTAGTTTTTCAATGAGTAGAAATTACTTTTCTAAAAATAAAAAGAATTAAATGAAGCCTTAACCTTGTAATGTTAGGGATGATGCTAGATCATCCATAGGACCCTTGTGTGTGGTGATTGCAAGTAGTTAAGTATTGTTTGGTGATTGTGTACCTCGTATTTATTCATAGACGCTAGTACCGACCAAGGATACTACAAGGAGGAAGGAGGATACTACGAAGAGGAAGCCGAGGAGAACTTCAACCACTGCTCTGCACAAGGCAAGCCTAATACTAATAGTGAATGTGCAAGCTAGTAACTATGCAAGCTTATTCTGATATTGTGCAAGCTCACCCTTGCAAGATACCCTACTGATGCCACCAACCCATACTTGTGATCATACCCACTTGCTAAACCAATCCTAGTTTTATGGAAAGCTTCTTACTTTATTTCTTTAGCAAAGCTTACTTAGAGTCTACCTAAGAGTTTGGTAGATACCAGACAGTTGTGCTGAAGGTTGCATAAAGAGCATAAAATTTGGCCTAAGCTAGAAACCTTGATATCAGCCTAAGATATAAGGTTGGACTTAGTTGAAACTCCACTAGTTACCACCCCTCATCATTACTACCTCCACCTATAGATGCTAGTGCTAATCTTAAAACTTGATCAACTTTTAGATGGGAATACTTGGTGGAAAAATGGTTATGAAAACCTTGGAATGATGGATCATTCTATTGAAATGTTTTGGACATGTGTTTCCAAACACTTGATGATTTTGGTGATGAAAATGTTGAGGCATGAGCCTTAGCCCTATATAAAACTGATGGTTGTCTGGATGCGATACCATTCCAATTTTAGCGTACAACCACAATACCCAAATATTGGGTAGGGCTTGACTGGAAACTTATATACCTTAGTATTAGTTCCCTCCCGGCCAAGGTCTGAGCTGAGGCTACCTTGTGAAGATTGTCCACCTATGCGGTACCCAAGATGACAGTTCTCATGGTTGGGAGGCCAAACTCACAGGAGAGGTGCTTATACTAAGGCGTGTAATTGAAAGGTTAGGATTGATTATCCGCATACTGAGTATGGTGAATTCAGGATTTGTTCCTGACGGATGTATCGAATGTTGTGGTGAAAGTGTACAATCTCTGCAGAGTGTCAAACTATTCGAATAGCCGCGTCCGCGGTTATGGACAGTTGGAGTGGCCATACTGTTCCCCCGTCAGACTTTTCAAAATGACTTGTGAAATGAATGGAGACTTTGACTTGACCACAATAGAGTTTTGACCTGAATTACAAGATTCCACTTAGGAGTTATAAAATTGTGACTAGCTTTGGAACTTAGTAGAGATAAATCTGGCTTTTGCAAAACAACCCTAGAGCCTAGTGTCCTATTACCCAAAAACCCCCTTTACTTGTTAGTATTAGTTTGCGAGTACTTAAAGAGTACTCATGGCTTTGTCCCTGGCTATTCCCATGGCCAGACTATGAAGAGGAGTACCTGGAGGATGGACCCCAGGAAGGTTACGACAACTAGGATCATCTCCCATCGTCAGCATTGCCTGTGACCCCGAAGATGGAGCTTCGCCTACTCTACCGTTATTATTACATATTCCGCTGCTTGATGTTGTATTAAGAACTGGATCATGAGATCCCTATTTGTGTAAGAACTTATGTATCGTTTGTAATGGATGAAGTACTATGGTATCCAATTCTGTTATGTCTCGCAAAAATGGTAATCCTGGGATTGCGATGTATGGCATAACAGGCATCTAGGATTGAAAAATCCGGGTGTTGACACATCCTTTTTGGATGGGGAACCATTTCCTTTGAAGTTTGATGATGACAAGAGAACACCACCACCACCAAGGGAGTAATTCGTCATCAGGTTTGGCATCCCCTTGGATTGTTCCAAGCTTGGGGGAGTTCCGCGGTATCACCACCATTATCTTTCATCTTTTACCTTCTGGGTGGATTCATATCTGTGGTAGATGGGTTATCTTATAGTTTGGTTTACATGTGGAAGTATCTCTCCTTTAGTTGATTATCTATGTATCCCTTGGTGTGAGTGCCTTTATTGGAATATTAATGAGAAGTCTCATCTTTTACTTCTTGCACTTCTTATTTTTAGTTTGCAATCTCTATTATATGATGGATCTTGTTGATTAGTATTGGAACCACCTTGGGATCATCAAGTGGATCTAAATTGGTTTTGGAAAACCGAGTTCTGGTCAGTGGCATTAGTTTGAAAGAAAAAGAAAGAAAGAAAAAGCTTACAGGTATTTGGTATCATTTGTTTTCTTTCTTGTTGGCTCATCAGCTTAGTATTCTTTATTTGAGATCTTTTGTGTCTTCAAGGAAGATTGCATGTTTGGCTTTATTACTTGTATGTTTGCTTGTTACTTCCAACTCTCTTGCTCGCTACCCAGCCTTGCTAGCCAAAAACCTGTTTTTAGAAGGCATACTTCTCATGTTTCCAAAATCCTTTGAACCCAAAACTTTTTCCACTTGTGTCCACCATATCTACCTAGTAGCTTTTTCAATTCCGGGCAAATTCTCAAGCTTCATCTAACTTTCAAATTAAAAAGTATTTTTTGTTATTAGAAAACTAGTTAGTAAAGCTCTCACGAACTTGATGGCACACTTTATTTACTTGCCCCTAATAGACTTGAACCATTGTGGACATCAAAGTTGTATATGATTGCATATATATGTTGGGATTAGCAGAACCGTGCTGTCACGGGGAACGTTTTCAACATTGCACTTGTACTCTGTACACAGTTGATATCGTTCTCTTTTATCTATGGATGTCAATGGTGTGAAATAAAGAGGGAACTTGTAAGTCCACGGAGTTTGTATTTTGCGTTAGAGAAACGCCTGGGACGCTAGCCTAAGCCATTCTTAATCATGGTGGAAACTTGCAGCATCACCATAGTGAGTCATCTATGAAGCATCCTCAATAAAAAGCTATACACATAGTAAATAAAAATATTGTTGGGATGCTCATTGTCTATTTTCCTTGTCATTTTGGTTATGGGAAAGCTCCTGTACCATGTGCAAGGGGTACCCCGTTGGCGGTTCTCAATGATATGCAAATACTTACAATGACAAGAACTTACTTGGACCCAAAGTTGAGTATGCATGAGGAGTGTCCCTCATATTCAATGGACATGAGATTGCCAACTTATATTTTTTCAAGCATAAACTCCATCTTTGTTCACTTTAACCTTAATCATCTCAAGATGCTTGTGATAGGGGAAATGAGGGCTCAAAGCTAGTAAGTACCATAATCTTTTAGAAGCTCTTTATGACTTGTAATTCCTTCTACCCTCTAAGAAGGGACCTTTCTTCCAGCTACCAGTTTGAGTGATTAAACCTACTTTGTCTCTATCTCCAGCAAGCTTTTGAGTTGTTGTGTTTCAAGCATCATATGGTGATTTATTTAATCATGTTCTCTATCTTCCTTGTTTGCACAAAACTCTTATCTATTGAGTATTACTTTGAAAGCCTTCACTTGTGGAAAACCTTTTTGAGCAAAGAGTGCTCCTATTTTGAAACTTCTACAAAAAGCTTTTTGTGAAATTGTTTGTCAGGTGTTCTCTGATAAAGAACAAGTTTTTCAATTCCAATTATGATTTATCTTTATGCATCTCTATTGTGACTGATGTACTTGGTTGCAAGCTAAAGTTATATAATGGTGAGTTGTTTTCTTCTATGAGTTATGCAATGGTAAGTGTGATGCTTCTTGTTCGTATTCTTTTATCGACACTTCACTCCATAAAGCTGTGGACATGTTTACTGAGCTCAGTATTTGCTTGGGGACAAGCGAAGTCTAAGCTTGGGGGAGTTGATACGCCCAATTTGCATCATCTTTCTATATCATAATTTACCTCTATTCATTGATGGTTGTCTTATTCTGAGGTATTACTTATGGCTTTTTCATCTGTTTATGCATGTTGGATGATTCTTGGAGGATGGACTGTCGGAGTCTGGATTCTGATGGAAAAGAAGGCATTTCGGTGCAATTTCGTGAAGACTAGAAAAATACCATAAAAATATGGAAACATATTATTTTACCAGAAGACAAAGGAAGCCAGAAGGAGGGACGAAGATGGGCCTCAGGGGGCCCACACCCCTTAGGCGCGGGCACACCTGACCCCGCGTGTAGGGAAGGTGTGGCCCACCTACCTGGCCTCCGACTCCACCCCTTCGCCTATATCTTCCCTTTGGAACCCTAATACCGAGGGAGTGACCACAGATATATTTCCGCCGCCTCTGGGGGGCGAAAAACACCGAGAGAGAAAGATCTCTCCGGCAGACAGATTTTTGCCGGGGAAATTCCTTCCCAGAGAGGGGAGACCGTCGCCATCAACACCGTCATGTGGCATCCCGCAAAACCACTACTAGAAAATCGCGTGTTACTTTATTCATGCATCATCATGACATCATGCATATTTTGCATCTAAAAATATTTTACTAAACCCTATTTTGTTTCCTACAATATTCCTTGTCTATTCAAATTAAAGCTCCAGTCATATCTTGTCATTTTGTTTACCTAAAGACTATTTACCAGTGTTTTAAAATAAAAATAAAATGTTTTTAGTGGGGGAGGCAGCCCGGCCCGTAGGCCAGGCCACCTACTACCCGGCTGGCCCAGCCCGTTTTGGCCAAACCCTATCTATCCAACCAACCCTAACCCTAATCATCTAAGCCACCTACCCCCACTCCTACCCCAACTCCCGCCGCCACCACCCTACCCACACGCGCGGCACCCCGCTCCCTCTCCCGCAAGACAGCCTCGGGATCCCGCCCACCTCGCTACCGACAACCCCCGCCCTAGACCCATCATCCCGCTCGCGGCCCCAGCCACCCCACGCTCCTCTCTCTCTCTCGCCCTCTCCTCTCTCCCCCACGATTCTCGCCCCGTGGCCTCTCTCTCGCCCCTCTCCCCCCTGTCCTGCACAATCACCGCCGCCTTCCTTCCCCCCCTGCCTCTGCACCTCACCTCACCTCCCCGCAACCTCGTCGCCGCCAGGAGCCCCGCATGCGCGCCCTCTCCCCCGTCTAGGCAGCGCCTGCCGCCGAGCCTCACTTGTGCGCCGCCGCCAGACCCCCCTCGTCGCCCGCCCGCCTCCTCCGCCCGCGGCCGCGTGCCCCGCCGCCTCGGCCACGAGCGCCCCGCCGCCGGCGAGCCCGCCTCCGGCCCGCGTCCGCCCTCGACCTCCTCGCCTCGCCGCCAGGGGCGCCCTCGCCTCCGTCATCGCCTACCCCGGCCTCGCCCCCGTCGCCCCCTCCTCTCGCCGGCCTCCTCCGCATCCCCCGCCGAGCCCGCCTCTCCTCCTTCCTCCGGCCGCCGGCCTCCCTCCGAACCGCGCCGTCGGCCGCGCCCTCCTCCGCCTCTGCGCCGCCGCCCACCAGGATCCTTCCCCGGCCGCCGCCATCTCTCTGTTCCTCGCCGGCCTTCCTTCTCGCCTCCGGCCTCGCCCTGCAGGCACGCCCCACCACAGCGATCTCCCCCTGCCTCTCGCCGAAGTTGCTGTGCCGCCTCCTCCGTCTGTCGCCAAGGGCACATCCCCGTGTGTTGGTTTTCTGGCCATTAGGTGGTTTGGGTACTGCCTCCATGTACCGTTGCCATAAGCGTCTGTGTTCTAGCCCATCAAGACGAAGCACGAGGGGCCGAACCTTAGCCAAGAGCTACATCTCGGAACGCCATGATCCCCTTCGCAAAAACTGATGCCAAGAGCAACCGGACGTGGAGAACCCCAACAAAGCGGCAAGATCTTCATCGACGACAGGACCGTCCGCACAAACCTCGATCCGCCACCGAAGAGCGGACCTCAAGACATTACCCAAACCCTCGGAGCCACAAGATCGTCGAGAGGGAACCGACGGCCCCGGTCTCGAGGATCCGATGCCCGGACGTCAAGACCGCCACATGGAAAACCCAAAGGACCCGAAGACCGATCCCGCCGAACGCCAAGGTCTTCAATCGGATTCGAGGACACCAAGACCCCGGTGCGACAAGTACTCCTCGGGGACGCCAAGTACTTCACCCCGGACACCGAGACCCTGAACGACAAGTTCTTCTTCCCGGAAGCATTGACGCCCGTGCGACAAGATCTACTTCCCAGATCCGAAGACCCCGGTACCCGATCCACTCAAGTTCGCCATCCCGGAGTCCGAACCTCGTTTCCCGTCGAACCCCTGATCCGAACCCTGAGACCGAACCCCGAACCCCGGAACCAAGATCTTCGACCCTAATGTGTGACCCCTTTTCCGAGCCCCTATTTTATAAATGCCATCTATATAAACTTGTTGCATATTAAATTGTCATACTCGCATACATATTGTGTGGTTTGGGGGCCTTATGCCGATTCACCATATAATTAAATATGGGGCCCATATGCGGGCAAATCTAGTCTTATATTGGCCTCATTTAAATTTGTGTAGCGAACCGGTGATATCTTTTGCCTTGTTAAGGCAACCTTAATTGGCGGGGTAGATAAACAACATGAACCTAGTAAATAAATATCGGGACCCCGGTTCCGTTTAATATTGCCTAATTGCATTGCACCTTTGCCATGCCATACATCATACATGCATCATGCCCGATCTTTTGCCGTAGTATTAAATATTGCATCCGGTGTTTCTTCTAGTGTTTTGCTTCTTCGTGGATTAGGCCGATGAGTTGATGCGAGTGTCGACCCGATCTTCGGTTGAAACTTCGGCAATGTTTTCAGGCGAGCATCTCCCCCTTTCTACCTATCTTACTTTTGTAGTATTTATTTCCTCCTGTTGATCTATGTGTTGCGTTGCTCTAGTTTCCGTACCCGTGATATCCCTTGCAGCCTTATATTGCCTTGGACACCTCCTATTACCTGTGGTTTGGTAGATAGTTGGACCTGCGCGTCGTAGTCGCTTGCTCAAGTGATGTTGCGTGTCGTCAAGTACCACAGTTGTTGGAGTATTGCCGCATGTTTATTGTTGGAGTTGATCATAACTTTAATTACTGTTTAACAACTAAAATGAAAGTAGGTAAGCAGAGGCACAGGTGGGCAATAGATGTTATTTGGTTGTTAACCGTCCACTTGTGTCCCGTAGGACCCCGAGTACTTGATACCTGTTCCTTTAATATTCGCGCTATCCACATCCGGGAGGATTATGGGACCCCCCTGAGCAAGAGCTTGATTCATTCTTATTTCTTGGGGCCACAAACTAGTTTGAGGTTTTATTTACTATCCTGTACTTATGCCATGCTTTACTGCTTTATTTACGATTGTGCGAGGTACTGCACACTGTACTGTTTAGGATCGGGACACGTTTTCGCGGTATCGACAAGCCCAGTTTTGGGTTCCCAGTCGTTTACAGTCGTCCACCCAAACCTTGGGTCCGTCTCGGAGTCAGCTAGCTTCGTTGCGGGTGTACTCAATGGGGTGGCCCCCTGAAATATTTCTGAATCTTGTGATTGCTTTGTCGTGAAGGCCTCGTTGGGTTTTATTTGGTTTTTCCGAGGTTGATCGAGTGTGTGTTGCTATTTGTGCACCCCTGCAGGGTAAAACTTTCTGAAAGCCGTGTCCGCGGTTATGGACGACTTGGAGCACAGTATCTCGATCATAGACAACTATAACTAAAGTAGTGCTATAAATTTGACTTTATAATGACTAGTAATCAGCTTCACTCTAATGGAATGGCTAAATAAAACTGCCCAAAATTGCTTGCTTGGGTTGTCGCTTGCGACCATTGTATCTGACTAGTAAGTATTGCAACTATAACGGAATGGCTAAATAAAAGTACCAACAACTGCTGGGTTTTTGGGATATCTCATGCTAATTGTATCTGACTAGTAAGTGTTGCAACTACAACGGAATGGTTAACTAAAACTGCCCACTGCTTATTATATCAGGATGATTATCTATACTTGACTAGTAATTGCCGCAACTATAACTGAATAAATAAAACTGCCAACGGTGTGAGTTCCTCGGTTGACTTCCTCGTTTGGTCTCGAGGGGGAAACACCAGGATGGGTTTGTTTGGTGTTAGAATCAGGTTGGTTCCGGATAGGTCTTTCTTATCCCTTTTCTGTTGGCCGACAGTTATATCGAGTCTCTATAGGTTGTTTAGTGCATGCTGCCACTGCCGCTTCAGTCCACCATACCTATGTAGGCGAGGACCGCCGAATTCTAGCCTCGCTGTGTACTAGCCTCAGTACTGACGCTCCTCTTTTTCCTTTGCCCTTTGTCGGCACCCCTTTTGTTTAAGCAGGTTTTGAGATCGACGTCGTTAGCAGGGTTACCCTTCCGGCTTGGCCTGGGCAGGGTTATGGACGCCATTGGTTATTCTTCAGGGCTCTTAGCCCCATTTGCATCTTGTCCGTAGCTGGACACTCTATCGTTTTCAGGGTGATTTGGATCTTTGTTCTGTATCTCTGTATTCTTGACTCATGGAGTCATGTTGTATATATATCTGTTCTGTGGGTCCCATCGAGGACTGTTGTGTAATGTTATTACTTCGTTTTCCACCCGCACGCAAGTGACTGGTGGGCACCTTTGAATCGTTTCTATGCGGGTTTGGCGGGAAGCGCTGAAACTTGCATAGGGTCGATTCTGAGGGTGTTACACGTCATCAAGTTAGGCTTCATCAGGATCATCATCATCATCATCATCCACACCATCATCTCCACCAGCACAATCATCACCACTCCGTCCCGCTGTAACAATTATGTTGGATATTGCTTTAGTTCTTAGGGGAAACTTTCCCGGTGTTGATCACTATTGTACTTGATGCTTGTGAGTGGAACTATTGGATTATTGTTTATGTTCAGATTGTTATCCATTATCATATCATCTTTGATCTTGATCCATATGATGTCTTGTGAGTAGTTCGTTTAGTTCTTGAGGACATGGGAGAAGTCATGTTGTTAGTAGTGAATCTGTGATGAGTTATTATTCAATGGTTTAGTATTTAAGTTGTGGTGCTATTCTTCTAGTGGTGTCATGTGAATGTCGACTACATGACACTTCACCATTTATGGGCCTATGTGAATGCATTGTGTATTTGGCTACTAATCATGGGGTTGCCAGAGTGATAGAAACTTGAACCCCCGTTAGGACACCTTTGCACAAGGGAGTGTAGGACCTCAGAGTTTAAGGCTATGGTTAGATTTATATCTTAATTACTTTCCTGTAGTTACGGATGTTTGCAGGGGGTTTAATCACAAGTATGTATTAGTCCTAGGAAGGGCGGTATGTTAGCACAGGTTCACCCACACAACACTTACAAACACCAAACAAGAGTACTCAGCTATTTGAAGCGAAAGCACTTGACAGAATTCCCATGTGTCCTCGAGAACGTTTGGTCCTTATAAGTATTTCCACCGGCTTGTCCTTTGCTAATAAAGGATTGGGAAACTTGCTCCGTTTATTAGTTACTTCTGTTACTTGTTCTTTGCTTTGTTGCCTTGTTAGAAAACCACTAAAAATCCATTTGCTAAGTATTCATAGGTATTTCCTGCTCCATACCACTGTTCAGCACCTTTTGCTCCTCATTGGGATCGACACTCCTATTTATTGAAAGTTGTACGATAGACCCCTATACTTGTGGGTCATCAGGTGTTGCTTAGTTTGACAGGGGCAGTTGTGTTTTCTCCCATGTGGGTCTGTGACAAGGCTCCTCCTTGTAGTGGCCTAAACAGGATTTGTGGGGTGCCCTCATTATCTGTAGCCACTCCCTTCCCTTGCACACTAGATTGATGGGTAGAAGTGTCAGGCATGGGGTAGGGTATACCCAAGGGCCTGCTCAACCCTTGGATGAGGCCTGCTAACTAGTCAAATCCCCTCTTGAACTCTGATGTAGCGTCAGATTGTTGTTTACAGAGGTTGATCTGGCCTGTTGAGAAGTCATCGAATTTTATTTGAATATCTAGGCTTGGCTTCTCAAACTCTTCCCTGGTGACAAATATTTCTGGATCTTCCGCCTCCTCGCCTCCATTCTTGCCTTTACACATCTCCCTTGGTCCAAACTCTGAAGAGAAGGGATTTTACCAAAATATCCAGGTGCTCCTTCAACCTTTCCATAGATTCTGGACCCAAACGCCTCCCACGGTACCCTTAGTCTCGATCCAGTTCTTCTTGTCTCTGGAATTTTACAAGGGAACCAGTCCCCAACCCTTGACAAAGAAGCCCTACAGATTCAAAACTAAGGCCAAGATCACTGCTCTGATACCACTATTATCACACTCACAAGAATCGACACAGATTTCTTCAGATAAATTCAGAATTGTATGAGAAAAAGCAGAGCAAGGAATGTGAAAACAGAGAAAAGTAGGTGAGAACTGGAGATAGCCCCGAGTGCCGGCGGCAGCTAGGGTTTGCTTTACAGGATAATATCAAAGATGAGGGTTACAATGCAGCTGCTCAGGCTTTATATCCAAGATCAGGCTAGACGGAGGCTCACGGCCAACTACTAAAGTAACAGAAAAAGCTAGGGAAAAGTAACATGACGATGAAGTCGTTTGCTGGCATCAACAGAACTGGGTCCTCACGATCGTCATGAACGAACCAATACACGATGATCTGAGCTGTCCGTTAACTGACGAAGCAAACCTTGCTTGATACCTTATTCTCCGAATTCAGATAAGTCAGCAGGTGCATGACAGAGTTCCTCCGCCTGGCGAGGCCTGGCCGACAACAGCGACACCCCGGCCATCTTCGCTCACTTCCCTCGGCTCCCCATCGCTAAGCTCGCGAGGTTCTGCCCACATGGCAGGATGTGCCTCATACGTGTCCGTGCCAGCCTCCTTTGTATGGCCAAGGGGATCCCCCTCGTCCGACGAGGGGAGGATCGATGGCTGGCCCCAGGGGTGCGGCGGCGACATCGAGGTCAGGGCAGCCTGGGGAGTTGGGGCTGGCCGATCCACAGGCCAATGGGCCCAAGCTCACGGGCCCATATGGTGGGCGGGGGAGAGGCGTTGCTGGGCGGTGCACTTCGTCCATGCAGCCCAGGTGGAGGTATTGGAGGGAGGAAGGCAACCAGCTTTGGGGAGGTGTGGAACACTATATTTCTCACCATGTTACTCCATATATGTTTTCCTCTTGTTTAGCTCTAATTGTCCCTTTCTTGAAAAACTTTTTTTGGATTAAATGCAAAATTTGCCACGAGTCTTATAAAACATTCAACCTCATCCATGCCACCGAAATCCATCATGTACATTTAGACATGTAGACAACTGAAATCATTCAATCTAAATCTACCGACACATAATACAATGAATGAACACATGACTGTACATACAAATTAATCGGTGACTCAAGTAAACTTTTTACATATACCGAACCGTGGTGAGTGACCAATATGGAAACGACAAGTGTTTTGTTGCGCATGCTCTTTCGTTGGAATAGTCCGATTTATTTGCCACGTTCAATTTTGTCGCAAGAAACTATGGCAACAAACCTTACACGCGTGGAAAAACCGATTTGACACAAACAATTCAATCGTGGTAACACGAGTTATCTGGTTATCGTCACGTCCAATTATTCCGTGGCGATCCTCTATTTCAACACAAATAATTTTGGTGGCGCCAAATACTAGTCGCTACGTGCAAGCTTTTCGTTGCGATGCTTCATTCCAACGAATTTTATTTGTGTGGCGACATGCAGTAATCACAACGGCCTAAATATTAGTAGCTATAAACAAGTGCGACGATTTAAACTATTTGTGGCGATGGTTTATTCCAAAAAAAAATATTTGTGTGGCGACATGTAGTAATCGCAACGTCCTAAATATTAGTAGCTACAAACAAGTGCGACAATTAAAAGTTTTCGTGGCGATTCTCTATTTCAACAAAATTAGGTTTGGTGGCACGAAATAGGTAAAGCAACGTCCAAATTGTTTGTGGAGAAAAAGTACTGCCATGATCTCCACTGTTGGTGGCGAAAGTATATTTCAACAAAACTTTTATTGGTGGCGCCAAGCAGTTATCACAACAGGAAGTCGTGGCGACTGAGCCTTAAAGCAACAATACATTTTCCGTGCTAATTACCTATTGCCACGTTAAAGGGAAAAAAAGAAAAAAAAGTGAAACAAAAATACAGGCATTGAAATAAAATATTCAGAACCGTACGTACAATATGTAAATTCATACAAATCATAATTCTCACAGCTATTTATAATTCATACAAATAATAATTCCAATGCAATATGGATCTGTTTGAAACTCAAAAATATCGAAGGTATCCTATATACTTGATGTAGAATCCATTGCATCTAATTTTTTCCATTATCATAATTTGCATTTCCATCCTGCAATCAAAAATAAAAAAAAGTTTAGTTCATGTCCATTTGCATCATAGATACATGGTGAAACATAAGAAGCTGGTGGAGCAAGGCTATAGTGTGGGTTTAGAAAAAACATACTTGTAAGACAACAAAGAAACAACACATATTGAAACATAAGAAGGTGGTGTAGCAAGGCTAAAGTGTGGGTGAAGCAAAAACAGTAGGTACTAGTACCGTTTTGTAAAAGTTTGTGACTTATCATTGCTTTAAGGATTCTGTGCGGAGGGGGATAAAAATTCTTAGCAGGGCTCCGTGAAAGTGGTGTTTGCGGGTTTGGACTAACATTTTCTTTCTGGCTTGTCTTCCTATTAAGCATTTGAAAGAACGACATGCACTGTTAGCAATGCAAGTAAACATCTAAATCTTACGAGTTTGCAAGCGTATGACTATCATCACCTGACGTGTTTGCATCTTCTGTATTTCCAACTGTTGGGAGAACTCTTGAAACTTTCACCTGACGTGTTTGCATCTTCTGTATTTCCAACTGTTGGGAGAACTCTTGAAACTTTGACTGAAACTGTGAGTTAAACTGTTCCATCAAGTTTCTCTCAAATTCCTGTCTTGAGGTTCTCTCCAATTCCATCATTTTTTCCCTTTCAGCACGTTCTTCCTGTAACCTCTCCTCAAGGTTTTCCCTCTCAGCACGCTCGACATCAAACTTCTGTTGTAATTCAGTATAGTGCTGGCTGAGCTTAGAATTCTCTTTTTGGGTCTCTATCGTAGAACGAGCTTGCTCTTCAACCTGGATTTTAATCCTTTCAGAATTAGTTGGCAGTTTGGCCATGTATCCCAACCCACGAAGCTGCGCTGACTTGCAAGGTACGAATTCTTTATAAGCCTTCTGGAAAATATTGATTCTTTGTTCAACTGAAATTGGAACATCAGATTCCTTTAATCTATTTTCAATGTCTTTACTTGCTTCGTCCTGATTACGAAAAGAACACTCCCATCAGATGAAAAAACATCCAAGATGAACAACAGTAAATATGTTTTGAGAATAGCTTCTAAGTCAGTATACTCACGTAAACGTTTTTGGACTCTGCGGTAGTCCATTCTCCATTGTTGTTGTGGGCGATTTCCCAGAGAGCAATACAGTCTGGCTCTTCTCCAGTTTCCGGATTTCTCTGCAAGTAGTGCAACAATTAGATGCTAAAAACAATAAATCACAGTGAGTAGCAAAGCATGCATAATGAGTAGGCACATACATTCTCAAAACTTAGTTGAGATAACGATTTTGATCCACCTCTGTGTTTTATGATGAGTTTCTTACGGTTATCCGAGTTCTTTTGGCTGAGTTGCTACACATTCAGTGATAAAAAAAGAACGAGTCAGACAAGCCATTTCATGATAGTACAAAATTCACAAACTGTGAGCATAGAAATAACCAGGAATTTCTCATCAGTGCCATAGTAGTTAATCAGCCATTCCCACTCTTCTGGTTGTAAATCTTCCGGTACATTTGACATTCTAGCATCATCTGTTTTGTATGCCTTGTAAGTGCAGCTTAGAGATGCTCGCCAGCCTCTATATCGCTCTTGCGCAATTTTTAGAATTGATTTTTCTGTTTTTGGTGTATCCTCCAAATCATATCTGTCTATCTGTCCTGTAATGCGTAACAAACGAATAGACTTTAGTAGTTCACTACGATCGAAAAAATAAGATAACCACGGTGAGAAAGGTTGTACTCACCAACATATCTGCAAATATGAGACGATGGATGTCAGGGTGAATGTCTGACCACCTCCTGTAGGATCCCTCCTTTTTAAAGGAAAAGGATCCCTGTGATTGCAATGCTAGTCCCTGGATCATTGCTAGCATCCACAGTTTAAGATGAAGTACACAGATACAAAGGTCATTTATTACATCCATTTCAGAGATAAAACATAGTCTTTTACAACTCAGGGCCACAGGCCTAATACAAGAGTTTTCAAATAAGTAAATAAACATAAGTCTTCATCTTCATGTGCCACAGGCAAGCATGTTGAGTGTAAACTCATGACACCTAATCATCATCGGAGTAACCTGCAACATCACAAGTTACAGCCACAGTGGGTCAATACTTTGGAATAGTATTGGCAAGTGATAGCTTAGTAAATTTTAAGTGGACTATATTACTATATGCATTTTGGCTAAGTGTAGCTTCGCTTGCTTTCCTCAAAATAGGTTTTTCCTATTAGTTGAAATCATTAAGTTTTTCTTTGTCAAAACATTTCCCAAGAAACCTCCAATAGACATTGGGGTCCTTTACCCTTGTTCACCCACAAATTTATACTTAGAAGTTGGAGTGATGAGATTCTTGATAGCTTCCATGTCTTGATGCTCAAGTTGTCCATTGCCATGGACTTGGCTAAGTACTTAGATTTTCCATCTGCAGAGGTTGTGCACTTTCCCCACCAGACTTGGTTTCCCAAGACAGGACCTTTCAGAAGCCTTCCCTTAGCCAAATGGACGCGTTCCAACCTATCATCCCACTACCACCAACTGTCCAAATGACTAAGTTCTAGCAACCTATGTGATCAAGGCAGAGCCCATATTGCCAAGTGGCTGCACTGTAAGCTTCTCAACACTTGGCCTCTAAAATCCCTTTGTGCCTGGGTGGCATACCACAAGTGAGATACACAAGGTAAACCATGTCCATGGGCCTTGTGTAGCCACTCAACCAAAACCACCATTCAAGTCCCATTCCACCCAGGAGGTTCATTGACTTGGTTGTTTTATTAAGAAAAACATAAGTCCAAAGACTTAGAAATATTTTCAGCATAGCATGTAAATACTTTACCAACCCTTGTTTGCTACTAGCTAGGCTAAGCATGGCATAGTAACTTAACTTAGGAAATTTCCTAGCAATTCTACAATTCTACAACTACTTAGGATTTCCCAACATAGCATTTGGCAAAATAACAACATGCAAGACTTAGCAAAATATTTCTAATGCTTGTACAAAATATAGGGATGGAAATATTCATGAAGTACCACTTGCCTTGGTAATGGGGAGAGTAGCACTCTTCACAATCACAATCACTAGCACCAAAATTTACACAAAAATTTGTAGCACAAAATTACACACAATCCATATACAAACATAAATATATGCATGCATGCAAAATTCTAAGTGATGATTTTTAAAACTCCACCAAGCAAGTGCACAGTACTGAACCAATACCAAGTTGAAAACTTGCCAAACCAAACTTATTTAGCACTAAAACAAATTACTAAACAAATTCTATACTCAAAATAGTCCTAAACAAGTTTCTCCATAAAAAGTCATTTTAACAGAAACTTTTCACTAAACACATTGCATAAATAGAAAGGGCTTGTCTCCCTGATTCCAACGATATAAAATTTGCAAAAATCTAACGTGGGAATCAAAAGTTATAGCCATTTCAAAACTGAATCTAAATCTGTTTTTGATTCAAATCCTAGCCACGTGTCTTAACGCTACTGGCGCATACCGGTTCGGACGGATCGAGCTCTGCGGGCCGTAGGATCTAAGTCAGATCTGGTGGCTCAGATGCGCGCTTACCACTTCGCTTAAGTTCTAATTTCAGCCGTAGGATCTGCATCTAACGATCCTAATCGCTTCGACCAAATACGAGCGGCGCTAGCGGCGGCGACTGGCGGCGGCGCGTCTGTCAGCTGTGGCGCTGGCGTTCTAGGTTGCCCGGGGAAGAAAGGGTGTGCTTACCAGAACTGCAGGGAGCTTCTGATGCTCAAGGTGGCGATGGCTTGGGAAGGGGCGCACGGGTATGGTTGCTGGGGCTCGTCGGAGTTGCGGGCGGCGTCTGTCACTTGCAGTCGAGGTTGTTGCCGAGGTGTGGCGTCGCCCTAGCACGAACCACAGGGGTCAGGAGATGCACAATACGAAGGCGAACATTCTCGTATGAAGGAGGGGGCAAGGGGCGCTCGGGTTTTACCTCAATTGATCGCTGGAGTCGAGCGGCGGCGCAGTCGGTTGCAGGCACGAACGGGGACGACGGCCTGGGTCACGAGAATGCAAGCGAAGGGTATCAGTAGGTGCGCAAGATCAAGCTGGGCACGATTGTTTGAACCAGAGAGAGGGGGGCGGTCGAGGATCACCGGAATTAGTCGCCGGAGTCGTCGGTACTGCGGGGTTTCGAGGTCAAATGCGCGCAGCCTGGTGGCGGAATGAGCGAGGAGAGTGGGGGAAAATGACCGCGGCGGGGTGTGGTTTAAATAGGCTCAAGCGCGACAAGAAACGCTTGCGGCATCAAGGCTAATTACGTCGCGCCATCACCGGCATCAACAGCAGCAGCGACGTGGTCTGCGGGCGCGTTTTGGGGAAGAAGGTGTGACGTGGAGAGGGCCACCAGTCAGCGAGTGCTACGGAGAGGGGGTGGGGTCCGAGTGTCAGCGTCAGTGTGGGTGTGTCTGCGCGTGTGAGCGAGCGAGAGAGTGGCCGGGTGGGCTAACTGGGCCGGTTCTGCTGCTGGGCTTGATCAGGAGCGTCTGGCCCTTTTCTTTTCCTTTACTCTTTTCTTTTTCTGTTTTGATTTTCAGGAATGGATTTCAAATGAATTCAAGTCCCATTTGAATTCAAATCAATTTGAGATTTTTGCAGTGTGCAATAGTCTCAAATATAGGCCTAAAACCATGTGGTTACTTTGCAAAGGCTTGGTCACTTTTGGAGAAACACAAAAACAGGAGCTTTGCACTTGATTTGTAAATGTTTGAAAAATGGTTTTTGAACCATTTCCATTTTGTAAAACTTGGTTCAAAATTCCAAACTCAAACCATTCAACAAGGGAGACAAACAATCTAGGTTTAAAACACTCAAACTCTCAAATGGGGATGGCCATTTGATTTAAGTTTGCTCACATGAAATGATAGCACTATGTGCTTTGTTTTTCTGAAATGAGTTTTGAAATTGATCTCAATTCTATATGCATGCATGAATGATATGCAAACTTTGAAATCATGATTTTAGGGATGTTACAATCTAACCCCCTTAAGGTGAATCTCGCCCTCGAGATTCGTATTGGCTAGAAAATAGGTGAGGGTGGTCTTTCCGAAGATCATCTTATCTTTCCCATGTTGCTTCCTCTTCGGTATGATGATTCCACTGTACTTTGCAGAACTTGATAGTCTTTGTCCTCGTGACTCTTTCTGCAGTCTCAAGAATCTTGATAGGTTTCTTCTCATAAGTGAGATCACTTTCTAGTTGAACTTCCTCCAAAGGTATGGTATCCTTCAAAGAAGTTTCTTCCATTTCTGGGTGACATTTCTTAAGCTGACTCACATGAAACACATTATGGACTGCTGAAAAAGATTCTGGCAGTTCAATTTCATAAGCAACTTCTCCTTTGCGACTCAGAATCTTGAATGGCCCAACATATCTTGGTGCCAACTTTCCTTTGACTCCGAATCTCTTCACTCCACGAAGTGGTGATACTCTAAGATAAGCTCTATCACCAACTTCGTAGGTGACTTCTCTACGCTTAGGATCTGCGTAGCTTTTCTGTCGGGACTGTGCTATCTTCAACCTGTCCTTAACCAATTTGACTTTCTCTTCGGCTTCTTTGATAAGATCTGGCCCGAATAAACTTCTTTCTCCCACACCATTCCATAACAATGGGGTGGTACATTTTCTTCCGTAGAGAAACTCAAACGGTGCCATCTCAATGCTGGTTTGATAGCTGTTGTTATAAGAAAATTCCGCGTAAGGCAGACTTTCGTCCCAACTGGCTCCATAGTCTAGGGCACATGCCCTCAACATGTCTTCCAGAATTTGATTAGTCCTTTCCGTTTGTCCATCGGTTTGAGGATGAAAAGCGGTACTGAATTCCAACCTCGTTCCCAATGACTCATGTAGCTGTCTCCAAAAATGGGAAGTGAATTGAGTTCCCCTATCAGACACAATACTCTTGGGCACACCATTTAGACATACAATTCTACTCATGTAGATTTTGGCTAACTTGGCACTTGTATAAGTTGTCTTCACGGGTATGAAATGAGCCACTTTAGTTAGGCGATCCACTACTACCCATATGGAATCATATCCTGATCTGGTCCTTGGTAATCCGGTGATGAAATCCATTCCAATCTTGTCCCACTTCCAATCAGGAATAGGTAGTGGTTGAAGCAAACCTGCTGGTTTCTGATGCTCCCCTTTTACTCTACTACACACATCACACAAAGCAATATGTTCGGCGATGTCCCTCTTGAGATTGTTCCACCAAAACCTTTCTTTCATGTCCATGTACATTTTGGTGTTACCCGGGTGAATAGAATACGGAGAGTTGTGTGCTTCCTGCAAAATCAGTTTCCGTAACTCCGGATCTTGTGAAACACAGATACGTTTCCCATGCCATAAAGTACCCTGTTCGTCTTCATGGAAATTTTTAGCTTTCCCTTGGCCAATCTTTTCCTTAATCTCTTCAATTTCCTTATCAGTCTTCTGAGATTCTCGGATCTTGTCCAACAAAGTGGGTTGAACATCCAAAGACATGAGATGTCCTTCAGGCACAACCTCCAATCTGAGTTTTCTGAATTGGGTACACAAATCATTTGGCAATTCTCCTTTGGTAAGGCCATTCACAAATACCTTACGACTTAGAGCATCTGCTACAACATTTGCTTTACTGGGGTGGTATTGCAAACTTAAGTCATAATCCTTGATAAGCTCTAGCCATCTTCTTTGTCTCATATTGATTTCCTTCTGGGTGAAAATATACTTCAAACTTTTATGATCCGTGAACACTTCACAACGCTTTCCCAAAAGGTAATGTCTCCATGTTTTGAGTGCATGAACGACAGAGGCTAACTCCAAATCATGAGTAGGGTAGTTTACTTCATGAGTTTTGAGTTGTCTCGAGGCATAAGCCACAACTTTACCGTCTTGCATAAGTACTGCACCCAAACCTTGATGAGATGCATCACAATATACTTGGAAATCCTTTTCCAAATCTGGCAGACATAGAACTGGTGCTGTCACAAGTCTCTTCTTCAACTCCTGAAAGCTGACTTCACAACCTTCAGACCAAGCAAACTTCTTGTCTTTCTTTAATAATTCAGTCATTGGCTTAGCAACCTTTGAGAAATTTTCAATGAACCTTCTGTAGTAGCCTGCTAAGCCAAGGAAACTGCGAACTTCTTTCACGTTCTTGGGAGATTCCCATTCAGTCACAGCTGAAACCTTAGCAGGATCAACTGCTACACCATCATTTGTCATAACATGGCCAAGAAAACCAACTTCCTCTAACCAGAACTCACACTTGCTGAATTTGGCATATAGCTTATGCTCTCGTAACTTCTCAAGTATCAAACGCAAGTGTCCTTCATGTTCTTCTTTGCTCTTAGAGTAGACTAAGATGTCATCGATGAAAACGACAACAAACTTGTCAAGAAATTCCATGAACACCTTGTTCATCATATTCATAAAGTATGTTGGAGCATTGGTCAAGCCAAAAGGCATCACAGTATACTCATACAACCCATACCTTGTGGTGAATGTTGTTTTAGGTATGTCTTGTTCTCTTATCTTGAGTTGAAAATAGCCTGACCGGAGATCAATCTTTGAGAACACACATGCTCCTTCAAGCTGATCAAATAAGTCATTGATTCTAGGCAAAGGATATTTGTTCTTGATTGTTACCTCGTTGAGTGAACGGTAATCTATGCATAACCTTTGGCTTCTGTATTTCTTCTCCACAAACAAGACTGGGGCTCCCCAAGATGAAGAACTTGGTTGAATAAATCCTTTCTGCAACTGTTCTCCTAGTTGTTTCTTGAGCTCTTTCAGTTCATCAACTGACATTTTATATGGTCTCTTTCTATTGGTCCAGAACCTGGTACCAAATCTATCAGAAATTCCACATCTCTATCCGGTGGCATTCCTGGTAATTCTTCCGGAAATACATCCCGGTACTCATACACAATTGGCACACTGTCCATGCTAACCCCCTTAAGAGAATTTAGCATACTCCTTTTTGCTTCAAAGCTAGTCTTGGATCTGATCCTTTTATTTTCCGGAGTTGTGAGGGAGACAGTATGGCTGGCACAATCTATCACTCCTTTGTACTTAGTCATCCAGTCCATTCCCAGAATGACGTCCAATCCTTGGGAGTTTAATATTATCAAGTTAACGGGAAACTTATACTTCCCGAATTCTATGACTAGATCATGGCATCCTGAATTCACTATCATTTCTCCACCAGGAGAACTTGCTTTTACAGGACACCCAATAGTTTCTACCAGTAGTTCATTTCTTTCAACAAATGCTCTTGATATGAATGAATGAGATGCACCAGTATCAAAGAGTACAAATGCTGGAATGGAATTGAGTCTAAACTTACCAGCAACAGCATCAAGCTCCTCATAGACCTCCTCCACATTGATATGGTTCACTTGTCCTTTCTGGAAAGGATTGGGCTTGACAGGTCCTTCAACTTTCTTTTCGGGGCACTCATTTGCATAGTGTCCCATCTTCTTGCATTTGAAGCATTCAACCTGACTAATGTCTCTCTTAGCAGGCTGACTTCCACTCCCACTACCATTACCACTGTGGTGGCTCTTATGTCCACTCTTGTGGTTCTTGTACTTGTCATTGTCATGACTGCGATGATGCTTGTTGTCATGACGGTTGTGGTTGTGGTGCTTGTTGAATTTCCCATGCTTGTGGGATCCTGAGCTTCCACTGTCATCATAGTGAGATCATTTGTGAGACGACCCCGAGCTGTGCTTGTCGGAGTGCTTTCTCTTTCTACTCTCGAGTTGCTTCATTTTGTTCTCCAATATAGCAGCCTTGTCACAGAGTGACTGATAAGTGGGAACATATTCCACAGCCAGCTGCAGATTCAGCTCATCATTCAAGCCTTCCAGAAATTTTTCCTTTCTTTTGGCATCTGTGTCAACCTCATCTGGTGCATAACGCGCCAGATTGTTGAACTCTTCAATGTATTCAGCCACGCTGCGGTCGCGCTGCTTCAGATTGTGGAACTCTTTCTTTTTCAGGCTCATTATTCCTGAAGAGATATGAGCAGTGCGAAAGCCATCCTCAAAGATAGCCCAAGTCACCTCATCTATAGGAGTGGTGATTTGGAAGTTGTCCCACCAAGTGGCGGCTGGCCCTTCCAGCAGATGTGCTGCAAATCTGACCTTTTCAGCGTCCGTGCAGCCCCCGGTTACTAAGTCCTTGTTTACAGAACGTAGCCAATCATTGGCCACCATGGGATCAGTTGTCCCCGAGAACTTAGCTGGCCTCAATCGCAGAAATATGGTGAGCATATCAAAGCCCGGAGGGTTGTTGTTGTTATTGTTGTTTTTATTGGGGTTGTTGTTGTTGTTGTTGTTGTTTTGGTTCTGAATGAATGTTGTCATCATCTGCATGAGCTGTGTTTGAGCATTCATCATTTGCTGCATTTCTGGTGTGATGTTGTTGTTGGGGTTGGGGTTTGCGCGACGGGGAGGCATCTGTTGTTTGTTCAAATAGAGATAAGAATGAGATACCCATAGATGTTTTCATGCACATTACATCACATAAGCAAACACAAGCATGCAACAGAAGATAAAAGTTCAACAACAAGATAACAAGCACAAAGTAAAACACACCAGTGGCAAGCCATCCACATGTCGAATGGTCCAATAACAAGTTCACAATAACAAGTACGATAATAAAAGATAAACGAGTAGTCAAGTCTACTCATCAACATCAATCTCCTCCTCGACAAAGGTAAGACCTGCGTTCTCCATCGCGGTCTTGTTCTCCTCAATAGTAGTGGTCAAGGACTCAATCTTGGCCTTGAGAGCCCTCTTCTGGGAACGAAGCCTCTCAATCACCATCTGCTGCTGCTCTAGCTCGAAGTCCTTGGACTTCAGTTCTTCAGTCATGTCCCGGATCTTCTTGTTCCTATCCTAGACACGTTTCTCCTGACTCTTGAACTTCTGGTCCTGGGTCTCGAACTTCGCCCCCATTTCCCTGACTATCTCGTCCTGCTGTGCGAAAAGCTTGTCCTTCTCGCGAAGCTGCACCTGGAGTTCGTCATTACTGAGCATGACATTGGTCCTGTCCGTGTCCACGTGCCTAATGAGAGACTCTAAGTCCTGGAGGTACAGACGTATTGGCTCTGCTGCGTCCCTCGAGTCGTCCTCGAAGTCGATGGACTCTCCATCCTCATCACGTCTTCCGAAGACGTGGAAGTGGGTGCCTCTAACCTGTCGGGAGTGCCGGCCTAGCAGACGTCCTATCAGGTCCTGCATGACTACCTCCATGCCTCTCTCCCTGTCATCGTGCATAAGCTTGAAGACGATGGCCTCCGTAGTAGGCTCTGTCTGGCGTCCGGGCTGGTTCACCTTGAAGCCCCAGAGGTCCTTCCTCTCGAACTTGGTGAGTGGATGCACCATGATGGTGGGAAGAGGGAGATTGAGCAAAGTGGTAAGCTCAACGATACGAGGACCAAAGCGGGTAACCTGGAACTCCTCAACAGTGCTGATGGTAATAGGCATCTATTTATAAGATAGAAAAGTTAGAACAACACTATTCAAGATAAAACAAAGACAAACATCACATACATATCCTTGGAACACAAAATCACACAAGTCATGCATACATGAATCCATTACATCAACCAAGGTCCAAACTTATTTAAGGTATCATTTTGGAAAATAAGGTGATAGGTGGTGGTCCAACTAACGAAGTACGTTTACAATCCTATCTCACTGGATCTGTTGGCTAATACAATGTTCCTAGAGGCAATCAGCCTATCTTGCTCACATGATTCCATCACTAAGTCTATAATATCTCCTCTTAAGGTTTGGTTGGTGGCTTCCAACTCTTGGGTATGTTCCTTCTCTTTCTCTAAGTCTTTTTGGAGGTTGAGCATTCTGCACTTGACTCTAGCACTAAGTTCTTTAATAGTCCTCCAAGCTTCTTCTCTTGCTGACTCAAAGAATGTGGTATGCACCACAGTGTTGGTGTACATGCAGAATCCTTTTTCTTTGTGGTTGTCTTCCTTGTTTTTGTACAAGTGAAGTTGCACCCACCAGTACTAAACTCCTTCATCCATCACTGGAAAGCCTTTGTACACAGCTGCACCATGTATTTCCATTGCCACCATGAGGTCCTTGAGAATTTTGGGAAACTCAGTCTCACACTCCAAGGTCATGGTCATGAGTGGTCCTTTCTTTACAGATTCGTTGATGGAGTTCATCTACAAATAGAGATGAGAATGAGAAGATTAGAAAGGTTTACGAGAAGAATAGACAAGTGTAGAAGTAGTTGAAATTTTTTCCTTAGTGGTTTCCAATCCTAGGGTCATAATCCTATAGGCAACACAATGCTCTGATACCATCTGTAGGATCCCTCCTTTTTAAAGGAAAAGGATCCCTGTGATTGCAATGCTAGTCCCTGGATCATTGCTAGCATCCACAGTTTAAGATGAAGTACACAGATACAAAGGTCATTTATTACATCCATTCCAGAGATAAAACATAGTCTTTTACAACTCAGGGCCACAGGCCTAATACAAGAGTTTTGGAATAAGTAAATAAACATAAGTCTTCATCTTCATGTGCCACAGGCAAGCATGTTGAGTGTAAACTCATGACACCTAATCATCATCGGAGTAACCTACAACATCACAAGTTACAGCCACAGTGGGTCAATACTTTGGAATAGTATTGGCAAGTGATACCTTAGTAAATTTTAAGTGGACTATATTACTATATGCATTTTGTCTAAGTGTAGCTTGGCTTGCTTTGCTCAAAATAGGTTTTTCCTATTAGTTGAAATCATTAAGTGTTTCTTTGTCAAAACATTTCCCAAGAAACCTCCAATAGACATTGGGGTCCTTTACCCTTGTTCACCCACAAATTTATACTTAGAAGTTGGAGTGATGAAATTATTGATAGCTTCCATGTCTTGATGCTCAAGTTGTCCATTGCCATGGACTTGGCTAAGTACTTAGATTTTCCATCTGCAGAGGTTGTGCACTTTCCCCACCAGACTTGGTTTCCCAAGACAGGACCTTTCAGAAGCCTTCCCTTAGCCAAATGGACGCGTTCCAACCTATCATCCCACTACCACCAACTGTCCAAATGACTAAGTTCTAGCAACCTATGTGATCAAGGCAGAGCCCATATTGCCAAGTGGCTGCACTGTAAGCTTCTCAACACTTGGCCTCTAAAATCCCTTTGTGCATGGGTGGCATACCACAAGTGAGATACACAAGGTAAACCATGTCCATGGGCCTTGTGTCGCCACTCAACCAAAACCACCATTCAAGTCCCATTCCACCCAGGAGGTTCATTGACTTTGTTGTTTTATTAAGAAAAACATAAGTCCAAAGACTTAGAAATATTTTCATCATAGCATGTAAATAATTTACCAACCCTTGTTTGCTACTAGCTAGGCTAAGCATGGCATAGTAACTTAACTTAGGAAATTTCATAGCAATTCTACAATTCTACAACTACTT
Organism: Avena atlantica; assembly: GCA_910589765.1. NCBI lineage: Eukaryota > Viridiplantae > Streptophyta > Magnoliopsida > Poales > Poaceae > Avena > Avena atlantica. The sequence goes on along the minus strand of OU342736.1, from coordinate 51,851,531 downwards.
AGGATTTCCCAACATAGCATTTGGCAAAATAACAACATGCAAGACTTAGCAAAATATTTCTAATGCTTGTACAAAATATAGGGATGGAAATATTCATGAAGTACCACTTGCCTTGGTAATGGGAAGAGTAGCACTCTTCACAATCACAATCACTAGCACCAAAATCTACACAGAAATAGGTAGCACAAAATTACACACAATCCATATACAAACATAAATATATGCATGCATGCAAAATGCTAAGTGATGATTTTTAAAACTCCACCAAGCAAGTGCATAGTACTGAACCAATACCAAGTTGAAAACTTGCCAAACCAAACTTATTTAGCACTAAAACAAATTACTAAACAAATTCTATACTCAAAATAGTCCTAAACAAGTTTCTGCATAAAAAGTCATTTTAACAGAAACTTTTCACTAAACACATTGCATAAACAGAAAGGGCTTGTCTTCCTGATTCCAACGATATAAAATTTGCAAAAATCTAACGTGGGAATCAAAAGTTATAGCCATTTCAAAACTGAATCTAAATCTGTTTTCAAATCTGTTTTTGATTCAAATCCTAGCCACGTGTCTTAACGCTACTGGCGCGTACCGGTTCGGACGGATCGAGCTCTGCGGGCCGTAGGATCTAAGTCAGATCTGGTGGCTCAGATGCGCGCTTACCTCTTCGCTTAAGTTCTAATTTCAGCCGTAGGATCTGCATCTAACGATCCTAATCGCTTCGACCAAATACGAGCGGCGCTAGCGGCGGCGCGTCTGTCAGCGGTGGCGCTGGCGTTCTAGGTTGCCCGGGGAAGAAAGGGTGTGCTTACCAGAACCGCAGGGAGCTGCTGATGCTCAAGGTGGCGATGGCTTGGGAAGGGGCGCACGGGTACGGTTGCTGGGGCTCGTCGGAGTTGCGGGCGGCGTCTGTCACTTGCAGTCGAGGTTGTTGCCGAGGTGTGGCGTCGCCCTAGCACGAACCAGAGGGGTCAGGAGATGCACAAGATGAAGGAGAACATTCTCGTATGAAGGAGGGGGCAAGGGGCGCTCGGGTTTTACCTCAATTGATCGCCGGAGTCGAGCGGCGGCGTAGTGGGTTGCAGGCACGAACGGGGACGACGGCCTGGGTCACGAGAATGCAAGCGAAGGGTATCAGGAGGTGCGCAAGATCAAGCTGGGAACGATTGTTTGAACCAGAGAGAGGAGGGCGGTCGAGGCTCACCGGAATTAGTCGCCGGAGTCGTCGGTACTGCGGGGTTTCGAGGTCAAATGTGCGCAGCCTGGTGGAGGAATGAGCGAGGAGAGTGGGGGAAAATGACCGCGGCGGGGTGTGGTTTAAATAGGCTCAAGCGCGACAAGAAACGCTTGCGGCATCAAGGCTAATTACGCCGCGCCATCACCGGCATCAACATCAGCTGCGACGTGGTCTGCGGGCGCGTTTTGGGGAAGAAGGTGTGACGTGGAGAGGGCCACCAGTCAGCGAGTGCTACGGAGAGGGGGTGGGGTCCGAGTGTCAGCGTCAGTGTGGGTGCGTCTGCGCGTGCGAGCGAGCGAGAGAGTGGCCGGGTGGGCTAACTGGGCCGGTTCTGCTGCTGGGCTAGATCAGGAGCGTCTGGCCCTTTTCTTTTCCTTTACTCTTTTCTTTTTCTATTTTGATTTTCAGGAATGGATTTAAAATGAATTCAAGTCCCATTTGAATTCAAATCAATTTGAGATTTTTGCAGTGTGCAATAGTCTCAAATATAGGCCTAAAACCATGTGGTTACTTTGCAAAGGCTTGGTCACTTTTGGAGAAACACAAAAAAAGGAGCTTTGCACTTGATTTGTAAATGTTTGAAAAATGGTTTTTAAACAATTTCCATTTTGTAAAACTTGGTTCAAAATTCCACACTCAAACCAACAAGGGAGACAAACAATCTAGGTTTAAAACACTCAAACTCTCAAATGGGGATGGTCATTTGATTTAAGTTTGCTCACATGAAATGATAGCACTATCTGCTTTGTTTTTCTGAAATGAGTTTTGAAATTGATCTCAATTCTATATGCATGCATGAATGATATGCAAACTTTGAAATCATGATTTTAGGGATGTTACACCTCCTCACTCCAATAATGGGTAACCTTTTTTTCATTATGATAACCAAGTCATCTTTGAATGAACGGTTGTTCATTCCTATTGCACCGCCCAATTTATCAGAGAATGCAATATTTAGCTTTGCAGATCCATTGGCATGACGCTTCTTAGATGCTTTTACACCTTTTACTACACCTCGCCCTTTCTTCTTGGGTCCGTCAACGCCTAGAGCCCAGAACATACACAAAGAAGCAATTTACTGTCTAGTACATTGTAAGAAATGAGGACATAAATGTAAAAAAAAGAAGCTAGTACCGTCCTCTAGCTGTGGGCGGTGGTGGCGAGCATGGGAAGGCCATTCGTCAAGGGCAGACATGTCAGTTTCAGACACTATAGTGTTCGATCGGTCTACAGTTCCTGTATCAGGGTTAACATTTGTACTGAATCAGCAATGAAGGTTTTACTGCATTACATAGCAAATGTTAGATAAAGCTTAAATGTCAGAAATAAATTACCACATCTAAGTTTTCCAAGTTTTCTTTTGTAAGCTTGTAACATTTCAACCCTTGTCATTGTAACAGATCTGATTAATAATTACTATACTTGTGTACCATTGGTAAGTGAAAAATCTGGTTCTTCTATTTCGTTTGAATCTTGATCCTCAGCTCTTGCATCCCTCACTGCATGTTCATCCAAATCATTTATTAGTTAAATCATGTATTAAAATGTGACCGAGAAAATATGTATTAAAGTCTGTATTGAAGGTGTTGTGCGTTCGAGATTTTGGATGAAAGGATACCTGAGACAGTTTTTCGCTTGTTTCTGGAGGATCCACTTTCAACATCAAGATGAGACCCTGGTGTTTCAATATCAACACTGGGCTTCTCCCTAAACACACACAGGTTGATCTTCTTCTCATTACTGTGCATGGATACCAATGTCTCCACTTCCGGTGCATGCTCGATGGGAATAAGTTTTGCTCTGCCATCAGCAGTTTTTACCCTGCAGTAGAGGTAATGACGCCCGCCACAGAATCCAACACTTTCAATCAAATCGATCAATTCCATATAGCAGATGTCAATCCTCTCGATTGTTGCTTCCAGAACTTTCTGTTTTTTATCCTCATCTTCGTAGTACAGGTTAAGTTTCCAAATATCCTCATGCGTCTACATTGACATAGAAGTAAAAAAAGGAGCACCAAAATAATTATTCAACTCATAGTTCTGAAATAAAAGAATATGTTACATAGCTATGTAAATTTTATGAATAGTTTGTAGAACATGTTGGCAAAAGATCAACAGAGGAACAACATTATGAAATTAACGAATTAGTTCAGTTCTTGAAAGTCCACAAATCAATACAATCGAAGACACCAAGATTTGATCATATTTTAACATGAACTACCTTGATCGGAGGGGAGTAGTACTAGTACTAAATACGCTATATTGAACAAATAAAACTTGCAAAAGAGTGGATTAACACAGAACATGTGTTATAACATCTAAACCTAGCAAATCATTGGCCGAACCTATTCAGCCACAAATGCAAAATCAATCGGTAGATAATGTATTTGGCAGTTCCTCGTAAACCCTAGTGCACATTAGCGAGGTGCTCCTGGACTCGGCCGTGTCTTCCTGGACTCCTGCTCCTAGGGATCGCGATGAACAGTGATCACATGCCGGCGGGAGCTTAGGGTGTATCTAGATCCGACCGCTGGAGGAGCGGGGCGGAGGCGTGCTGAATCGGCCGGGCGGCGGTGTATCACATGCGGATCGCATCGGCCTGGTGGGCATCACGGGGTAGAGAAGATGGCTGCTACATCCCGGGCGAAGCAGCTGCGGCGACGCCTAACGTGGCAAGGATCGCCGACGGCAGCATGTAAATCTAGGGTAACCTAAGAAAATTGGCGTACCGTTGACTCCGGCGACGACGTCGTCATGTCGGGGTGGACGATGAGGGAGCTCATATCCGATGGCGAACAAACTCGCCGAGGTGATTGCGTTTAGATTGGATCGTGGGGGTCGTGGGTACCTAAATATGAAGAGAGTTTAGCGGGAAGGTTAAAAGGATGGTTTTAGGTTTTGGTGGGAACAAAAAGTTTCGCACAGACTCTACGCACGGGCCTTTTAGCGGTAGGTTTTTCAATATTTGGCCAAAACTACATTGGTGGGAACGTAATTATTTGTTTACTGGTTTTTTAATTAATAAAAAATAAATTAGTTCGGAAATTAATGTTTGAAAGCAATATTTGAAAGTAATATTACTGTCCTCACATGGTTTTGTTTGTTCCATGGTACCTACACCTTCTTTATTAGTTGATATGGTTAGTAGATGACATTATAAGACTATGAGACCTGGTTTCATATTTTTTAGAATTGTCTATCCACCTTTCAAATTTAGTCAACCCTAGGTTTGACCATGATTCAAACATTGTTCAGAACATGAAAGATGGAAAACTAAGCTTGGATCCTTCTTATTTACTCCAATATGAAGCTATTATACCAAACTGTTTGGTCCATTTCATGATTCACAGTTCATAGCAAACGGCTTGGTTCCTTGGATTTCATGTGGCGGTGTCTGAGATATGAGAGTCCTCACATGGTTTTGTTTGTTCCATGGTACCTACACCTTCTTTATTAGTTGATATGGTTAGTAGATGACATTATAATACTATGAGACCTGGTTTCATATTTTTTAGAATTGTCTATCCACCTTTCAAATTTAGTCAACCCTAGGTTTGACCATGATTCAAACATTGTTCAGAACATGAAAATTGGAAAATTAAGCTTGGATCCTTCTTATTTACTCCAATATGAAGCTATTATACTAAACTGTTTGGTCCATTTCATGATTCACAGTTCATAGCAAATGGCTTGGTTCCTTGGATTTCATGCGGCGGTGTCTGAGATATGAGAGTACTCACATGGTTTTGTTTGTTCCATGGTACCTACACCTTCTTTATTAGTTCATATGGTTAGTAGATGACATTATAATACTATGAGACCTGGTTTCATATTTTTTAGAATTGTCTATCCACCTTTCAAATTTAGTCAACCCTAGGTTTGACCATGATTCAAACATTGTTCAGAACATGAAAGTTGGAAAACTAAGGTTGGATCCTTCTTATTTTCTCCAATATGGAGCTATTATACAAAACTGTTTGGTCCATTTCATGATTCAAAGTTCATAGCAAACAGCTTGGATCCTTGGATTTCATTCGGTGGTGTCTGAGATATGAGAGTCCTCACATGGTTTTGTTTGTTCCATGGTACCTACACCTTCTTTATTAGTTCATATGGTTAGTAGATGACATTATAAGACTATGAGACCAGGTTTCATATTTTTTTGAATTGTCTATCCACCTTTCAAATTTAGTCAACCCTAGGTTTGACCATGATTCAAACATTGTTCAGAACATGAAAGTTGGAAAACTAAGGTCGGATCCTTATTATTTACTCCAATATGAAGCTATTATACCAAACTATTTGGTCCGTTTCATGATTCACAGTTCATAGCAAACGGCTTGGTTCCTTGGATTTCATGCGGCGGTGTCTGAGATATGAGAGTCCTCACATGGTTTTGTTTGGTCCATGGTACCTACACCTTCTTTATTAGTTGATATGGTTAGTAGATGAGATATAAGACTAGGAGACCTGGTTTCATATTTTTTGAATTGTCTATCCACCTTTCAAATTTAGTCAACCCTAGGTTTGACCATGATTCAAACATTGTTCAGAACATGAAAGTTGGAAAACTAAGCTTGGATCCTTCTTATTTACTCCAATATGAAGCTATTATACCAAACTATTTGGTCCATTTCATTATTCACAGTTCAGAGCAAACGGCTTGGATCCTTGGATTTCATGCGGCGGTGTCTGAGATATGAGAGTCCTCACATGGTTTTGTTTGTTCCATGGTACCTACACCTTCTTTATTAGTTCATATGGTTAGTAGATGACATTATAAGACTATGAGACCTGGTTTCATATTTTTTAGAATTGTCTATCCACCTTTCAAATTTAGTCAACCCTAGGTTTGACCATGATTCAAACATTGTTCAGAACATGAAAGTTGGAAAACTAAGGTTGGATCCTTCTTATTAACTCCAATATGAAGCTATTATACCAAACTATTTGGTCCATTTCATGATTCACAGTTCATAGCAAACGGCTTGGATCCTTGGATTTCATGCGGCGGTGTCTGAGATATGAGAGTCCTCACATGGTTTTGTTTGTTCCATGGTACCTACACCTTCTTTATTAGTTCATATGGTTAGTAGATGACATTATAAGACTATGAGACCTGGTTTCATATTTTTTTGAATTGTCTATCCACCTTTCAAATTTAGTCAACCCTAGGTTTGACCATGATTCAAACATTGTTCAGAACATGAAAGTTGGAAAACTAAGCTTGGATCTTTCTTATTTTCTCCAATATGAAGCTATTATACCAAACTATTTGGTCCATTTCATGATTCACAGTTCATAGCAAACGGCTTGGATCCTTGGAGTTCATGCGGCGGTGTCTGAGATATGAGAGTCCTCACATGGTTTTGTTTGTTCCATGGTACCTACACCTTCTTTATTAGTTCATATGGTTAGTAGAGGACATTATAAGACTATGAGACCTGGTTTCATATTTTTTAGAATTGTCTATCCACCTTTCAAATTTAGTCAACCCTAGGTTTGACCATGATTCAAACATTGTTCAGAACATGAAAGTTGGAAAACTAAGGTTGGATCCTTCTTATTTTCTCCAATATGAAGCTATTATACCAAACTGTTTGGTCAATTTCATGATTCAAAGTTCACAGTTCTTATTTCAGACAAAGGCACCTCTTCCCAGTAATCATGCCTTATACTAGGGAATTTACTCTTCATCTCGCCGTAATACTTGTCGATGATGCGAGATGCAAGATCAGCCATTCCATCCTTTTTATTCCGTCCTTTGATCTTGACAAGAGACTGAATATCGATCCAGTTTTATTCAGGAATTGTAATACCCTCGTACATCAACTTGTAAAAATCTTGTGTTTTGTCAACGGTGCAGAAGACAATCCCTTTGTGTTGAAGGAATGAGCGGAGCGCTGGACAGGTCTTGTCGGTCCTGAAAGCATATTTAGTTTGTTTGTCAAAGAATGCATGACCAACACTTGCATGAAATGTGTAACTGAAATTGTTTAGTCATTGAAATATCATTTTGCATCATATAATTTGAAACTAAGAAAATTTTATTAAATGCAAGAACAAGGCTCTGAAAATTTGCTTGTGATAATTAATTAGGTATAATGAAATTCAGTACACATGCTAGATGAGCATATGGATAGATTCAATTTGATAACTTGAATAAAATTTGAAACTACATGAGTTTATTATAATAAAATTCAGTCTAGAATATCATAACTTGAATAAAATCTCATAATGAAATTCATTTGGTACTGAGAAAATTGCACAAACAAGTAACTCTTGGTGCTGTTTTCACACAAACCAAGTACCTTAAAACTAGTGCACTCACTTGAGATGAAATATCATACGACAGTGTATAACAAATGGAACAAATTAAACATAACATGGAACTAATCACTGAAAATAAGTACAGAGGATTCAGAAATTCACACCACAACATCAGTAAGGTTCAGTCGCAAATTAAAAAGGCACTACAACATCAGTAAATTTTCACAAGTGAGTATAGAAATTTATACGCGGAGAAGTGGTAGACGAGGACGCGGTTCTTCATGTAGAGTTGAAGGACGGAGAGGTAGTTCTCGTAGATGGGATCCTCCTTGGTGTACTCGAGGTCCAATCCAACAAATTTATTCTCCTTTTCCTGCTCATACCACTCCTCGAAGAGCTAGAGGTTTTTCATCACCGTCTCCTCCTCATTGGTGTATACAACCTCTATTTCCTTGTCGCCATGGACACAGAAGGTCTCGGTTCTAGTAAAACCGATATTTCCCAGATCCGCGCTAGCAGAGGATGATGTAGCCATGGCGGAGGAGGCAATAGAGAGAGAAATGAAGGAGGATAACGGGTGGACGGCGGAGAATGGCGGGCGGACGGCGGCGGCGAAGAAGAAGCGTCAATGGCCGGCGGAGGAGGCGAGAATGGGGTTTTTTGGGGGAAGAACAGAGGAGGCAGAAGCAGAAGCGTCCGGGTGTGAATGCGGTTGCGGTTGCGGTTCTAGGGGGTATTATAATGAAACTGCTACTACTAAATGGCCCCACACGTCAGTGGGTGTCAGTTTGTACGTGTACGAGGAATAATTGTACGTGCACGTGTGTACCGTAAAGTACTTGGAATAAATCTAGCCTTTGTACGTATGCGTACAAAAAGGAGTGCAGAGGTACAGGGAGTGCGAAGCGGCAGAGATATAAAAGGATCTCCCACCCACCGCTTTTTTCCCCAATCGGAGCAAGTGGAGAAACCCTAGCCATCCCATCCCACCTCGTCCCCGCCGGTGCACCTCACGGTCGGTAGAAGCGATATCGAGTCGCTCGAGCGCAGATGTGTCCGCCGCGGTAGGTGCGGCGGATGTGGAGGGGACCGAGCTCACGGCAGAAGGCGTCACGGCCACCTTGGTCGCGGTCGTGGCTGTTGCGGAGGAGAAGGTAGAGGCCGCGGCGGGTGCGGCCAATTTGGGCGATGCGGAGACCGCAGCCGACCTCACGGCGGAGAGCGGTACGACCACGGTCACGGCGGCTCTGGTGGAAGCGGTGGAGGAGGAGGCGTCGGATGTGGTGGGAGCGGTGGAAGAGGAGGAGGCGGCTACCGCTGTGGGGCCGGATCAGGCGCTGGCGGATCCGACCGGAGGTGGGGGAGGCGATGGCGGTGAAGAAGCCGTCCCAGATGCCGCTGTCGCCGTCCCAGATGCCGCCATCGCCGATGCCGCCATCCCAGATGCCGCGGTGGCCAATGCCGTCGACGCAAACCCACCGGCGCCTGAAGCGGTAAATCCCTCTAATCCCTCACCCTTGTTCCTTTTACTGTAATGCGATATCGCCATAGGAGCTTCATAGGCTATGCCTGGTGCACATGCACCAGCAGAGGCGGAGACAGAATTGACCAGAGAGTGGTGCTGAGATCTTGAGAAACGCTAGGTGCTGCTGGGCTAGTGTGATCGGCAAGCATTTGAGCTAAATGTCTCATAGACATTCTTGTGCACAATGTTGATGAACATATTTGCTAAGAAAAGAGAATATCTCAGTCGGACTAATTAATTTGTGCAAACTATTGTTGTTGTGCACCAGGGACCAATTAATTTGTGCAAACTATTGTTGTTGTGCACCAGGACATAAAACCTGCTGTTATTTTGTGTGGATTAATCAGAAAAACTATTTCTAGCAATGGTTTCAGTATAGTGGACTTGTAAATATTTATTAAGACATGTTGTTTCACCTTGTCTTTGCATTTCAATTGTTAATGACTCCTAATATCATCCTAGTGTTGTTTACTTGTGAGTAGGTTATTCTATATTTAAATATGATGTAACATTTTAATTTCATTCAAAAACTTTGTGGAAGTGGCTTTTAGTATTAAGTCTGTAATCATGTTCCTTATCATATCCTCATATATAGTGAAGGAAGGGATAACTTGGGATCGAGTCCTTCATGTTGTTGAAAAGATCCTTGCCGCACTAGTTAATAATGGTATTTAATTTGTTAAAAAAAATCTGTGATGATTCTGCTTAACCAATTTAGTGCTAAGTACTAAAATATAACTTATAATGAAGTTCATATATAGGATCTTAGGTCATGTTATATAATCTAGCTATTTATAATATGTCCAATCACATATTTCTCTTTATATGATATAGTTTAACTCAAGTTATAGAATATGGCTATTTCTGACTAATAAAATATTAAGCTTAACTCAAGTTATAGAAGATCTATTTCATCAAAAGTAATGTTCATTATTTCATGTATAGTGGAGAATATTTAAAATTCTCATTTTCATAGTTATTGTAATGGCAGTTGTAAATGTGTTAATCTGTTACCTTTGAGGTGCTTCACATGTAAATTTTTGCATTTGTAATATAATGTCAATGTTTGAAAAAGCTTAACGTCAAATATGTTCCCAGATTGTGAACAGGAAGAAGCGCATGTATGCAGAAATTGATGAAATGTATGAAAAAGCTGCATGTCATGATTTTCTCTCACACGACGACGACGGCGAGCAGACCGAAGTGAGTGTAACTTGATTGTGTTTACATATGCTGTGTGTGTTTTGTAGTATACACATGCTAACAAATTTGCAAATCTATATTGTAGTATGACTCCAGTGACTCCACCGAGACTATGCAGAAGAGCAACCTTGTCTCATTTACAGACAAGGAGGCGAAGAAGCTGCAGCAACAGGGCACCCACGCATTCAAGAGGAGGGGGAGGTACTTCTGCCCCTACCATATCCACAAGCCAAGGGATGGAAGTAGGCAGAGCCTCATCCAGCATGCTGAAGCCCTAGCAAAAGAAGATTCTTCGGCGCGTGTTAGGGGTCAGCATGCTGCTCTGCTAAGGGCGATGAATCGTGCTGCTGCTTCATGATTGGGTGTTCTGGTTTTGATATCGTACATTATGCAGTTTGTGTTGGCTGTGGACAATATAGTAGCATGTTAGCGCTACTATAAGTTTGTTAAATTATGGTTAGCTGGAAACTTAGTAAGTTTAACTACCACCTGCTGTTTCTGGTGCTTCTTTTGGTACTGTGATGACATGTTCTGTGATGGCTTATGCAAGCTTCATTACCTACTACTGCTGATTATGTTTATTTTTGGAAGTTGTGACTAGGGATGCAAACGAGTCGAGTTCGAGCGAGTTTGACTTGGCTCAGCTAGCTCAACTCATACTAAAATTTGAGTGAGCTCATACTGAGTCGAGTTAAACATCAAGTTGTATAACTTGATTCATACTTATCTTGACGATCTCTAGTAGATGGTGAAAAGATCATGTTGTTTCTTCTCTTTTTGTTTTTTATTCAGATAGTCTACAAATTCTAAATCAGGATGAAGTTTGTATACACATTGCTAACTTTTTTATCTTGTTTCTTTTACATAAGGGGATTAACAAACTGAAGTTTGTATAGAACCACTACGGGAAAAAATGTCGCTGCCGTGTAGACACGTCTTTGCCGTGTGCCAAACGCACCGGAACACGGCAAAGACAGTCTTTGTCATGTGTAACTCAAAAAATACACGGCAAAGTATGTGAACACGGCAAATTTCTGAAAAAGAACACGACAAATAAATATACACAGCAAAGACCCATAAAGGAACATGACAAATTTCTGAAAAAGCCATTTTCTATTTTCCGGGAACAAAAAACCGAGGGTTTTATGAAGCAACCACCAAATGGATAATTCAAAATGATACCACCCCATTTTCACAAGATTATATGGATATCATATTTGTATTCCTCACATTTTTCTGATCGATTTAGACATTTTATTTGTCGAATTCCGATTTACGGATTTAAATATATGAATTATTCCATATTAAATAGAAAAAGGAAATAAAATAAAATCATTTTATTTTTTATTTTGATTCAAGATTATTATTACTTTTCATTATTGTTTACTTAAATAATTGTTTGGAATCTAAAACTGAGATGTGTGACATCATGGCCCAAGAGTTAATATGATTGATATGGAAGTATTAGCAACAAGGTATGATTTCTTTCTCGGAAGCTCATTCGGAAAGAAAGAAGAAGTTAAGCGTGCTAGAGCTAGAGTAGTGTTAGGATGGGTGACCACATGGGAAGTTTGATTATGAGTGCAATTTGATCTAATATTTAACATACAAAGGGTTAAAATATTCTATATGAGATTATCAAGTAAATAATATTCAAAAAAGTTTGAAACAAAATATTTTTTTTTAAAGGCAGTTTATTTGCCGTGTACTTTTTCCACAAGACACACGGCAAAGACAGCTTCTTTGCCGTGTACTTTTCTAGGAGACACACGACAAAGAATAGACACCGTCATCTCCGCGAGAACCGTCATCTTACTTTACTTTGTCATGTCTACGCATGAGACACACGGCAAAGCCTTTGCCGTGTATTATTTAGAAAACACACGGCAAAGGGCCTTTGCCGTGGCGAACGTTGCCGTGTGGCATTTGCAAGTGTGTATACACACGGCAAAGCCTTTGTCGTGTTCCGAAAGGCCTTTGTCGTGTCTTTTGCCAACACGGCAAAGAGCCTGTGTGTCGTAGTGAACAGATTTCGAGAAAGCTCTTATGATTTATTAGCTTGGATCACGATTTTGTTGAAAAACATTAAGTTTGTTCAGAAATTGAAATACAAATTTATAAACTTTTGTTTTGGTTGAAAAACATTAAGTTTGTTCAGAAATTAAAACAATTGCGGTTGCGGTTCAAGACTAAAATAATGGAACTGCTCTCTTTTCGCAACATTTTACCCCAGAAAACCCTAATCAACATAGAATTACCACAAGTGTCCCCTGTCAGTGGGTGGTACTGCTAAACGGCCCGACACGTCAGTGGGTGTCATTTTCCCCCACCCACCCCCAAAATGGCGAAGTAGATGAGAAGCTACTTTCTCCCAGTCTCTCTCCACCGTGCGCCCACAATCCAGCTCAACTGCCTCTTCCTCTCCCAGCCACTGCTCCGTCGCCACCTCCACCGCCACCGCCTCCGCCCCCATCAAGAAGCGTCGCCTCCGTCGGTCTGATCTCCGCAGGACGGGCTCAGGTGCGAATCGATTTAGCCCCCTATTGTTTTCCAATCTTGCAAGGTCGTCGAACTGCTCGCCATAGCTTGAAGATGATGAACCCTAATCCTATCTTGCAATGTCGTAGTGTCGTGGAAGGTCGTTGATATGTTGCTTCCTTGCCTGCGCCTTTCATGGTTTAGGGAAGCAGGGGATATTTCCAGGGTTTGCTGTCGGTAATCGGGGGATTTTCTGTGGTTTTTTTTCCTAGCGGCGATTTTCCTATGTTTTGATCGATTCAAAGTAGATGCTATAGTGTTAGTAGATTTTCCTGGTTTAGAGTGATTGAAAATAGATGCTAGTGCTAATGCTCTCCCTAGGTTGTGATTGATTCGAAGTAGATGCTGTGCTAGTAGATTTTCCTGGTTTAGATTGATACAAATTAAATGCTAGTGCTAGTAGAATTTCCTAGTGCTCTACTTTTCTTGTTTTAATGACAGATGCTCCAGCAGTATATTTCCTGGTTTGCTCTCTATTCTGAACCTAAACACTTCTGCTGCTTGTGCAAATTAAATGTCAATCTGAACCTAAACATCTCATCTAAGTTTTAATGTGTATCGGTTTCATAGTTTGCAAATGTTGCAATTTTATCATCATTAATTGCTCATTAATTGTTTAAATCTTATCATTGCTCATTGTTTATCTATAATCAGTGCTATTTATCTATCATCTAATTTGTTCACTGCTTATTATTAGGTTGACACCATGGACCGCCATGAAGTTGCCATCTTGGTCCCATCCAAGAAAACCGTCGAGACCATCGACATTAGCTGATCCTCCGAAGGTGATGGTGCTGCTGCTAGGGCTCAAGTTAAGCACGAGGAAGCTGATGATGCTGCAGCAAAGGATTGTGCAGCTGAGCGTGAGGGAGATGATGCTCCTGCTCCTGCTAATGTCCAGCTGACTCGTTGAGGTAAAATATACTATGGAGCATATTAATTATTATAGTTGCAGGATATATATATATATGTCTCAAATGCTTAGTCTCCGTTTGGCATAATAGTCAATTTGTAAGTATACAAGGAATACTTTAGTTTCTATAAATACTGCGGGTTTGATGTAATTCAATTTTGGGAAAACTTTAATAAACTAGGCCTTATTCCTTGATTTTCTTATATGTAGGTCCCAAGATAAAGGGAGGTCAGAAATGGGACAGGTTTTGCGTGTATCCCAACCTAGTGGAAATGTACCCTCGACAACTTGAGACCCTGAAATATCTTGTTGACCAAAAGAGCCCCACAATTCCTTTCTATGTGCGCACTATAAAGAATTCAAGTACCCTGGATGGCAAATCCAGAATGGTAAATAATTACTGCATCCTCAAGGATATGTTTTTTCATATTTATTTGTTGACAATAATGGCTTCATCTGAGCAAAGTTTTGCATTTTATATTCTGCAGTACTTCACAAGGAGGTTTACCCTAAAGTACATCTTGAGGAATATGAACCTTCCAGACGATCATTTGGTTGTCTCTTGCAATGGGCAATCTTGTGAGAATGTGAGGATTATCATGGGCAAAGGGAGGGATTCAGGTGCCATGATCACAACCAACTGGAGAGCTGTGGTGCAGAAGAGCAACATGAAGGACCAGGATATCTTTGTGTTTTGGTTCCGCATTCGCTCCAGGCCTAGTGGCGGTCTCAAGTTGTATGTCTGGAACCTCGAGAAATGAGCAGGCTGCTGGTTCCTTAGCTCATTTGGCCCCGTTGTGGGTTTATGTTAAAACTTATGTTATTTGTGTGTTAGCCGTCCCATTGTCTTGGTGATGTAAAACTATATGCTGTCTGGCAGCGGTTATGTACTCTGGCTGTGTGGCTTTATTAAGTTAAAGCAGGGCTTCATTTGTACTTAAATTCCCCCATTTAATTTTCTGAAAATATTATGGAAAAACAACCACAAAAGAAAACCCTAGATTCAGACGTGATGGAACTATATAAATAGACAGCCTGACGCCAATCCACGTCATTCCTTCCTCAGTCTCCCCAAATATCCAAACCCTAGACAGTTCCACGCCCCTACGACCCAGCCGCCATGACGACATCAAGGGAATCCTTTGACGCCGAGGCAGATCAGAAGGCGACGCCAGTCGTCGGCGAGTCATCTGATGCTACTCTTGGGCCGATGGCGCCAAGCAAATCCGTGTCTACTCCACGCCTCACTTTTTCTCTTGATACGCAATGATCGTGATTATCAGATCTAGATGTGATGACTTTCATTTTTTTTACAGTGTCCAATTTGTTTTGACAAACTCGGGATGTGTGTCAGTGTGTCAAAGACCATGACACATGATTACTGCGTGATAACCCTTGTAGAGGGATTTGAGGAGAAGACGGTAATGCATCTAACATACTCAACTATACATGGGCCCTGATTTGATTTATTTGTGGTTATTCACATGTAATATACGTATCAGATCTAACAGTGTTAGTACTCATTGTGTCATGTGTTAATCATTCATGTAATATACGAACCAGATCTAGCTATCAAAAAGGTTGTGAGTGTGATCTGTATTAGTCATGCACGTGTGTTTTTTTTTCAGTACCAACATGTTGATACTTCAAGGTACCTATCTGAAACTATGAGTGCATGTTCAGGTCTTTTGCAGTAAAGGGCAGTTGCTTCAGTGTCCAATTATAGGAATAAGTACAAACAGTTACTCTTCTAGCTAGGATATATATGTATCTACTTATAGTAAGTCAAATTTTGTAATGGCTCATAATATAATAAATTGCATACTCTTCATCAGGTGATCCCTTGCTACATGAGAAAATATTTCCTAGACATGCATGCTGTTCTGCCATTCGAGAACACAAGTTTTCAAAGTACTCTGAAAACCAAGGAAGATTTTTCATTCCATGTTGAGCTTACCAGTGTTGATGGGATAACCTATGTAAATGGAGAATCTTGAAAAGAATTAGGCAAAGTTTACCAATTTAAGGTTGGTATGGAGCTAATATTCAAGACTGACACACTTACAAAGCAAACTGAGGTCATAACTAGAAACGACCCAATCATCCATCCACGTAAGTTTCCTACTTAATTCAACAAATTTATGTTGTGCACATAACCATGACTATATTACTTAGTTGTGACATGTGTACTCCACTAATTTCAGTTGTATTAAATTTATACACATCATACTACCTGATGTCCCCTGAGAGGCGTACCATTGTTGACTCACTCTCTAGCACTGATGGGACCATGATTAATTGGAGGATGATGGAGACGGTGATCAACACAGTTGAAATCTTGGATTACCTTGTTCTGTTCCACAGAGATGGAGAGTATGAGGAAGGAGAATTGGTTTTCGGTGTGCTGCATACTCTAAACTGGACAAACAGCATGAACTTCAATAAACATGTGGTAATCATTAAGAACACATCTTATCTTATGCACAAAGTACTATGTGAGGCCATATATATATTATACACTAATTCTATTTTCCTATATTTTAACATGTTCATTTTCCGCTAGATGTTCTTTTGACTTTAAATCTTTGCATGCAACAGAAAATCTCAAGCCGTTTGATTCCTGAAACAATGGAAAAATCTGGTACCATCACAATTTGTTGTCACCCGAAAACAGAGGTGACATCTACATATACAATTTCTGAGCTTGATGGTCGTATGTGTGTCAGCGGATGGAAAGAGTTCATGACGAAGGAAAATTATCTCAAGATTGGTGACAAGATGTTGTTCTTGGTCTACCTGGGGACTAAAGGGCTTTACTTGTTTGCTACCCATGTGCCTGAAATTGGTCTGAACTAGGAAGCCAGTGATGATGGTTTCTCTGTCCAACTATGGATGCAGCCCCGTTGCTACAGTAAAAAAACGTGTTAAGACTCTATATTAGATTGTCGAATTCCCTGATATTATCGTGCTGCTAGTTGTAATTCTTCGAACATAGAAGCTGCGATGTTGTTCATCTCGCGTTGCTTAACAAATTCCACAATAAAGAAATAGCTGTCGAAATGCCCTGAAATTCCGTGTTCATCTCGCGTTTGCTACCCATGTGCCCACGTCGCTGGCCATGTTGCTGTCACTGTAACCTATCAGCTTCCCTCTTTCTCCACCATAGCTGCAGCCAAACTCGAGTGTTCCTGCAACATACCGCAGGATGTTATTAAGTTAATCATAACATTAAAGATAAATGAAACCTTAGAAATTTGCAATATTAAACTTACTTGACCATTCATGAATTCATCATCTGTGATGACGACTCTGAAGCTATTGTTCTGACGACCACCAGGTTGGCATATGTTGCTTGGTTGTTGGCATGTATCACAAACTTGAGGCAAATTAGATTTATTTAAAAAATAACAAAAGAAAGCAGAAAAAAGTTGCCCGCCAAATCACTGGAGTATGTGAGGGACCCCAGGATTGGACCCACAGGGCAGAACGGCCAGCGTATATGGTATCAGTTGAGAGGAGCTCGATGGCTTACTCTCAGCCGGGTATATAAGCTGGTCGATCTACCAATCAGTTAGAGAGGTGGGACTAATCTCCACGTCCACATCGCCTGCTATGCGCGCGCCACCAAATTTGGGCCCAATCTTGGGGTGGGCCATGGGCCGAGCGAAAGGCCTACGTAGCTCCGCCAGGTCTCTACCGAAACTGCCCAGCCCCCACACGCCGCTGCCGCCGTATCGGCACTGCCCCCAGATGACGTCGCCGCCGTATCGGGAAAGCGCGACCGACCAATCCGCCACCGCGACCTCGCCACCATCTGAATTGGATCAGCGTAAACGGTTGCCCTGCCGACTTGTACTCAACCTATCTCTGCTGCCTCCGCCGCTCGTCAGACAAAATTACAAGGTTTGCACCAATACAGATGTACTACCTCTGTTCCCCTTTAATTGACGACAGCACCAACCAAATTGCTCACGTGCTCTGCGTTATCTCGCGTCGATTAAAACTGGACGTATAGATTAGTCAATGGCGATTGCTATTGATGTCAGATAGTCTAGCTGCTTAGGTTCACATATGAGTATCGCTCTCATGTATCTTTTGTTTGGAAATACTTACTTGTAAACTAATGTTGCTGCTATTTTATTCTTAACAAGACCGGCTGCAAGGAGATAAGGAATAATGTCACGAGACAAGAGCTGGATGAAAAAGGATAGAGAGTCTCTGGAGTGGCAAAGTGGCATCAAGAGTTTCTTGGAATTTTATTTCGATGGTGCTCACCCAGACTCAAGAATCCCTTGCCCGTGTATGAAATGTCTGAATAATGCTCAGAGAAAGAGAAAGGATGTCCATATGCACTTGCTTCGGAATGGGATGGATCCGACCTACACTAACTGGATATACCATGGTGAACAACCCGATGAGGACAACATGGCTGAAGATTCAGATGATGAAAACGCTGCAGATGATGGTGCTGGGATATGTGACATGCTCCAAACTCTCGTAAGGGGCACAAAAGTGGGAAATAATGCAGGAGACACCGGCGGTGATGGAAATAAACAGGAGCCAAATGCATCAGCCAAGGCGTTCTACCAACTATTGGAAGAGGGAAAAACATGGTTGTACCCAGGTTGTGAGGAGGTCACAAAGATATCTTTCATTGTGAAGCTTTACCAAATCAAGTGCGTGACTGGGATGACCAATAGAGAATGTGACTTAATGCTCCAGCTGTTCAAGGAGTTGATGCCAAAGGGTCACTGCATCCCTAAAAATCTTGCAGAAGTAAGGAAGGTCCTCCGAGAGCTTGGTCTAGATTACAAGAAGATACACGCGTGTGAAAATGATTGTGTGCTATTCCGTAATGAACATGCTGATACCCAAGAATGCCCTGTCTGTCATACGTCTCGATGGAAATCTAGTCGTACCATAGACAAAGACGATTCATCGAGCGGTAAATCAAAGAATCCAGTTCCACGAAAAGTTCTATGGTATTTCCCACTCATTAAAATACTGCAAAGGCTGTACATGACAAAAGATATTTCAACTGATATGAAATGGCATAAGGAGAAACGTACCGATGATGGCGTAATGAGGCATCCTGCAGATTCGAAGGCCTGGAAACACCTTGATGAAAAATATAGTGAAAAAGAATTCGCAAAAGATGCTCGCAGTGTTCGGCTTGGCCTTGCTTCGGATGGATTCAACCCCTTTGGGCTCATGAGTATATCACACACTACATGGCCAGTCATTCTAATCCCATATAACTTGCCACCCTGGATGTGTATGAAACAACAGAACTGGATAATGTCGATGATTATTCCAGGACCAAAGTCAGCAGGAAATAACATTGATGTGTACTTGCAGCCTTTGATTGATGAACTATTAGTTCTATGGGAGGATGGTGCTGAAGCATATGATGCTGCAACTGAGGAAAATTTCACGTTGTATGCGTGCGTGTTGTGGACCATCAATGACTACCCGGCTTACGCAGTGCTGAGTGGTTGGAGCACAAAAGGCAAGCTAGCACGCCCTTACTGCCACAAGCATACAGATTACTTATGGCTCAACTATGATAGAAAGCATTGCTACATGGGACACCGACGTTTTCTAAATAAATACCACAAATGGCGTCGAAACAAGTGTATGTTCAACAACAACAAAGATACTAGAGATGCCCCGGTACCACTTACGGGCATAGAAGTTCTACAGGAGCTAGATAGCATTCAGCACGCACCATTAGGGCGGTCAAATAAGAGAAAGCGACCGAAAACTAATCCCTGGCACAATTGGCGGAAGAAAAGTGTGTTTTTCCAGCTACCGTATTGGAGGCACTTGCTCGTGAGGCACAATTTGGATGTTATGCACATCGAGAAGAACATTTGTGACAGCATTCTGGGGACATTGCTTGACATGGATGGGAAATCACAGGATGGTGCGAAGGCTCGTCTTGATTTGGAGGACTTGAAAATTAGGGTGGATCAGCATGCAAGGCCCACCGGTAAGGGTAAGTACAATTTTAAGAAAGCCATGTATGCTTTAAAAAGGAAGATAAGATGATGCTCCTCAGGTTTCTACAGAGCATACGGATGCCTGATGGCTATGCTTCACACATTAAGCGATGTGTGGTCCTTGAGCAGTGCAAGTTTATTGGACTCAAAACTCATGACTGCCATGTTATATTACGGAAACTTCTTCCTATTGCGTTGCGCAAGCTTCTGCCAGAGAATGTCCTTATCCCATTGCTTCAGCTTAGTAAATTCTTTTCTGATTTATGCTCCAAGAAGTTAAGGGATGAAGATTTGGAGAATTTGGACAAGCAAATGGCAGAAATTCTATGTCAGCTAGAGATGATATTTCCACCAGCTTTCTTTGATATTATGATGCATCTCCCAATTCATCTAGCTAAAGAAGCAAAGTTGGGAGGGCCTGTACAGTACAGATGGATGTATCCGGTTGAGCGATACCTGCGTACGCTGAAGGGATATGTGCGTAACAAGGCTCACCCAGAAGGTTCGATTGCAGAGGGGTACATACTTGAAGAGTGCATGACGTTCTGCAGTCGATTCGTTCAAGGCATGCCTACAAAACTAAGTCAGTCCGAACGCCATGCTGATGGAGGTACAGATGAACCACCAACAGGGATTACCATAATGGGTACAGTTGATTACTCCAAAAAAGGTTTTTCCCGTGAATTAGTCTCTTTGGAAGGTATTAATCAAATGAGGAACTACATCATAACAAACTTTGGAAACCGAGCCATGGATTGAGTAAGGATACTTATGTATTTGTTTCAATTCATGGCATGCATTAATACTTTGGTCATGAAGTAACCATCATTATTTTTTGAAGGAAACATATTGAGGAGCTCAAAAGGAACAATTGTCCTAATCCTAAAAAGAAGCACAAGGAAGAATTTGTTGGCTGGTTCGAGAGACGGGTAACTTACTTTCACATTTTGGTTTAAACCTACCTTTCCTTCATGTTCATAACTTCAGATAGCACGGGGGAATTACTAGTAAAAAAATTGTCTACATTACGCTCACACATATTCTATTCCATGAAACAGATCACACAACTCCATAAAGATGGGAAGGTCAGCAAACTGTTGTATGCACTAGATAAAGGGCCTGATCAAATTGCTCGTGTGTACAACCGTACATTACTGAATGGATATTACTTTCGAAATGCCTATATAGAGCAGGAATTGAGTACCCAGAATAGTGGCGTCGTAGTCAATGTGCAAGAAGGCAATGGCAGTACTGATCACTATGGGGTGATAAAGAAAATCATATTTCTTGACTTTCCTCCCGATAAGGAGGTTGTTCTATTGCAGTGTGACTGGTTCGACGTGCCTACTGCTAATAGAAATCAGAGTAAGGGATATAAGGACATATATGGAATTATTGACCTTGACACTACTATACACCGATTTAAGGAAGACCCTTACATTCTAGGCATCCAAGCTGAACAGGTTTTCTACGTGAGAGATGTGAAGAACCCTAATTGGGCAAGTTCTATTAAAATGAACCCACGCAATTTGTTTGCTCCTTCTGTTTTAAATGGTGCAAACGTTGATGATGCTGCAGAAGGAAGTGAACGTGCTGAAGCAGATGTACAGGATGTCATCGATGCAGGAATTACAGTTCTAGAATTTAATCTACCTGACCAGATGACTAGTTGGTGCAAAAATGATGATGAAGGAACCAGCGTTGATGTTTCAGTCATACAAAGTATAAGGCCTGCTGAGTTTGACGAAGATCAAGTGGAATACGATGCTGATACGGATGATGATGAGGCTTACATAGATGATGGCCATGTTGCTCCTTTGGTACAAGATGAATCCGATGATGACCTAGAATTCATTTAGTAGGTTGTCTGTGCACTATTTGGCTTAAAGGTTTTGCCATGATCATGGACACATTTATGTGCTTGAAAGATCGTGTAATAATATACTTTGAGTTTAAAAGGTCCAAAGTTTCAGTGTCAAGTAATTATGAATTGCGATGCTAACTGTTCAAGTGAAATTTGCCTCTTACATGAGTTCTTGATTGATTATTCAGTACTGTCACTTTTTGCAACACAAGTAAATGCTAAGTGCTTCAGAATTACAGTTGTTCGGACCTACAAAGGTTCAGCTGGTTAATATAGTAAATAACTCTGACAGTTTTACGTGAATTTTATGTCAAAAAAAGGTGACAAAAATATAGATATATATTGGACCATACATGAACACGTATTCTAAATAAATTTCAATTAGGCTCGGGTGCCAAGGCCCAGGAGGTCTGTTTAAGGTAAACTTGCAAAAAAATATCGGCTCACCGAATATTGGTGATACTGGACCATAAATGAATTGTTGTCCTAAGAAAATTGCAATATTAATCAAGGGCCACGGCCCAGGAGGCCCGTTAGCTATGCTATGAACTTTCTCGTTCCAAAAAACTTGTTCGTTTTCGCAGCAGCCGGTGATTGTTGCATTATGGTCAACCTATTACCATACGGTCCAAATTGTCGCAGTAAACAATAGTTATTGCCGCAGGATAAATTTGAGGCGAAAAACATATGATATTTACCACGCATACTTATTACGTTGGAAGAACTAGCCTCTAAGGCAACAAAATTGCTACCTCGCGCAACGGAGCTTATTTGTCGCTAAAACGCGATTGTATTCCAACGTGATGCAGATCGTTGCAATAGGCGGCCTCTACCGCAACAAATTTGACAATGTATCGCGACCAAGAATAGTCGTGGAAATATGAGCGGCCTATCACCACGACCGGAGAATTTGTGGTAATTTTGTACTACATCGCAATGAAAAAAAACCGTAGCGATAGATTATGTCGCTATATACCGGTTTTCTTGTAGTGACGTCGTCCTCTTCGTGGGCGCCGGCGGCTAACCTGGAGAACTCTACTTGGTTCAGAAGCCGTTGGCGTCCGCCGCCGCGAGGATCGCCGTTGCCTCCTCCGACACGTCCTCGCCCATGGTGCACCGCAGCTCGAAGGCGGACACCTCGCCATCGCTGTTCTTGTCGAAGGCAGCGAACAATGGGGATGCCTCCGTTGTCATCGAGATCTCGAGTGGCTTTTCTTCGATTATCTTGCTTTTTTCCACCAATTTGCGCGGCTTGATGAATCGGATCGTGTGTTGGCACTTGGCAACTTAATCTGTGTGCTTGAACCGATCGATGGTAAGTAATATGGCGCGCGTGGCGAGGTATATATACGGAAGCGAACGCGTAAAGGCAACGTGGGGGCATGAAGCAAACGCGTCAGCGACGAAAGCTTAGTTTCCGTGTCTTTTTCTACAGCACACATCCATGTGTCATTCAGTATGTATATATTTTTTCCGTATTTGGTACGTGTATATATAAGGAAGCGCGTACCTTGACGAAATTCGTTACGATCATGGAGGGTAGCGTGCATGCGTCGTCCTCAATTCCGTACATCATTTAATTAAGGCGCGCGCTAAGCATCCTCCGGAAGATTGGGAAGTTTTCGTCATCCTGCTCAAAGATTGGGAAGTTTTCGTCATCCCGCGCGTGTGTCCGTCAAAATCGTTCCAAATCCCGCTTTTACTACAGTAGCAAAAAACTATTTTTCTGCAGTAGCAAAACATGGTCCAGAAAATAAAAAAAACTGTTCCCAATCCCCTTTTTGCCGGGTAGCAAAAAAGACCCGTTTTTGCTGCAGTAGCAAAAACAGTTGGCCAATAAAACTTGTCGGTAAAATCTCATCAGAGACACGTAGCAAATTTTTTAACCAATTATAGCAAACCCAGTAAATGGTGATAGCAGATTTTTTTTAGTAATATAGCAAAAAACCTACTCGCTGAAGACTTTTGCCAGGGACCTTGGCGGAGAACTTGCTGGATATGTAGTAGCGACGTATGTTACAAAGTCATCAGCTATATGTAGCAACGCGGGACACCGTATATAGCAAATTTGACCACCGTAGGTAGCAAAAATTGCCTGTCGCAGGGAGCATCTCCGTGTTTCATTGCAGCAGCGGCCACCTATGGCTGCGGGGAGCCGTCGACTGTGCTTGGCGTAGGAGACCATGGCAAAGCTGAGCTTGGTCGATGACGTCCCTAGAAGAGGCAAACGAGAGAGGGTCTAGGAGGAGGAAGAGGGAGTTGGGGAACAACCTGACAGGGGCACTGCAATTCTCCGCCTGGTTCTACCAGAGGATGGGAAGCCGGTTCTCCTCTCGGGACAACCCCGTCCTGTGCTACAGCAATTCCGCCTAGGCAACAGGTGATTGCCCGCCGACCGGCGTGGCCGTGTGCAAGGACGTGCAGGAGCATGGCGAGAGTGAAGGGGGTTTGACTCGTCAATGCTCATTGTTATGGAATTGAGTTTGGAGAAGATGGGGATGCTGGAGATCGCGAGACGGTTAACATACATGCAGCAAGGGGACACGATGTTTACCCAGGTTCAGGCTCCCAGAGAGGAAACCCTACTCATGCTTGTCTGTTCTTGATTGATGGCGCAACCGAAGGTTATAGGGGTGCGCAGATGCAATATGATGTGAGGTGTGTGTATGAAAGTTGGGAGAGATCCTTCTCGCCGTGCCCTCCTGGCGTTTATATGGGGAGGCCAACTCTCGGGTAGGTCGAGTCAGTTATAATTTAGGATTTCACCCTTCATGATCCTATCTACATCTTGGTCGTTGATACGTCGGAAACGTATCTATAATTTTTGATGCTCCATGCTCGTTTTGTATCTACTTTGCTTTGCTTTGTCTATACTTTGAGGTGTTTTTATATCTTTTCTGGAACTAACCTATTAACAAGTTGCCACAGTGCCAGTTGCCTATTTTTCTGTTTTTGGTTCCAAAAAGGAAGAAAATCAATATTCTCGGAATTGGACGGGACAAAAGCCAAAGTCATTATTTTTCCCGGAGGAACTAGGAACCACGAAGCAGAGCCGGAGGGGGGCCACAGGGTGGCCGCACCCCCTAGGCGCGGGCAAGCCCTGGAGGCGCCTACAGGGGGTGTGGCCCCCTGCACCCCCACCGACCTTGCCTCCTACGTCAATAAAAAGCCCCTGGGGAGAAAACCCTAGATCATCCAGAAGAAATCCACGAAAACCTCTACTGCGCCGCCGCCACCGAATGGGAGATTCGGGGGACATAAAGTCTCTGTTCCGGCACCATGCCGGGACGGGGAAGTGCCACCGGAGCCATCTCCATGGATCTCTACCACCATCTCCATCACCGTTGCTGATTCCTATGATGAGGAGGGAGTAGTTCTCCTTTGAGGCTAGGGGCTCTACCAGTAGCTATGTGTTCATCTCTCTCTATCCATGATCTTGTGGTCATGAGCTTTGTAATCAAGTAGATCTACCTTGCTACTCAAGTGCTTCATTAGATCTCTGCTCTCCGCATGTATGTGAAAGTGACAGCATGCACGTCATGGTGGCACTTAGGCTTGAGTCTACATAAATACTCTTTGTGCTTTAATAGATCTATGATGTTCCCCACGTGTGTGAAAGTGACAGCGTGCATACCGTGTGTGGCACTTTGGCTAGATTGAATATTTGTTATAAGTTATATTTGGAGTTGGATGTCTCTATGAAATTGTGGTGTTTGTTGGAACCATCTAGCGCTCAAGGTGACAGTGTGGGGTTATCTAGATTGAGGAAGGCGGACTTTGAGGAGTGCTGCTATATCCCTACCAATGATTAGAGTGTCCAATCAGAGAGTAGTTAAGAGTAGTATCATGAAGAGAGGATATTTATATGAGAGAGTGTTCACTAGTTAAAGTATGATTCCTAGGCCTTGTTTCTAAACATTGAAACACCGTTTGCTACTAGATCTGTTGCATGTTTGCTTGCTTCCTTCTTGTTGCCTTTAGTCTTTACCTCACCGTCAAGCTCTTTTCTGGCACCGTTACCACTTGTATTTCACTATCTCTTCGCCGAACTAGTGTACCTATACACCTGACAAGTGTATTGGGTGTGTTGGGGACACAAGAGACTTCTTGTATCTTGATTGCAGGGTTGCTTGAGAGGGATACCTTTGACCACTTCCTCCCTGAGTTCGATAAACCTTGGGTAATCCAATTAAGGGAAACTTGCTGCTGTTCTACAAACCTCTGCACTTGGAGGCCCAACAACTTTCTACAGTAGCTTGTGTTTTTAGTGAGAAGCCAGAGGTCTAATATATTTTAAATAAACTAATGTTGCTAATGAAGATTGTGTGAAGTTTCGTATGAAGGAAAAAAAATTCAGGTGCAGAGAGAGAATGATGCAATAAGATGAAGAATGGACAAAAGATCAAGCTTGGGGATGTCATCCCGTATCACCCCAAGAAATATTCAAGAGGTACAAGCGTCAAAGCTTGGGTATGCCCAAGGCATCTCCTTCTTCATCAATAAAAATCTCAGGTCTGTCTAGACACTTTGTTTTTATTGTTTCATGCATTGTTGTGTTGTTCTTGGAGCGTCTTAGTTTTCGTTTTTGGTTTTCGTTTTCTTAGTAAGCTTGAGTAAGTTGGTTGGTTACACCACACTTCTTTTGGAGAGAGGCACACTCTATTTCCACTTCCTAGAACACTCTAATTTTCACTCTTATTGTTTTGTGAGTGTTCACTTTTGCTAGCACTGCGTTTAGCCTTAGTTTTCTTGTGCTTTCAGTTTAGAACTTTTTAGTTCTTCTTTGTGGATTTGTGAGACAAGCTCACTGATCTTTATTGATTATTTTCTTTGTGAGTTGTTTCAAATAAGTTGTTTGGTGTTGGAAAAGAGTAGAAAGTTTCATGCTTATAGTGGTACAAAAGGGAGCTTGTTTTGACTCTGACTTAGACTTTATCATGTCATGCTAGGTGTTGCTTTGACCATATGCTTAGTGATTATTGTTGTAGCATGACTTGTTACAAAAAATTAGGATTGCTTAATGTGCCTTGAAAGAATCATGCTTTGTTTTAGCATACAAAAGCATAGTATTGTGGTATTCTCCTTTGATGCTTTGCTTGGGTTGACTTGGCACATGCTCACACCATGTTATGACTTTGACAAGTCACCATTAGGCTCTATGATCATTTAGGCCTTGACTTGTAGTACCACTCTATGCTTTGATTAGTGATGCTTTGTGTTCACTACATGATTATGGCCATTATGCTCTCTTAGTTGGTTTCTCCCAGTCTTTTGCTAGCCTCCACTTGTATGAGTAAGCTCTACTCATGCTTCCAACTCCCAAGAAACCAAGTTATTCCAAAGTGTCCACTATAAACTCCTATGCATGGTGTGTTACACCATTCCAAGTATATTCTTGTTTTCAACTATCTTCCAATTAAAAACTATTTTGTTATGTGAAAACTTAGTGATTAAAGCCCTCACGAACTTGATGGAACACTTTATATTCTTTGCCCCTAATAAACTTGAACCATTGTGTCATCTATGTTGTATATGCTTGCACTTATACGTTGGAATTAGCAGAACCGTGCTGTCACGGGGAACGTTTTCAACATTGCACTTGTACTTTGTACTCAGTTGATATCATGCTCTTTTGTCTATGGATGTCACCGGTGTGAAATAAAGAGGGAACTTATAAGTCCATGGAGTTTGTATTTTGTGTTAGAGAAACGCCTGGGCCGCTAGCCTAAGCCATGCCTAATCATGGTGGAAACTTGCAGCATCACCATAGTGAGCTATCTATGAAGCATCCTCAATAAAAAGCTATGCACATAGTAAATAAAAAGATCGCTGAGATGCTCATTGTCTGCTTGCCTTGTCATTTTGGTTATGGTATAGCTCATGTACCATGTGCAAGGGGTACCCCGTTGGCGGTTCTCTATGATATGCAAATACTTACAATGACAAGAACTTACAGGTGACTGAAGTTGAGTAGCATGAGGTGTGGCCCTCGTATTCAAGGGACTTGAGATTGCCAACTTATACTTTGTCAAGCATATACTCCATAGTTAGTTCACTTTAACCTTAATAACTTCAAGATGCTTATGATAGGAGCAATGAGGGCTAAAAGCTAACAAGTACCATAATTTTTGGAAGCTCTTTTTGAAACTTGAAATCACTGCTTCCTTTACAAAAAGGCCTTTCTTCCACCATTATTGAGTCTCCACCTTCTACCTTTAGGCACCATTAAGAGAGCATAGTTTCCATTCTGTGTGTAGTGTCCCAAAGCTTATTGATTGATGCATATTGTGATATTACTTGTTCTTGTGTTATTTGTTTGTAGTCACCCTTGTGAACTTTGAAGGTGTCCTATGCATCTATTTGCTACTCTATGAGGGACAAGCTGATTGCCACTATGCCATGTTTTCTGTATGTGAAACAAACAAAAAAATTTCAATGCATGTTATTCATGATCTTTGTTTGTAGCCTTTCATGTTGCATGTATAGCTACTATGTCCTATTGTTAGAACTCCATCTTTCATGCACATGTTTAGAGTTCTTTGATCCCAGCTTTCAATGCTTGCAAATGGTTTGATCTTGGTTTTGATGGTGCATGTCACCTCAAAAATTATTCTTTTTATCACTTACCTACTCGAGGACGAGCAGGAGTTAAGCTTGGGTATGCTTGATACGTCAAAAACGTATCTATAAGTTTTGATGCTCCATTCTAGTTTTGTATCTACTTTGCTTTACTTTGTCTATACTTTGAGGTATTTTTATGTATTTTCTGGAACTAACCTATTAAGAAGTTGTCACAGTGCCAGTTGCTTGTTTTTTCTGTTTTTGGTTCCAGAAAGAAAGAAAATCAATATTCTTGGAATTGGACGGGACAAAAGCCAAAGTCATTATTTTCCCGAAGCAACACGAAACCACGAAGCAGAGCCGGAGGAGGGTAACAGGGTGGCCACACCCCCTAGGCGCGGGCAAGCCATGGAGGCGCCTACAAGGGGTGTGGGCCCGTGGACCCCCACCTACCTTGCCTCCTGCGCCAATAAGAAGCCCCCTGGGAGAAAACCCTAGATCATCCAGAAGAAATCCACGAAAACCTCTGCTGCGTCGCCGCCACCGAAGGAGAGATTCGGGAGACAGAAAGTCTCTGTTCCGGCACCCTGCCGCGACGGGGAAGTGCCCCCGGAGCCATCTCCATCGATCTCCACCACCATCTCCATCACCGTTGCTGATTCCCATGATGAGGAGGGAGTAGTTCTCCTTCGAGGCTAAGGGCTCTCCCGATAGCTATGTGTTCATCTCTCTCTCTATGCATGATCTTGTGGTCATGAGCTTTGTAATCAAGTAGATCTACCTTGCTACTCAAGTGCTTCATTAGATCTCTGCTCTCCGCATGTGTGTGAAAGTGACAGCGTGCACGCCATGGTGGCATTAGGCTTGAATCTACATAAATACTCTTTGTGCTTTAATAGATCTATGCTTTTCACCACGTGTGTGAAAGTGACAGCGTGCATACCGTGTGTGGCACTTTGGCTAGATTGAATATTTGTTATAAGTTATATCTGGAGTTGGATGTCTCTATAAAATTGTGGTGTTTGTTGGAACCATCTAGCGCTCAAGGTGACAGTGTGGGATTATCTAGATTGGGGAAGGCGGACTTTTAGGAGTGCTGCTATAGCTCTACCAATGATTAGAGTGTCGAACCGGTGAGTAGTTAAGAGTAGTATTATGAAGAGAGGATATTTATATGAGAGAGTGTTCACTAGTTAAAGTATGATCCCTAGGCCTTGTTTCTAAACATTGAAACATCGTTTGCTACTAGATCTGTTGCATGTTTGCTTGCTTCCTTCTTGTTGCCTTTAGTCTTTACCTCACCGTCAAGCTCTTTTCTGGCACCGTTACCACTTGTATTTCACTATCTCTTCGCCGAACTAGTGTACCTATACACCTGACAAGTGTATTGGGTGTTTTGGGGACACAAGAGACTTCTTGTATCTTGATTGCAGGGTTGCTTGAGAGGGATACCTTTGACCACTTCCTCCCTGAGTTCGATAAACCTTGGGTAATTCACTTAAGGGAAACTTGCTGATGTTCTACAAACCTCTACGCTTGGAGGCCCAACAACTGTCTACAAGAATATAAGTGCGTAGACATCAGCCGTGTTGTCCAAAGAGTCAAACTTCTACCGGGCTTGGGCCATCCGGAGTCTCCTTGGGCTTTGTGTTAGCGGTAGGTCTCCGTGTGGGCCTTCACTAGGCTGGACCGGATAGGCCAATATCAGGTACCCGTAGGACATATCCATGTCAGAGAGAGAGCGGAGAAGGAATCAAGAAGTTGAGGGAGAGAGAAACTAACGGGGAAGAGATAAGGTGGGGATAGGTGAGATGTGGGACCCACGTGGGACAAGTTACCGGTGCACAACACGCAATGCGCGGTTCCACGACCCAACCCGGACGATGATCATCCGAGGGAAGGGAATCATTTTCCTTTAATTAAGCCCCAGAAAACTAATTTAATATAGCCGCGGAGAAACTACCACAATCATAATCAAATTTCCCAATGATACAGGTCGACCTATGAATCGAAAAATACTACCGAATCAAAAGCGAGTTGTGGCAAAATACACTGATTCATGTTTAATCGCAAATTGACACCGTTTCTAAAATAAGGGGCCCACTTTTTAGGGTCAAAATGATGCCCTGGACTGGAACCCGTTTGGTTTCCCTCGGTCTGCACTCTCTAATGCACCCACTCAATCCCCAGGTGCCCTCCTTTGCCGTGTTCGTTGACAGTCGATGGTGATCCCATCACCATGCACGTGCTGGGTAGGGGGTGCTGCATGGCCTAGGGCTCTGCATCGTCAACGTGGCAAGGGATGGAGGTCGCAAGCACACGCCGGGTGGCCGGCCACGTCGGAGGCAGCCACTGGAGCGCAGCCAACAGGATTCGGACGGAGACGACATTGGGTCTGAAGAGAGACAGAGGATTGAAAGGAAATGAGTACTTTCATTGATAGTGACTGGGGGTTTTTATAGTACCCAACAGTCGTGAATACATAGTTGGTTACATGCTTTGTGCCGATTCGGAAGAGACACAACGGTTCGAAAAGACACGGTGACGGTTCTCTATATACAAGCGGTTGGACAAAACGAATATTCTATTGGAATCTATTAACCGTCTATTTAGTTAATAATTGATTCCTAACACTCCCCCTTGGACAACGCTGTTTCTATCTTCATTGTCTTGAGAATCATCATATATTTTGGACGTCGGAGAGTCTTGAATACTTTGATCGTCTTTGAGATATTGAATCCATCATAATGTCCTGAGTGCTAGAATATCTTGATTGTTCTTTATCTTGAAAGCTTGATCTTGTACAACATATGTCCTCCAGAATCCTGTGGAAAATATAAGGAGACTATAGGAATCCGATATACCGTTGGTATAATAATTGTACCATAAAATCTGTATGAGAAATCCATTGGAGAACTCATATGAAAGAGTACAATATATTGTTATCGGATATTAAATACTAAGTTCAGTCCTAGGAGATTTCTCCCCCTGAACTTTGCAAATTTCGAAGTCGTCTCATACCAATGCCATGAATGCATTTTTGAAATGCAGATGTTGGTAAAGACTTAGTGAACAAATCTGCAAGATTGTCACATGACTTTGTTTGCAAAATATTAATTTCTCCATTTTTCTGTAATTCATGAGGAAAGAACAGTTTTGGAGCAATATGTTTTGTAATATTACTTTTAATATATCCCATATGCATTTGAGTAACACATGCGGCATTATCCTCATAGATAATAGTTGGTGATTCTAATGAACCAATACCACATGATGTTTGTATATGATTAATCACTCTGCGAAGCCATACACACTCTCGTGAGGCTTCATATAATGCAATTATTTCAGAGTGGTTAGTGGAAGTTGCTACAAGAGTCTGTTTTGTGGACTTCCATGAAATAGCAGTTCCACCATATAAAAATACAAACCCTGTTTGTGATCTAGCATTATGGGGATCAGAAAGATAGCCAGCATCAGTATAGCCAGTCAAAGTCATATCTTGATTTTTCTGATAGAATAAACCAAGATCTTTAGTACCTTGTAAATATCTGAAGATATTCTTTACTCCAGCCCAATGGCGTTTTGTTGGAGCAGCACTATGTCTAGCCAGCAAATTCACTGCGAAGGCAATATCTGGTCTAGTACAATTAGCAAGGTACATTAGTGATCCTATAGCACTAAGGTATGGAAACTCAGGTCCCAATACATCTTCGTTATCATCCCTAGGTCTAAAGGGATCCTTTTCTCTATCAAGGGATCTGACGACCATGGGTGTTTTGGATGGATATGATTTATCCATATTGAATTTTTCCAAAACTTTCTGAATATATGCGGGCTGATAAACGAGTATTCCTGAGGGAAGATGCTCAAGTTGTAAACCTAAGCAGAATTTGGTTTTTCCCAAATCCTTCATCTCAAATTCCGTCATTAAATGATTGCGTGCTACAGATATATCTGCTGCGTTACCAATGATGTTGAGGTCATCAACATAAACTGAGATGATGCAAAATCCCTTTGAGGATTTCTTTATAAAAACGCATGGGCAATCATCATTATTTGAGTATCCTTTATGGATAAGGAACTCACTAAGCCGGTTATACCACATTTTACCCGACTGCTTTAAGCCATAGAGTGACTTTTGTAATTTTACACAATACATGTTGCGATTTATGTTTGGGTTCGGAATTTTAAGTCCATCAGGGACTTTCATATAAATATCCGCATCGAGTGATCCATATAGATAAGCGGTCACTACATCCATTAACTGCATTGATAAATTCATTTGTACTGCCAATGATATTAAGTATCAAAACGTAATTCCACTCATTACAGGAGAATATGTATCGTCGTAGTCGATACCGGGTCTCTGCGTAAACCCTTGTGCTACTAGCCTCGCTTTATATCTCACCACCTCATTATTTTCGTTCCTTTTTCAAACGAAAACCCATTTAGCTCCCACAGGGAAAACTTTATGAGGAGTAGGTATTACTTTAGAGAATACCTCTCTTTTATTAAGCGATCGCAGTTCTGCCTCAATTGCCTCCTTCCATTTAGGCCAATCTGAGCGCTTCAGGCACTCTTTCATAGATGTTGGCTCTGGATCCATTTGAAGGGTTTTAGCAATTTTAGAGGAGAAATATGTGTCGACAAGTGTAGTATTTCTATTATATGATTCTCCTGAATCGATATAGTTTGTGGAGATTTCATTGATTACCTCAGGCACCGTGTGATTTCCCATAACAACGGAGTCTGGTTGTTTCGATGTCCCAACATTAGAATTTGTGTGCACATTTATGCTGGGCTCTTGATGTTGAACATCTGTTTGGTGTCTATCAACTTCAGGTTGATTTGCATTTAGTGATTTTCTATGTTTCCGCGGTGGCATTTGAGAAGCCTTTTCCTTGATGACCAGATTTCTCCCCCTTTTATTTGTAATTAGGGGTTGAGTAGTTTTATTTGGTACCTCTACTCGTTCTGGTGCATTAACTGCAGGGATATAAGATTTAGTGACACCTTTGTGATCAGTAAATGCGTCTGGCAAGTTGTTTGCAAAGTGTTGCAAATCTATTATTCTCTGAACTTCAGATTCAGATTCTTTAGTACGTGGATCTAAGGATTGGATGCCTGTCACATTCCAATCTATTTCCTGGCATTCATTGTGGTTTGTTTCTCCCCCTAATGCCGGGAAATGATCTTCATCAAAAATTGAATCAGCGTACCGGGCTGTAAACAGGTCCCCTGTTAGGGGTTCTAAATATTTTATAATTGACGGAGAGTTATATCCCACATAGATTCCTATTTTTCTATGGGGGCCCATGGAGGTACGCTGCGGTGGTGATATCGGCACGTATACAGCGCAATCGAATTTTCGCAGGTGGGAAATACTTGGCTGATTGCCTCGTACTATTTGAAACGGGGAAGTTTCATGATATGCAGTTGGTCTGACTTGTATCAGATCTGCGGCGTGTAAAACCGCATGTCCCCAACAAGAGGTTGGTAAATTGCTATTCTGCAATAGTGGTCTAGCAATTAGCTTTACTCTTTTGATTAAAGATTCGGCCATACCATTTTGAGTATGCACATAAGGTACTGAATGTTCTAGATGGATACCTAAAGCCATACAATAATCATTAAATGCACGTGAACTAAATTCAGCCGCATTATCCATTCTTATTGTTTTTATCCTATGTTCAGGATGATTTGCTCGTAATTTGATAATTTGAGCAATTAATTTGGCAAAGGCATGATTACGTGTGGATAATAAACACACATGTGACCATCTAGTGGATGCATCAATTAGCACCATGAAGTACCTAAATGGTCCAGATAAAGGTTGTATTGGACCACATATATCTCCTTGAATTCTTTCAAGAAAATTGAGTGACTCATTTTTAACTTTGAGGTAAGATGGCTTAGTTATTAGTTTTCCCGTAGCACATGCAGTGCATACAAAATCTGATGATTTGGGAAATCTTTTAATTGGTAAATTATGACCAACAGAATTGCTAATAATTTTTCTCATCATACCTATTCCAGGATGACCAAGGCGATCATGCCAAGTCTTGAATTTATCAAGATTTTGAAAAATAATTTTGTACGCAACAAAAGGTACGGGTTTGATGTATGTAAAGTATAATCCGGATGAAAATGAAGGGAATTTTTCAAGAGTTTGTTCCTCATATCCGTCGCTTTTTGTTAAAAGCAAATATTCTTTCTTATCCATCTTTACAGTTTTAAGATGGAAATCATTTGATCGGATATCTTTGAAACTTATAAGGGTACGTGTAGATTCAGGATACAAGAGAGCATTCTGAATTACTATAGTAGTACCCATAGGAAGTGTGAATGTGGCTCTTCCCGAACCAATAATTGCTTTGTTACTCCCAGTTATGGTCATAACATCTTCCTTTCTCTTAGTAAGAGTTTGGAAGTATTTTGTTTCCCTTAAAATTGTGTTAGTGGTAGCACTATCCACTAGACATAATTCTTCTTCCATCAGATTGTTTCCCGTAAAATTTCTAAAAAGTAGAAAGGGAATATTTTAGAATAAGTTTATTTTATTCATATATTCATCAAATTACATACATAGTATTTACATCACAAATATGAAATATAAATAGATTACAATATTATGTCTGATTTACATAATATACATAGTCTGAAAGACTTTATTCTAGTTATTGTTATACAATATATAACATATCGTTGTGTTTAAATGGCTAAATGACATCAATTGTTTATGGAGATTAATTTAAGTCTCCAAAAACATCTTGAGTGTAATCCACAAGCATGTCTTCATCGAGGATGATGTCGTCCTTTGGCTTAAATTCTTCTATAGCACTTTGAGAAGGACCAGCTTGAGGGTTGTCTTCTATGGCATTGAAGTGAGCTTCAGCCTTGTTTCCATGAACTTGCTTCCCTTTTCCTCCATACTTCATGTATAGATCCACGAGGTGCTTGGGAATACGACATTTGTTTGTACGGTGATTCGCACATCCACACATTTGACAAACTTGAGATTTGTCAGTTCGATCATTTTTCTTGAAATGACCTTTCCCCTTAGATTGACCATCGTTCTTTTTCCATTTTCCCTTGAATTTTTGAAAATTCTTTTTACGGTTTCCAAATTTATTAGTAACATGAGCATTAGCATGTGCTTCAGGGAGTGGCATGGCGCCCGTTGGGCGGGAATTATGATTTTTCATGAGAAGTTCATCATGCTTCTCAGCCTGAAGTAATGTGTATATAAGCTCAGAGTACTTTGTGTATTTCTGTTGACGATATTGTTGCTGCAATATCCTCATCGAGGGGTGGAAGGTGCATAAAGTTTTCTCTATTAAGTCCGCATCTGAAACTTGTTTGTTGCAAAATCTCAGTTTGGAGTTAACTTTGTGCACGGCAGAATTATATGCCGCAACAGACTTGAAGTCCTGAAACCTTATGAGAGACCATTCTCTCTCGGCTTCCGGCAACATAACCGCTCTTTGTTGGTCGTATCTCTCCTTGAGGGAGTTCCATAAGGCTAGTGGGTCCTCCTCCATCATATATTCATTTTTTAAATCAGGATGGAGGTGGTGCCTTATAAAATGTAATGCCGCATACTTTACCACTAGTGGTATTTCTAGAGCATCTTCAGGGGGTGTGATAATTGTAGGACCAAGGTTACGACTAGTTAAGTTTATTTTCGTATCCATAGCCCAAGATAGATAATTACTTCCATCAACTTGCAGTTCTTGGAAATCTTTTTTATTGATGTCACCCATTTTTCCTTTTCTCTGTTCTTCTCTCCGTGCGGCCTAGTCGCTGTAGGCAGAGCCAGTGCTGATGACGTGAAGAGAGACAGAGGATTGAAAGGAAATGAGTACTTTCATTGATAGTGACTGGGGGTTTTTATAGTACCCAACAGTCGTGAATACATAGTCGGTTACATGCTTTGTGCCGATTCGGAAGAGACACAACGGTTCGAAAAGACACGGTGACGGTTCGCTATATACAAGCGGTTGGACAAAACGAATATTCTATTGGAATCTATTAACCGTCTATTTAGTTAATAATTGATTCCTAACAGGGTCAATCCTCCCGAGAGACGGAATAGAAGGCAGACATGTAGGACCTCATCAAAATAGGTGTAAGAGAGATTGAATAAAAGAAGTTT
Organism: Avena atlantica; assembly: GCA_910589765.1. Classification (NCBI taxonomy): domain Eukaryota; kingdom Viridiplantae; phylum Streptophyta; class Magnoliopsida; order Poales; family Poaceae; genus Avena; species Avena atlantica. Next base: position 51,815,258 of record OU342736.1, on the reverse strand, counting down.
TTTTACTAAGACTGACATGTGGGTCCTAGACCAGGTCATCAATTTAACCCTGAAAAGTGGAGCCCATCTTTGGGAAATGGTGTCAGTTCGTGATTAAACACGAATGAGTGTATTTTGTCACAACTCGCTTCGGATCCGGTCGTTATTTTTGCGATTCTGATATCGACTAGTACTGCCATTTAGGAAATTCAACTATTATTGTGATAGTTTTATGCTAACGAACTCGTCAAATTCCTTATATTAACTCTCTAGGCATGAAATAACCCGTTACTTGTTACGGCAGCACGTGGAAATGGTATGCTGGGAAACCTGGATGTCAACAACAGGTCGGCTGATTCTGAAAGCTTCTCGAAAGTTTATTAAGTAGTCCATATCGTCCCCCATATGTATATGGAGAGATGTCGTGCAAAGCACATACACCACCCTGCGTATGTGCTTTGCATGACATCGATGGAGGTATCTTTCTGTCTGTATGTGTGTGAGACGGTCAAGGTCGTCTAATGGTGTGTCGCGGAAGTACTAGTCTTCCTTTCTATATTTCCTTACGTTACTTCCATGTTCTTTCTGGTAAAGAGAAACAAATCATTTTTTTTTAAGTGTCTTTGACTCTCGAGTTCTGTGCTTTCGGCCCTTTATTTTTTTTAAAAAAATCATATTTATAAGTTTTTTAAAAAATCCGAAAAATACTTTTGGGCATACTCAATGTGTTTGTATCCTATAAGCATGGACAATGGCAACACAATCTTTCTGTATTTTGTGCTGCATAAAGATGACAAAGACTGATAAAATTTGGAGATTCGAAAATACACATACTCAGATCCACACTTCTGTCATTTCTTTATAGCTTATAATACAAAGTATTTGAAATTGATATTTTGCAAGTTTATGGGATACATCATTGGTATTTTGATGATTTTTAGAATTATATTAAAACTCAGAAATATGGTTTTACTTAAAAAAAAGATTAGTGGCACTAGTAGAAAACAGGCTATCCGTTCGCGCCCCCTAACAACATTAGTCCCGGTTGCGCCACGAACCGGGACTAATGCTGGCACGCGTCCCGGTTCGAGCGGGCATGGTGGCCGGAGGCATGCGTCCCGGTTCGTAAGGGGTCATGCATCCCGGTTTGTAACCGGGACTAAAGGTTGGGCGTCAGCCACGTGGCGTGGCACAAACCTTTAGTCCCGGTTTGTGTTACAAACGGGGACAAATGATCCCGCCCTATAAATACGACGCCCCAGTCCTCTGCCTTCCCTCTGTTTTTTTTGGTGGAATGTGTGAGAGGTGTGCTAGTTTATTTTTTTTCCTATGCATGCATTCAAGGTGTTTGATGAAATGTTTGAGTGAATGATCCCGTTCAATTTCTCACAGAACAAAAATATAGAAGGTGTCCGAGACGCACTTGAGCTTTCTCCTCTTTATTTCCCTCGATCGAGGTTAGCAATCTTATCTTTTCTCTGTCATTGATACAATGCATGTGTCGATGTGAATTGGTCATTTCACTATTTATGATGTCCCGTTTTTTATAAACTTAATTATATGATGCAGATGAACGGCCGGGAATGGATGTACGGTGACCGGCGTGTACCCGGATACATTAAAGGCGTGGATAAATTTATCAATGTGGCTACGGCAAACAAAGAGAATGGTTTTATACGTCGTCCATGTGTTCAATGTCGGAACAACAAGGAGTAATCTTTCTCGAAAATCATTCGCGGCCACCTGGTTATGAATGGTTTCATGCCCAACTATAATTGCTAGACCAAGCACGGGGAAAGAGGGGTTATGATGGAAGACGGTGAATAAGAAGATGATGATAACAACTATCATCATATGTTTTCTGAATACAGTGATACTGCAATGGAGGACAATGAAGAGGAAGGAGGTGAAGAACGGGCATCAGATGAGCCCGCTGATGAACTTGGTAGGATCATTTCTGATGTAAAGCGAGACTGTGAAACAGAAAATGAGAAGTTGAAGTTAGAAGGCATGTTAGAAGATCACAAAAAATTGTTGTACCCAAATTGCAAAGATGGCAGCACAAAGCTCGGTACCACACTGGAATTGCTGCGATGGAAGACAGAGTCTGGTCTAACTGACTCCTCATTAAAAAAGATGCTAAAAATAATGAAGCCGAAGTTTCCAAAACATAACGAACTTCCCGAGAGTACGCACGAAGCAAAGAAGACTCTCTGTCCTCTAGGATTAGATATGCAGAAGATACATGCATGCATTAATGACTGCATCCTCTTCCGCGGTAATGAGTATGAGAATTTAGATAAATGCCCAGTATGCAATGCATTGTCGTATAAGATCAGACGAGATGACCCTAGTGATGTTGATACCAAGGTTTAAACGCATGTTCAGAAACAAAGAGCATGCCAGGTTGTTGCGATGGCACAAAGAAGACCGTAAGAAAGACGGGAAGTTGAGACACCCTGCTGATGGGTAACGGTGGAGAAAAATCGAGAGAGACTTCCCGGACTTTGCAGGTGACACAAGGAACTTATGGTTTAGTCTAAGTACGGATGACATGAATCCGTTTGGGGATCATAGCTGCAGTCATAGCACCTTGCCCGTGACTATGTATATCTACAACCTTCCTTCTTGGTTGTGCATGAAGCATAAGTTCATTGATGTGTAACGACATTGATGTGTACCTTAGGCCCGAAGCAACCGGGCAATGACATTGATGTGTACCTTAGGCCATTAGTTGAAGAACTCTTATAGCTGTGAGGCAAACCAGGTGTACATGCGTGGGATGAGAACAAACAAGAGCCATTTGACCTACGAGGGTTGCTTTTCAAAACCATCAATGATTGGCCTGCTCTTAGTAACCTTTCAGGACAGACAAACAACGGATATAAGGCATGCACACACTGTTTAGATAAGACTGAAGGTACATATTTGCATAAATGCAAGAAGGTTGTGTACCTGGCGAATCGACGATTTCTTCCGACCAATCATCCCGTAAGAAAGAAAGGCAAGAATTTCAAAGGTGAGGCAGATCACCGGAAGAAGCCTGAACTCCCTGCTGGTGATGATGTATTTGGTATGTTCAAGGACATATAAGTAATCTTTGGAAAGGGTCCCGGCGGTCAAACAGTTCCAAACGACGTCGCTACAGGACACGCACCCATGTGGAACAAGAAATCTATATTTTGGGAGCTGCCATATTGGAAAGTCCTACGTGTCCGCTCTTCAATCGACGTGATGCACGTGACGAAGAATCTTTGCGTAAACCTGCTACGATTCCTAGGCGTGTACGGGAAGACAAAAGATACACCAGAAGCACGGGAGGACCAACAAATTATGAAAGACTCAAAGAACATACATACACAGAACAAGACGGATAACGGGCGTCACTTAAGTCGTGCCAGTTATGCTCTTACCAAAGCAGAGAAGGAAATCTTTTTTAAAGTCCTTACAGTATCAAGGTGCCGTCTGGCTTCTCATCTAATATAAAGGGGATAATAAATATGGCATAGAAAAAGTTCCAAAACCTGAAGTCTCATGACTGTCACGTGATTATGATGCAGTTGCTTCCGATTGCATTGAGGGGGCTTCTACCAGAAAATGTTCGAGTACCCAATGTGAAGCTATGTGCATTCCTCAATGCAATATCTCAGAAGGTAATCAATCCAGATATTCTGCCAAGGTTACAGAAGTATGTGGTACAATGTCTTGTTAGTTTTGAGTTGGTGTTCCCACCATCCTTCTTCAATATTATGACGCATCTCCTGGTTCACCTAGTGGAAGAGATTGCTATTCTCGGTCCTGTATTCCTGCACAATATGTTCCCCTTTGAGAGGTTCATGGGAGTCTTAAAGAAATAGGTTCATCACCGTGCTAGACCAGAAGGAAGCATCTCTAAGGGATATGGAACAGAGGATGTCATTGAGTTTTGTGTTGACTTTATTCTAGACCTTAAGCCGATTCGTGTTTCTGACTCGCTGCATGAAGGAGGACTAAGTGGAAAAGGCACACTGGAAAAGAAAGCAATGATATGTAGGGACGGGGATTCTTTCACTAAAGCACACTACACAGTTCTACATAATTCCACTTTGGCAGCTCCGTATATCGAGGAACACAAGAATATTGTACGCTCCAAAAACCCGGGGAAGCCTGACTCATGGATTACAGATGAACACATGAAGTCTTTTGGTGGTTGGATGCGGACACATCTCTTGAATGACACCACTGTTGGAGATCAGCTATACTTGTTGGCCGCGTCACCATCTTCTACTATATTGAATTTCCAAGGGTACGAAATAAATGAGAATACATTCTACACGATCGCCCAAGATAAAAAGAGCACCAACCAAAACAGTGGTGTCCGCTTTGATGCAACGGACGAGAATGGGAAAAATGACACATACTATGGTTACATAGAGGAGATATGAGAACTAGACTATGGAGTCTCTTTTAAGGTCCCTTTGTTTCGCTGCAAATGGGTCAACCTGAATGGGGAAGGGGTAAAGATAGACTAGTTGTACGGAATGACAACAGTGGATCTCAACAATCTTGGTTATAGAGATGAACCATTCGTCCTAGCCAATGATGTGTCTCAGGTTTTCTATGTGAAGGACATGTCCTCCAGACCGAAAAAAGAAAAAATATGCAAACGAATACAACATATGATGAGCCAAAGCGTCACATAGTTCTTTCAGGGAAAAGAAACATCGTGGGAATCGAGGACAAGACAGACATGTTAGAAGATTATAATAAGTTTTATGAAATTCCGCCCACAGTGAAAACTGACCCAATCATTCCGTTAAGTAAAGAATATGCTCCATGGTTACCTCTGAAGCAATCATAAGGAAGGACATATGCCAAGAAGTTCATGCTCATATTGTGTACCTCTAGTTCATGTCTGGCCGGTCGGCTGCATATTGTGAACCTAAATGTCATGAGACATGATAGCTCATTTTGTGAAGGATATCTTATGATGTTTGCAATTTTCCAAGTTTAATAAATGTATTGAGTGTTAGTCCGGGTTTGTGGCTTGACCAGGACTATATATAGGGGGACCTTTAGTCCCGGTTTTGTAGTATCGATTTTTAATATTAATAAATGTCTTGAGTGTTAGTCCCGTATTGTGGCTGGACCGGGACTAAAGGGGTTCTTTATTTAGTCCCGATTCGTAGAAAGACTTTCCCGAACTATGAAGAAGTTGTCCCGATTCGTACTTACCATTAAGATCTGATCTCCAAACGCGCGTGGTCACATATTAGGGAGTTCCTCTATGACTAGTTTCTTGGAGATGCCGGAGGACTCGGATCCGGTGGCATCTCCCTGAAACTGGGCGTAGTGGTGTCCCTGCTCTCGCACACCATCTTGCAGCTTGTAACTTCTCTAACTAGATCAATACACTGGGAGCTAACAAATTTCACATATTAGGGAGTGCCTCTATGACTAGTTTCTTGGATATGCCGGAGGATTGGGATCCGGCGGCATCTCCCTGAAACTGGTCGTAGTGGTGTCCCTGCTCTTACACACCATCTTGCAGCTTGTAACTTCTCTAACTAGATCAATACACCTAGGAGCTAACTAATTTCACATATTAGGGAGTGCCTCTATGACCAGTTTCTTGGAGATGCCGGAGGAATGGGATCCGGCGGCATCTCCCTAAAACTGGTCGTAGTGGTGTCCCTGCTCTCGAAAACCATATTGGAGATGCCTCAATCTGGCTGGAGGACTGGATTCACAAGGATGCCTATTTATAGTACAAGCAGCTCGGCATAGTGTCGACACTTACGACATAATGTCGACCCTCACCCCTATTATTAGTGCTGACTCGTGTTTTTTCCCGGTTGGTATCTCCAACCAGGACTAAAGGTTCATCTTTAGTCCCGGTTGGTGACACCATCCGGGACAAGGTACAAGTCGCACGGCAAAATGTCGACACTCACCCCTATCATTAGTGCTGTCTGGCCCAGCCTGCCGAAATCCCTCCAACTAGAAATAAAGATGAACCTATCATGTTCGAGGTTTCATGGCTTTCGGTCCAAATGATCAAGCCATTTTCCATTTTCCGAGCGCAAAAAACGGGTCTTTTTGTGAAGTAACCACCAAAATGCTATTTCAGAATGCTACCGCCCCATTTTTCTAAAATACTAGACCACCTTACATGGACTATCTCCCAACCGGGACATCTCAAACCTTTTAGTCCATCCCGGGTAAAAAGGACAAATGTCTACCGAATTGGCAGGAAGTGGGTCCGGTTTATACTACAGGTACATGATCTAACGCCCATGATTTTTTGAAAAAATCATTTTTAGACTCGCAATATGTGGTTTCTTCAGAGATCCAATGCAAGTTCTAACAATGCTCGTCCCCTATCTTCATGCACGCTGGTTCGACCATAGTTAGAAATTCAAAACGGGTATAAGAAATTCAAAAAAAAAATCCGAACAATGTAAATCCTTCGCGTGGTATCATATTATGTGACATAGTTGCAAGGAAAAATACCAGACTTGGTATATTGATCATGTCTCGAAAAAACCTTCACAAAATGACCTATCATGTTCGAGGTTTCATGGCTTTCAGTCCAAATGACCGATGTTATGTGCTGAATCACGGCAGTTTGTGATGTTGTGCCCATATTATGCATGCATTTGGACATTGGTATGGAGAACAATGTTGCACGAGGAAATTTTCCTTTTCGTCGCACGGAAAAGCCATTTTCTATTTTCCGAGCGAACAAACGGGTCGTTTTGTGAATTAACCACCAAAATGTTGTTTCAGAATGCTACCGTACCATTTTTCTAAAATACCAGACTTGGTATATTGATCATGTCTCGACAAAACCTTCACAAAACCCTAAATCCTAAAGTAATTATCATTTAAAAACATTATAAATTTAAACCCCAAAATAAAAAATAAGGCGAGAACAGAGAGAAAATTCCTGAAAAAATTTTAAAACAGGGTCATACGTCCCGGTTGGAGTCACCAACCGGGACTAAAGACCCCTGCGCGCGCCCTTGGGCTGATGAAAAAAAGTGGAGTATACGTCCCGGTTGGTGGCTCCAACTGGGACGTATGACCCTTTAGTCCCGGTTGGAGCCACCAACCGGGACAAAAGGTCCTTCGTCTATAACTGGCTCGTCTGTTCTTCTTCTTCCCCATCTCACTTCGCAGCTTCATCGACGCGCGCACAGGTACAGCAGGGGAGACGCTGCCGCCCCAATCCCCCGAACGCCGGCAGGCTGCTCGCCGTCGTCGTCGCCGCCGCCTGCGCCCGTGGAGCCGCGCGTCATGAACCGCCGCCGCCCGTCCCCGCTCCGCCCCGCATATCCCCGGCCGCGCCGCGTCGGCCGTCCCCGTGCCGCGCCACGCACACCGTCCCCGCGCAGCGCTGCCCACGCCAGCCCGTCCCCGCCATCTCCACGCCGCCCCCATCGTCGGGAAAGCTCTCCGTGAGCTCCACACTTTTAATTTCTCTGTTTTTTCTTTTTTTTTTCAGTTATTTCTCGATACACTTGCAAAATATCCCGAGGAAGTATATAATCTTTGGATTTTAATATTCTTGGCATGATTACGTATACAAAATGTTAGCTGACATGTACAAGGTCCTGCACTTTGACTATTATTTAGCAATCAAATTTAGAGACATCAAAATTAATACTCCCTCGGTTTCGAATGAGATGTCGCAGATTTGTTTATATTCACATGTATCTCTACCCTAAAACGTGTCTACATACATACGAATCTAGCCAAATTTGTGACGAGTAATTCGGGGCGGATGGAGTACATAAGTTCCAGCAATATGCATGACAAAATTTACTAAAATAGTTTTGTTCGTTGGAGTACAATGATGTATTTAGTTTTGTATTGAAAAATAATTCTTCGGTGTGTAATGCTTTTCTGATATTAATTTATTCAAACCATTATCATTAATTGTGTATCCACGCTTGCTCTCCTTATTTTTGTATATTTTCAGAAAATGAATTAAATCTTATAAAATCAATAACTTATTAATTATAAGTCAGAAAAATATGAATAATATATCAAAATGTTTAGAAAATTGAGACCTACCTATATAAGCTATCATCATACATTGTTAAGCAACTTAAAAAACCCTAGCTTAGATAAGGAATCATCAATAGCCCTTAGCATGTGGGTTCGACGATGTGCCTTCGCCAGGGCATTCCGAACCCTCTTAAATCAATTCCAATATGGTAATTTGTCAGTATATAGTGTTACCTATCTGCTGGATAGTTTCCCTTTTGTAGCCTTATACTCATGTTCCCCTCTCATATGCATCTGAGGTTTCTCCGAACTAGGTTTTACACCCCTCGGAACTCCAGAATATTGATTTTAGTTGATTTTAGCTAGATTTACCTATCTACTACACAGTTTCCTTTTTGTAGCTAGGTTTAGGGTTTAGGGTTTACGGTTTCTCTTTATTTTTATTATTGTGTATGTATATATTAGGGTTTCTCTGAATTAGGGTTTATATCTCTCAACATCCCACCTAACATCCTCCCTTAGCCGCTTTGACTTATCCGTTTTTCCACCTATGCAGAAAATATGGACCCACACGACAAAGACGAAGAAAAGGAAGAGTTTATCCAAGGTGTGATCCGCGGGGAAGAAAATTTAGATGTATCGACGTTTCTGAACAACTCTGGTGAGGGTGATCCTCTTTTTGCTGGAAGAGACGACTTGTTTGAGGTTGAAGGTGATTCCTTCCGTGAAGGAGAAGGCGATGCCTTGTATGATCGAGAAGACAACCGCTCCGGTGAGGTGCATGTAATATAATTAATTCATTAATTAATCATCTGCTATCTATATTGAAATAGTAACGACGATCTTTCTTCTTTTAGCCCTCCAGATCAAACAAATCTACTGAAAAAAGAGCGGCCGAGGCCCAACCAAAAATTTGGAAGACCATGAGAGGTTCAGGATCAAAGATATCGGTGAAGACGGCAAACCGATTGCTCCCGAAGTTGTCGCAAACAAATTTGTGGCACAATGCGGAGTAATCGTTAGGGACCTCATCCCGATCACCATTCGAAATTGCAATAGGTCTGATGATGCGGAAGAAGAGGGAACGTCTTTATTTCTCCATACCGTGGCCAAAGATTTACTGTGGAAGAGGCTCATGGTTAATTTCAAACTACCGAAGATAGAGCTGGATCCAAATGCGGAGGATCCAGTTGAAGACGCCTTAGAACATGCGCGAGCCATGGAGATGAAGGTCAGGGAGTGGGCTATTAATAAGATGGTCTAATGTTTCACCAACTGGAAGAAAATATTGCACCTTGACTATGTCGTGAAAGAGAAGACTCCGGATTTCGAGAAGATTCAGTTTCAGAAGATAAAACCATTCTGGGCTGAGTTTGTGAATTACAAGACATCAGAAAAAGCTAAGAAAATGTCTGCAACGAATAAGCTGAATGCTGCTAACAAGAAGTATCACCATACTATGGGGCAAGGTGGCTACAGGGCTGTCATTCCTAAGTGGACAAAACTTGGGGATAAACTGCGTGCTAAAAAGATCATCCCAAAGACATACGATTGGATCGAACGTCCAAAGAATTGGTTTTACGGGCATGGGGGCATGTTGGACTCGGAAGGGAAGTGTATATATAACATACAAAATAAAGAAGACCCTTGCCAATCGAGAAGATGAGAAATGCAGTAAATGCTGTTAAAGATGGGGACTTCATTCCCGATAGAGAGAATGATGAGCTCAAACTCGCCCTTGGAAATAAGGAACATGATGGACGAACACTAGGCACAATAGGCTCCAAACCATGGAGCACTGGGTTTCCCGAAGAGAGGAAGAAATATCCTAATAGAAGCCGTAAGAGGAGAAAGGACAAGGCAGAAGTTGAAGCAGATATTCAGAAAGAGTGAATGCGTATAATTGAAGAACGAATAAAGCAACAACAAGATCAAATTAATGCACTTAGCTAGCAAGGTACTACCTGCCCATGTCATCAGCACATGGTGGTAGAACCTGCATTCGATGCTACCGGCCTATCGAATAATCAAAAAAGCTGTGTGGCTTCCACCGAGGTCCCGGGTGATGACAATAACGATGATGATGGTGCACCGACGATGGCTCCTGTTGGCTACCCAGTGGATGATATCACACAGATGACACACTGCGAGCTACATGTCAAAGTTGTGAACATATCAATGAAGGTGGCGGTCGGATATGCCTTACCAATTGGACCCACACCAACTTACCACTGTCGTCCGGTTCCACAGGGCTACGCTGTTGTCGGGGTGGATGAAATGATGCCTACCTTTCAAAGTTTGAAGCTTGACTATCCTGTAGGTGAAGGGGATGTGACTGAACTGGGAGAAGCAACAAACGTCACCATTCTATGGCCAAAGGAATGTATCGTGCTTCCAAATCACACGCCAAGGCCATCTTCGCCGCCGCCTCACCCGTCTCCAGCGAGGTCGTCGCCGCCGCGGCAGCCGTCTTCGTCGCCTCACCCGGAACCGTCGCCTCACCCGGCTCTGTCACCTCACCTGTCTCCGTCGCCTCACCAATCTCCAGCGCAGCCATCGCCGCTGCAGCCATCGCCGGCGCCTCGGGATAAAAAGCGTAAGCGTACCACCGCTACTCTGCGTAGTGGTAAGCGATCGCCGAAACATAAACAAGAGCCTCTTCCAAAAGTGCCAAAGGTTCCTCCCAAGAGAACTTATGACTGTACTGAAGAGGAGACTACGACTATCGTTGATGCGGAAACGACAGCGTTTTTCGCTAAGCTGAGGCGGCCGAAAGAGCCAGAGTTCCCCAGCACCGAAGAAAAAGCCCGAGTGTTCAAAATGCTAAAGACTCTTCATCAACCCGAGCCAAATCTGACATCAGACTATGAGCGTTCTATTCTCAAGTCACATGCGGCACAACAAGCCTCGAAGAGTAGTACTGATGCAAGCGAGAAATCTATTGCCCAGCTCGGAGAATAAGCAAAACAGTCTTGCGCCCCTCTCAAGGTGATTTCTCATACCAATGTAGGGTCGAGCAAACATGTGGCCAAAGAGCAGTATGATCCAGATGTAGTTGCACAATACGAAGAAGCTGCCGCTGCTCAAGGTATGAGTATTGTCCAGTACTTATCCCAGTTACAGTACTTCCCCGTGTGTGAAGTAGCATATAAATACATGTACGGAAAACCTCTCGTCAAACCTGAGGAGGTAAATAATCTTCCAACAAAAATGTGAAGATTGCATAACTGGTACATGCATGCCACAAAGGCCGGGGCTAACTAGATAATGCTGAGGGTTACAAAAAAGCATTATGCGAAAGAAATAGATGACATGATATCCATTGAATTTGTTGAACTATTTCAATTATTCAATCAAGACGCCTTGGACAAATCGATCATCAGTGCCTATTGTCTGTAAGTACTAATTTTGTAATTAATTTAGTCTCTGGCTATCTCACCTCATTTATTGCATGTATATAATCATACTATAATATGTAGAATGAAGATTCTCGAATGCAGCAGAGGACAAATCTATGACATTGGGTTATTTGACCCATATTGGGTTTATCAAGCTAATCTCAAAACAAACCCCCAGGATACGTAGGATAATATCGTACACGCGTTAAGGTTTCAAGAAACCAGAAGGGAAATACTATTTCCTTACAACTTCGAGTGAGTGTTATTATCTTGTATACACTTTCTATTTCGCTTACTCGATGTTAAGTATATAATTGATTAGTTATGCATGCAAAACTTTCACTATATTCTGTTAATCATTCAACTTGACAAAAGGGCGTGTACTAGTCATGGACTCGAAACATAAACCCCTTAAAACGTGGAAGGACATGCAGATGCTTCTCCAACAGTAATTCTAATCATTACGATACTATATCGGCAACGTCGTGAATTTTATGATATCAAGTAATTAATAACATCTTTTATTCGTTTTCTTCGCCGAGCAGCGCTTGGAAACGGTTCACCAACAAGGCTAGGGGTGTTTGGAAAGAGGAGCTTACGTTTCAACCACTAGATGTAAGCACCACTAGCTATATTCGCGCTTCTCTTTGATTCTAGTTTTGATACCTTTATTATCGTGCTTGATTATTTTTTTAATTGAACTCTGTTCTCGTAAAGTGCCTGACGCAAGGATCAGGGAACAATTTATGTGGATACTATGTTTGCGAGTTCATCCGTCAGACGTGCTGTGAGAAGGGCATAAATTTAGAGCAACTCCACGTACGTAAACAATTTCTATAGTTTTTAATTACCATCAAATGTGTTTAGTTTTATTCATATAGGTTGACTCCTTTTTTAAATCAGATCGAACGTCTACGGAACGGTCTTCTGCCAAAGGATCGCGTACGAGCAATTCAGGAGGAATTGACGAGATTATTGAATGCAGAAGTCCTAAACCCAAAAGAAGAATACTATTCGGGTGTGTATATACAATAGGGATTGTACAAAAAGCTTATTTTATATGTAGTGCATGAACTCCGTGTATCGAATGTAATATGTTCGACACTTAGATCTATATTGTCATGATGATCTTGTGTAATATAATGGTTCCTTCATTGATGAATGTAAAACACTAAATAAAAAATAAAACAACATAAATAAATTCTCTGCCATGGCACAAAAAGTGGCCAAAATGCTGCCGCGGCAAAAAAAAGTTGCCAAAATGAATTCTCTGCCGCGGCAAAGAAATGTGTCAAATCTCTACCGCGGCAGACGGGGACTTGCCAAAATGAATTCTCTGCCGCGGCAGATAAATGTGTCAAATCTCTCCGCGGCAGAGGGTTATTTGTCCCGGTTCGTGTTACGAATCGGGACGGTTGCTCCTCCCCCCTTACACTCAGCAGCGGCCACGTGTATACGCTTTTGTCCCGATTGGTGGGACAACTGGATTAAAGGTTGGGGCTTTAGTCCCGATTTCCCCGTCCCGGTTGGGTAACCGGGACTAAAGGCCCTTACCAACCGGGACACGGGGCGGTTTCCACTAGTGTAGTGTGCATATGCACCAAACCTCTACTCCGCTGTTGCTTAAGAACATACATCTGTGCTGCACCAATTGTGAATGCTGCAGACTAAATGGAGCGGTAATTCATTAGGTGTTTCCATGTTAATTTTATTATAGACTCTTGACTCCCGAGGCCTTTCTGGTTGACTGAGGAAGTTTTACACGTGCCTTGATAACTAGTCATTCATTTCTTGTGGATTTCACACGTGCCAAGGAAACAAATGCCTTTGTCTAGAACATGCATATGCATCCCAAAGTTCTAAAAATCTGGGTAAAGAAAAGTACACTATTGATTTCATGGTTATATATGGTGCTGCCGGCGCAACGGATTAGATTCAGTCTGTTCTTCTCGCCTATTCTTGTGAGACAGAGAAAGAGAGGTAGTAGATAAAAAAAAAAGAGAAAGAAGTAGTCACTTAACAACAATTTCTCTCGAATCAGACTTTCGTCTCATTTTATAAATAAAACCAAACAGTCAAACCAATATAAATTGACGAGGGAAACTTTTTACAAAGCATATCATAGATACAAAGAGAAAGTACAAGGTGAACCAAACTTGCCACCGACGGCAGTGAAACATGACTGAGAGATTCCGAGACTCCAAGAAGACGTCCCCAAGAGGGTAATAACGTGTGCATCAATTGATGCAGAGGCCGGGGTAATACCCCATTTCAAAAAAAAGAGGATAACGACGTGTCGCGTCGCCGTTGTCAAGATCGACGGTCAAGGGTTTTCACCCGGAGCCTAGAACGGTGAAGGTGACCACAACAGAGCCCCTAGGAGGGTTACGACGCCCCGCAGACATCTCCACCATTGGCACCGAAATGCTGAGATTTCGCACGGAAAAACCTTCACACCACACCCGGTATGTCGGATCATCTGCTGCCTCCAAGCCAGGTCTCCAGAACATGATATGGGAGATGTCTTTGCCGAAGAGCCGCCAACGCCAAGAACCTCCGTTGTCCGCTCCTCTCCATCCTCATGGCCAAAGAGAGGGCCATCACCACCGCCACGTCGCTTGCCGTAGAGCCACCCGCGCAGTCCACCTTCCAGGGCCACCGCCCTGGCATCCACAAACTCGAGACCAGAAAGCAAAAAACATTGCATCACGGAGCCACCGTGTTGGATGAGGTTGGCCGGTGACAGAACCAAACCTGCGTGGTCAATAGCTGCAACCAATAGGAGAAGATCTGCCGTCCTCCACCGCCAAAGGAGGTCGCCGACCAGACGCAACAGGCAGGGCCAGTTAGACCTAGATCAGCCCAAATCAGACCTAGGTCAGTCTATGATCAGGCCCAGATGAGGCCCGATTAGCCTCGTCGCCGTGCTGCAGCGCCATGCCATCTGCCACCATCCTATAGACATACTCTAAGATCTCACACGCCTGGACCCATCAAACCTAGACCTGCCCCGGGAGCATCCTTCGTCTGCTGTTGCGCCAGGTGCGCCTGTTGGCCGCTCCTGTACCATCTCCGGAAGGATACCGCCGTCATGTGTTGTTACCGCTAGCTCGAGCTCGAATCGTAGCGTCGCAGCGCACCACCGCCGGTCGGCAGCGCCCCGCACAGTCCGCCGCGCTCGCGGGTAGAAGAAGGCCACCGACGCCGGCACCGACCAAACTTTGCCCGGCAGCTTCCGCCGACGACGATGGATGAGGGGAGGAAGGAGGGAGTGGCTGGGGAAGGTGCAGGCTTTGTCGGCCCTCTGCGTCACCCGTGGGGGGCGAGCGCAGGACAAAAGCGTTTTTTGACTTAACAACAATTTCGGCACCACGTGTCTTAAGATTTTCATCAATCGTGATAATTCAACAAGAAAAACAAGATAAGATGAATAGATCTAGTTTAGAATGATTATACCTTAGAAAGGTTAGAGCGATAAAACGTCATTCACATCCAATGCTAATTATCACAAGGCACTCTGTTCAAGTTATTGGAACCGAGAACCTATAATCAACATATCGTTTATTTTAAAGATCACGACTAGTTGAATGCATTTAGACAACTGGCTAATGAATTCATCGGCTTGCCTCCCTGGACGACAACTTCCTGTTCCAAGTAGTAGTAGTTAGATGGAGCGTAGAAGGTTGTTCCCAAGTCCTTGAATAGTGACAAGATATTTAGTTGTAGGCTCCATGTCAACGAAATAGGCTTCATGTTTCAAAAAAACTTTCAACTTAGAATTGGAACTCATATTTAGTTGTAGGCTTGGAATCATGCGAATTCAAAAAACAAGCTGAAAACATTAGGTCACTAGTAGAAAACGGACCTTTGGTCCAGAGCATTAGTCCCGGTTCAACGGCTAGAAACGGCCGCAGGGGCTCGAAGACATTAGCCCCGGTTCGTATGATAACTTTAGCCCCGGTTCGTTTAATAAACCGGAGCTAAAGGGTCTGGCGCTGGAAAAGAGCAGATGCGTGGACCTTTAGCCCCGGTTTGTTTCTTAAACCGGGACTAAAGTCCCTGACTATATCTTCTTCCCCTTTCCAGTCCGAGCCATTTCAAGCTCACACAATCATCCCTCTCAAATTTCTCCCCTCAATCTCGAGTTATTCCCCATTTTTCTCAAGATTTGTGAAGATTTTTTGGCTCCACATCTATCAAGGGTCCTAAGAGGTTAGCAACTTCATCATTTCAGCTCTCATTGCTTGTTTTAGCTCATTTCATGCTCTAAAAATGGATAGATTTTGTGTCGGTTCTATCTCTGTATATCTGGTTAATTTTGCACATATAGTTCTCGAAATTCATTTGATTCATTGAAGCACATAGATACATGAGTTCATCCTATATACATATCTTGGTTTGACACGTTGTCTTGAAATCCGGTCGGTTCACAGTGCATCATGTCACCGTCGAGCAACAAAATATTCTTCTTTCTTCTACCTATCGTCACAAAATCCATTGAAACAAAAATAAGTACCAAAACTATGAAGACACACATATATATAGTGGCGCCCTAGCATTTTAGTTAATCATCGGCCAGTTAAGCAATAAATTAAGAACAAAAACATGAACACGCCGAGGAGCTACCAAATTAAATTAGGGAGTGCCTCTATGACGAGCTCCTCGAAGATGTCCGAGGACGAGGCATCCTAAGAAATCTTCGAGAAGCTCTGCTATAGTGGTGTCCCTGCTCTCGCACACCATCTTTCAGTTCATATCTTTTCTAGCTAAATTAGTATGCTGGTGGAGCTAATAAATTTCACATATTAGGGAGTGCCTCTACAGGGAGCTCCTCGAAGATGTCTGAGGACGAGGTCCTAAGACATCTTCGAGAAGCTCCGCCGTAGTGGTGTCCCTGGTCTCGCACACGATCTTCCTTGTAGTTGATAGTTCACAAGGAAGCCTATTTATAGATTAAGCAGCACAACATATTGTCTACACTCATGACATAATGTCGACACTCACCCCTGTCATATTGTCGCCACCCACTGAAATAGTGTCGCCACTCACTGGCATAGTGTCCACTCACGACATATAGTGTCGTCGCCCACTTTTAGTTCCGATTGGAGACACCATTCGGGACTAAACGGGCTCATGTCGGCCCCAGCCTGCCGCAACCCCTTTAGTCCCAGTTGGTGTGCCCAACCGGGACTAAAGATATAGTAGAAATTTTTTTAAATCAGTGCTTGTTTGATGTATATGATGTGTTCTTTTATTTTTAGACTAGTACTACTCTTAGCATCGTGATTTTGTTTGATGAACTTATAAAATGCAGATGAGACGACAATGGATGTACGCTGACCGAATCTCTGACTAGTTCATTAAAGGCGTGCGTTCTTTTCTCATTGTGGCAGAGGCAAACAAGCAGAATGGTTTTATCTTTTGTCCATGTGGTGAGTGTCGGAATCAGAAGGAATACTCTTCCTCAAGAGTCCTTTATGGCCACTTGTTTCGGTTCGGTTTCATGTCTGGCTATAATTGCTAGACCAAGCACGGAGAAATAGGGGTTATGATGGAAGACAACGAAGATGAAGAGAATGATGACAGCTATCCTATGTCCCCTGAATATGGTGGTACTACAATGGAAGACAATGATGAAGAAGAAGCAGAAGAACGTGCATCATATGAGCCAGATGATGATCTTGGTCGGGCCATTGCTAATGCAAAGGGAGAATGTGATAGCGAAAGGGAGAGGTTGAAATTTGAGCAGATGTTAGATGATCACAACAAATTGTTGTACCCCAATTGCGAAGATGGCCACCAAAAGCTAGGTAGCACACTGAAATTGCTGAATTGGAAGGCAGAGGTCGGTGTGCCTGACAAGGGATTTGAAAAGTTGTTGAAGATAATGAAGAAGCTGATTCCAAAGGATAATGAACTGCCCGCCAGTACTTACGAAGCAAAGAAGGTTGTATGCCCTCTAGGATTAGAGGTACAGAAGATACATATAGGCATTAATGACTGCATCCTCTATCGCGGTGAGCAGTACGAGAATTTGGATGCATGCCCTGTATGCACTGCATTGCGGTATAAGATCCGACGAGATGACCCTGATGATGTTGAGGGGGAGCGCTCGAGGAAGAGGGTTCCCGCCAAGGTGATGTGGTATGCTCCTATAATACCACGGCTGAAACGTTTGTTCATAAACGAAGAGCATGCCAAATTGTTGCGATGGGACAAAGAAGACCGTAAGAAAGACGAGATGTTGAGACACCCCGCTGATGGGTCGCAGTGGAGAAAAATTGAGAGAAAGTACCCGGACTTTGTAGGTGACGCGAGAAACTTATGGTTTGGTCTAAGTACGGATGGCATGAATCCCTTTAGGGAGCAGAGCTGCATTCATAGCACATGGCCTGTGACTTTGTGTATGTATAACCTTCCTCCTTGGTTGTGCATGAAGCGGAAGTTCATTATGATGCCAGTGCTCATCCAAGGCCCGAAGCAACCCGGCATTGACATTGATGTATACCTAAGGCCATTAGTTGAAGAACTTTTACAGCTATGGCACGGACAAGGTGTATGTGTGTGGGATGAGCACAAACATGAGGAATTTAACCTACGGGCATTGTTGTTCGTAACCATCAATGATTGACCCGCTCTTAGTAACATTTCAGGACAGACAAACAAGGGATACAATGCATGCACACAATGTTTAGATGACACTAAAAGTATTTATTTGGATAAGTGCAAGAAGAATGTGTACCTAGGGAATCGTCGTTTTATTCCGCCCACGCATTCCCTAAGAAGGAAAGGCAAGCATTTCAATGGTGAAGAAGATCACCGGAGTAAGCCTGTCCATCGTACTGGTGATGCTGTATTTGATATGGTGAAGGATTTAAAAGTAATCTTTGGAAAGGGTCCCGGCGGACAGTCCGTTCCGAAGGACGCTGGCGGACACGCATCCATGTGGAAGAAGAAATCTATATTTTGGGAGCTACCCTATTGGAAAGTCTTAGAGGTCCGCTCTGCAATTGACGTGATGCACCTGACGAAGAATGTTTGCGTGATACTGCTAGGCTTCTTGGGCCTGTATGGAAAGAATAAAGATACACCAGAAGCACGACATGACCAACAACGTATGAAAGACCGAGAAGGCAGGCATCCAGAGTTGTTTCAAGGTACTGCCAGCTACGCTCTTACCAAGGAAGAGAAGGAAATATTTTTTGAATGCCTGAGTAGTATCAAGGTTCCTTCTGGCTTCTCGTCCAATATAAAGGGAATAATAAATATGGCAGAGAAAAAAATCCAGAACCTGAAGTCTCATGACTGCCACGTGCTTATGACGCAGTTGCTTCCGGTTGCTTTGAGGGGGCTTCTGCCGGAAAATGTTAGAGTACCCATTGTGAAGCTATGTTCGTTCCTCAATGCAATTTCTCAAAAGGTAATCGATCCAGAAAGTCTACCAGGGTTACAGAAAGATGTGGTCCAGTGTCTTGTCAGTTTTGAGTTGATGTTCCTACCATCCTTCTTCAACATAATGAAGCACCTTCTAGTTCACCTAGTCGAAGAGATTACCATTCTCGGTCCTATATTTCTACATAATATGTTCCCCTTTGAGAGATTCATGGGAGTCTTAAAGAAATATGTCCATAACCATGCGAGGCCAGAAGGAAGTATCTCCAAGGGATATGGAACAGAGGAGGTCATTGAGTTTTGTGTTGACTTTATTCCTGACCTTAAGCCGATCGGTGTACCTGAATCACGGCATGAAGGGAGACTTAGTGGAAAAGGCACGCTAGGAAAGAGAGCAAAGATATGTATGGATGGACATTCTTTAACTAAGGCACACTATACAATTCTGCAAAGTTCCACCTTGGTGGCTCCATATATCGAGGTACACAAGAATATTGTACGCTCGAACTACCCGGGGCTGTCTGACAGGTTGATTAGAGATGAACACGTGAAGACTTTCGGCGGTTGGTTGCAGACACATCTCATGAATGACACCACTGTTGGAGATCAGTTGTACTTGTTGGCTAGGTATCCATCTTCAACTATATTGACTTTCCAAGGTTACGAGATCAATGGGAATATATTTTACACGCACGCCCAAGATAAAAAGAGCACCAACCAAAACAGTGGTGTCCGATTTGATGCAACGGTAGAGAATGGGAAAAAGGACACATATTATCGTTACATAGAGGACATATGGGAACTTGACTATGGTCCTAATTTCAAGGTCCCATTGTTTCGATGCAAATGGGTCAAGATGACAGGAGGTGGGGTAACGGTAGACCAACTGTACGGAATGATAACAGTGGATCTCAATAATCTTGCATACGGAGACGAACCATTCATCCTTGCCAATGATGTGGCTCAAGTTTTCTATGTGAAGCACATGTCTACTAGACCGAGAAAAAGGAAAGATAAGCAAAAGAATATAATATCATACGATGAGCCAAAGAGCCACATAGTTCTTTCAGGAAAAATAAACATGGCGGGAGTTGAGGACACGACTGACATGTCAGAAGATTATGACAAATTTCATGAAATTTCGCCATTCAAAGTGAAAACTGACCCAAGCATATCGCTAAATAAGGAAGATGCTCCATGGTTACAGACAAGAAGAGAACCAAAACACTAGATGTGGATGTTGGTGATGTAATGTATTAAACCTTTTGTGAATTAATTCTATTTTTCATTTATTAATGGAAGATGCTCCATGGTTAATAAAGGAATTTCTGAGATTGCTGTAGGCAGGTACCAAAATTGTAGACTAGGTAACACTTAGACATTTATTAATATTAAAAATCGGGACAAACCGGGACTAGCTAACACTGAGGACTAAAGCCACCCCCTTTAGTCATAATCATGCCTAGTCCTATAGTACACAGCTTCAGGGTCTTCTTCGTCATCGTCATCGTCACCTGCCACTCCAGAGATCCTCAGCCCAGCCATGGAATATACCGGGGGCACCTGCCACTCTGGCCTCGGATTCACGACGGGCGGGGGAGGAGTCTCCTGGAAGACGATGCCGCTACCGCCGAGCGGGGGAGGGGCCTTCTTGTGGCTCTGTGGCGGGTAGACTTGTGGGCACCGCATGCGAGGATGGTCTCCCCCGGCGATGTAGCGCATGACGCCGATGATAGTACGGTTCTCCCACCACAGACGCCGACCGGCGTCATTGTGGTTCACTGGGGGCGGGCCATCACCCTCGTACCTGGCGAGCTCCCTTTCCCGTTGGTTAGCAAAGAAGGCATTCTAGGAATGATAGTTGTCGGGATCCCACTGGGGATCCATCCGTTGCTCTGGCGTGAGCTCGTGGTAGAAGTGGTTCGTGATAGCCGCCTGTCTGGCGGAGCCTTGAGGCACAGGAGGGACAAGAACCCCTCCAGCACTCAGCATCCAGCCGGCCGGTAGCCCGGCGGGCAAGGGTAGTTGGAGGCCCACAACGCCTGGGTCTCCTCAAGGGTCAGAATGGCCCAGTAGGCACTGTCCATAGTTGTGAGAGAGGAAGGTGCGGATGTATGGATAGCCATGGAGTGGTCGGCCTATATATAGATGGAAAGTGCTGGAAGACATGGCGGGAAACGGTGGGATATGGCGGGAAATATCTTTAGTCCCGGTTAGTGGCTATAACCGGGACTAAAAGCACCGTTTAGAGGGAAAGGGCGGGAAAACATGGCGGGAAGCGGTGGGATATGGCGGGAAATATCTTTAGTCCCGGTTAGTGGCTACAACCGGGACTAAAAGCACCGTTCAGAGGGAAAGGGCGGGAAAACATGGCGGGAAGCGGTGGGATATGGCGGGAAATATCTTTAGTCCCGGTTAGTGGCTACAACCGGGACTAAAAGCACCGTTCAGAGGGAAAGGGTGGGAAAACATGCCAGGAAGCGGTGGGATATGGCAGGAAATATCTTTAGTCCCGGTTAGTGGCTACAACCTTTCTGTCCTTCCTGGGTGAAAAAGACAAATGTCTGCCGAATCGGCAGGAAGTGGGTCCGGTTTCAACTACAGGTACATGATCTAACGTCCGTGATTTTTTGAAAAAATCATTTTTAGACTCACAATATGTCGTTTTTTCAGAGATCCAATGCAAGTTCTAACATTCTCATCCCCTATCTTCACGCACACCGTTTTGACCTAAGTTCGAAACGGCAAAAAATTCAAAACGGGCATAAAAAATTCAAATAAAGTCCGAACAATGTAAATCCTTCGCGTGGTGTGATATTATGTGACATAGTTGCAAGGAAAAATATCAAACTTGGTATACTGATTATGTCTCCCAAAAACCTTCACGAAATGACCTATCATGTTCGAGGTTTCATGGCTTTCGGTCCAAGAGACGGAAGTTATGTGTTGAATCGCGGCATAGTTTGTGATACGGTGCCCATATTGTGCATGCATGTGTATATTGGGATGTAGAACAATGTTGCAGGAGGAAGTTTTCCTTTTCATCGCTCGGAAAAGCCATTTTCCATTTTCCGAGCGCAAAAAAACGGGTCGTTTTGTGAAGCAGCCACCAAAATGCAGTTACAGAATGCTACCATCCCATTTTTCTAAAATAGTAGACCACGTTACGTGAACTATATCCCAACCGGGGGATCTCAAACCTTTCTGTCCTTCCTGGGTGAAAATGATAAATGCCTGCCGAATCGGTAGGAAGTGGGTCCGGTTTGAACTACATGTACATGATCTAACGTCCGTGATTTTTTGAAAAAATTATTTTTAGACTCACAATATGTCATTTTTTTCAGAGATCCAATGCAAGTTCTAACATTCTCATCCCCTATCTTCACGCACGCCGTTTTGACCTAAGTTCGAAACGGCAAAAAATTCAAAACGGGCATAAAAATTCAAAAAAGGTCCGAACAATGTAAATCCTTCGCGTGGTGTGATATTATGTGACATAGTTGCAAGGAAAAATATCAAACTTATGTCTCCAAAAAACCTTCACAAAATGACCTATCATGTTCGAGGTTTCATAGCTTTCGGTCCAAGAGACGGATGTTATGTGTTGAATCACGGCATAGTTTGTGATACGGTGCCCATATTGTGCATGCATGTGTATATTGGGATGTAGAAAAATGTTGCAGGAGGAATTTTTCCTTTTCGTCGCTCGGAAAAGCCATTTTCCAATTTCCGAGCACAAAAAGACTGGTCGTTTTGTGAAGCAGCCACCAAAATGCAGTTACAGAATGCTACCATCCAAACTTACAGAGTTGGAATCTCCGCTTTGAGGAGGTGATCAAAGGTTTTGGATTTATCCAAACTTACAGAGAATCTTGTATTTACAAGGAAGTGAGTGGGAGCTCTGTGGTATTTCTAATATTATATGTGGATGACATATTCACTACTAGAAAAATGGCTATAGGTAATCAGCACATCCGTGGCTCACATGGTTGAAGTGCCCCACGGCTAAAATAGGCGTGGCTCACCTATGGGCAGTGCCCTACTAGTAACTAGAACAACCGTGGCGCACATGACCATAGTGCGCCACAGGTATGTGTGGGCCAGGGCCCTGTTGGACGCACGCCAAACATCCGTAGCGCACATAGGGTAGGTGCGCTACGGTTGTTAGTGTCAACCGTGGCGCACATGGAGGGGGTGCGCTACGCCTAAGCGCATGCCCCTCTCTGCTGTGAAACGGCCAGACACATCCGTGGCGCACTATGGCATGTACGCCACGGATGTATAAACTTAGTAGTAGGGCACCTTGCCCTAGTGCCCTACGCCTAACTATCCTGCACCAACTCCACCCCCCCCCCCCCCCCCGTGGATCGCCTTTTTAGGCTTTGCAAAAAATAAAAGAAAATGATAAACACTTCAAAAAACTAAATCCTTTCATATTTAGGTAGGTAATGTGGTATAGCTTCTAGTAAAATTAACAAACATGAGTTTCGACTTTATTTGCAAAAAAAAGTCATGCCATGGTAAAAAGGCCGTAACTTTTGCATACGATATCGAAAAAAATCGTATAATATACCAAAATGACGAGAACGAGATTTCGCATCCGCTCGCAACGACCTCCAGGTCGTTTAGCGATTTTTTAGATTTTCAAAATTCGAAAAGAGTAAAAAGTTACGGTCAAAAGACCGTTTTTTCCTGTAGAAAAAAAAATAGAGGGCAACTTACCCGTAGCGCACCACCACCTAGTGCGCCACGGATAAGCTTGGGCGGGATTCAAATTTGAATCACGACCCCGCCCACCTAGTCCTATTCTCTCCCTCTTCTCCTTTTCATTCTCCTCCCTCCTCCTTTTCCTTCTCTCTTCTCCTCCTCCTTTTCCTTCTCTCTTCTCCTCCTCCTCCTCCTCCTTTCCATCTCCTCCTTCCCTTGCACTGACGATGGCGACGGTGGCCTTCTCCTCCTCCTTGCTCCGGCATCCTCCTCTCCTTGCAGTGACGATGGCGATGGCGGCGGTGACCTTCTCCTCCTCCTTGCTCCGGCATCCTCCTCTCCTTGCAGTGACGATGGCGATGGCAGCGGCGACCTTCTCCTCCTCCTTGCAGTCACGACGGCGACGACCTCCTTCCTTGCAGCCTCCTCCTCCTTGCAGTCACGAAGAGCGACGACGATCTCCGACAACCGCCGACGACCTCCTTCTCCTTGCGGCGACCTCCTTCCTTCTCCAGCCACACCTCCTTCTACCTCTCTTCCTCGATGCCGGCGAGGAGTAGCACGGCCACGGCCTCCCGCACCTTCCTGCGGCCATTCTCCAGCGAGGCGACATGACGGCAGCGATGCGGACCCGATTGCTTTTGCAATTCAAAACGAGGGTGTTTTTTGCATTTTTTATTGATTTTTGAAAAAAACATCCGTGGCGCACCTGTACCCCTACCCGTGGCACACCTGGTAGTGCGCCACGCCTATCTCGATATAATCGTGGTGCACCATGTAGTGCGCCACGGCTATGAGATAGCCGTAGCGCGAGGCCCGTGGCGCACTGCTAGTGCGCCACGGAAGGCCTTTTCAGGTGCGCCACGAATAGGCGTTTTTCTAGTAGTGATTGTTGATTGGAAATGATATAGATCTTTTAATTGAGGTTAAAAGTTATCTAAACAAAAAAAATTCGATGAAGGACCTTGGTGAAGCATCATACATATTGGGCATCAAGATCTATAGGGATAGATCAAGACGTATAATTGGTCTATCACAAAGTACATACCTTGATAAGATTTTAAAGAAGTTTAAAATGGATGGAAGTAAGAAAGGGTTTTAACCTATGTTGCAAGGCAAGACACTTAGTAAGACTCAAAGTCCGGATACGGTAGAAGAAAGAGAGATATTGGATAAAATCCCCTATGCCTCAGCCATAGGCTCTATAATGTATAACATGCTATGTACAAGACCAGATGTGGCACATGCTATTAGTTTAACTAGTAGGTACCAATTTGATCCAGGTTCAGAACACTAGATAGTGGTCAATAATATTCTTAAGTAGTCAAGAAGGACTAAGGATATGTTTCTCGTGTACAGAGGTGAAGAAGAGCTCGTCGCTAAGTGTTATGTTGACGCTAGCTTCGACACCCATCCGAATGACTCTAAGTCTCAATCCGGATACGTATTTATCATGAATGGAGTAGCGGTTAGTTAAAGGAGCTCCAAACAACCCGTGGTGGTGGGATCAACAACGAAGGTGGAATATGTTGCTGCTTCGGAAGCAGCGCAGGAAACAGTTTGGATGAAGGAGTTTGTAACGTTACTGGGTGTGGTTCCTAGTGCATCGGACCCAGTGGTGATATATTGTGACAATAATGGATCCATAGGCAACGCCAAGGAACCAGGGTCTCACAAGAATTCTAAACATATAAAGCGCTAGTTTCACTCCATCCACGAGCATGTCAAGGATGCAGATATAAATATTTGTAAAGTACACACGACTATGAATGTGGCAGATCCTTTGGCTAAAACTCTCCCCAGAGCAAAACATGATCAACACCAAAACTCCATGGGTGTTAGATTTATCAAAATGTAAACTAGATTATTATCTCTAGTGCAAGTGGGAGACTGAAGGGAATATGCACGAGAGGCAATAATAAAGTTGTTGTTACCATATTCCAAGTATATGATATATGTTTATTTTGCATGCTATAATTTTATTAAAAGGAAACGTTAATACATGTGTGTTTAATAAACAAATAAAGTGTTCCTAGTTGTGCCTCTCATATAAACTAGTGTGTTGATTAACATGATGATCAAGGTTTCCAGATCATGGACACTGGATGTTGTTAATAACAAGGTCACATAATTGGTGGAATAATTTGATGAACATTCATCTGAAGTATAGTAATACGATCAAAGTAATTATGCTTAAATTACTATAACATCATTGCAAGTAAATTTAGTCCTTAGACCATGAGATCATGTCAATCACTAATAAAGGAAGAGTACCTTGATAACATCAAACATCACACCGTAACAGGGTGACTATAAAGGTGAGTTTAGATGCTCCGATATTGTTATGTAGGGCCTCATGGATCAAAAGTGGGATTTGTCCATCCAAATAACGGAGAGATATACTCTAGTCCCTCTCGGTGATGTCATATTGATATAGCTTGCAAGCAAGTGATGAGGATCACTACAATGTTATATCATAGGAACAAGAAAAGAGTACATGTCGGTAACGGGATCAAATTAGGTATGGGGATACCTATGATCGAATCTAGGACATATAAAATATCATGAGACAAAAGGGTTTAGTTACAAATGTAAAAGGTTCACACGATCACAAGAAGTGATCGTTGAATTTGTGGGAGTGTGCGGTGACCCAACATACCACTGCATGATGTAGTATACTATAGTCGTTGACATAACACCAATGAAACACCGTTCACTAGTATTACATCCCTCAGAATGGCACAACAGAAACACAACGGGTCCAATACATGGCTAAAGGTTACAACTCACTCTTTACATAAGATCTAGAGAACACACTAGGTTAAAGAGAGAGAAAGATCTTCTTACGGAGAAGAATAAAAGATAAATAACGCAAGAACTATTATATTATTAAAACTAATATTTTAACTAAGGGATTGACATTGCTGCTATTGTAATGCACTACAGAATTAGGTTCTTTGGCTAGAGATTATATTCCTAACTAATCAGTAACTTCGTCTTCACTTGAGTTGAGGTATATGTTGACTTCCTTGTCTTCATTGAAGCGCTTTAGCTTGGCATGATAAGTACTGGAGCATAACTTGATGTCGTTGTTGTCTATTCTGGCTTCAGAATCTAGCAAGGGTTAAGAAGATACTTTGAGTACGAGCGTACTCAGCGAATTCACTAGAAAAGGAGTGTTTGATGCACTATAACTACAGCCACAGACCGTAGGTCGTAGGCAATGCAAGTTTTTATAAACATTTCTTCAAATATTGCTTTTATTCTGAAAATCTATGTCCGTCAGCCTTCACGGTTTTACCAGAACCTTCATGGGGTTCCTTTCCCTCCGCGTTCGCAGCTCCTTCCCGGAACAGGGAGTAACAAGTTACAGTTTTTACACTCTATAGAGGTGCGTCACTTTACCCATGAGAGATCAACTCTTTGTTGCACAACCGGGCAGCTTATTCCCGTCCACAATTCCATGATGTGGGGCCTAGAAGATGATCCAAGCCAATCATTGCCCCCTTCGCGACCTCGCATGCCTCCTTGGTGTACACCATGCCCACATAAAGAATTATGGCAATGGTTTGTAAAAACCATTAGATGCCAGAACTATCGTGGGATGATGAGGGTTCCCACCCATATGCTGCATATCCTCTACGAATTGCCAACTAATATGCACTCTACGAGGATAACAACCAAGACCTGCACATCCGGATTCATGCGAGAGGAAGAAGATACAGCTGACTTCTCCGTCCCATTCCAAATCTCATGGTCAACGCGTAATATACTGCGCAAGAATAACTGGCAACATTGATTGTTAAGTCCTAGGTGATATAGTTCTGAACAATGGTATTCCAACTGTCAGATTTAATAGATTAACTGATCATCCTAGATCAGTAATCAATAGTTCTCATTATTATTGAAAATAGTGTTTTCTGACCTTTTTCAAATGCAAGTGAAGATAACACTAGATTTGTAAAATACTTTTACAGAAAATAATCAAAGGACATGAGCAAGTGTGAACTTGCCTTTTGTGATTGCAAGATTATGCACTCACGGTCTTTGAGTCAGTATAAGATCCAAAATCTGAAATCATCATCATTGGTCCAGTAAGGACTAATGTTTAAAGAAGAAATATGCTTTTATTCATAATTAATGTGATGCAAGTTCTAAACGCAAATCCCGGAGATAACGTTGTCCTAGGGTTTGGATTCTGAAAATGGTTACTTTGGAATGTGTGGTCCTTTTAGATAAGTTTTATAGTTGTACTTTTATTAGAGTTTATGAGTGGTTGTAAACAACACATATGTAGGAGTAAAGTATACATACTTATGACATACTAATTAGGATTATTTATATAAGAGTTCTTATTTAAAGTGGCAAAAAGGATAACCTTCGAAGAAAAGGTTCCTCTTCTTAGGTCTAAACAAACTTTGTGGTTAGTTAGTGGTGGTTGATGTTATTGGTTTGCTCAAATGGTTTGGCTTGAGTTGCTTTATAACCTAACTACTTCAGACCAAAGTTAACTATAAAACATATAGTAATGTTATTGTATTATATTTTGATTCTTGGAGACTAAAGTTAACTTTAAAACAAAGATGATTTTGAAAGTATAATACTTATAACATTTGTATCTTGTGTATTTGAAATGTTTCCTTTAGGTTACTTAAGGATGGTCATTCTTTTTTACTTGGGTAATGGTTTCTTAATTCTATAATGGAGTAGTATCATTTACTTTTTATAGATAAATGAGTATAGTTTATAAACCAAGATATATTGTCACTTAACTACTTTTGAACTTTCTATAGTGTTGTGGTAGTTTTTGCAATTTAATGGTTAATATAGATAGAAAAGGTTTGGTGTATTCATAAGTTGTTCTTTAAGGTTTTTATTATAAATGGGAATCTTTTTAGAATAAAATCTTTGTTTATGGTTGAAGATAATTTGATAAAAAGATATTTATAATGTTTTTAAATTATTAAACTTAATTTACTCATTTAAGGAATATTAGTAAATTTTATTTATCCTTATATGAATTATTAATGAAGTAAATAAGTTTAAATTTGAGTTCTTAAAATATTTAATTTTTTTATTTACCTCAGAATTAAAATATTAGATTTTTAACATGTAGATATTATTTTTGTGATCATTTTGGTATATCACATTTATTTTTGTGATTTATAAATAATAGGATATGATTTTTTATATTTCTTATTACTTTATAATTACTTAATAATAAATATTTAATTAAGTGAACTAATAATACACGATTATAGTTTTAAATTAGAATTCTGATTTTTCTAAGATTTTTGGTATTTTATTTATATTATTAAAATTTATCATTTTAAAAAATATGAATTATCAAAGTTTTATTACTTATAAAACCTTTATTGAATAACATTTATTTAATTAATCATCATAGTAATATTTGATAATAGTTTTAAGTTGTAGATTTTATTTTTCTGAAAATTTTCATATATTATACATATTTTTCTGAATTATAAATCAAAAGTTATTAATTAAACAAGATTTAAATATTTATTAGTTTTCTAGAATATTATTAATTTAATTATAACATTTTATTTAACTCTTAACAGAAAATTACTTTTCACACCATGACTAGAGCTAGCCCCAGTCACTGACTAGTGGGCCATTGTCCACCTCAGCTCTCAGGTGAAACAAATGCATTTGTTACCGATCCAGTCTATACCCTTTATCAATGACATATGGGCCCTAGGCCATGTCATTAGCCACGTGAGAAAAACCAGTCAAACTAGCTAACGTTGTGCGATCATGACGTAACAATGGCGTCAGCATCACCACCGCCGCTAGAGGTTGGTCGTTAGCGACGATCTACTGCACCCCAGCAAGCGAAATAGACCTAGTTCGAATCAGCGCAACCTACTGAACCTAATAGTGGCAGCGCCACTTGGAAATATTCATCGGAGCTTCATCTCCGACAAGCTCCGACGGTGGCCGACGGTGGCATATGGTGAAACGGCGATTTACAACGAGATCCGGCGATTGAATGTTATTGGGAGGTTCAGGAACTCACCCTGATGATGATTGAGTGGTCGACGAGGACAGGCGCGGTCGGAAACGAGCTTTCCGACGAGGATTCCGACGAACTGCTGCAAAGGGGAACGATCAAATTCACCCGCTCCAGTGCTCTCCTTGATGCAAGCTTCTACCTAGAGGATCTACGGAGGAAGGCGCTCCTCAATGGCTACTCAGAATGGTGTGGGGAGACGTGGTTCGACGGTGAGAGGTGGCTCCGGTGAGCTAGGGTTTCGGTTCCGTTTGCATCTGCGAGGATAAGCAGGAATTGGGGATAAGGTTTGAGGCAGGGCATCACGGTGGCCTTCTTATACCTTCCTGGAACGACAGCGAGTATCTTGGCGCAAGGCTGACGACGATGACGGCATCGAGCAGCGGCAAGCTCCGCCAGTGAGCTGCCTGTGTGCGTGACGATGACGACGATGCAACTTTTGCGGATAACCCCCTGGCAATTTCTTCAGCTCAACCCGCGGTCCTCTCCTGACCCCACTTGTCAGTAACAGACAGAAAAGAATCTCGGCTGGTTACTGGGCTATTGTA
This sequence comes from Avena atlantica, assembly GCA_910589765.1. Classification (NCBI taxonomy): domain Eukaryota; kingdom Viridiplantae; phylum Streptophyta; class Magnoliopsida; order Poales; family Poaceae; genus Avena; species Avena atlantica. Next base: position 51,785,208 of record OU342736.1, on the reverse strand, counting down.
GGCTGCCCAGGGGCGTCAGATAGGTGTAGGGTTGTTGGGCCACGGCCAGGTAGTATTTTTATTTGTTTTATCCTTTTTCTATTTTCTGTTTTCTTATTCAGATTTGAATTTGATTTATATTTTGAACCTTTCTTTGTATGATTTGTTTGCTAGATATTTACAATAATACTAAAATATACTTAGTCTCATTTGTGAATTTTTTATTATATCATTTTTTTGTATTTCTTTTATTTACTTAATATAAACTCCCTTGTTAATATTTTATATAAACTTTTCTTATAATTTTTCTCTCCTATTTTAGTTAGGGATTTCTTGAATGATATATTATTATTTGTTTATAAACTTAACTCTAATTGGCTTATAGTTTGAATATAAATTTTATATTTATAATGATCCTGGATCATTATGTGATACATGAAACATGAAATACATTGATATGGTTATTACTATTCCCATTAATTTAGAAAGTGAAATGTATATATTCTATTGTGATAAACAAAGACGCTTAGGGTTTTGAATCATGAACCTTACCCTATCTTTAGGGTTTTGCATATACTTAGATCCCTTTATGGATATGGTTAAAGATTCAATAGCTAAACATGTGGTTTTATTTTTGGGATATTTGTTGACAGTCGCTTTTATAATAGAAAGTTATATTGAGAATGTTTCATAGAAAGGGAATGGATAAAGATACTCCTAAGCAGATATAATTCTGATGGTTGGAATTGACAGAGAAAAAGTTATGTGATTTGTTATAAGAAAATATTCATAGAAAATGTTATAGACATAATATAATGGTTCATTAGCATAAAATAGATATCATATTTAATTTGAGATTTAGAGTTGCTTGTTTACCAATATTTACTATATTCCATAATTCATAATTCCAGACTTTTTATTAAAGAATTCCTTTCCTAGATATACTACCCTTTTGTATCTATCATCATGGTTAACATGATGGATTATTACTTCACTTGAATATTCTGATTCACTTATTATATTTCTAAACTTATTGATAAATCCATTAAGTTGATACTAGAGTACTCATAACTTCCTCATATCATGGCTTGGTTGTATTTACTACTCTACTGTTGATAGCCTTCCATCCCAACAAATATGTCAACACCCGGATTTTTAATCCTAGATGCCTGTTATGCCATACATCGCAATCCCAGGATTACCATTTTTGTGAGACATAACAGAATTGGATACCACAGTACATCATCCATTACAAACCATACATAAGGTCTTACACAAATAAGGATCTCATGATCCAGTTCTTAATACAACTCAAACAGCGGAAATACGTAATAATAAAGGTAGCGTAGGCGAAGCTCCATCTTCGGGGTCACAGGCAATGCTGACGATGGGAGGTGATCCTAGTGGTCATAACCTTCCTAGGTTCCATCATCCTAGTACTCCTCTTCATAGTCTGGCCAGGGGAATAGCCAGGGACAAAGCCATGAGTACTCTTTAAGTACTCGCAAACTAATACTAACAAGTGAAGGGGGTTTTTGTAGTAGGACACTAAGCTCTAGGGTTGTTTTGCAAAAATCCAGATTTACATCTACTAAGTTTAGAAGAAAGAGAAAGCTAGTCAAATTTTATAACACCTAAGTGGGAACTTGTATCTCATGCCACAACTTTGTTGTGGTCAAGTCAAAGTCTCAAGTCATTTCAAAAGTCATTTTGAAAACATCTGACGGGGGAACAGTATGGCCACTCCAACTGTCCATTACCGCGGACGCGGATATTCGAATAGTTTGACACTCTGCAGAGATTTTACACTTTCACCACAACATTCGATATATCCGTCAGGAACAAATCCTGAATTCACCATACTCAGTATGCGGATAATCAATCCTAACCTTTCAATTACACGCCCTAGTATAGACACCTCTCCTGTGTGTTTGGCCTCCCAACCATGACCAACTGTCATCTTGGGTACTACACAGGTGTACAATCTTCACAAGGTAGCCTCAGCTCAGACCTTGGCTGTGAGGGAACCAATACTAAGGTATATAAGTTTCCAGTCAAGCCCTACCCAATTTTTGGGTATTGTGGTTGTACGGTAAAATTGAAATGGTATCGCATCCATACAACCATCAGTTTTATAAAGGGCTAAGGCTCATGCCTCAACATTTTCATCGCCAAAATCATCTGGTGTTCGGAAACACATGTAAAAACATCTCAGTACAATGATCCATCATTTTAAGGTTTTCATAACCATTTTCACCAAGTATTCCCATCTAAAGTTGATCAAGTTTTATGCTTAGCACTAGCATCTACAAGTGGGGGTGAGTACTAATGAGGGGTGATAAACAAGTGGAGTTTCAACTAAGTACCACCTCATGCCTTAGGATGATATCAAGGTTTTCTAGCTTAGGCAAAATTTTATGCTCTTTATGCAACCTTTAGTTACCTTTCTAGTATCTACAGGTTACTTAAGTCAACTCTAAGCTTAAAGCTTTGATAAAGACGTAAAGTAAAAGCTTGTAAATAAAACTAGGATTGGTTTATCAAGTGGGTATAACCACATATGCTTAAGGCATATGGTTGGCATAGTCACAAGCAAGTATTAGTTTGCATAGGTCAACTTGATTAGTAAGGCTTGCAAGTATGGGCTTGCTAAAGTAAAGGATCTTGCAAGTGTTAGCTTGCACATTCAACTAGTAGTATTAGGCTTGCCTTGTGCAGAGCAGTGGTTGAAGTTCTCCTCGGCTTCTTCTTCGTAGTATCCTCCTTCCTCCTCGTATCCTTGGTCGGTACTAGCATCTATAAATATATACGAGGTACACAATCACCAAACAATACTTAACTACTTTCAATCATCACACAAAGGGGTTCTATAGATGATCTAGCATCATCACTAACATTACAAGACTAATCATTTGGCTTAATGATTTTATTTTTAGAAAAGTAATTTCTACTCATTGAAAAACTACTTAAGATTTAATATTCTCCAAACCAAACATGGGATCATGTTGACACATGTCAGCACCACATATTTTAGTCCATGGGAATGTGATTTAAAGTGGTGTCACAATTTAATAAGGTTTAACCCTTTTATTTTAATTAAAATAAGTGACTAGAAATGCCTATGTGGCATTCTTTTATTACTTGAACATTATTTTTGTAAGTAAACCCATATATTTTTATATATTCTGAAAGGTATGGTTAAATGTGATTTTTGAGAGTTGGAAACAACTCAAAAGCTATTATGGTTTAAATTTGAAAAATGTTTGAATGCAGAAAAGCTTCCTCCTTGTTATTTTTACCAAGGGTGATCTACAGATCCAAATGATTTGAATCCAACGGGCTTGGATTCAGCATTTCCAGACCTTTCTAACAAAATTGGTTTCATTTAATTTGGTTCAATAAATCGAGGGGGTTGATTTTTGAAACTAGGTACAGAACTGGGTTTGAATGAAAATGGAAAAATCCAAATTCAAACGAGTGGGCTGTGCGGGAAGAGAAAATGGGCCGGCCTGCTAATCATAGCGCTTACGCGGGCTGGTTAAGTTGCTGTCCCATGCATTAGTGAGACAGGGGGGGGTGAGAAGCGGTACGGGGCAACGTGGTGCGTTAGATCTAGTTTTAATCCAACGGCTCTGGTTCATCGTCCACGTCGGGTAGCGCCGGCGAGACAAAACCCTAAAGCAACAGGTGGTGGTCGTGGGAGGCTCACCGAGGCTCAGGCGAGGGTCGGCGATGCGGGTGAACGACGAAGTCGACGACGGCGAACCTCATGGTATCGGCAGCTTCTCCTGGGACGGCTCCGATCGCTGGCTCCCTTCTTCTCCAGCAGCGGCGGGCTCCGGTGAAATTCCGGCGATGCGCTGCTCGCCTTGCTCCGGGAACGGGGTGGAACGATCAGTGTGGAGAGGGGAGTGGAATGGTTTGAAGAGTTTGAGCGGGGGAGGCCTCCTTTTATAGTGGTGAGAGGGAACCGACGGGCGCAAGCTGGGCTCGTCGTGGTCGACAGCACAGAAGGCTATCAGCGTGGGCGACGGTAGGGGGCGGTGATGTGCTCCCTAGCGAAGCTCAACGGCGTGGTGGCGAGGCGTGGGGCAGTGCAGATTGGTCGGAACGCTGCGGTGCTCTGCGCTGGTCCGACGGAAGATTTAATGGCGCACAGCGCGTGTGGTCCGCGCGACGGTGAACGGGCATGTCTTTGGGGTTGCTGGGACGGTGGTGATCGCGTATGCACGCGGCGAGGGCGGCGCGCGGTCTGTGGGCGTCTGTCGAGCGTGGCGCATGGGACGCGCTCTCGGCATGGTTGCAGGGCGGCTTGGCATGGTCTGTGCGTGTGGTCCAGGGGCTGGCATCACTTGCGGCTAGGACAGGGAGTGGCGGTGGGGTGCTAGCTTGCTCCCAGACAAGGTTGGCGAGGCTAGTGCTGCTTGTAGCTTGCTGTCCACACTGGGGTGACAATGGTGCACTTGGGTTGTTCACCATTGATGACAAAGGCTATCTTACAGTGGTGCTAGAGATTAGGTAAGGTTATTAGATGATCTACTAAGGCTAGTGGTGTCCAGAGAGGGAACAAGTTAGGCTCAAAACACTGCACACTATAGTGTTTTGATTTTGTTTGATTTGAATCTGCAAGGTGTTTGATGAAATGGCCACATGAATTCAAGTTTTGAATTTTGAAAAGATTTTTGGTGGGTGTGCTAGGCATGTGCGGGTGAGTCTGTGGATGCTTGGTTTTGAAAGTGAGCTTGTTTGAGTGGTTTTTGAAAAAGGTGGGATCTTCCCATATGATATAGATTCAATTTTGAACTGTCCTTTAAACTATGCATCCAAATGTTTCTGGATGATCACAAGGTGGGCCTTGGTACTTTGTTATGAGTACTATCAAGGGGTGCAAAGATCCATACAAGTTTCTGTTAAGTTTTGAAAGTTAGAGACAGCCAAAGTAGGCATGGGAGTTAATTTGGCCAAAGTGACCATTCCCTTATTTTGTTTGTTTTGATTTATTTGTCTTTGGGAAAAGTGTGGGGATTGTTTAGATGATGTTTATTTCACCTAAGAATCCTTTTACAAGCAAAGAATCACACAAGCAAGGCAATTCAAAAGAATCCAAATTGGAATGCATACACACATGCATGCTTTCATATTTTTATTTAGATAAGTTTTTGTTAACCCTAATTTTGATGATTAGAGTTTGATGATCCAAGTTTAGTATTTTTGGGATGTTACAAACCTTCCCCCCTTAAACAAAATCTCGTCCCGAGATTTGAAAAAGGACGAAAAAGATTACCTAGGATTTGAAGAGATCGGGAAACTCCGTCCTAATGTGATCTTCGCGCTCCCAGGTAGCTTCCTCTTCTGTGTGGTTGCTCCACTGAATCTTGAGAAACTTGATGCTTCGGGTTCGGGTGGTTCTGAAGGATTCTTCCAAAATATGGATGGGTACTTCGGGATAGGTCAGGTCATCGTTGATCTCTATGGTCCGGTGATCGATATTCTTGAACACCGCGGTCTTCTCTGGAACTTCGAGGCACTTGCGAAGTAATGAGATATGGAACACATTGTGCACGGCTGACATCTCTTCGGGTAGTTCCAATTGATACGACACTTCTCCTCGACGGTTCAGAATCTTGAAAGGGCCGATATATCTGGGGGCTAACTTTCCTTTGAGTTGGAAACGCTGCATTCCCTTCAATGGCGACACTTTCAGATATACAAAATCTCCTATGTTGAAGGCGAGGTCTCGACGTCTCTTGTCGGCGTAACTCTTCTGTCTGGACTGGGCTGTCTTGAGGTGCTCACGAATCTTGTGAACCTTCTCTTCTACTTCTCGTAGGATGCCAGGTCCGAAAATCTGACTCTCTCCTACTTCCAACCAGTTCAAAGGGGTACGACACTTCCTTCCGTACATGAATTCAAATGGGGACATTTGCAAACTAGCTTGATAACTGTTGTTGTATGAAAATTCTGCAAAAGGCAGGCAGTCTTCCCACTTAGATACATATCCTAACACGCATGCTCTTAGCATATCTTCGAGTATTTGATTTACTCGCTCCGTTTGTCCATCGGTCTGAGGGTGATATGCGGTGCTGAAATCTAGGCGGGTTCCTAAACCTTCTTGGACTTTCTTCCAGAATCTCAAGGTAAACTGAGTTCCTCGATCCGATACGATGTTCTTGGGGACTCCGTGCAAACTAACAATTCTAGCTATGTATAACTCCGCTAGCTTCGAACTCTAATATGTGGTCTTGACGGGTAAGAAATGGGCGACTTTGGACAACCTGTCCACTATGACCCAGATAGAGTCATTTCCCCTACTATAAGTAGGCAATCCGGTGATAAAGTCCATTCCAACGGAATCCCATTTCCATTCCGGAATCTACAATGGTTGCAACAATCCAACGGGTCTTTGATGTCCTGCCTTGCCTCGCTGACATATATCACACTTGGCGATATAGCTTCCGATTTCTCTCTTCATCTTATGCCACTAAAATTGCTCCTTCAAATCTTGATACATCTTAGTTCCTCCGGGGTGGATAGAATAAAGTGTATCATGAGCTTCTTTCAAAATAACGGCTTTCAACTCAGAATCTGCTGGTACACAAAGGCGTACTTTGTACCACAGAACTCCTTCTTCGTCTTCGGTGAATCCTGGTACCTTGCCTATACCGATACGACGCTTGATTCCGTCGATACTAGCATTTCCTTTCTGCGTCTCTTTGATCTGGATGATCAAAGTGGGCTGAAGTTCTATGCTAGCCAAAAATCCTTCACTCACTAATTCTATTCGAAAATCTTCCATCTCTTTGTGCAAGCTTGGTTGCTCCTTCAGAATCATGGAGTTCAAGCGGCACGACAATCTGCTAAGGGCATCTACTACCATGTTGGCTTTACCAGGGTGATAGTGAATGTCCAGATCGTAATCCTTGATTAGCTCAATCCATCTCCTCTGCCTCATATTCAGCTCCTTCTGAGTGAATATATACTTTAGGCTCTTGTGATCCGAATAAATCTCACAACAGTTTCCCATGAGGTAATGCCTCCATGTCTTCAAGGCTAGAACTACGGCTGCGAGTTCGAGGTCATGGGTTGGGTAATTTTGTTCATGTTGTTTCAGTTGCCGAGATAGATAAGATATAACTTTGCCTTCTTACATTAGCACACGTCCGAGACAGATCTTGGATGCATCGCAATACACGTCGAAGGGCTTCGTGATATCCGGCATGATTAAGATTGGGGCTGAAATTAATCTTCTCTTGAGTTCTTGAAAACTCGCTTCACATTTGTCCGTCCATTCAAACTTCTTGTCCTTCTTCATCAATTGGGTCATGGGTCTGGCAATACTCGAGAATCCTTCTATGAACTTGTGGTAATATCCCGCCAATCCGAGAAATGCACGAACTTGGGTTTAAGTGGTTGGGGCTTGCCAATCTGCGACATCTTTTACTTTTGCAGGGTCAAGGGCAATTCCTCCGGCTGATACAATGTGGCCGAGGAATCCTACCTCCTGTAACCAGAATTCACATTTGCTAAACTTGGCATACAACTGATGCTCTCTAAGGGTTCCAAGAATGGTCCTTAGGTGTAGCTCATGTTCTTCTTCCGATTTGGAATAAATCATAATGTCATCGATGAACACAACGACAGACTTATCCAGGAAGTCCATAAAAATTTTATTCATGAGATTCATGAAAAAAGCGGGGGCATTGGTTAATCCAAAAGACATGACAGTATACTCATATAATCCATAACGGGTGGTAAAGGCAGTCTGTGGAATGTCCTCTGCGCGAATCTTGAGTTGATGATAGCCAGTCCTAAGATCAATCTTAGAAAACACTTTGGCACCGGTCAACTGATCAAACAAATCTTCTATCTTAGGCAAAGGGTATTTGTTCTTGATGGTGACATCATTCAACTTCCGATAATCCGTACACAAACGGTTACCTCCATCTTTCTTGTCCACAAACAAAACAGGTGATCTCCATGGTGACGCACTTGGTTGAATCAATCCAATTTCCTACATGGCATCCAGTTGCTTCTTCAGTTCTTCTAGTTCAGAAGGGTTCATACTATACGGTCTCTGGGCTATGGGTCAGTTCCGGGGATTAGTTCAATGATAAACTCGATATCCCGATCTAGGGGCATACCGGGCAAAACATCTGGAAATACATCGGGGTATTCACAGACTATCCGGACTTGGTCAAGGGTAGGTTGGGCTATACTCTTGTTGCACTTGAATTGATGAGGTAAGGTTTCAGATATATGCTCGACTGATATTCCGGCTGTACTGGTCATGGCTATGGCTTTCTTGGCACAGTCAATCAATCCTTTATGTTTGGACATCCAATCCATTCCTAGTACTACTTCCAAACCTTTAGTTCTGAGTACTATCAGATTAGCATAAAAATCTATGCCATGGATTCGGATAGGGACGGCTTTGCAAATTTGCCTAGCCTTGGTGTTTGATCCGGGGATTTGAACGAACATAACATGCTTCAGTTTGGTTGGTTGAATTTTACTAGTGCATGCAAATTCTTCGGTGACAAATGAGTGCAATGCACCAGAATCAAACAACACTCTAGCAAGTACTGAATTAACAGAAAACATACCCAGCACGACGTCTCGTGCTTCCTAAGCTTCTTCAGCATGCATGAGAAAAAGACGGCCGTTGCGGTTGAGCGAATTCCCTGGGGCAAATCTTCTTCCTGGCTGAACACGACGCTGCTACTGAGCTGGGGCATTTGCATTGGGGGCTGCGGCATTCTTCTTGTTGCGGCACTCGTTGGAGTAGTGACCCTTGTTTCCACAGTCATAACAAGTCACTTGTGACTTGTCCTTTGCTGCAACAGGCACGACATTGCTTCCAGTCCTTGGGGCAGTGTTGGTGTTGGCGGTAGCATTGTTGTTGTTGAACTTGGGTGGGGCACGGTTGAAATTGCTAGAGTTGCCGGGGTTGTTGTGATTTCCTCCGGGCCTAGGGTTTACACGGTTGGGATAGGTCGGACGGTTCATTGGGGGTCTGTTGGTTCTCGGGGCAAATCCAGGAGATGGGTTAGGGCGATACTTTGGGGTCTGATGGGTTCCTAGATGATGCATCATGCGACGCTTGCGGTTCTCATTGGCTTGATTGATCTTTCCTTCCATCTGGATCGCAGAGTCGACAAGGGCTTCAATATCAGCAAAGGGGATATTGACTGACACAGTCTGCATCTCATCGTGCAGACCATTCAGGAATCTCTCTTTCTTCTTGGCTTCGGTGTCGATCTCATCCGGGGCATTCCTAGCTAATGACAAAAATTTGTCACGGTATTCTACTACGGTCATCCTTCCTTGCTTCGGTTCTCTGAACTCATATCTCATTCTCTTGATCAAACCTGGTGGCACATGGGTTCTGCTGAACTTGACCTTAAATTCTTCCGAGGTCATCATCTGTCCTCCGGTCATTGCACGAATAATGTTCCACCATGCTCTTGCATCTCCGGCTAGATAGTGGGTGGAGAACAGAACTTTCTCGTTGGCTTCCACTCCGGCGACTTCCAGGTTATTTTCCATGGTTTGAAGCCAATCGTCGGCATCTAGGGGCTCTTTTGACTTAGTGAAAACAGGCGGGTTGGTATTCTGGAAATTCTTAAGCTTAGGTCCATGGTTGTCCTGATTTCCTTGGCCTTGGTTGTTGTGGGCCAGCTGGGCTATCTGCTGAAGGTTAGCTAGGTGGGCTTGACATTCGACTCTTTCAGCTTCGCGGTCAGAAACCAACATTTGCAGGATCTGCAACATCGGGTCCGGGGATGAACCACTTCCTCCGCGTGGCATCTGAAGATTGAGATAGATCATGAGAAAAGAGGGAAATTTCTAAGGTTCTTAGGCTTTGAAAAGTTTTTAATGTTTGACTCAGATTTTCTAGAAACTTGCTTTTCATTCATTCATTCACACGATACAACACACACCACAACAAAGGTAAACAAATGGTTTTAGGAACCATTCTGGAAACTACGATACAGTGGGACCGAATACTACTCACTACGCTAGTGCTCAAGTGCTACTACTCCTTGGAGTTGGTGTAGTCGTCATCCTCATCATCATCGTCGTCATTGATGAAGGCGAAATCATCCTCATCGGTGATGAAGTCCATTGCCTAATCCTCCAGAAAATCATCATCATCGCTGAGATAGGAGTAAGGGTCTCCACGAAGATCCTCTCCGGCATTCTCCCTTTCCTCCAACTGCATGTCTCTCTCATGGATGGTCTCCTCCAAAGCCGAGATACGATGGCGAAGACGAGCAATGATGCGCTCCTTCTTGTCGAGCTAATGGCAGTGAGACTTGCGATCCTTTTGTTGAGCCACGCGGAGATAAAACAAAAATTTTCCTCTAACATGCTGATCCTAAGATCAAGATGAGGTAGAAGGCCACGAGGTTTACCACTAGACGCGCGGTTGCGGATTACTGATGAAGCGCGTCAGTTGATGCAGTGCAGTCCTCACGATCCGATCGTCCTGGCGCTGATCGCACAGCACCTCTGCTGGTATCCACACGTACAAGGAGGAACACCGGCGGCGAACTGCTAGGTTCGTTACGGCGGCAGGACTGCTATGGAGCTAGGGTTTCCAACACATGGAATGACCTACCCGAACAACGATTAACCTTTCTGGGTTACGGTGCTCCACTATATATAGGGAGTGAACGTGGGCTCTGCTCGCGCGACCCATTCACTAAAGCCCATATAACACTAGTCACCGTGAGTCCAACTCACTAACTCAGTCCTAATCCGGTTTAGGTCCAACCCAACCAGATTATAGGTTCAAATCCCGCTCTTAAGTGTGTGACCCCGCAGGCTCATGGCTACTTGGACACGATTGGAGTCCGACTCTCAATCGATCAGTCGGTAGCGGCTCCTAGCAGAACGTGCCGACTCCCAAGTACCAAAGAGTCATGACGACTTGACTTTCCAATGCGACTTATGTCCAAGTCCCTTTTGCCTCATGATATACCTTGTCAGACTATAGGCGAATATTTGTCATCCCTTAAATAGTCCGACTTTCTTCTCGATCCGAGATAAGTGATTCACCTGACTAACTCTTAGTCGATCGCCTCGGTTAACACTTAACCGAGTCGTGCATGTCCATGCTTTCCAAATCATATCTCACGAGAGGGCCCAGAGAATATCTCTCCGAGTGGAGGGCCAAAATCCCATCTTGGTTATTCTCAGTCGACCCGAACTCTGCCTTTATAACTGCCCAGTTACGGATCAACGTTTGACAGAACCTAAGTCGGTGATCCTCAACTCGGACTATGCAACAACCTCAGGTCTAAGGATTACATTGATTGAGATATACAAATGACAACTAGTTCCTTGTACCTCAATATGGGTCAATCCGACTCGCTAAACTCTTTAGCCGAATCTGTGTAAGCTGGAATAGCATCTCCATGCCCATGACAAGTGGAACCGAGTCATCAAGCCATCTTTCACATTGGTCTAAGTTGTATGTCCAGCACAACCTCAATGACCAAGGATATTTAGTACAAACAACATGAATGCATAGTTCCACAATCGAATCACCTATTCAATGATACACATCAGATGTTTATACAAGGACAACTTAATAACTTTATGAATACAATGGGAAATATCATCATACATGATTGCCTCTATTGCATATTCCCAGCACCTTTGCTAGCATAGCGATGGTCTGATCCTTCGTTTTGATGATGGCGGACTTTTGGTTGGAGTAGTCACAGGAATTGTCCAATTCCTGCTGACGATCGTACATCATGAAGCTAAGGAGGTCCAATTGAGTCTTCAGCTCGGGGTGGTATGGGGCTTCCAGTGGTTGTCCATTAGAATCACGCCTTGGGCAAAACTCAAAGCGGGTACCCTTGATCTGGTTGATACTCTGCCCACACAGACGGGCAAGAGCTTCCAGCATGGCCCTGGCAAGTCCATCGAGCCAGTTGTTCTTTCTTAAGGTAAACTGAATTCCCTCAGCAGTGGGAGGTTCAATCTTTCCTCTAAGACTTGCAACAAGTGCCACTGCAGATCTTCTCCTCGTTGATCATTGAGCTGAGCTCCGAAGAACTCGGGGTGCGGACGCACCAGAAGTTTCGAAAGCTGGTCCAAATCCCTCTCAAAGATAAGGTCTCCTCCATTCCCCAACTGATAAAACTTTCTATACTTCACGTCCATCTATTTAGAATATAGGATGAGTAAGTTAGTAGAGTGATCAAGTGTGTCAAATTTTAGGTATTTTGCAAGAGTTTTTGAGGAACATGAATTTTCATGAAAGAATAAAGGTGATAAGAATGGGAATAAGTTTTTGTAAATACTTGCTTCCTTTGGTTTTGAAACTAAGTTTTTGATTCAAACGTCCAGTCTAACTAGGGTCTCCTATGGTCAGGATGGCTCTGATACCAACTTATCAACACCCGGATCTTTGATCCTAGATGCCTGTTATGCCATACATCGCAATCCCAGGATTACCATTTTTGCGAGACATAACAGAATTGGATACCACAGTACATCATCCATTACAAACCATACATAAGGTCTTACACAAATAAGGATCTCATGATCCAGTTCTTAATACAACTCAAACATCGGAAATACGTAATAATAGAGGTAGCATAGGCGAAGCTCCATCTTCGGGGTCACAGGCAATGTTGACGATGGGAGGTGATCCTAGTGGTCGTAACCTTCCTGGGGTCCATCATCCTGGTACTCCTCTTCATAGTCTGGCCACGGAAATAGCCAGGGACAAAGCCATGAGTACTCTTTAAGTACTCGCAAACTAATACTAACAAGTGAAGGGGGTTTTTGTAGCAGGACACTAAGCTCTAGGGTTGTTTTGCAAAAAGCCAGATTTACATCTACTAAGTTCAGAAGCAAGAGAAAGCTAGTCAAATTTTATAACACCTAAGTGGGAACTTGTATCTCATGCCACAACTCTGTTGTGGTCAAGTCAAAGTCTCAAGTCATTTCACAAGTCATTTTGAAAACATCTGACGGGGGAACAGTATGGCCACTCCAACTGTCCATAACCGCGGACGCGGCTATTCGAATAGTTTGACACTCTGCAGAGATTGTACACTTTCACCACAACATTCGATACATCCGTCAAGAACAAATCCTGAATTCACCATACTCAGTATGCGGATAATCAATCCTAACCTTTAAATTACACGCCATAGTATAGGCACCTCTCCTGTGAGTTTGGCCTCCCAACCATGACCAACTGTCATCTTGGGTACTGCACAGGTGGACAATCTTCACAAGGTAGCCTCAACTCAGACCTTGGCCGTGAGGGAACCAATACTAAGGTATATAAGTTTCCAGTCAAGCCCTACCCAATTTTCGGGTATTGTGGTTGTACGATAAAATTGGAATGGTATCGCATCCAGACAACCATCAGTTTTATAAAGGGCTAAGGCTCATGCCTCAACATTTTCATCACCAAAATCATCTGGTGTTCGGAAACACATGTCAAAACATCTCAGTAGAATGATCCATCATTCTAAGGTTTTCATAACCATTTTCACCAAGTATTCCCATCTAAAGTTGATCAAGTTTTATGCTTATCACTAGCATCTACAAGTGGGGGTGAGTACTAATGAGGGGTGATAAACAAGTGGAGTTTCAACTAAGTACCACCTCATGCCTTAGGATGATATCAAGGTTTTCTAGCTTAGGCAAAATTTTATGCTCTTTATGCAACCTTTAGTTACCTTTCTAGTATCTACAGGTTACTTAAGTCAACTCTAAGCTAAAAGCTTTGATAAAGACGTAAAGTAAAAGCTTGTAAATAAAACTAGGATTGGTTTATCAAGTGGGTATAACCACATATGCTTAAGGCATATGGTTGGCATAGTCACAAGCAAGTATTAGTTTGCATAGGTCAACTTGATTAGTAAGGCTTGCAAGTATGGGCTTGCTAAAGTAAAGGATCTTGCAAGTGTTAGCTTGCACATTCAACTAGTAGTATTAGGCTTGCCTTGTGCAGAGCAGTGGTTGAAGTTCTCCTCGGTTTCTTCTTCGTAGTATCCTCCTTCCTCCTCGTATCCTTGGTCGGTACTAGCATCTATAAATATATACGAGGTACACAATCACCAAACAATACTTAACTACTTTCAATCATCACACAAAGGGGTTCTATAGATGATCTAGCATCATCACTAACATTACAAGACTAATCATTTGGCTTAATGATTTTATTTTTAGAAAAGTAATTTCTACTCATTGAAAAACTACTTAAGATTTAATATTCTCCAAACCAAACATGGGATCATGTTGACACATGTCATCACCACATATTTTAGTCCATGGGAATGTGATTTAAAGTGGTGTCACAACTTAATAAGGTTTAACCCTTTTATTTTAATTAAAATAAGTGACTAGAAATGCCTATGTGGCATTCTTTTATTACTTGAACATTATTTCTATAAGTAAACCCATATATTTTTATATATTCTGAAAGGTATGGTTAAATGTGATTTTTGAGAGTTCGAAACAACTCAAAAGATATTATGGTTTAAATTTGAAAAATGTTTGAATGCATAAAATCTCCTGCCTTGTTATTTTTACCAAGGGTGATCTACATATCCAAATAATTTGAATCCAACGGGCTTTGATTCAGCATTTCCAGTCCTTTCTAACAAAATTGGTTTCATTCAATTTGGTTCACTGAATCGAGCTGGGTTGATTTTTGAAACTAGGTACAGAACTGGGTTTGAATGAAAATGGAAAAATCCAAATTCAAACGAGTGGGCTGCGCGGGAAGAGAAAATGGGCCGGCCTGCTAAGCACAACGCTTAAGCGGGCTGGTTAAGTTGTTGTCCCCATGCATCAGTGAGACGGGGGGTGCGAAGCGGTACGGGGCAGCGTGGTGCGTTACATCTAGTTCTAATCCAACGGCTCTGGTTCATCGTCCATGTCGGGCAGCGCCGGCGAGACAGAACCCTAACGCGGCAGGTGGGGGTCGTGGGAGGCTCACCGGGGCTCATGCGAGGGTCGGCGATGCGGGCGAACGACGAAGTCGACGACGGCGAACCTCCTGTTACCGGCAGCTTCTCCTGGGGCGGCTCCAATCGCTGGCTCCCTTCTTCTCCAGCAGCGGCGGGCTCTGGTGAAATTCGGGCGATGCGCTGCTCGCCTTGCTCCGAGAACGGGGTGGAACGATCGGTGAGGAGAGGGGAGTGGAATGGTTTGAAGAGTTTGAGCGGGGGAGGCCTCCTTTTATAGTGGCGAGAGGGAACCGACGGGCGCAAGCTGGGCTCGTCCTGGTCGACGGCACAGAAGGCTATCGGCGTGGGCGATGGTAGGGGGCGGTGCTGTTCTCCCTTGCGAAGCTAAACGGCGTGGTGGCGAGGCCTGGGGCGGTGCAGATTGGTCGGAACGCTGCGGTGCTCTACGCTGGTCTAACGGAATATTTAATGGTGCACAGCGCGCGTGGTCCGCGCGGCGGCGAACGGGCCTGTCTGCGGGGTTGCTGGGACGGTGGTGACCGCGTACGCACGCGGCGAGGGTGGCGCGCGGAATTTGGGCGTCTGTCGAGCGTGGCGCACGGGGCGCGCTCTCGGCATGGTTGCAGGGCAGCTTGGCATGGTCTGTGCATGTGGTCCAAGGGCTGGCATCGCTCGCGGATGGGACAGGGAGTGGCGGTGGGGTACTAGCTTGCTCCCAGACAAGGTTGGCGAGGCTAGTGCTGCTTGTAGCTTGCTGTCCACACTGGGGTGACAATGGTGCACTCGGGTTGTTCACCATTGATGACAAAGGCTAGCTTACAGTGGTGCTAGAGATTAGTTAAGGTTGTTAGATGATCTACTAAGGCTAGTGGTGTCCAGAGAGGGAACAAGTTAGGCTCAAAACACTGCACACTATAGTGTTTTGATTTTGTTTGATTTGAATCTGCAAGGTGTTTGATGAAATGGCCGCATGAATTCAAGTTTTGAAATTTGAAAATATTTTTGGTGGGTGTGCTGGTGAGTCTGTGGATTCTTGGGTTTTGAAAGTTGAGCTTGTTTCAGTGGTTTTTGAAAAAGTGGGATCTTCCCATATGATATAGATTCAATTTTGAACTGTCCTTTAAACTATGCATTCAAATGTTTCTGGATGATCACAAGGTGGGCCTTGGTACTTTTTTATGAGTACTATCAAGGGGTGCAAAGATCCATAAAAGTTTCTGTTAAGTTATGAAAGTTAGAGACAGCCAAAGTAGGCATGGGAGTTGAATTGGCTAAAGTGACCATTCCCTTATTTTGTTTGTTTTGATTTATTTGTCTTTGGGAAAAGTGTGGAAATTTTTTAGATGATGTTTATTTCACCTAAGAATCCTTTTACAAGAAAAGAATCACACAAGCAAGGTGTCAACACCCGGATTTTTCAATACTAGATGCCTGTTATGCCATACATCGCAATCCCAGGATTACCATTTTTGCGAGACATAACAGAATTGGATACCATAGTACTTCATCCATTACAAACGGTACATAAGTTCTTACACAAATAGGGATCTCATGATCCAGTTCTTAATACAACATCAAGCAGCGGAATACGTAATAATAACGGTAGCGTAGGCGAAGCTCCATCTTCGGGGTCACAGGCAATGCTGACGATGGGAGATGATCCTAGTTGTCGTAACCTTCCTGGGGTCCATCTTCCAGGTACTCCTCTTCATAGTCTGGCCATGGGAATAGCCAGGGACAAAGCCATGAGTACTCTTTAAGTACTCGCAAACTAATACTAATAGGTAAAGGGGTTTTTGGATAATAGGACACTAGGCTGTAGGGTTGTTTTGGAAAAAGCCAGGTTTATCTTTACTAAGTTCCAAAGCTAGTCACAATTTTATAACTCCTAAGTGGGATCTTGTAATTCAGGTCACAACTCTGTTGTGGTCAAGTCAAAGTCTCAATTCATTTCACAAGTCATTTTAAAAATTCTGACGGGGGAACAGTATGGCCACTCCAACTGTCCATAACCGCGGACGCGGCTATTCGAATAGTTTGACACTCTGCAGAGATTGTACACTTTCACCACAACATTCGATACATCCGTCAGGAACAAATCCTGAATTCACCATACTCAGTATGCGGATAATCAATCCTAACCTTTCAATTACACGCCCTAGTATAAGCACCTCTCCTGTGAGTTTGGCCTCCCAACCATGACCACTGTCATCTTGGGTACTGCACAGGTGGACAATCTTCACAAGGTAGCCTCAGCTCAGACCTTGGCCGGGAGGGAACTAATACTAAGGGATATAAGTTTCCAGTCAAGCCCTACCCAATATTCGGGTATTGTGGTTGTACGCTAAAATTGGAATGGTATCGCATCCAGACAACCATCAGTTTTATAAAGGGCTAAGGCTCATGCCTCAACATTTTTATCACCAGAATCATCAAGGGTTTGGAAACACCTGTCCCAAAACATCTCAATATAATGATCCATCATTCCAAGGTTTTTATAACCATTTTTCCACCAAGTATTCCCATCTAAAAGTTGATCAAGTTTTAAGCTTAGCACTAGCATCTACAAGTGGGGGTAGTAATGATGAGGGGTGGTAACTAGTGGGGTTTCAACTAAGTCCAACCTTATATCTTAGGATGATATCAAGGTTTTCTAGCTTAGGCCAAATTTTATGTTCTTTTTGCAACCTTCAGCACAACTGTCTGGTATCTACCAAACTCTTAAGTAGACTCTAAGTAAGCTTTGATAAAGAAATAAAGTAAGAAGCTTGCCATAAAACTAGGATTGGTTTAACAAGTAGGTAGGATCACAAGTATGGGTTTGTGGCATCTGTAGGGTATCTTGCAAGAGTTAGCTTGCACATTCACTAGTAGTATTAGGCTTGCTAAAGTAGGGTGTCTTGCAAGTTTTAGCTTGCATCAATGTCAATGTAAGCTTGCATAGTTACTAGCTTGCTAAAGTGCAAGTGTTAGCTTGCCTTGTGCAGAGCAGTGGTTGAAGTTCTCCTCGGCTTCCTCTTCGTAGTATCCTCCTTCCTCCTCGTAGTATCCTTGGTCGGGACTAGCGTCTATGAATAAATACGAGGTACACAATCACCAAACAATACTTAACTACTTGCAATCATCACACACAAGGGTCCTATAGATGATCTAGCATCATCTCTAACATTACAAGGTTAAGGCTTGGTTTAAATCCTTTTTATTTTTAGAAAAGTAATTTCTACTCATTGAAAAGCTACTTAAGATTTAATATTCTCCAAACCAAACATGGGATCATGTTGACACATGTCATCACCACATATTGTAGTCCATGGGAATGTGATTTAAAGTGGTGTCACAATTTAATAATGTTTTACCCTTTTTTTTAATTAATTAAAGTGGCTAGAAATGCTTATGTAGCATTCTTTTATTACTTGAACAATATTTCTGCAAGTAAACCTATATATTTTTATATATTCTGAAAGGTATGGTTAAATGTGATTTTTCAGAGTTGGAATCAACTCAAAAGCTTTTATGGTTTAAATTTGAAAAATGTTTGAATGCAGAAAAGCTTCTGCCTTTTTATTTTTGCTATGGGTAATCTATAGATCCAAATGACTTGAATCCAACGGGCTTGGATTAAGCATTCACAGACCTTTCCAACAAAATAGGTTTCATTCAATTTGGTGCACTTAATCAATCTGGGTTGATTTTTGAAGTTGGGTGCTGAAGTGTGTTTGAAATTAAATAGAAAAGGCTTTAATTTGAATTGTTGGGCTAAGCATAGTGCTCCCGCGGGCTGCTTAAGTGGGTGTCCCCACTCGTCAGTGACACGGGGCTGGGCGAAGCGGTATGGGGCAACGTGGATCGTTCGATCTAGTTCTAATCTAACGGCTGAGGGTCATCGTCGATGCGAGACAACTCCGGCGAGAACGAAACCTAGCGCGGCCAGTGAGGGGTGCTGGGGGCTCACCGGGGTACGGGCGAGGGTCGGTGAGGCGGGCGAACGACGAAGTCGACGACGGCGAGCCTCCTGGTACCGGTGGCTTCTCCTGGGGCGGCTCCAATCGCTAGCTCCCTTCTTCTCCGGCAGCGGCAGGCTCCAGTGAAATTCCGGCGAGGTGATGCTCGGCTTGCTCTAAGAATGGTGTGGCACGGTCAGTGGGGAGAGGGGAGTGAGGTGGTGTGAAGAAATCGTGCGGGGGTGGCCTCTATTTATAGTCGAGCGAGGGGACCGTCGGGGCACACGGTGAGCTCGTCGGGGGCGACGTTACAGGCGGCTAATGGCATGGGCAAGGGTAGGGGACGGTGCTATGTCTTCTGGCGATGCTCAACGACATGGTCGCGAGGCATGGGGCGGTGTGGTTTGGTCTGGAACGGGCGGTGCTCTGCGCGGCAGAGGTGGCGTCTTCGACGGCGGGTGGTGGCTATATGGCACGGGGCGGCAAACGGGGATGTCTGGCGGTCTCCTGGGTCGGTGGTGATCGTGTGTGCACGCGGTGAGGGCGGCACGCGGTCTGTGGATGCTGGTCGAGGGTGGCGATCTGGCGCACGCTCGGCATGGTCTGGGCGTGTCTTGTGCGCGTGGTCCAGGGCTTGGAAACGCTCGCGGCGGGGACAGACAATGGCGGTGAACGGTGGGCTGCCTCCCAGACATGCTGGCTAGGCTTGCTGCTGCTCCTAGCTTGCTGTCCATAATGGGGTGGCATTGAGGTGCTCGGCTGTTCACCATTAATGGCAATAGCAAGCTCACAGGGGTGCTAGTGTTGGGCTAATCTTTCTAGATGATCTACTGAGGTGTGTGTGAGCTAACTAGGAAACAAGTTAGGCAAGAATCACTTCACACTATAGTGTTTGATGTTTTTTTTGATTTGTGTCTGCAACCTGTTTGATGAAATGGACGCATGAAATCAAGTTTTGAATTTTGAAATGATTTTTGGTGGGTTTGCTAGATTGGTTCTGGTGAGTCTGCAGATGCTTGGGTTTTGAAAGTTGATCTTGTTTGAGTGGGTTTTGGAAAAGTGGGATCTTCCCATATGAAGAAGATTCAATTTTGAATTGTCATTTAAACTATGCATTTGAAAGTTTCTAGATGATCACAAAGTGGGCCTTGATACTTTGTTATGATTACATTCAAGGGGTGCAAAGATCCAGAAAAGTTTCTGTTAGGTTTTGAAAGTTTGAGACAGCCAAAGTAGGCATGGGAGTTAAATTGGTCAAAATGACCATTCATTTCATATAATTGTTTTGATTTACTTGTCTTTAGGAAATGTGTGGGAAATGTTTTAGATGATGTTCATTTCACCTAAGAAACATTTTACAAGCAATGGATCACACAAACAAGGTGGTTTTTGAAGAAATTCAAAATCCATGCATACACATATACATGCATTCATGGGTTTACTTAGAAAAGTTTTTGTTAGCCCTAATCTTGATGATTAGTGTTTGATGATCCGAGTTTGGTATTTTTGGGATGTTACACAAGGCAATTCAAAAGAATCCAAATTGGAATGCATACACACATGCATGCTTTCATATTTTTATTTAGAAAAGTTTTTGTTAATCCTATTTTTGATGATTAGAGTTTGATGATCCAAGTTTAGTATTGTTGGGATGTTACAAAATAGTTCCTTCAACTTTTCTCATAATCTTCTTAATCATTCATTACTAATGTATCTTTATTAGTTGTATGCTTCCAGCTACTTTTCTCTAAAGTTGACAATCCTTTAATATGAATAACACCACTTTTAAACTCTATGCTATACTAGCTTTAATTGAATAATATCAGCCTATATTTACTTAACTCTCATGACTTACACTTCAATCCCTAAATTATATTTATGTGGTTTGCAAAGACTACTCTAGGATCACTTATCTCTACTAAGTTTCCAATCATGTTCTACCCACCAGTATTACTTATACTAAATATAAGCATTCAATATTGGTGGCCAAAGAATTACCATTATAATACTTTAATCATTCATTACTTAAGTTCTTAGTTGGCTAAGGAGGGCTTTATCAATCCTACCTTTTATTGTCTGGAAATTATCTTCTTACTATCTTATATTGGATTAAGGCTATTAATGGACTATGCCCTCGTTGGAAGATTTAAGTAGATGCTCTGATAAGATCAAGTGATAGATCAAAGATTGATAGTTAAAGAATTTGTGAATCAATGGGGAATTATCCAACATTGATGAACAACAGATATTGAAATAAGTTCCATAAAGATTCTATAGAAAGAAAGATATATATATATAGTGGATGATCTTGTCTTAATCTTTTTCCAACTCCAACTCATCAAAGGAGTTTTTAAGGTTAGGTGTTACTATGATACTCAGGATGTATGCAGATGTGATTAAGATATAGTGGTTACATTCTTATTATTTGTTTTATATCCTTAACTTGGTACTTATGAGTGATTATAACGAATACTATAATATGATCACCTAATGATCAAATATATTTCACATTGTATTAAAGTTTAACTTATAGTACATTTGATCTACCCTTAGATCAAATCTCCCTTACCCAGAAATGAGGTTTTAGCAAAGATCTTATTGAAACTTATCGCAGTCAACTTGATGATCTACTTCAATTCCATCAAGCTAATAGCAGCTTCAATCATTTTGACAAGTTTTGTTTAATAGAGCGAAAATTATTCGGATTTTCTATGCATGAATGTAATGCACACATCTAGGTTCAGCTTATTTCTATGCTCTAATGCTAGTATGTGACGGAATCTCCCCCTTAAAATAAACTTCGTCCTCGAAGTTCGCAAACTCTCATGTTTCGGAGTAAGAAATTGTTTTGTAGTGGTTGCTACATTTTCCCCTTCATGATGACCTTAAATGGAATTAATTGGAGTATTCCATAACCGGATTAGATATTCTAATCCAATTCTATTTATCTAACATCAAACTTTATTACTATTTTAAGTACAGTTTAAAGGTCTCCTTTTAAGAATAGTTTTTAAGTTTCTATATACTCGTGTTAGTAGTCAAAAGACTACCTTTCTATTCCTGTCATAGTATAGTTGGTGTTGGTATTCCTTCCAAGATTGGATTTGAACTCATTTAGTCCATACCCATTAGAATTCTTATTCTCTTCCTATGTCCAATTGGAAGTTCTCTATTATTTATAAAGATTACTTAAGAGTTCTTTCTTTTTGGATTGGTCGGTTATATGTATACTTTATCACCTTCAAGTTTAAACCTTCTCACGATTTTTCACTAATGTTCCCTTATTACCTATAGTAATTTCTTCATCCTTCATTCATAACGTCTACTCTCCCCCTTATATTTTACTAATAGTCTTTAAACTACATACATAGAGACCATTGGTTCTTAAACTCGAATATTGATCTCGGTTCAGCTTAAATTCTACCGATTTAGGGTCTTATGAAAGATTATACAGTGCATCCACACAGTTGTGGATCTCCTAGGCAAATCTTTCAGCACTATATATCATACTTACTATTGGATATTTTCGATGGGTAGGTCTAACTTTGCGAAGCCTCTCGAAAAATGATCGCCTTTGAAAATTTTATACTTCCTGAGGTTTTACTTAACTTAGGCCAAATTTAATGCTCTTTATGCAACTTTTAAGATAATTTGATTAACTAGGTCAACCAAATACTAGCTGCGGACAGAATACCGACTGCGGATCAGAATGCTGGCAAGGGATTAGGTACCCAAGGCGGAACATTCTGGGTGGTAGTTATTATCTTACAATTTCTGACCTATGAGTTACATTCTCTCTGAGTTGTCAGATCTTGAATACCCTTTTGGTTCCAAGGCATCTTCTTGGTACTTTTTCATGATACTTCCATGAACTTGATACAACTCTCCATTGACTTCTTAGCATCTTACCTACTTTGAATGAACTTTCAATTTATCATATCTTGTTACTCCTTACATCTCCTACACCATGCTTTCTTCCTAAACTGGCCGAGAATGTGACTTATGTTCTACCTATTCCCCAAATGGTGTAAATACCCCTTCTATCATGCTACATCATTCAAGTTAATCTTCCTTATGATCTTTGAAACTCGTCACTCCCTTATACGAATTCCCGTTTCTATCTAGGTCTATAACATCAAGTAATAACTGGGTGTTATATCATGCATTTGCACACCTAATTAAACTTCATGGACAGATCTAGTCAAACAAGAAGAATCAAAAAAAAATCCAAAAGTCGATAAACCACAAAGCATATACCCTGTATTATACATAGGTTTTAAATAATTTACAAATGTACCAGGTGTTCCAACGGTTTGCTCCAAACCTATTTACACAACTATCTTACAAGAACCTCTTGCTCTTGTGGATATATCCTCACTTATTTCGGCAACTCTTCAAACTACAATACGCATTACCCTCTATATACATTATTCAAGCCTGCATCCCTTAGGATGTTGTTTCTCTCTCACTTTCATCTTCCTCTAGTGCTTCCTGGAATTCCGTCCATGATGACGTGAAGTCCTACGACTGCCTTCTAGAGCATAAGAGCATCCAGGAGGTGCGTATTCTTGATTAGAAGTACCGAGACTGATATTAGTCATTGAAAAATGACTAGAGTTGGCGTAATCTTCCACCGAATAGTCCGGGTTTTCTGGCAACGCTTCCTCATAGTAATTTGGTTCCTTAGCTTTTTCTTGGATCCAGTCATATATATTGGTATAGTAGCTATTGGAGTACTCTTCTAAGTTGATTGGATTCATATTACCCCCACATGGTCCATAAGGCTCTCTCTGGTTATAGTTGGTCTCTTCCTCAATACCTATATCACAAGGTATCGGATATCCTATGGTTTTACCTTGAGATTCTATTTCCCATCCATACTTGCTAGGCTCAGGTTTATTTGGAATAACTTTATTCCATTCCCGTTGTTCGGAATTGTACTTGGTCCATAAGTCTTCAGGTGGCTTGAAGTCATTCTGGTAATAGGCATAATTTTCCGAGTTTGGGTCATCAAATTCAGTTTCCTCAAACACTTCTCCTGGAGGTATGTATTTGGGATGCCTAGATTCTTTATCTAACTTCTTCCTACAAGCCATTGCTTTATCAGGATCAGTAAAGTCCTCAATGACCGTATCCAGCTCCTGAACTAAGACTTGGTGAGTGTTATGATAAGTGTTTAGCAAAGACCGATAACGATCCATATACTGTAAAGCTAGAGTAGGTTCAGCTTGGACTAAGGTAGAGTGATCTAACTCAAGCTCTGAATTTGAGGTTTCATGTGGTATAATGGTGTGAGTACTACCTTCTAGATCTTGGGATTTATGCTCTCGGATCATGGTTATGGCTGCTGCTACGGCAATCTGATATGCAGATGCCATGCACCTTGCCTCTCCCACTGGCATTTCTCCCTTATGTCCTAACTTCTTGGGTAACATGATCATGACACGGTATTTAGATAATACCTGCCCATCATAGTAACTGTAAATCTTGACCAGAAGTCTTGATTCACATTCCAAACTCCATAGAAGTTGTCGGAGATTGTCTGTCCAATCCCCTCCATAGTCATCCAACGTCCTGTTCATCACTTGAACATTTAGGGGTGGATATCGAGGTTCCATGTGGAACTGTGGATAAGAAATTATCATCAGTCACATAGAGTTAAAACTCTTTGGCAATGATTGAAAATTGCAATCATATAAAAGAGTTATCGCACTAGTAACATAATAGGATTATTCTCAAGTGAATAACCCTCATATCACTAGAGAACTCTCTATTATTGCTAGGATGTGCCCTACAGGTTCTACCCATTTACTAGGTTTCCAACCTAAGGTCAAAGCATATGCTCTGATACCAACTGCGGTGACCCAGCATACCACTGCATGATGTAGTATACTATAGTCGTTGACATAACACCAATGAAACACCGTTCACTAGTATTACATCCCTCAGAATGGCACAACAGAAACACAGTGGGTCCAGTACACTGCTAAATGTTACAACTCACTCTTTACATAAGATCCAGAGAACACTCTAGGTTAAAGAGAGAGAAATATCTTCTTACGAAGAAGAATAAAAGATAAATAACGCAAGAACTATTATATTATTAAAACTAATATTGTAACTAAGGGATTGGCATTGCTGCTATTGTAATGCACTACAAAATTCGGTTCTTTGGCTAGAGATCATATTCCTATCTAATCAGTAACTACGTCTTCACTTGAGTTGAGGTATATGTTGACTTCCTTGTATTCATTCAAGCGCTTTAGCTTGGAATGATAAGTACTTGAGCATAACTTGATGTCGTTGTTGTCTATTCCGGCTTCAGAATCTAGCAAGGGTTAAGAAGATACTTTGAGTATGAGCATACTCAGCAAATTCACTAGAAAAGGAGTGTTTGATGCACTATAACTACAGCCACAGACCGTAGGTCGTAGGCAATGCAAGTTTTCATCAACATTTCTTCAAATATTGCTTTTATTCTGAAAAGCTATGTCCGTCAGGCTTCACGGGTTTACCAGAACCTTCATGGGGTTCCTTTCCCGCCGCGTTCGCAGCTCCTTCCCAGAACAGGGAGTAACAAGTTATAGTTTTTACACACTGTAGAGGTGCGTCACTTTACCCATGAGAGATCAACTCTTTGTAGCACAACCGGGCAGCTTATTCCCGTCCACAATTCCATGATGTGGGGCCCAGGAGATGATCCAAGCCAATCACTGCCCCTTCGCGACCTCGCATGCCTCCTTGGTGTACACCATGCCCACATAAAGAATTACGGCAATGGTTTGTACAAACCATTAGATGCCAGAACTATCGTGGGACGATGAGGGTTCCCACCCATATGATGCATATCCTCTACGAATTACCAATTAATATGCACGCTACGAGGATAACAACCACGACCTGCACATTCGGCTTCATGCGAGAGGAAGAAGATACAGCTGACTTCTCAGTCCCATTCCAAATCTCATGGTCAACACGTAATATACGGCACAAGAATCACTGGCGGCATTGGTTCTTAAGTCCTAGGTGAAATAGTTCTGAACAGTGGTATTCCAACTGTCAGATTTAATAGATTAACTGATCACCCTGGATCAGTAATCAATAGTTCTCATTATTATTGAAAATAGTGTTTTCTGACCTTTTTCAAATGCAGGTGAAGACAACACTGGATTTGTAAAATACTTTACAAAAAATAATCAAAGGACATGAGAAAGTGTGAACTTTCCTTTTGTGATTGCAAGATTATGCACTCACGGTCTTCGAGTCAGTATAAGATCCAAAATATGAAATCAGCATCATTGGTTCGGAAAGGACTAATGTTTAAAGAAGCAATATGCTTTTATGCATAAGTAATGTGATGCACGTTCTAAACGCAAATCCCGGAGATAACGTCGTCCTAGGGTTTGGATTCCGAAAATGGTTACTTTGGAATGTGTGGTCCTTTTAGATAAGTTTTATAGTTGTACTTTTATTAGAGTTTATGAGTGGTTGTAAACAACACATATGTAGGAGTAAAGTATACATACTTATGACATACTAATTAGGATTATTTATACAAGAGTTCTTATTTAAAGTGGAAAAAAGGATAACCTTCGAAGAAAAGGTTCCTCTTCTAAGGTCTAAACAAACTTTGTGGTTAGTTAGTGGTGGTTGATGTTATTGGTTTGCTCAAATGGTTTTTCTTGAGTTGCTTTATAACCTAACTACTTCAGAACAAAGTAAACTATAAAACATATAGTAATGTTATTGTATTATATTTTGATTCTTGGAGACTAAAGTTAAGTTTAAAACAAAGATGAATTTGAAAGTATAATACTTATAACATTTGTATGTTGTGTATTTGAAATGTTTCCTTTAGGTTACTTAAGGATGGTCATTCTTTTTTACTTGGGTAATGGTTTCTTAATTCTATAATGGAGTAGTATCATTTACTTTTTATAGATAAATGAGTATAGTTTATAAACCAAGATATATTGTCACTTAACTACTTTTGAACTTTCTATAGTGTTGTGGTACTTTTGCAATTTAATGGTTAATATATATAGAAAAGGTTTGGTGTATTCATAAGTTGTTCTTTAAGGTTTTTATTATAAATGGGAATCTTTTTAGAATAAAATCTTCATTTTTGGTTGAAAATAATTTGATAAAAAGATATTTATAATGTTTTTAAATTATTTAAGCTTCACTTTATTAATATTTAAGACTAATACTATTTATTAAACTTAATTTATTCATTTTAGGAATATTAGTAAATTTTATTTATCCCTATATGAATTATTAATGAAGTAAATAAGTTTAAATTTGAGTTCTTAAAATATTTAATTTTTTTATTTACCTCAGAAGTAAAATATTAGATTTTTAACATGTAGATATTATTTTTGTGATTATTTTGGTATATCACATTTAATTTTGTTATTTATAAATAATAGGATATGATTTTTTTTATATTTCTTATTACTTTATAATTACTTAATAATAAATATTTAATTAAGTGAACTAATAATACATGATTATAGTTTTAAATTAGAATTCTTATTTTTCTAAGATTTTTGGTATTTTATTTATATTATTAAAATTTATCATTTTTAAAAATATGAATTATCAAAGTTTTATTACTTATAAAACCTTTATTAAATAACATTTATTTAATTAATCATCATAATAATATTTGATAATAGTTTTAAGTTGTAGATTTTATTTTTCTGAAAATTTTCATATATTATACATATTTTTCTGAATTATAAATCAAAAGTTATTAATTAAACAAGATTAAATATTTATTAGATTTCTGGAATATTATTAATTGAATTATAACATTTTATTTAACTCTTAACAGAAAATTACTTTTCACACCATGCCTAGAGCTAGCCTTAGTCACTGACTAGTGGGCCATTGTCCACCTCAGCTCTCAGGTGAAAGAAATGCATTTGTTACCGATCCAGTCTGTACCCCCTTATCAATGACATATGGGCCCTAGGCCATGTCATCAGCCACATGAGCAAAGACCAGTCAAACTAGCTGACTTGGTGCGATCATGACGTAACGATGGCGTCAGCATCAGCACCTCCGCTAGAGGTTGGTCGCCGGCGACGATCTACTGCACCCCAGCAAGCGAAATAGACCTAGTTCGAATCAGCGCAACCTACTGAACCTAATAGTGGCAACGCCACTCGGAAATAGTCATCAGAGCTTCAGCTCCGACGGTGGCCGACGGTGGCATATGGTGAAACGGCCATTTAAAACGAGATCCGGCGATTGAATGTTACTGGGAGGTTCAGGAACTCACCCTGATGATGATTGAGTGGTCGGCGAGGACAGGCGCGGTCGGAAACGAGCTTCCCGATGAGGATTCCAACGAACTGCTGCGAAGGGGAACGATCAAATTCACCCGCTCCAGTGCTCCCCTTGATGCAAGCTTCTACCCAAAGGATCTACGGAGGAAGGCGCTCCTCCATGGCTGCTTAGAATGGTGTGGGGAGACGTGGTTCGACGGTGAGAGGTGGCTCCAGTGAGCTAGGGTTTCGGTTCCGTTTGCATCTGCGATGATAAGGAGGAATTAGGGATAAGGTTTGAGGCAGGGCATCGCGGTGGCCATCTTATCCCTTCTTGGAATGACGGCGAGAATCTTGGCGCAAGGCTGACGACGACGACGGCATCAAGCGGCGGCGAGCTCCGCCGGCGAGCTGCCTGTGTGCGTGACGATGACGACGATGCAACTTTTGCGGATAACCCCCTGGGAATTTCTTCAGCTCAACCCGCGGTCCTCTCCTCACCACACTTGTCAGTCATAGATAGAAAAGACTCTGGGCTGCTCAGGGGCGTCAGATAGGCGTAGGGTTGTTGGGCCACGGCCAGGTAGTATTTTTAGTTTTATCCTTTTTCTATTTTATATTTTCTTATTCAGATTTGAATTTGATTTATATTTTGAACCTTTCTTTGTATGATTTGTTTGCTAGATATTTACAACAATACTAAAATATACTTAGTCTCATTTGTGAATTTTTTATTATATCATTTTTTTGTATTTCTTTTATTTAATTAATATAAACTCCCTTGTTAATATATTATATAAAATTTTCTTATTATTTTTCTCTCCTATTTTAGTTAGGGATTTCTTGAATGATATATTCTTATTTGTTTATAAACTTAACTCTAATTGGCTTATAGTTTGAATATAAATTTTATATTTATAATGATCCTGGATCATTATGTGATACATGAAACATGAAAGACATTGATATGGTTATTACTATTCCCATTAATTTAGAAAGTGAAATGTATATATTCTATTGTGATAAACAAAGAGGCTTAGGGTTTTGAATCATGAACTTTACCTTAGCTTTAGGGTTTTTCATATACTTAGATCCCTTTATGGATATGGTTAAAGATTCAATAGCTAAACATGTGGTTTTCTTTTTGGGATATTTGTTGACAGCCCCTTTTATAATAGAAAGTTATATTGAGAATGTTTCATAGAAAGGGAATGTATAAAGATACTCCTAAGCACATATAATTCTGATGGTTGGAATTGACAGAGAAAAACTTATGTGATTTGTTATACAAAAATATTCCTAGAAAATGCTATAGACATAAGATAATGGTTCATTAGCATAAAATAGATATTATATTTGATTTGAGATTTAGGGTTGCTTGTTTACCAATATTTACTATCTTCCATAATTCATAAATCCAGACTTTTTATTAAAGAATTCCTTTCCTAGATATAATACCCTTTTGTATCTATCATCATCGTTAACATGATGGATTGTTACTTCACTTGAATATTCTGATTCACTTATTATATTTCTAAACTTATTGATTAATCCATTAAGTTGATACTAGAGTACTCATAACTTCCTCATATCATGGCTTGCTTGTATTTACTACTCTACTGTTGATAGCCTTCCATCCAACAAATAGTTCCTTCAACTTTTCTCATACTCTTCTTAATAATTCATTACTAATGTATCTTTATTAGTTGTATGCTTCCAGCTACTTTTCTCTAAAGTTGACAATCCTTTAATATGAATAGCACCACTTTTAAACTCTATGCTATACTAGCTTTAATTAAATAATATCAGCCTATATTTACTTAACTCTCATGACTTACACTTCAATCCCTAAATTATATTTCTGTGGTTTGCAAAGACTACTCTAGGATCACTTATCTCTACTAAGGCTCCAATCTTGTTCTACCCACCAGTATTACTTATACTAAATATAAGCATTCAATATTGCTGTCCAAACCATTACCATTATAATACTTTAATCATTCATTACTTAAGTTCTTAGTTGGCTAAGCAGGGCTTTATCAATCCTACCTTTTATTGTCTAGAAATTATCTTCTTAGTATCTTATATTGGATTAAGGCTATTAATGTACTATGCCCTCATTAGAAGATTTAAGTAGATGCTCTGATAAGATCAAGTGATAGATCAAATATTGATAGTTAAAGAATTTGTGAATCAATGGGGAATTATCCAACATTGATGAACAACAGATATTGAAATAAGTTCCATAAAGATTCTATAGAAAGAAAGATATATATATATATATATATATATATATATATAGTGGATGATCTTGTCTTAATCTCTTTCCAACTCCAACTCATCAAAGGATTTTTTAAGTTTAGGTGTTACTATGAAACTCAGGATGTATGCAGATGGGATTAAGATATAGTCGTTACATTCTTATTATTTGTTTTATATCCTTAACTTGGTACTTATGAGTGATTATAACGAATACTATAATATGATCACCTAATGAACAAATATATTTCACATTGTATTAAAGTTTAACTTATAGTACATTTGATCTACCCTTAGATCAAATCTCCCTTACCCAAAAATGAGGTTTTAGCAAAGATCTTATTGAAACTTATCGCAGTCAACTTGATGATCTACTTCAATTCCATCAAGCTAATAGAAGCTTCAATCATTTTGACAAGTTTTGTTTAAAAGCGCGAAAATTATTCGGATTTTCTATGCATGAATGCAATGCACACATCTAGGTTCAGCTTATTTCTAGGCTCTAATGCTGGGATGTTACAGAGTGTGACACCCCCGGGATTAGGGCTAGACAAATCCCAGACCTCTGTTTGATATAAGCCTAACCTAAATCTCGAAAGCATACAGAGAGAGAATAGATAACACAACAGTGACCCTTCGACACAAAAATTATTACAGCAAGCTCATAGCTGAGCAAAGAACCAATATATTACAAGCAGAGGTCAGTGACCACAAACATCAAACAACGGAAGGCAAATTATGCTATTAAGTATAGAAAACTTAACAAATGGCCTAAGAGGCCTGAAGCATAACGATGATGTCCAATCCATAGATCCCATACTGCCGACTGAGAATCCCAAGCAACTCGTCAATGTCGATGCCGTAAAGAACTCATCTTCTATGGTAACACTTACTCTGCTGCAAAAGTATCAACGAAGCAAGGGTGAGTATAGGGTGTACTCCGCAAGACTTATGGCTGGTGGGGTTATTTTCCATGAAGCCATCTTTGTTTGTAAAACAAGAGGGAGAAGAACCGTGACTAATTAGAATATTTTAAAAGGGTATAATATAGAGGTAACTCTAGCTTTGATCATCTCTTGATATCCACCGAATCATCATCAGCTGAACCTATCTAGGATCACCCCTCATACCCATGAGGAAGCATCCTTAAGAACATGTTACTCAACTTTCCAAGTTTTACGATTAGGTTCAAGTTCTCTATGATCTTAGAATCAGGTCACCAAGTCGTCCATAACCGTGGACATGGCTTTTTGAAAAGATTTAACCCTGCAGGTGTTCAAGTTCTCTATGATCTTAGAATCAGGTCACCAAGTCGTCCATAACCGTGGTCACCAAGTCGTCCATAACTATGTGACTCATGGAATCTACTCGGCAAGTTAGTTGGTCGAGGGGGTTTCTAGGCTCCCATGTGGCTGTACACTCATCTTGGTCCATAGGCAAGAACTCGGGTCTTAGAGGTGGAAAGTATGGGACTACAAAAACCACAACCCATTGTGGCCTCCCATGCAAAGCTTAGCATGTTTAATTTTCATTTCTGATCATACCACATCATCCTGTCAAAATAGGTTCTTTCACACCTCTGATTCATCAACCGGATGGACCGGCAGGACAGCTAAGCATGGCCAAGCACAATAGATATAACAACTCTAGCAGCACTTCATAAGCCAAACCCTAGTTATGCTGGGAGCAGTGGATCAGATATTATAGTCTTCAAAGGTAACATGCATAAGATAGGATTACTCTATCAATCGATAAAAGACTTTAGAATTGCATGCACATGTCAAGAATTGAAATACTTTGAAAGCATAGGATTCATATGTATATGTGGGGATTCGCTTGCCTTTTCTAGTTGATACCCAGCTATAGATCTTCGGGTATATCAGATGCCCTTGTCCATCAAAGATCCATTACTTCTCTTCGATGGTGTTGATCTCAATTATCAGTCTTGAACTCGATCTCGTTTCTCGCATTCATCTCCGAGTACTACCGAGAAGAAGCAGAAACACCGGAAAAGAAATACAATAATCAACACATGGCATCGATGCAATACTCAAGCAAGAATGATGATATGGCAAGTTAAATAGTTTTGAAATGTACCCTAAAACATGCTTGGTCATTTTAAACGGGGTCCGAGAGGTCCAAACCCTAGAACAGGGGGATCCTCGAAATAACCTATGGGGTTCAATTGGTTCTTCTAATTAAAATTGTCATGACAGTTGGTTAGCAATGCATGATTATATTGCTATTGTATAAATATTATTTTTCTGAACATTTTGATATATTATTTGTATTTTTCTGATTAAAAATGAATTAGTTATGAATTTCTCCAATTTAATTCATTTTTAGAATATTTTAAAATAATTTACATTTTGGAATTACTTTTAACATTTTATTAAACATAAAACATTTCTGATAATGTTTATATTACTTACACCTAGACCCCACATGTCATATTTTTCTTATTTACAGAAATTATTACAGAAATTAATAGAAACAAAAGAAAAGGGTTATGATGCCAGCATGACGCCTCGCTGACGTCATCAATGGAGGAGCCCCAGGTCGAGCACGGATCTCTCTATCCCATGCGCGCCTGGATGCGCGGTTGGGGGCGTTGGAAAGAGCAGGCCGCGAGCTACCATATAGTGGCGGCACCGCTTGCAGGGGGTCGCCGAAGCGACGATGGCAACAAAGAATAGCGGCGATGACAGGTGGTCATGGAGGGGATGAACTAGAGCGAAAGGAGGAAAGGGAGAGGGTCCACGAGGACCAGTGGCTCATCCTGAGCGTGATGGAGGGTGCGGCGAGGCCGGACAGGGTTGGGAGTGACGGCACGGTCGCCGGCGAGCTATGACAGAGGCGGATACAGGGTTGATGGCGGCGTCGATTCCGGGCGAGACGCGTCGATTCCTTCGTCGAGGAGAAAGAGTAGGCCAAGGCGAGTCCAACAGCGCAACGGCTTGGCGAGTGGCGGCCGGAGACGATGGGGCGCCGGTGAGGTCTGCACCTAGGGTTTCGGCCACGGGACGAGGGAGAAACTGAGAGGGGTAAAGGAGAAGGTAGCGTTATCCATGGTGGTGCTGGATCTCTTATAGACACCGACGGGCGGCGGCTCTCATCTTGGAACGCGTGCATCCTAGAGAAGGCGGACGGCGTCAGCGGTGACACGGAGGAGCTTGTCCCCGCAAGGAAGACGACAAAACAGGGTCGAAGGGGTACGAGCCGAGGACGGTCTACACGTGGGCTGCTGCTGGGCCGGGGCGAAGGGACAGGGGAGGGAGCTGCGGCTGCGTGCGTGTGGAAGATAGAGAGGGAGGGAAGTTGGGCTCGACCCAGTTAGGGTTAGGAACAGTTTTTATTTACTAAAAGCATTTTTCTATTTCTGTGTTTTTCTCTTTGTATTTTCATTTGTAATCTGTATTGATTATTTTCAAAATACAGAAACTTTTATAAACATTTTAAAATACTGCAGGAACCCTTGTAACCAATTTGGGTTCCATAGGTTTTGTAGTTTTCAAAATTCAGAACCATGCATTGTAACCAATGTGTTTCAAATAGAGAGGGAAAGCTAGGGTTTAGGGTTTTGAGAGCCTTTTTTATTTCATGCATGCATTTTAAGATGATGATTCTTATGAATGCACAATCAAACCCTAATTACTATTTGATAAAACTAGGGTTGTTATAGGGAGTCAGGATGGATCTCCAGGTCCCGCTGTTGATTATTGATCGGAGAGGGGTCTCGATCATGTCTGCATTATTCATGAACCGTAGGGTGACACACTTAAGGGATACCGACACCATTTGTAGCAAATGAGATGCCAGAAAAAGAATATCAAAGCGCTAAAATTATTTCAATGGACACCGGAATTGTTTCCGGTGAAATTGTTGAAATTGGTTCTCCATGCTAAATTGAAATGTAGTAAGGGATTTTATGTGAATTTTTGTTAATTAATGTAATTGACAAAATTCTTAATAAAAAATAAAAGAAGTTTTATTAAATCAGAGATTGCATTAAATTTTGTGGAAATTTAATGGATCTTGAGTGGAGGAAATGAAGGGTCATTTGGGTGAGTGGGAGCTCCACTCACATGAATGCAGGAAGAGATGGGGCACGACCTTGGCTGCCGGCCAAGGGGAGGGGCTGGCCCCTTCTCCTATAAAAGGCCTTCCTCTCCCTCCTTCTCACTCACACCTCCTCGTGAAGGATCTCTCTTCCCTCTAGTACTATTCCCCCATGGTCTCGGCTTCGCGAGATACATGTTTTCGGTGGATTTTTTTGGAGAAAGAATTTACTACTTTCGCTGCATTGCTAGAGCGAGGTCGTGGAGGTGATTGGGATTCCGGACGTGTGTGCGATCACGAATGCTCCACTAAGTTGCGGTGATACCGGACTTATACACGATCTTGAGATCGGCAAGATATTGATTACATCACCAATGAGTCTATACTCGTAAATGTTTGTCGGTCTTTAAAGATATGTATTCTATGAATGTATATCCACCCGTTGATTGTATCTGGATAAATGGATCTTGACGCTTAATAGTTTCCGTCGTAGAATTTTTTTGTTTTCTATACTGCGAACCCAATATTTTGTACTTTAGCTCTCTGTATAGTTGTACCTTTATTTCGACTGTGAGTGAACTTGTACTTTTATTTACTTTGGTCTCATGTACTTGTATTCGGATGTTTGTGTACTTTAATCCAAGATTATGTACGAGAACAAACTTCGTGTTACGGCGCTACACTCTCTTGGAGACGTGTGCGCTCCTCGAACAAACCTTTATGAAGGTCTTCTTTTTATAAATAATACCCCATTTTGGACTTTCACCGAAATCATACATATTTGGACAAGAATTGGGTCGGCCAGATGGTGCCCACGCAAAGCTTTCAACTGTCTTACAGGACCGACCGACAAGGTGCAAATACCGATCAAAACTTTCACAGGTTAGACGAAAAGTTGGAGGCGTCTCAATATCCCCACTGCTACAAGCATATAAGCAAGGGTGTGCAAAATCTGGCACCGGTGAAACCGTGACAAACCGGTTTGATCAGATTTGTTCATTTCTTTCTACAAATAAAATCAACACATCCAGTTTAGTGGAAAAAATATACTAAACCCACACCGATCAAACCACGGAACCGCCTAGCTACAAGGAACCGGCTAACGGTCTGGCATGACACATCACTGCCACTCCATTTAACATTTATCGCCAGAACTAACCACACACTTGGCTAGGCCAGAGATATTTACAGCAGCCCAAAGATGCACACTGCCTACCTTAGAGCAACTCTAGCAGCTACCATAAAACACAAACCGTAAATGCGCGAGTTTGGTGCGCTGAAACGATATTTCCGGGGCCACGAGACCTATTCTGTTTTGCGGTTTGCGTTTACGGTAGCTTCTGTTTTGCGGGTTGCGATTACGGTAGCTGCACCGCGTAGCTGTACTGCAAAATAAAACCGCATACATAACTAAATTTTTTGACAGTTTATACGACAACAAATGCGGCAGTTTCAGTTTGCATCACAACACACAATAATCATCCAATTTACAATATTATGAATAATCAAATTACAATAATAAATGGTTCTATAAAATCAAATAGTTTTACACAATAAAACGAATGGTTCACATCAAATCAATTAGTTTTACAACTCAAATAGGGGATACACGAATTGGGGACATCAGTTCTTGCCTCTTAGCATCCAATGGTACGCAATGAGATCCTTTTGGAGTTGGTGATGCGTGTTTGCATCTTCAATCTGCCTATGGGTCTCAAGAAATGCTTGAATGCGATCGGGGTTTCTTTGTGGTTGCACACGGGTAACCATATTGTCAAAGAAAAACTCCAAGTCCAACCCCTTCTCATCTTCGATGATCATGTTGTGGAGAACCACACAACATGCATGATGTTGCGAGGGTTTTCGTGTCCGAAAAACGAGCCAGCCCACGAACAATGGCAAACCGTGCTTGCAAAACCCCGAAGGCTCTTTCAATGTCCTTTCGGCATGCTTCTTGAACTTTGGCAAAATGAGCTTCATCTCGGTTCTCGGGGTTTTGGATGGTCTTCACAAATGTAGACCATGCCGGGTAGATACCATCGGCAAGATAGTACCCCATGTGGTAGTCATGGCCATTGACTTTGTAGTTGCAAGCCGGTGCTTCTCCACTAGCTAATTTGGAGAAGAGAGGTGATCTATGCAAGACATTGATGTCGTTGAGTGATCCCGGCAAGCCAAAGTAGCAATGTCATATCCACAAATCTTCCGATGCCACCGCCTCTAGAACAATGGTGGGATCATGGATCTTGCCACAATATTGCCCGTGCCATGCCTTCGGGCAATTCTTCCACCTCCAATGCATACAATCTACACTACCTAGCATCCCCGACCAACCTCTCTTCTCATTGTGTGCTAGCAACCTTTGCACATCTTCTTCGTTTGGGGATCGAAGATATTTTTCCCCAAAAACTCGGATCACCTTCTTGGCAAACATCCGAACACTAGCAATGGTGGTATCTTCGCCAATACGAAGGTACTCATCCGTGTAATCCGCGGAGATGCCGTATGCAACGACGCGCATGGATGCCGAGATCTTTTGGTACAGACTAAATCCCCAAATCCCTGCCGCGTTCCTCCGTCGAGTAAAGTACCGACAGTTCTTCTCGCATGCTTCTACTATCTCGAAGAACAAGCTACGGCGCATGCGGTACCTCCTACGGAACAAATGCGCTGGATATGTCGGTACCTGCATGAAGTAATCTTACATGAGCATGGCGTCGCCGAGCGTCCGATTCCGCGGGATGCAAAGGCGCCCGGAGATGGATCCGCGGCGTCTCTTCAAGGCGCGGAGCTTGTCCTGCATCTCTTGCAGCGCACACATGATGGCGAGTTGCTCCATGTCGTCGTCCTCGAGCGGTTCATCGAGGTCCGAGTCGGACGACGACAAAGACGAGTCGTCGAGGTAGAACTCCATGGACAGCGAGGTCGACATCCACAAAAAATCGGTAAAAATCGCACCGCGACGGTCAAATCGACGGGGGGAAGATGAATCTTACCGCAAGGAATCGACGACGAGGACGAATCCGCTCCGGCGGCGGCGGATCAAGTCGGCAAACGCGCGGATGCAGCCGAATCAAAGCTCCGCGGCTGTGTCGGGTTCCCTTCCTCCGCCGTCGCTTCTAGCTCCCACGGAAGCACGATTCGAGCTACCACTCTTGCGGCGTGGGTCTGCGGCGGTCAGAACTGGCGGGGCGTGATGGGCGGCGGTCGGAATCGGGCGTGGCGGCGGCGTAGGAGGCTGCCGGAAGCAGCGCGAGGAAGAGGGGGGAAATGAAACTTCAGTGCGCCAACGCCCAATCGAGGATTCAGGTCGCGCTCTCGGTTTCCCCCCATAGCCGTAGAAGTACCGTTCCGCGAAAGGAATTTGCCGCGCCCCGTAAAAAAATTTCAGATTCAGTGTAGCACGGCACAGATTTTTTGCGGAAAACGCTAAACTGACGGTTATTTTACGGTTTTGAGGCTTTTACGGTAGCAGCTAGAGTTACTCTTAGCAGTACTAAAAAAGGGACACGTAGTTGAGCATGCAGTAGTAGCACGGACGGCATTGAACGTGCAATGCATGCACCGTGGAAGTAAGTAGCTAACTAGCGTCACGTCCATCACCGCCAGCGGGCAGGCGCCAGTGAGCTGATGGTTGCGGCCGCGCAGGAGCTCGCCGCCGCATCGCCCTGCGAATAGTTGAGAAACGTGTTTATGTTTTGCGTGGTGGGTAACAGTCCACGCACGTCTCAGTCCACGCACGTCTCATGATGATCATGTTGCAATTACATAGGTGTAGGATTTCGTATACAACTCTACGTACAGACTAAACCGTATGTAACATGTCCTTAATCTGAATTAAATACAAGATTCATATTGGTTGTAAATGTCAGGAATATGCAACATATATTTCTCTGGGGGCCAAAGGCCACAATATATAGTACAGGTACAGGGCAAATATGCAGGAAGCCCCCTAACATATGGGGGAAATACAATATACAGATATATACATCTAACACCCCCCTCAAACTCATGGTGGATCCACAACACTGAGTTTGGAGAGTAAGAAATCATGATGCGCTCTGGTCTGTGCCTTCGTGAAGAAATCCGCCAACTGTAAATCTGAAGGCACATACTGAAGCGCAACAACCTGAGCCTGCACCTGAGCACGTGTATAGAAAGCATCAACACCAATATGCTTGGTAAGCTCATGCTTGACCGGATCACGTGCAACACTAATAGCACCTGTACTGTCAGACAAAACCAGACTGGGTGTGGTAATGGAGACCCCAAAATCCGCAAGTAACCACCGTAACCAGGTCACCTCAGCAGTCAACAAGGCCATAGCACGCAGCTCAGCCTCAACACTCGAACGGGAAACCGCTGTCTGTTTCTTCGTCTTCCAAGCAATGAGCGAACCACTAAGAAACACACAGTAAGCAGAAAGGGAACGACGATCTGAAGGATCACTCGCCCACGTAGCGTCCGAATAGCACTGGAGCTGGAGGGAGCTGGAACAAGGAAAGAAAAGGCGACGAGTGATCGTACCACGAAGATAACGAAGAACACGGAGAAGATGACTATAGTGAACAGTGGTGGGAGCAGAAACAAACTGACTCAGAATATGAACAGGATAAGAGATGTCAGGACGAGTGACAGCAAGATAAACAAGACTCCCAACAAGATGACGATAACGCGTCGGATCAGAAAGAGGATCACCATCAGTGAGTTGAAGTTTAACATTAAGCTCCATAGGGGTCTCAACAGTGCGCTCATCCCCAAGAGCAGCACGAGCAAGAAGATCCTGAATATACTTTTCCTGAGAGATGTAAAAGCCATTAGAAGTGGAGGAGACCTCAATCCCAAGAAAGTATCGAAGAGGACCAAGATCAGTCATAAGAAACTGATCACGAAGACGAGCCTTAACAAAGGTGATATACTCAGGATCATCACCAGTAATGATCATATCATCAACATAGAGAAGAAGGAGAGTGCGTCCACGAGGAGAAGTGTGAACAAACAGCGCTGGATCATGAGCACTAGGGGAGAAACCAGCAGCAGTCACTATAGAAGCAAAGCGCTCAAACCAAGCACGAGGGGCATGTTTGAGGCCATAAAGAGAACGGCGAAGACGACAAACCATCCCCTCGGGAACAGAATACCCAGGAGGAGGCTGCATATAAACCTCCTCACTCAACTCACCATTGAGAAAGGCATTCTGAACATCAAGCTGGGACACAGACCAGTGACGAACAGAAGCAACAGCAAGAAGAGTACGCACAGTGGTCATATGAGCCACAGGAGCAAAGGTCTCATCATAGTCACGACCATGCTCCTGCTGAAAACCACGAGCCACAAGACGCGCTTTATAGCGCTCAAGAGATCCATCAGAGCGAGTCTTAATCTTATAGACCCACTTACATGTGATAGGACGAACACCGGGAGGGGGAGAAACAAGTTCCCAGGTGCCAGTGCGCTCAAGCGCAGCAATCTCCTCAGCCATGGCCAGCTGCCATTCAGGATGATGCTCAGCATCCCGATAAGAAGTCGGCTCAGAGGCAACAGAAAGACCATACTGACTAGGAGAGTAACGGTCAGGGGCACGACGCTGACGAACAGGACGAGTAGATGGAAGATCATCAGAGGAAGACGACGCAGGAGACGACGATGAAGAAGAGGGAAGAGTAGAGGAAGACTCCGGAGAACGAGGAGAACTAGGAGAACTAGACGGAGCAGAGGAGGACGACGTCGAAGAAGAGAAATCAGGGGGAGGAGATCCTGAAGAAGACACAAGAGGTGTCACTACAAGGAATGTGTTATTCTATGACCTTCTAATAGTGACCGTGAAAAAAATCGTCATAATGTTATGACGATATTGCACCAGATGATCGTAAGCCATTCGGAAGGTCCAAAACCTTAAAACATTAAGACGATTGTGCTAAAAAACGTCATGATTTCATTAGGTCAAATCGTCATAACCTAATGAATGCAGCTCACGGCCTTATTTATAGCTCACTATGACGATTTAAATTCGTCATACTGTCCAAATTAGAAAAATTTAAAATAAGAGGTCGGCCACGTCATAAGTTGTGTCTATGTGTCGTGTCTACGTGTCAATTTTTAACTATAAATTATTTTCATGTATTAATTTTTGCTTATGGATCTGGTCCGTTCAACTCCCATCCAACGTAGAGTGGATCACCAGAAGAAGCACACCCGTGGCCTCAGAACACTCCACGCACGCACGCGACCGGCGACACCCTTCGTCCAAAGTCCAAACCCTAGCACCCTCCTTCCTCAACGCCTCCGCCGCCACCTCCTGCCTGTCCAGCCGCCGTTCCTCCCACCTCGCACGCGTCTCTATCCCCTCTCCTCCCCTCACGGTCATCCTAGGCCGGCCTCCAGTTCCCCTAGTGCTCCCAGGAGAGACCGCCGGGCCTCACCAACCCGCCCATTTTCGTCCATCTCGATCTCGAGATCTAGTCATCGCCGGCGTTTCTCCACCTCTGCCACCTCTCTCTCTCAGCTACTCTTCTATTGAATCAGAAGTCGGCGATGTCGATCTCCCTAGCGCACGTCTTAGGGGATTCATCACCACCATGTGTAAACCCTAGATCGGCCTACATCGACGACGGACCAGCAAGGCATCGCTCGGCTTCGCCCGCTCCTCCCTGGTCCGGCTACACGATGCTCCTCCAGCTAACCGACTAGGGAGGCCGGCCTTGCGTCCTTCTCTGTCTCAGGCCGAAATCCGGGAATGGCTTGCCTGGTCATGGTGTCCTGCTGGGTAGACCAAGGCCGCCGGGTTGCCCCTCGATCCGGCGCTGCTCCTCCCCCACGAGCGCCACAAGGAGACCCATCTCCTGCTGCTGCTTGACTCCTCCGACGGCTTGCTACTACACACCGACCCCGTTCGGGTTGAAGAACTTCTCCCCAAGTTCCTTCACGTTCTCGCTGGACCGACCTGCCACCACAACTCCCACATGGATGCCGCTCCTGACGACGTCCTCCCAAACCTGCTGCTGAGAACCCCGGTGAGGCTTCCCTCCCCCTGCTGCTCCTCCCACATCTCATGTGTGTGTATGTACATCAGCGTCTCAATTTATATGTCGCCTATTTACTTTGTACTTAATTGTGCATCGGTTGAGAGTGCTGGTACAACTTAACTTGCAGGGTTGTGTGCATCGGTAGACAATTCTGGTATAACTGAATTGTGCATCCGTAGATAGTGACTAAATATTTATTAAATAGGGATTGATCGCTGATATGCTTTTATCTTGTTAACTGTTTTACATTCATCATTATCAAGTCATTTTCTGCTGATTAGTTTAGGCGATGCAGCCTTTGGATATACATCAACTACATCACAGCTCCGTGGGACATCACAGCTCGTGTTCTTCTCGGTTGCTCCTACAGAATCAGGACGAGCTCAGGAATATACTTATAGACTTCTAATTGGACACATTTGCTATTGTAGTCTCACTTCTTGTATATGTTATGTTACACACTAGTCCTGCAACTCAATTGTTTCTCACTCTAGTGCATTCGAGAAGCGAGGCGTGTTCCTTAATAGAAAAACTTCTCTGAAGGTTGAAGATGAATAGTAAGATGGTAGGCACATGCATTAATTAGAGCCCGCGTGTGTCTGCCTGTTTAAATTATGCCATCGCTGGCCTATTTAATGCATATTAAATGTGCACCCTGACTCCCTGATTGTATTCACCATATTCCTTACCATATACTTCAATTCTTCTCATTTTCCTAACCATTTATGTTTCCTTGTCCACAGATGACATAGCTAGTTATTGACGATAGGATATGAGGGGCGGCGTACCCAGGTTCCAGAAGTCCGGGTTATACATAGTTGTTGCTCATATCTTGTCGCTACATAGCTTTTGTATGTATCTTATGGCTACATAGCTGTTGTTTATATGTGTTTACCATATTTCCTTCATTCTCGTGTAGAAGAAAAGTTAATCGTTATGACTATTATAGTAATTTCTGTTCTCAATTGATACCTGTGTGTGTATCCTTGCTGTATCTGTGGGGATTTAATATTATTGATGTAATTCTTGTGTGGAAGAATAAATACCAACTGTGTTTCAACTTTGCATCAGTATTTCTTCCAAACTGAATGTCTGGTTCATTGATATGTATGCAACACTGCACTACAACTTGTGCTCTTTAATAAAAAATTCCCTAGTATCCATCATGTTTGAACTAGTCTATGATTAGCTCTATACAATACTTTCTATGAACATTTTTACTCTGTATATAAAAATTATCATCTAAAAGATATACCAAAACACCTTCAACTAGTATATGTGTTATGTAATTTTGTACATGTACTAGTTGTACATCTAAAGCAAATTGGATGTTTGATTAACTATTTTGCTATTTCTTGTCTGATCTTGGTTGTTTGTTTATGGGTGGTAGGACAAGGTGCGGTGATTACGTGGAGCTGGAGAACTTCGAGAACCTTGTCTAGTAGGGTTTGCATCTATCTTTTCTCTAGCGAGATGGCGGGGCAGCTGCAGGTATCTTCTCTTGTTGTTTGGTATTCTTCAGCTTATTCCCTTGCAGCGAGAATAAAATCACTTGTCTCTTGTTTTGCTGCTTTCGTATGCTTGATTGGTGATGTGAAAGCAGTAGTTGTTACATATCCTATATTATGTGTGCATATGTTTGACTGACAAGTAAACTATGATGTTGATTTTCAAACCTGGGAGTACATGCCTTTAATTAGTTTGCCTCTTTGCAATTTATTTGGTAAAACAGTTTCAGTTCTGATCGTTTTAGCTCATTACTGTTAGTTAATTGGAGCATGAATATTCCTATACCTGGCCGATAAACGGTGCATATGCAGCTTCTCTATCTACCGCTGACAGTTTAGTTTTCTGAAATCTTTTTAGGACTGCTTGAAAATCCTTAGCTAGCTTTGCATCATATATGAACTGCACTGAGATCCTCCCTTTACTTGAATAGGTATAGAAAGTTGACATGCTACACGCTGTGACATGCTGGATGCTGTGACGATGAAGTTAACACGCCTTGAAATTTCTCCACGGACCACAGACTGCAGTATATATTTGGATTTTGGTAGATGCTTGTTTAGATTGTAAAACATCAGTGTAGAACTGTATATTGTTGTAGAAATTCATCAACTGGTACATGCTACTGCAAATAACAAGTAAAATATCAACTTGAGAATACTCAAATATGATCCTTATTTCATTTATATCAAATTGCCACTAAAGAACTTATCGGTAGAAGATCATAGTCTTGGGATGATCTGGTTATTATCATAGCAGTGGTATGTCGATTTGATCTATGTTATATAACATGATATGTGTCACATAGTTTTTGGCTGTCTTGCTCATCGAGTCATGGTTTCATTAAAGCCAATCTTTTACATAGGTAATCATACCGCTTTACCATATCTATCCCAACCTTTTTTATTTATGTTATTTTATGGAATTGCTAGGTCAGTTCAAAGCAGAAGGAAACCAGCCGCACCAGCGGATGCTAGAAACTTTTGAAACAACCCCCCTTTCGCAGTACAGATCCCGTGACCACCTCGTCGAACTGGTGAGTTTCCCCACCCTTCCCTTGGATGTTTGTGTGTATGCCTTAGCAGAGCGAGATGTGATCTGTTTGATCCATCCGCTCGGTGTGGTCTCGACAAGATCTGAACTATCATTGCCCTGTGTGGCCTCTGAAATCCGATGAAATATTTGTTCTATTGATTGCATAGCGGTAACATGTATAGTAGAAAATCGGGCATTCGTACATTTTTTATTCCAATTCATTAATGTTTCTGTTATTTTCTTTAGTAGTCTGTAGTTACACCTACTGATGTTTTTCTCTTCGGCAACATTCTTGTTCTTGCTGTTACAATATATGCGGTATTGGCATGTTTTCTTTTTTGGGATGACATTGACTGTTCTTTTTTGAACACATGGAAACTACTGCTGTAGTTTCTAATTTTTTTATACTAGAGTTATTAGGCAGCAACCTCTTCTATTTGTGTTGCGATGGAATTATATTCACTATTGAATTAACACAATTACCAATGTAAAATAGATTGTGAAATCTAGAGCGAACATTTCTGATAAGCAGTTGTAGGTATAGTTAGGGACTGATCTATTTAGTAATATAGAAAAGGTCCATTTTTCATGTTGTGAACATTTGAAACCCTGTTGCAACTGAAAATAAAGTAATGTATTGTTTATGTGGGATAGGATAGTGCTTTCTTTGATGTCCAGAAACATGCCCATTTGTTCTATTTGCATATACTGTTAGATACTTTACTGTTATCTCACGTGTTCTATTGCTGCTACCAGATATATTGTGGTGTCATCTTACATGAGCTCCAGACTAAGTTGAAAGAAGGCAGAAGACTGATGCGGGTTTTGCTCACATGATTGTACAGTTCATGTAGCAAGTGGCTCGAGATGTACATACTTGCAGTTTTCCACGGTTGTAATATACTAGTGTA
Source organism: Avena atlantica (assembly GCA_910589765.1). NCBI lineage: Eukaryota > Viridiplantae > Streptophyta > Magnoliopsida > Poales > Poaceae > Avena > Avena atlantica. Next base: position 51,740,273 of record OU342736.1, on the reverse strand, counting down.
TGATTTGTAGCTGTTTTATATTCTTGGGTGATGTCAAATATGTCCTGAGTGTAATATTGATCTAAATTTGGTCATCATTCATAAAAATTAATGTTATTTGGCCTATCCATAAGTAATATTTGATGTTTACTGTTGTTTGTCTGAAATGAAATAAATGCTAGATGGGCTGTAAAAAGGCCTCGACATAATTTTAAAATGGTTGAAAATAAAAAAGAAACGAACCTTTAAAAGGAAAATGCCATGAAAATAGAGAAGGCCAACTTCTTGGGCTCGGCCCAACAAATCAACTGAATTGACACAAAAATTAATTGACCAAGTTGTTGGGCTTGGCCCATATAAACAGCAGGTATGGACTGGGCTGATTTCGTGCCACATCGGACTGGCCACGTGGGATCTGACCTAGCCATGTCAGTTTTCCCATGACGATATCGGATCGTCATAACAGTTATGACGATCCAATATCGTCATATACGGTTATGACGATTTCACTAAAATCGTCGTTATAGTTCATTTGCGATGCCCAGCTTTCGACGATCTCAAAATCGTCATAGAATCGTCATAAACGGACTATTGTGACGATTTTGTGACGAAAATAGAGGGTCATATATAGCCAGATTCCTTGTAGTGTGTAGAAGGAGGTGTGTCGGGAAAGAGAAGAAAAGAGATATCTTCCACCGGGTAAGTGCCAGCGGTGGGACGAGGATAGAAAGGACGCGTCTCATCAAAAGTAACATCACGAGAGATACGCATCCGACGACTAACAGGGTCCCAACAGCGATAACCCTTATGCTCATCACTGTATCCAAGGAAAATACACTCAACAGACTGAGCGGTCAGTTTGGTGCGTTCGCGAGGAGCAAGGAGAACATAGCAAACACAACCAAACAAGCGAAGCATGGAGTAGTCTGGAGACTGTCCGGTTAGGAGCTCATGAGGGATACCACCCTGCAAGGCAGCAGAAGGCTGAATATTGATGAGAGAAGCCGACGTAGCGACAGCCTCAGCCCAGAAATGCGGCGGGAGAGAAGAAGCAATCATCATAGCGCGAGTGGTCTCAAGAAGATGGCGATGCTTACGCTCGGCAACACCATTCTGGGCATGTGCGCCAGGACAAGAGAACTGAGCAAGGGTGCCCTGCTCAGCAAGAACACCTCGCAACATCTGGGAGATATACTCACCAGCAGAATCAGCACGAAGAACACGAATGGGGGTAGAATACTGAGTACGGACCATGGCCGCAAAACGCTGATATATGGAGAGCACTTCACTACGAGAGCGCATAAAATACAACCAAGTGTACCGAGAAAAATCATCGATGAATAAAATATAGTAGCGATGGCCCCCTTTCGAAGCGAAAGGAGCCGGACCCCAAACATCGGAATGAACTAAATCAAAAGGTCGCTGAGATACAGACGCGCTAGTAGGATAGGGAAGCTGAATCTGTTTACCCAACCTACAACCCTGACAATGTAAAGACCCATCTCCTGAGACAGACCCCAGAAGACCACGATGAACTAATGACGACAGGCGGGAGTCACAAAGGTGACCAAGACGATGATGCCACTGCTGAAATGAGCTGGTAGCAGAAGCGACGACCAGAGAAGAACTGGCAGATGAAGTGGCAGCGGAAGGAACACGAAGCCAGTCTAACTCCCAAAGTCCTGAAGAGTCACGGCTGCGAGGGCCAGCTCCAACCAGGGCCTGTGTGCGACGGTCCTATACAACACAAGAATCATCATCAAGAATGACGCGACAACCAGAGTCAGTGAGCTGGCTAGCAGAGAACAGATTCATCTTAAGAAGAGGGACATGAGAAATATCAGGAACATAAAAAGAAGAAGTAGTAAGGGTGCCCCGACTAGAAACGGGAAGAGAGGTACCATCAGCCGTAAAAACACGGACAGGAGAAGGGAGAGAACGAAGAGTAGACAAAAAAGAAGACTCATATGTCATATGAAAGGAAGCTCCAGAATCCAGATACCACGGGGACGTACCTGACTGTGTAGAAGGTGGTGGTCGCACAGGGCCTGAAGAATCAGTCACAGAACCAGCAGTGCCCGTCGAAGAAGAGCCTGTAGCAGAAAGAAGACCGCGAAGACTCCTGATAATGTCCTGATCAGAGAGAGCAACTGCTAAAGACCCGGAAGGAGCCGGCTGCCCACGAGCCTGGTGCTGCTGACATAGACTGGGGTCCCGTGTATAACAGGTGGCCCAAGTGTGGCCATCCCTGTTACAATAAGAGCAGTGACGAAGAGAACCACGACGACCCGGACCACGAGCCTGCTGGTGCTGACTCTGACCCTGAGGCTGCTGAAGCTGACCCTGACCTTGACCCTGACCCTGACCTGGAGGAGTGGGTAGTATCGGCAGTGGCGGCACAGGGGACCGCGGCTGAGTCGAGGGACCAGGCGGCATAGGAGGACCACGAGTAGCAAGCACAGATGGAACCGCAAGAAGACCAGCACCACGGAGACGGGTCTCCTCAGCGCGAAGCTCAGACAACACCTCAGAGAGCGGAACACGACCACGAGCATTCAGCTGAGCACGCCGGGGCTCAAACTCCTGGCGGAGCCGAGACAGAAACTCATAGATGCGGTGAAACTCCAATCCGAGCGCACAATCTGGCAACACGAGCATGTGCCACAAACAGCAGTACGAAGAGAGTCAAGCTGACGCCAGATAGCAGCACTCTGAGTACAGAACTCATCAATAGTAGAATCACCCTGCTGGAGAGCATGCTCCTGGCGAACCACAGACAGGTAAAGGGCATCCCCAGACGGCTGATAGCGCTGACGAAGATGAGCCCACTGAGCGGCAACAGTAGGGAGACTCATGAACTCAGCAGCATACTGAGGCAGAACACTGGAGGTGAGAACAGCAGCAGCACGAGCATCCTCGTCAACCCACTGAGTGTAAGCAGTCAGAGCATGTCGGTAGGCCTCAAGATCAGAAGAGTACTGCTTGAACTTCAGGTCATAAGCAGCAACAACATTATCATCAGCACTCTGAGCAGCATCCTTGGCCTCCTGAGAAGCATCAGCACCAAGAACAATCGGCGTCGGCGGAATAGGAGCCACAGGAGCAGGGGGGCACGGCGGACAGGAGACCTCGCCGGAGAGCACACCCCAAAGACGGAGACCGCGCATGTGAACGCGCATAAAGGCAGCGATATCAGGGTAATTCGCGCCATCAAAGACCACCGGGCAGCGAGGAATCGCAACATAACCCGATGAAGAAGACATATCTCTCTCCTTTTTTTTATATCAGATCTAGATCCAGATCTAATTAACGACGAAGCAGATGAAACCAGCCGGCGGCAGGCCAGGCGAAAGGCAGCAGTAGGTCGACACCGGGCAGCGCGGTCAGCGGAGGTAGACAAGACCGCGAGCTGGCGTCCTTCCGTGCGCGTCAGGAGCGGAGGAGGGCGTGGGCGGTCGTGCACGCGTCAGGAGCTGAGGAGGACGTGGGCGGTCGTGCACGCGATCGTGCAGCAGGAGGGCAGCAGGGGTCACGGGACGGTCGGGAACCGCGCGTCAGGGAGGAGTCCCGTCACGCACTCGACTCAGCCGCGTCAGGGAGCAGTCCCGTCACGGGACGTGGGCGGACGTGGGCGGTGACCTGAGCAGTCCCGTCACGCACAGGGGCGGTCACCGCGTCACGCACAGGGGCACGTCAGGCGCCAGAAGGAGTACCGCGGCACGCACAGTACCGCGTCAGGGCGCCAGTGAGGAGTACCGCGTCAAATCAATCTGCAGGGCTTCACCGTTCGTGAGGATCGATCCGATCTATATAGCAAGATCGAGTCAATCTGGAGACGAAACGAGGACGAATTGGTGCAGACCGATCTCGAAACAAAAGAAAACCGGCAACGACGGCCAGGAGCAAGGCGGCAACCGGCAGCGGCGACGACGGCAAGACCGGCGACGACAGGGACGGTCACGGCTGTGACGATGTTGCAGAAAATTTGTCTAACCTAGCTCTGATACCATGTCAGGAATATGCAACATATATTCCTCTGGGGGCCAAAGGCCACAATATATAGTACATGTACAGGGCAAATATGCAGGAAGCCCCCTAACATATGGGGGAAATACAATATACAGATATATACATCTAACAGTAAATCGGTCTAGCATGTGTCGTGTAGGGGATTTAGTAAATACTTCCGTCAAGTGATCATTTGTGGAAATAAACCTGATTTTCAGTGCAACTGCATCCACTCGCTCTCGTACAAAATGTAAACCAATCTTAATTTATTTAATTCGACCGCTGAAACACTGGATTCACTGTCAGGTAAGTTGTCCCTAGATTATCACACCATAATATGGGTGTGCGCTGCTGTGTGACACCAAGTTCTTTAAGAACCGAATTGACCCAAATGGTTTCCTCTACGTCATTGGCCAATGCCTTGTACTCTGCCTTCGTGGTTCGTGCTAGATCTCGAGGCGATAGGCTGTTTCTTGAACTCCATGAAATGAGATTCGTTCCAACAAACACAGCAAAGCCATTAGTGAAACGGTGTCATCAACAAAGCCTGTCCAATTTGCATCAGTGAATATACTAATACCGTTGGATATGGACTTACGTATCTGTAGTCCTATATCTAGTGTACCCTTTGACATCCCTGAGATACGCTTGACAGCTTTCCAATGAACCTCTGTGGGTTGAGACAGAAACTGACACACCTTGTTCATATTAAAGGAAATATATGGACGAGTGAACGTCAAATATTGAAGCGCGCCACAAAGCGATACCGGAAATAATCATCGATACCGAGTAGTGCACCAGTGTCACGTGAAAGGCTCTCTGACGTGACAAGTGGAGTGGAAGTGGATTTACTATTCTCCATTTTGACTCAGTGAAAAAGATCAAGCCCATACTTCTTTTGAGTATGGAAGGAGGAGGAAGGAGTAGCTTGTTTTCCTCCCACACTCCTCCTCCTCCCGCACCTGCGTGGCGGCACAGCGCCGTGCCGGGCGGCCTCCCCTCCGCGCCGCCGAGCCCTCCCTCCTGTGTCCTCTCCTCCGGCCCGCTACCGCCGCCCAGATCGTCGCCAGGCAAAAGACCTAGGGGCGTGGCGGCTGCGTTGTCCCTGATCGCGATCTAGCAGAAGACGGCGGCGTCCGTCTCGGCTGGTGGCGGTGGTGTTGCGGCGAGCGGCGGCTGGTGATCCTAGGCCCAGATGGCGGCAGGCGGCAGCAGGGATCTGGGCCTAGACGCGATCTGTCCCGTCCGTTGGCCTCGACGCCGGCGCCCAGGCGACTCAGGCCTTGTCCGCCACACTAGGGAGCTTGGGGCATCTTCCCCGGCATGGTGGTGGTGGCCTCCTTCTCCGTCAGAATGGTAGGCGAGGTGGTCTTGCCGTTTTGCGACGGATCCTGCTAGTTTCCGGCGGGTGACGTGGGGGCTGCTGGCTCGGTTTCAATAAAGGAGGTGGTCCTGGATCTCTCTCAAGCCAAGACGATGATCTGCCGGATGTTGGTATCCATTGATCCGGTTTCTATGTCGTGTTTCGGAAGGCTCCGCCGGCAAACTCCATAAATGCTATCATGCCGTGAGTTTGCTAGAAGATTGAATTCGGACGTTCGCACCCATGTTTTACTCTGACCGTTTGGTTTCAGAGGGTGTGCTTCAAAGCTTTGTTGGCTGTTATTATCATGGGGCATGTTCTTGTTCCATGGTGCTGACGGAGAAAGTCATGGAGACCGAGATCTGAGGACAGACAATGGTGGTTCGAGTCTGGGTGGTGATGAGGAATTGGCTAGGTGACATGTGAATTGGAGCAGTGGCATGAAAGTGGGGACGACTGCACAGGAGAGGTTCATGGTCCTACCTCCCAGGGTAAAAACCCAGCGTCTATCCTTAATTGGTTGTGCCTGGCAATGGACTTATTGAAGGTATTGTTTTGAGAGCATGGACTTTCTTCGGGATAAAAACCTAGATCTTTGATCGGGCGATGACAGTGTTTGTACACTGTTCTCTTATTGGAGGCGTCGTTTTTGGAGAAGCTGGATTTCTGGTGCTGTCTTCGTGGTGGTAGTACTGTTGTTTCAAAGAATGAGTCATTGTAGCGGGACTTTTCTTTTTTATAATTCTTCTTTCTTTTTTTGTCTGTGTGCATCCATGTGGCCGCTAGGGAAATGCGTCGTTGCAGAGGCTGGGTGTAATTGGTATCCTCTGATATTAATATATGCTCCTTTCCAAAAAAAATACTTCTTTTGAGTCAATGTCATGCCCCTAAATGAAAGAACGCTTCCAGTCAAAGAAAGTACTCCAGCTTCCCAAAATCTTTGACACGAGAATTAAGAGGGACTGGATCCACCACAGCAGGCGTAGTGCCAACAATCACAATATCATCAACATAGACAAGCATATAAATCTACACATATACATATACGCAAATATGACCTGTCCTATTTGTCTACCGACCCGTCCGCTAAAGACGATTTTGTTTCTATACCTGTCCAGTTAGTTGGCGTCTCTATGGCACCTAATGCGGCACCCGACATACTTGACGCCTCGCTGCGTCCTCGATGGCTCCTAGCCTCGACTCATCCAATGGGTCTTTCTTGGTAGCGCCTCCGTCCCAGCCCGGCCGTGTAGACACTTGTTGGGGCGCGTGACACGCCCTCAGCCGCGGCACCCTCGACTGGCACATCTACTGAGTCGCCCCCATCGGTTGACATAGCTGCTCTAGGGCATGTTATGGTCACACGTACCCGTGATCAGGCGCGCAAGGAGAAGAGGTACACTCATGGTACCGTCCGTTATAATCCAAGTCGACGCCCGTTCTTTGCCATGCCCGTCTCTCATCGTGATGCTCACGTGCTCAGGGTTTGTGTGGTGGGTAACAGCCCAAGCACGTCTCACATATATATTGATGATCAGGTTACAAGTATATACCACGTACATGACTCCGTATACAACTCTACGTACAGACTAAACTGTATTTAACATGAATCTCCAAGCGCGTCGAACAGCATGCTCCCAATGTCGTCCTCGAAGACACATCAGCCGGGAGGTCGCGTGCGTCGTCGCCAGCAGTCGGCCACCATGCATGGCGGGGCAGGTACCTGGAGTCCAAGTTGGCGGGGTCCATGCCGAGCGCCTGCAGGACCTCGGAGATGACACGTTCGACGTCGTCGCGGAGCAGTACCGTGATATGTCGAAAACGTATCTATAAGTTTTGATGCTCCATGCTTGTTTAGTATCTACTTTGCTTTACTTGTCCACATTTTGAGGTGCTTTTTACATGTTTTCTGGTACTAACCTACTAGCAAGTTGCAACAGTGCCAGATGCCTATTTTCTGCTTTTTTTGTTTCAGAAAAGTTAGTAAAGAAATATTCTCGGAATTGGACGGGATAAAGGACAAAGTCAATTACTTTCCGTGGGGAACAAGAAGTCCAGAGGAGAGCCGGAGGGGCCAGCCAGAGGGACCAGACCCACCCCAGGCATGGGTGGGCCCCATCCCGCGCCTGGCTAGGGTTTGGTCGCCCTGGCGGCCGCCTCGGTCTCCCCCTTCGCCTATAAGAAGCACTCGATGCAGAAACCCTGAGTACCCGATCAAATCTCCATGATACCGTCTGTAGCCGCCGCCACCATCGTACCTATATCGGGGGGATCTGAAGTTCTTCCCGACACCCTGCCGGAGGGGAGATCATCCTGGAGGCCTTCTCTCCGGTATGATTCGTGAGTAGTTCCACCTTGGACTATGGGTCCATGTAGTAGCTAGATGGTTGTATCTCCTCCTTTCTGCTTTTATGTATAGATCTTGTGAGCTCCGTTCATGATCAAGATCTAATCTATTTATAATCATGCATGTTGTGTTTGCGGGGTCCGATGGATATTGAGATTATTATGTTGGTTTGATTAATGGTTTTGTTTTTATGATTCTATCATGTCTGTGTTGTTTGTGATCTTGCATGCTCTCCGTTTTTAGTAGATATCTTGGCCAAGTAGTTGCTAGTGACTCCAAGAGGGGGTATTTATGCTCGATAGTGGGTTCATGCCTCTAGTTTCCAACGGAAGTGACAATAATCTCTTCGGTTGTAGATGTATTGTTGCTACTAGGGAGAAAACAACAGTCTCTTGTTCATGGAACATGTGGACCGTTTACCTTACATACTTTGCTTAAAGCAGTTGTCTGTTGCTTGCAACTTAATACTGAAGGGGGTTCGGATGATAACCTGAAGGTGGACTTCTAGTCATAGATGCAGTTGGATGGCTGTCTATGTATATTGTTGTATTGCCCAATCAATCTCATAGGATCTTTCTGACTAGTAATTACATTGTTATGCCTTGCTCAGTTCATGTCACTTGTCCTGCTATAATTTGTTTACCCTTCATGCCATGTTGTTTATCTAAGAAGAACACATCTAGTGAACTATGGACCCCGGTCCAATCTTTACCATTGATACATCTTTCACTGTTACTTGTTTACTTGCTGCAAACCATTACCTTCCGCACAATACGTTTATTCCTTTGTTACAGCAAACCGGTGAGCTTGACAACCTCACTTTTTGTTGGGGCAAAGTCTTGAGTTTGTGTTGTGTAGGTCTCCACATTGTTTGCAACACCTGTGTGCCGTTTCCTTCCTCCTTCTGGTTCGATAACCTTGGTCTCAACTGAGGGAAAACTTGTTGCTTGCTCTTCACACCCTGCGCTTGGGGTTACCAAAAAAGTGCCACGTCGAGCACCATCATACCACCGGATCGTTCTTGGGCTGCAGCAGCGGTGGCGCCTCCGGCTACGAGGGGCTTATAGCTCCCATGCGACGTCTTTCCACGGAATTGGACAGAACAAGACATCGTTGCAAAGAATAGCTCGCATGCGACGCTTCTGAAGCAGCAAATAGCCCAGGGCCACACAGGCCATAAAACGGTCGATAAGGACACATTTAACTTAGTTCCAAGATTAGGTTAAGCCGAATCGGTTGGTTGGGACAGCCATTCAAACCAACCGCTTCCGACCGAGTGTGCGCATCACACTTACTGTAGCTTCCCCGACGGTGGCGGCGGAGCTCACCCATCGTTCTCAGTGTCGGCAGCGGCGGCAGGGCAATTCTTTTAGGCGGCAGATCTTTCGTTGGACGACGAAGGTGGTGAGTGCCATTTGAAACCTACTTCCTCTCCCATTCTTCTCAATTCGAGATCTGAGCGTTCCCATTGATTCTAGATTGTGGAGGCCGGGCTGGTGTGCTGAATGAGGGAAACAAGATGGAGCCGCGATAGGGGACTTCTAATCGGTATATCCCGCATCTCTGGCACTTAATTTCTGTTAGGTTTGGCTCCTTGTTCGCTTCCGCTAGTTCACAGTGCCCGCCAAAAACAGAGGAGACGATGTTACGCGGCACCCCTTCGAATTTTGCATCAAATTCTTTCCCTCTAGGGATGTTTTAGTTGATGGTAGCACACAACTCATTGAGAGAGACACAGTTGTTAAATGGGAGGTGGAATTAGAACTTGTTGATCCCCAAGAGCTAATAGACATGGGAGAGGAGGCGGTGAGGAATATGGTGGAAAAAATTGGGGATAGTGTGGTTTGGGGGCCAGAGCAAGAAGTTTCTTTATTACGATTTGATGATTAGAAAGGTGAGTATGATAGGATTGAGACAGGGCAACAAATGGTTGATGAAATAGATGAGCGAGACACTTGGACAACAAAAACTGTTATGTTTTTAGCACAACTCATTCCTCTGGAGCCTGATTCGAGGGTTGGATATGTATCCTCGAATTTGGCTTCTCAGATGGTCGAGGATGATTGGGCTGCACAAAGGCAAGTAATGCCTATACTTACTGAGTTGGAAGTGTTAATAGTGGAGGCTGATGCTAATGCACAAGGGGAGGCTGCATATGCTAATACACAAGGGGCTACACAAAAGATTGTAACTGTTGATTGGAATTCAGTTGAGATAAGTGCCCGGACTCATTTGGTCATTGCACCAATATCTGACATTGAAATGGCAAAGCTTTTTGGCATTCCTATAGATGACACAGACAAGGAGAAGGAGATGGATGAAGCTGCAAATGATGGTGACAACCATTTAAGAGATGAAAAGGCAGATATAGATCCAGAGTTGTTGGAAAATGCTGCAGTTCATGTAGATGATGCACATGATGATGAGCTAGTAATAGTTTATGACAAAGAGGACCCGGTTATTGAAGTTGGGAGATTGTTTCTAAGCATGGATGAATTCAGGATGTGTTTCAGGACATATGCAGTCAAACGTGAGTTTGCTACCAAGACTTTGTGGACTGATAAAAAGAAGTTCTATGCAAAATGCATAGGTTATGATGGTGGTGCCAGGCCTTGCAAGTGGTATATATCTTCTAGACGCCAACCTGATGGAAGGACAATAAGAGTGAATCAAATTCCAAAAGCTCATACTTGTATTACAACTTCTCAAACAGTTACAAAGATGACATCATAATTAAGGGTTGTAGAAAAAATCAACCCTATTTTAGCTACAACACCAAAAAACACTATAAAGAGACTGAAAATAGACTTGGAAAATCAGTACCCCATTAAGCTGAATTAAACTACAGTGTGGAAGGTAAAGCAAAGGGTAATGAAGGAGCTATATGATGATTGGGCAACTACCTTTCGAATGCTTTCTAACTTCAAAGCAGAAGTAGAGAAGAGGTCACCTGACAGTGTTGTGGAGATAGATACTAAGGTAATAGCTGATGGGAAAGTCTTCTTCTCTAAATTCTTCATGGCTTTAAAGCCTTGCATCGATGGCTTCAAAGCAGGGTGCCGTCCATATTTGAGTATAGACTCATCATTCTTGACTGGAAAGTGAAATGGTCAACTAGCATCATGCAATTCTTTAGATGGACACAATTGGATGTTCCCTGTAGCTATTAGCATGTTTCAGTCTGAGACAGAGGCATCATGGACATGGTTCATGATGTAGTTGAAAAGATGCATAGGGCCAGTCTCTCCATTGGCAGTGCACACAGATGCATGTAAAGGTTTAGAAAATGCAGTGAAGATTGTTTTCCCTCATGCTGAGCAGAGAGAGTGCTTCGTCCATATGTGGATGAATTTGATCAAAAAATTCAGAGGAGATGATTTTGGACGCATGTGGCCAGCAACAAGATCTTACACTAGACAGACACATTCATATCACCTTGAGAAGATTAAGGCGACATGATTTGAGGACGATAGGGTCAAGTTTTGTACTTGGTTGGAAACCTACCATTCTCTTTTATGGTACATGTCAGGTTTTAACAGTACCGTCAAATGTGATCATATCAACAATAATTTGGCAGAAAGTTTCAACAACAAAGTGAAGGAGTTAAAAGAATTTCCTGTCCATGACATGGTTGACCAGATCGGGATCATGATCATGAGGTTGTGGGAATTGAGAAGAAGGCTTGGTGATGTTCTTCAAGGAGATAAGCTTCCTGATGTTGTGCAGCAGGTGGTCAACTGGAGCAGAAATCTTGCACATTTGCGTGTTGAGGAATCCTCATTGTGGAGTGCTGAAGTCAGAGATACAAAGACCGGAAGGAGGCATGTTGTTGACACTCAATTGCATGAATGCACATGCCTTGATTGGCAACACACTGGGAAGCCTTGTGAGCATGCCATACTTTTCATGGCCTCCAAACACAAGCTAAATATGCACCCATATTTGCATGAGTATTATTCTGTAGCAAGATTCAAGGCTGCATATGGAACACCAATTCTAGCACTTACAGACTAGTCCCAATGGCCTGAAGTGGACATTCAGTTCTCCTTGTGTCCTCCTTTGATGAAAATAAAGGCTGGCTGGCCCAAGCATAGTAGATTCAAGGCTTGGTTTGAGAAAGGTGGGAGCAGCAAGAAGGGGAAAAAAGATGAAAAGAAAGATGACAAACCAAAAAGGGCCAAAAAAGTTAACAAGAATAGATGCAAACTCTGTGAAGAACTTGGACACCGAGCTGGCTCTACCAAGTGCAGATACACTGCTGAAAAGCCAAAGTATGTTCATCCAAAATCTATGTATTTCTTGTTGATGATTTTTCTCCCCCCAACTAACTTGCTTGTTTTCAAAAGGAAGCGTGGAGAAAAAGCCCCACCTCTTGCTGTTGAAGAATGATGGCCAGTGAAAAGGGCAAGAATCAATGGTTCAAGAAAGAAGAGAACTAACTATATCATGTTTGGTGCTGCTGAGGTGCAATTTGAACTTGTTTTGGAGGATGATGTGCAAACTGTTGTGTAAACTGTTGAGGTTCAAAGTGAACCTGTTAATGTTGAGGCTTTATGGCACACCGATTCTGATTTGGAAGCTCTGGTGCAAAATGAGCATGCTGATGAGGCTATGGTGCAAAATGAGCATGCTGATGAGGCTTTGGTGCCAGCTCTTGAGTTGCAGGCTATTGCACATTCTGAACCAGATTGTGTTGTTGAGGAGGTGTAGGAGGTGAAGCGGACTCTTGGACATGGTGTGGGGAGGCCAGATTGTTATGGTAAGAAAAAGAAGAGCATAAACCTGTTGTGTGGTGTGAAACTTGTGAAGGAGAAGAAATCGAGGGGTAAGAAGAGCCAAAAGAAATAGACTTTGAATTTGGCACTTGTTGTTGTAAACATTTGTTATTGTAATAATCTGGCACTTGTTGTTGTAATAATTTGGCACTTGTTGTTGTTGTAAATATTTGTTATTGTAATAATTTGGCACTTTTTGTTGTAATAATTTGGCCGAAATTCAAATATGATGGTAAATTTGAATTTCAACCAATGTAGGTATGTGTATTTTTCTATGTTTGTATGAGCTTCCAACGTTTTCTCATATGTAGAGTACAACTCATCCTCACCCTGATCCCTTTTGTGAAGTACAACTCACCCTCACCGAAAATATGGTAGAAATGGGCTCCTAAGCTAGGCTAAACCACCACATTTCTAACCAAATTTTTTTTCGACCATTTCTAAAAAAAAGTTTGATATTTTTCCTCATAACTATGTCACATAATATGACACCATGCGAAGGTTTTGTATTTTTTTTGATTTTTTTAATTAGTTATGCACATTTGAATGTTTGGTCAAACTTTATGAAGGATTTTCATAAATATTCTTAGCTAGGGACTGAGGCTCACTAAACTAGCATTGGATATCTGATGAAATAGCATGTTTTGAACCTAAAAATGATTTTTATAAAAAATCATCAGCATGAAATCATGTACCTGTAGTTCATATCTTACCCACTTCCAGCCGATTCGGCAAGATTTGTCTTTTTCACCAGGGATGGAATAAAAGGTTTGAGATACTCAAGTTGGGACATTGTACATGCAAGGTGGTCTAGTATTTTTGAAAAATAGGATTTTACCATTTTGAAACTTCAATTTGGTGGTTGCTTCACAAACCCCCTTTTCGGCACTGAGAAAATGGAAAATGGCTTTTTTGTGCGTCGAAAAGGAAAACTTCCTTCTAGAACATTGTTAGTCATCCCATTATACACATGCATGCAAAATATGGGCACATTATCACAAACTATACCTTGATTCTAGCCATATCATTGGGCATTTGACCCAAAAGCGAGAAAACCTCGGATGGGATAAGTCATTTTGTGAAGGGTTTTTTGAAATATGATCAATATACCAAGTTTGATATTTTTCCTCACAACTATGTCACATAATATGACACCATGCGAAGGTTTTGTATTTTTTTTATTGTTTTTGAATTAGTTATGCACATTTTAATGTCTAGTCAAACTTTGTGAAGGATTTTCATCTTAGCTAGGGGCTGAGGCTCACTAAACTAGCATTGAATCTCTGATGAAATAGCATGTTGTGAACCTAAAAATGATTTTTACAAAAAATCATCAGCATGAAATCATGTACCTGTAGTTCATATCTTACCCACTTCCAACCGATTGGCAGGATTTGTCTTTTTCACCAGGGATGGAATAAAAGGTTTGAGATACTCAAGTTGGGACATTCTACATGCAATCTGATCTAGTATTTTTGAAAAATAGGATGTTACCATTTTGAAACTTCAATTTGGTGGTTGCTTCACAAACCCCCCTTTTCGGCACTCGGAAAATGGAAAATCGCTTTTTTGTGCGTCGAAAAGGAAAACTTCCTTCTACAACATTGTTAGTCATCCAATTATACACATGCATGCATAATATGGGCATATTATCACAAACTATGCCTTGATTCTAGCCATATCATTGGGTATTTGACCTAAAAGCCAAAAAACCTCGGATGAGATAGGTCATTTTGTGAAGGGTTTTTTGAAATATGATCAATATACCAAGTTTGATATTTTTCCTCACAACTATGTCACATAATATGACACCATGCTAAGGTTTGTATTTTTTTTATTTTTATTAAATTAGTTATGCACATTTGAATGTGTGGTCAAACTTGTGAAAACCCCGTTGACTGCATCCTAAACCCAGCTAACCCTAATGTCGAATGAGGAACGTCGATCTAACCCTAGCGCGACACTATGGCCGTCCGATCCCATCTTCTAGAAGGATTCCGCGGGTGGCTCTGGGCGATCCGTGGGAGGGCTTGTTCTGCAACCTGATTGGTTGGCGTCTCTTATAAGGATTTCGCGCCTAGCTCTTGGCGATCCGTGAGAGCAATGATTCTGGAATATGATTGGCTCATATCGTTTTTTTCACGAACAGACACAGTACAACGTGGCACACTCCATTGACCGTTGGGCCAAGCGTGTCATGCATTAACGAGGGCGCTGGGCGGGGCAGGCTGTAGGAGACGAAACCATGCATGCATGCTATGCAGCTGCCTCGAGTCGCAGTCTAGCTATTTTGCGTGCAACCAAGAGACGCAGTAGCACTGCAGCGTAGTTACTCTCTTCGTCACATTAAATAAGTGTACGTCTAAGTTTTTCTTCAGCCAAACTTACTTCCTCCAGTTCAGTTTACAGTGCGTCATAGAAAAATATGCAATTCCAAAACTAGTACTTCATTCTAAGGCATGCTTAGCATTAATTACATGCGATTAATAAAGACTTAGTGTTTCTTCTTCCCTTGTGCTATTCTGCATGCAGTGTGAACAAGGTTGTTTGCGGTGAGAACTGGAACTCTTAATTAAGCACCCCGTCAGGAGAAGTCAGACAGTAATTAGGGTGCATTTCTTATTTTTCTCGTCCAATAACAAATCACCTAAGTAGGAGAGAATTTTCTATAGTACTCTGTAAAGCGAACTAGAGGGAGTAATAAACTTCGACTAACTTGGTACCATTAGATTAATTTTTTAACTTATTTTCCTAATATGACAAATTTGTGTAATATATGTTAATATATTTATCTACAAGGTTGGCCAAATTTGACAAAGTTTGACTTAGACAAAACCTAGAAGTACACTTATTTGTGTGATGCGTGTGACTTTGGACTGTCAGGCTGTGAATGTTGCGGGCTGACGCGGTGCGCGGTGAATGGAACTTTGGACTCAGCATGACTTGGGCGCCCGCCTGACTTTGGATGTTTTTTCTTCTCTTTCCTATTAATGCACGCATGCATGCATGCATGCAGGGACATGGTGACGTCGCATCATAGCAATTTTTTTTGCACTGAATCGCATTGATCGCGCATGCGGCTGCGGCTGCCTACACACAACACAGCGCACGCGGCTGCGCAACGCAAGATTCCCACGCCTTCACGCTGAGCCCCGCTGATTCATGGTTCCGTCAATAAATAGTGGCAACGCCCCAGCCCCATTGCCTCCTCATCTTTATCCTCGAGTCTAAAAGCCCCTTTGCCTCCTCCCAAAAAAACCTCTCCGGCAATGGCGACCTCCTCCTTCCGATTCTCTTCCGACACCTAGGTCAGCGACGAGGACAACCATCCACTGCATCAGCAGTGTTAGGAGCAGGAGGTGCCCAGGCATCGCAAGCGATGCAGGTGACGCACCGCCCCGACCGACCCCTTCGCCCATGAGCCCTTCGTCCAGAACCCCCGCCCGCCCTGTCGGCAACCTCCCCGACTCGGGCCCCTCCGACGAGGCCCTCAGGACGGAGGAGAGGGAGGAGGAGAAGGAGTTGGCTGCTGCCGAGAGGGCGGTGGAGAAGACGGAGCAGCGCGCCAGGAAGAAAGGGCGGGAAAGGGCGGAGAGAGAGCCGGGAGGAAAATCTCCAGGCGTTGGACGCCGCCCAAAGAGCGCAGAGGGCGGCGGAGTGGAGGGAAGCGGCTGCGGCGGTGGCGTGTGCCCCATCGGTACCGCCCCTAGCGCCGATGGAGTAGAGAAACCTCCCGGCGGCGAGGTTGGCCGGCAGCCCTATACGTAGTAGCTAGGGTTAGGGTTTGGGCTCCCTTAGGGTTTATGTAATGTGGGGCCCTCTATATGTCATGTGGGGTCCCTCTATGTAAAATTATATTGTACCCCGCTCTATGTTTCTTCCTTATATAATATAATATATTATCTATGTGCCCGTGTCTACTATGTGACCGACTTGTTTTTATTGTATTTTATTGTATTGTCAAAACAAGTGCATAAAACAAAAGACACAAAAAAGTTCTCATATAAGACTCGTGCAATATTTATAAAATAAGTGAAATTAGAAAAGCTTAAAAGGAAGAATAAGTTAACGTTATGATGGCTGATTTTCAAACAACACATGCAACACATGGTTCATTTTCAAACAACACATTTACATATTTATACAAGTTAAAGGAGCGTCCAAGTTAAAGTGCTCGGCTTGTAGGATGGATGACCTTGGCCTTCATTTATATATTTACTTTCGCAATAAATAAAAGATTGAGACATGAGCACGAGTATCTGCAGATCCACACGTCCCTAGTTAGATTGTCACGTGAGTACTATTTTTTTGCCCAATCTACAAGTAGTTACTATTAGGCTTGTATATGACCATTTTGGTCTGACTAAGTTTTATTTGGGTCTGGCCTTTTTCAATAACTCCTCGTTGATTGTTTTTTTACTTTTCAACCCCTCCCCAGTAAACTGGCAAACTGAAGGAACAAAACAGAGTAGCTCAAAATTTGCCAGAATTTATGTTGCATTTTATTCAAGCCAAAGTCATATACCATTACATCCATCTCCGCAGGTTCTACGATAATAAAGCACCCGGATTTTTACTCGAACACTGATTGCATTGTCCAATGACTAATGATCAGGAGATAAACAAATCCGAGAGAAATTACACAAAAATAAAAAAACCGTCCATCTGATTGTCCTGCTTCTTCAATTCGATTATTTGTCTTTGCTGCTTGTTCATCTTCTTTAGCTCTGCCTTCATTTCCGCATCCACCATAGTACCAGCAGAAATGAGGTTGCCAGATCCCAATTGCTCCGCCACGGATGGGTTTTCGAGCTCCCTGGATGCTACCTCCACCCCAATTCGCTCGATGTACTCATCAAGCCACTCAAAATGCCCATATTTTGGCAGTTCCTGAAATCACAGAGATGAACCCTAAATCCCAAATTCGATGAAATGCCTGAAATTTTGAAAAAAAAGCGAGAAATTGGCGCTCGAAACACTCAGATCTCACCTTCCTCGGCTCGGGCTTACTCTCACACTTCACAAATTTCCGGCCAATGTTGTCGTTCTTATCGGTGGACGTGACAAGCCGCTTCAGAGACGCGGTACGGGGTCAATCGGGGCACCTCGTCATCGGCACCACACCATACCGAGGCCATGAGCGGAGGGAGGCTGAAGCGGAGCTCGACATCTCTCGATGGTGTTTCCGCGCTTGCTCGCCGAAGAAGAAAAAGAAAGGGGACGAGATGCTGGCACGGTGGCGGGAGGGCTCGGATGCGGGGACAGATCGGGCTAACGACTCTCTTCTACCACAGCGTGGGTCCAACGATATGAGGTGGACATCAGGTGGGTCTCGCCGTGGAAAGGCTTGGGTCCTGCTCTGCTCAGATGATTCGAATTCGTTGACGGTCTCGTGAGGTTTAGTGGAGGTGTCGCACGAGAGATATTTGCTGCTTCAGAAGTGTCGCATGCGAGCTATTTTTTGTAACGATGTCCTATTCTGTCCAATTTCGTAAAAATACGTCGCATGGAAACTATAAGCCCGGCTACGGGTCCGGGTCGACCTTGCAGAGGGGCGGTGGCTGCAGGTGGGCGCCCATGTAGCGGTCGATGTCGAAGTTGGTTACGGCGCCTAGGCCACGGAGCCGCATCGCCGCCACATCGTAGACCCTGGCCTCCTCTTCCTGGGTCTCTGCAGTCACACAACACAACGCCTTTTAGGACTTACAAATTGCAATCCAAGTAATAATACGTACAGTTCTTTCGTACAGTACGAAGTTAGTTCAAGGACAGGGAGAAGGCACACCGTATGTCCCCAGTTTCAAATAGGTGGGGCCTAGATCTCTTGCATGCGGCCGAGAACTTCTTATATAAATCGGCTCATTTTTACAATTTATGCTAATTTTCAGTTATAATTTAACTATAACTTATAATATTTATACTAATTCTCCAACTCATTGAATTATAAGCTACAATCCAGTTGTAACTTACACATAATTCTCCTATTGCAAGAATTGCGAGATAGGTGACTGAGATAATTGTTGGGACACACAGAGATAAACATAAAATATTCCTATCGTGATACTTTTAATATCTAGCCGAGGCCGAAGGCCAATAGGATTAGCACTAGACGCGCCAATGTGATTACTGATAAAGCGCGTTGGTCGGTTGATGCAATGCATTCCCACGATCCGATCCAATCCCACATCGTGAAAGTGTCGAACGTACAACGTTTGTGCTGCTCCATACGTACAAGCGAGGAGCTCCGACGGCGGACTGGTAGGTACGGTGCGATGGCTCGACTGGGTGAGACTAGGCTTTCCGACGCATGGAGTGGTCTACGTGCCCTTTGAGGAATCCTTAAGATAAGGACTGAGCGAGTCTAGGCTTTCTTTAGAAGATGACTCTCTTTATGAGTTATTGCCCTCAGTTTCGTGGTTTCGGTGAAATTTATAATAGACCCTATACATGTTTAAGGAAATAACCGAAAAAACTCATATTTTTCGCGTTTTATTGCCATTTTCATGCACTATTACCCATAGCTTTGGGGTTTCAGATCAATTTACAACGACCATAATACCCGATACATGTTTGAGGAAATGACCAAAAACTCGTCGTTCTCGTGTTTTTGGCTGTTTTTATGAGTTATTGCCCACGATTTTAGGGTTTTAGGGCGATTTACAACGTCCGCAAAAATCAGGTACATGTTTGAGGGAATGACCAAAAACTCGTCGTTTTCATGTTTTGTGGCCGTTTTCATGAGGTATTGTCCATAGTTTTAGGGTTTTAAGAGATATTTATAACGATCGTAAGACCCGATACATGTTTAAATTTTTTTGACCAAAAATTCATTTTTTTCGTTTTTTATGACCTTTCTCATGAGCTAATGCCCATAATTTTTGGGGTTTCATGGCGATCTAAAACGACCCTAAGACTCGATACATGTTTGAGGGAATGACCAAAAACATGTCATTTTCGCGTTTGATGGCCATTTTCATGAGCTATTGCCACAATTTTAGGGTTTCAGAGCGATTTACAGCGACTGTAATACCGATACATGATTTAGGGAATGACCACAAACTGAACGTTTTCGTGTTTTTGGCCGTTTCATGGCTATTGCCCGCAGTTTCGAGGTTCCAAGGAACATTTATAACGACTGTAAGACCCGATACATGTTTGAAATTTGTGACCAAAAAATCATCGTTTTCGTGTTTTATAGCCGTTTTCATGTTTGATGGATTGACCAAAAACTCGGGTTCCAATGGCCATTTATGACGACTGTAAGACACGATACATGTTTGATATTTATGACCAAAACTCGTTTTTTCGTGCTTTATGGCTGTTTTTATGAGCTATTGCCCATAGTCTGGTGGTTTCAGGATAATTTACGACCCCAAGACCCGATACATGTTTGAGGGAATGACCAAAAAACACATGGTTTTCGTGCTTTATTGTCATTTTCATGAGCTATTGCCCACAGTTTTGGGTTTTCAGACCGATTTATAACAACAGTAATACCCAATACATGTTTGAGGGATTGACCAAAAACTCGTTGTCCTCGCGTTTTTCGCGGTTTTCATGAGTTCTTGCCCATGGTTTTGGTGTTTTAGGGCGATTTACAACTACCGTAAGACCCGATAGATGTTTGAGGGCATCACCAAAAACTCGTCATTTTCGCGTTTTATTGCCGTTTTCATAGGCTATTGCCACAGTTCCGGGATTCCAAGGGCCATTTATTACGACCGACCCGATAAATGTTTGAATTTCCTGACCCTAAGAACTTTATGTCCATTGTCATGATTTATTTCCTACATTTTCGGTGGTTTCAGGGCCATTTACAACGAACCTAAGAACCGATACATGTTTTAGAGAATGACCAAAAACTCGTAGTTCTCGCGTTTTTGGTTATTTTCATGAGTAATTGTCCACAATTTTGGGGGTTTAGGGCGATTTACAACGACCGTAATACCCGATACATGTTTGAGGGCGTGACTAGAAACTCGTTTTCGTGTTTTATGGCTGTTTTCATGTGCTATTGCCCACAGTTTTGGGGTTGTAAGATACATTTATAAAGACTATAAGACCCGATACATGTTTGAAATTGATGACTAAAAACTTGTTTTTTCGTGCTTTATGGTCGTTCTCATGAGCTATTCCCACGGTTTTGGGGGTTTCGGAGCGATTTACAGCGACCCTAAAACCCGATAAATGTTTGAGATAATGACCAAAAACTCATCGTTTTCACATTTTATGGCTGTTTTCATGAATATTACCAACTTTTTTATGGTTTCACGGCGATTTACAACAACTGAAATACCTGATACTTGTTGTCTCGTTTTTCTGGTTGTTTTCGTAAGTTATTGCCCATAATTTTGGCGTTTCAGGGCGATTTACAACGACCATAATACTCGATACATGTTTTAGGGAATGACCACAAACTCATCATTTTCGTGTTTATGGCCGTTTTCATGGGCTATTGCCCGCAGTTTCGGGGTTCCAAGGGGCATTTATAACGAACGTAAGACCCGATAAATGTTTGAAATTCATGACCAAAAACTCGTCATTTTCGTGTTTTATAGCCATTTTCATTAGCTATTGCCCATAGTTTCGGGGTTACAAGGGCCATTTATGACGACTGTAAGACATGATATATGTTCGAAATTTATGACCAAAACTCATTTTTTTCGTGCTTTATTGTCGTTTTCATGAGCTATTGCCCTAGTTTGGTGGTTTCAGGACAATTAATGACCCTAAGAACCGATACATGTTTGAGGGAATGTTTAAAAAACTTGTTGTTTTCGTGTTTTATGGCCGTTTTCATGAGCTATTGCCCATAGTTTTGGAGTTTTAGGGCGATTTACAATGACCGTAAACTCGTCGTTCTCGCGTTTTGGAGGTTTTCATGTGTTATTGCCCATGGTTTTGGGGTTTTAGGGCGATTTACAACTATCGTAAGACACGATAAATGTTTGAAGACAGGACCAAATACTCGTTATTTCCTGTTTTATGGCCATTTTCATGAGCTATTGGCATAATTTCGGGGTTCCAAGGGCCATTTATTACGACCATAGGACCCGATAAATGTTTGAAATTCAAGACCAAAAACGCGTTTTTATGCTTTATGTCCATTCTCATGATTTATTTCCCATAGTTTCGGGGGTTTTAGGGCGATTTACATCGACCCTACGAACCGATACATGTTTCAGGGAATGACCAAAAACTCGTCGTTCTCGCGTTTTTGGCTGTTTTCATGAGTAATTGCCCACAATTTTGGGGGTTTAGGGATTTACAATGACCATAGTACCCGATACATGTTTGAGAGCGTGAATAAAAACTCGTCGTTTTGGGGTTCTAAGGGCCATTTATAATGACTGTAAGAGCCGATACATGTTTGAAATTGATGACCAAAAACTGGTTTTTTTCGTGCTTTATGGCCGTTCCCATGAGCTATTCCCATGGTTTTGGGGGTTTCAGAGCGATTTACAGCGACCCTAAGACCTGGTACATGTTTGAGGGAATGATCAAAATTCGTCGTTTTCACGTTTTATGGCCGTTCTCGTAAGCTATTGCCCACTGTTTTGGGGTTTCGCAACGATTTACAACTACCGTAATACCCGCTACATGTCTGAGGGAATGTCCAAAAAAATTTCATCTCGCGTTTTAGGATGTTTTCATGAGTTATTGCCCACAATTTTGTGGTTTCAGGGTGATTTACAACGACCGTAATACCCGATACATGTTTTAGGGAATAACCACAAACTCATCATTTTCATGTTTATGGCCATTTTCATGGCCTATTGCTCGTAGTTTCAGAGTTCCAAGAGACATTTATAATGACCGTAAGACCCGATAAATGTTTGAAATATATGACAAAAAACTCGTCGTTCTCGCTTTTTGGCGGTTTTCATGAGTTATTGCCCATGGTTTTGGGATTTTTGGGTGATTTACAACTACCATAAGACCTGATAGATGTTTGAGGGAATGACAAAAACCTAGTCGTTTTCTTGTTTTATGGCCATTTTTATGAGCTATTGCATAGTTTCGAGGTTCCAAGGGCCATTTGTTACGAAGACCCGATAAATGTTTGAAATTCATGACCAAAAATGTGTTTTTAGGCTATATGTCCATTCTCATGATCTATTTTCCATAGTTTCCGTTGTTTCAGGGTGATTTATAACAACCCTAAGAACTGATACAAGTTTCAGGGAATGACAAAAAACTCGTCGTTCTCGTGTTTTGGCTATTTTCATGAGTAATTTCCCACAATTTTGGGGGTTTAGGGCGATTTACAACGACCGTAATACCCGATACATGTTTGAGGGCGTGACTAGAAACTTTTCGTTTTCGTGTTTTACGGCTATTTTCATGTCCTATTGCCCACAGTTTTGGTGTTATAAGGGCCATTTATAACGACTGTAAAACCCAACACATGTGATGCCCTAAAACTCGTTTTTTCGTGCTTTATAGCCGTTCTCATGAGCTATTCCCATAGTTTTGGGGGTTTCAGGGAGATTTAAAACGACCCTAAAACCCGATACATGTTTGAGGGAATGACCAAAACCTCATTGTTTTCACGTTTTATGGCCGTTATCATGAGCTATTACCCACCGTTTTGGGGTTTCAGGGCGATTTACAATGACCGTAATACCCGATACATGTTTGAGGGAATGTCCAAAAACTTGTCGTCTCGCGTTTTTTCGCCGTTTTCACGAGTTATTGCCCAAAGTTTTGGGGCTTCAGGGCGATTTACAATAACCATAATACCCGATACATTTTTTAGGGAATGACAACAAACTTATCGTTTTCGTGTTTCTGGCCGTTTTCATGGGCTCTTTCCCGCAGTTTCGGAGTTCCAAGGGGCATTTATAACGACCGTAAGACCCAATAAATGTTTGACAAAAAACTTGTCGTTTTCTTGTTTTATGGCCGTTTTGATGAGCTATTGCCCACAGTTTCGGGGTTTGAAGGGCCATTTATGACGACTATAAGACATGATACATGTTTGAAATTTATGACCAAAACTCAATTTTTCGTGCTTTATGGCCGTTTTCAAGAGCTATTGCCCCCAGTTTGGTGGTTTCAGGACAATAAAAGACCCTAAGACCCGATACATGTTTGAGGGAATGGCCAAAAAAATTGTTGTTTTCGAGTTTTATGGACGGTTTCATGAGCTATTGCCCACAGTTTTGGAGCTTCAGGGTGATTTACTATGACAGTAATACCCAATACATGTTTGAAGGAATGACCAAAAACTCGTCATTCTCGCCTTTTTTGGCTGTTTTCATGAGTTATTGCCCATCCTATTGGGGTTTTAGGGCAATTTACAACTACCGTAAGACCCGATAGATGTTTGAGGACAGGACCAAAAACTCGTTATTTCCCGTTTTATGGCCATTTTCATGAGCTATTGCCACTGTTTCGGGGTTCCAAGGGCCATTTATTACGACCGTAAGACCTGATAAATGTTTGAAATTCAAGACCAAAAACGCGTTTTTATGCTTTATATCCATTCTCATGATTTATTTCCCACAATTTCAAGGGTTTCGGGGCGATTTACAACAACCCTACAAACCGATACATGTTTCAGGGAATGACCAAAAACTCGCCGTTCTCGCGTTTTTGGCTGTTTTCATGAGTAATTGCCTGCAATTTTGAGGGTTTAGGGAGATTTACAACAACCGTAATACCTGATACATATTTGAGGGCGTGAATTAAAACTCGTCATTTTGGGGTTCTAAAGGCCATTTATAACGACTGTCAGACCCGATACATGTTTGAAATTGATGACCAAACACTCGTTTTTTTTGCTTTATGGCCATTCCCATGAGCTATTCCTACGGTTTTGGGGGTTTTAGAGTGATTTACAACGACCCTAAGACCCGATACATGTTTGAGGAAATGACCAAAATTCATCATTTTCACGTTTTATGGCCGTTTTCATAAGGTATTGCCCACTGTTTTGGGGTTTCACAACGATTTACAACTACAGTAATACCCTATATATGTTTGAGGGAATGTCCAACAAAAATTGTCTCGAGTTTTAGGATGTTTTCATGAGTTATTGCCCACAAATTTGTGGTTTTAGGGTGATTTACAACCACTGTAATACCCGATACATGTTTTAGGGAATAACCACAAACTCATCATTTTCGTGTCTATGGCCGTTTTCATGGGCTATTGTTTGTAGTTTAGGGGTTCCAAGAGACATTTATAATGACTGTAAGACCCGATAAATGTTTGAAATATATGACAAAAAACTCGTCGTTCTAGCGTTTTTGGCGGTTTTCATGAGTTATTGCCCATGGTTTTGGGATTTTTGGGCGATTTACAACTACCATAAGAACCGATAGATGTTTGAGGGCATGACAAAAACCTAGTCGTTTTCGCGTTTTATGGCAATTTTCATGAGCTATTGCATAGTTTCGAGGTTCCAAGGGCCATTTATTACGAAGACCCCATAAATATTTGAAATTCATGACCAAAACGTGCTTTTAGGCTATATGTTCATTCTCATGATCTATTTTACACAGTTTCCGGGGTTTCAGGGCGATTTATAATGACCCTAAGAACGGATACATGTTTCAGGGAATGACAAAAAACTCGTCATTCTTGTGTTTTGGCAATTTTCATGAGTAATTTCGCACAATTTTGGGGGTTTAGGGCGATTTACAACGACTATAATACCCGATACATGTTTGAGGGCGTGACTAGAAACTTGTCGTTTTCGTGTTTTACGGCTATTTTCATGTCCTATTGCCCACAGTTTTGGTGTTCTAAGGGCCATTTATAACGGCTGTAAAACCCAATACATCTATGAAAATGATGCCCCAAAACTCGTTTATTCGTCCTTTATAGCCGTTCTCATGACCTATTCCCACAGTTTTGGTAGTTTCAGGGAGATTTAAAACGACCCTAAAACCCGATACATGTTTGAGGGAATGACCAAAACCTCATTGTTTTCACGTTTTATGGCCGTTTTCATGAGCTATTACCCATTGTTTTGGGGTTTCAGGGCGATTTACAATGACCGTAATACCCGATACATGTTTTAGGGAATGTCCAAAAACTTGTCGTCTCGTGTTTTTTGGCTGTTTTCACGAGTTAATGCCCAAAGTTTGGGGGCTTCAGGGCGATTTACAACTTCCGTAATACCCGATACATGTTTTAGTGAATGACCACAAACTTATCGTGTTCGTGTTTATGGCCGTTTTCATGGGCTATTGCCCGTATGTTCGGGGTTCCAAGGGGCATTTATAACGACCGTAAGACCCGATAAATGTTTAAAATTTATGACAAAAAACTCGTCGTTTTCGTGTTTTATTGTCGTTTTCATGAGCTATTGCCCATAGTTTCAGGGTTGCAAGGGCCATTTATGACGACTGTAAGACATGATACATGTTTGAAATTTATGACCAAAACTCATTTTTTCGTGCTTTATGGCCGTTTTCAAGAGCTATTGCCCCCAGTTTGGTGGTTTCATGACAATAAAAGACCCTAAGACCCGATACATGTTTGAGGGAATGGCCAAAAAATTTGTTGTTTTCAAGTTTTATGGACGGTTTCATGAGCTATTGCCCATAGTGTTGGAGTTTCAGGGTGATTTACTATGACAGTAATACCCAATACATGTTTGAGGGAATGACCAAAAACTCGCCATTCTCGCCTTTTTGGCTGTTTTCATGAGTTATTGCCCATGGTTTTGGGGTTTTAGGGCAATTTACAACTACCGTAAGACCCGAGAAATGTTTGAGAACAGGACCAAAAACTCGTTATTTCCCGTTTTATGGCCATTTTCATGAGCTATTGCCACTATTTTGGGGTTCCATGGGCCATTTATTACGACCGTAAGACCCGATAAATGTTTGAAATTCAAGACCAAAAATGTGTTTTTATGCTTTATGTCCATTCTCATGATTTATTTCCCATAGTTTTAGGGGTTTCGGGGCGATTTACAACGATCCTATGAACCGATACATGTTTCAGGGAATGACCAAAAACTCGTCGTTCTCGCATTTTTGGCTGTTTTCATGAGTAATTGCCCACAATTTTGAGGGTTTAGGGCGATTTATAATGACCATAATACCCGATACATATTTGAGGGTGTGAATAAAAACTCGTCATTTTGGGTTTCTAACGGCCATTTATAACGACTGTAAGGCCCGATACATGTTGGAAATTGATGACCAAAAACTCGTTTTTTGTGCTTTATGGCCGTTCCCATGAGCTATTCCCATGGTTTTGGGGGTTTCAGAGTGATTTACAACGACCCTAAGACCCGATACATGTTTGAGGAAATGACCAAAATTCGTCATTTTCACGTTTTATGGTCGTTTTCATAAGCTATTGCCCACTTTTTTGGGGTTTCACAACAATTTAGAACTATCGTAATAGCCGATACATGTTTGAGGGAATGTCCAAAAAAATTTGTCTCACGTTTTAGGATGTTTTCATGAGTTATTGACCACAATTTTGTGGTTTTAGGGTGATTTACAACGACCGTAATACCCGATACATGTTTAGGGAATAACCACAAACTCATCATTTTCGTGTTTATGGCCGTTTTCATGGGCTATTGCTCGTAGTTTCGGGGTTCCAAGAGACATTTATAATGACCGTAAGACCCGATAAATGTTTGTAATATATGACAAAAAACTCATCGTTCTCGCGTTTTTGGCGGTTTTCATGAGTTATTGCCAATGGTTTTGGGATTTTTGGGCGATCTACAACTACCATAAGACCCAATAGATGTTTGAGGGCATGACCAAAACCTAGTTGTTTTCGCGTTTTATGGCCATTTTTATGAGCTATTGCACAGTTTCGAGGTTCCAGTGTCCATTTATTACGAAGACCCGATAAATGTTTGAAATTCATGACCAAAAACATGTTTTTAGGCTTTATGTCTGTTCTCATGATCTATTTTCCATAGTTTCCGGGGTCTCAGGGCGATTTATAACGACCCTAAGAACTGATACATGTTTCAGGGAATGAAAAAAAACTCGTCGTTCTTGTGTTTTGGCTATTTTCATTTGTAATTGCCCACAATTTTGGGGTTTAGGGCGATTTACAACGACTGTAATACCCGATACTTGTTTGAGGGCGTGACTAGAAACTCATCGTTTTTGTGTTTTACGACTATTTTCATGTCCTATTGTCGACAGTTTTGGTGTTCTAAGGGCCATTTATAACGACTGTAAAACCCAATACATGTTTGAAATAGATGACCAAAAACTCATTTTTTCGTTCTTTATGGCCATTCTCATGAGCTATTCCCACAGTTTTTGGGGTTTCAGTTGGATTTAAAAAGACCCAAAAACCCAATACTTGTTTGAGGGATGACCAAAACGTCATTGTTTTCACGTTTTATAGACGTTTTCATGAGCTATTACCCACTGTTTTTGGGTTTCCTGGCGATTTACAATGATCATAATACCCGATACATGTTTGAGGGAATGTCCAAAAACTTGTCGTCTCATGTTTTTGGCTGGTTTCACGAGTTATTGCCCAAAGTTTTGGGGTTTCAGGGCAATTTACAACTACCCTAATACCCGATACATGTTTTAGGGAATGACCACAAACTTATCATTTTCGTGTTTATGGCTGTTTTCATGGGCTATTGCCCGCAGGTTCAGGGTTCCAAGGGGCATTTTAACGACCGTAAGACCCGATAAATGTTTGAAATTTATGACCAAAAACTCGTCGTTTTCATCTTTTATGGCCGTTTTCATGACCTATTGGTTTCGGGGTTGCAAGAGCTATTGCCCCCAGTTTGGTGGTTTATGGCCAAAACTCGTTTTTTCGTGCTTTATGGCCATTTTGAAGAGCTATTGCCCCCAGTTTGGTGGTTTCAGGACAATATAAGACCCTAAGACCCGATACATGTTTGAGGGAATGGCCAAATTTTTTGTTTTTTTCGGGTTTTATGGACGGTTTCATGAGCTATTGCCCACTGTTTTGGAGTTTTAGGGCGATTTACTATGACAGTAATACCCAATACATGTTTGAGGAAATGACCAAATACTCGGCATTCTCGCGTTTTTGGCTGTTTTCATGAGTTATTACCCAAGGTTTTGCGGTTTTAGGGCGATTTACAACTACCTTATAACCTGGTAGATGTTTGAGGGCATCACCAAAAACTCGTCGTTTTCACTTTTTATGGCCATTTTCATGAGCTATTGACACAATTTTAGGGTTCCAATGGCCATTTTTTATACGACCGTAAAACCCAATAAATGTTTGAAACGACCGAAACCTCGTTTTTAGGCTTTATGTTCATTCTCATGATCTTTTTCCCATAGTTTTGGGGGTTTCTGGGCGATTTACAATGACCCTAAGAGCCAATACATGTTTCAGGGAATGACCAAAAACTCGTCGTTCTCGTGTTTTTGGCTGTTTTCATGAGTAATTGTCCACAATTTTGGGGGTTTACGGATGTTTACTACAACCGTAATACCCGATACATGTTTGAGGGCGTGACCAGAAACTCGTCGTTTTCGTGTTTTATGGCTGTTTTCATGTGCTATTGCCCACCGTTTTGGCATTCTTAGGGCCATTTATAAAGACTTTTAGACCCGATACATGTTTGAAATTGATGACCAAAAACTCGTATTTTCATGCTTTATGGATGTTCTCATGAGCTATTCCCACAGTTTTGGGGGTTTTAGGGTGATTTACAACGACCGCAAAAACCGATACATGTTTGAGGGAATGACCAAAAACTCATCGTTTTCGTGTTTTATGGCCGTTTTCATGAGGTATTGCCCAGAGCTTCGGGGTTCCAAGGGCCATTTATAACGACCGTCAGACCCGATACATGTTTGAAATTTATGACGAGAAACTCATGATTGACGTATTTTATGGAAGTTTCCATGAGCTATTGCCTACAGTTTTAGGGTTCTAAGGTCCATTTATAATGACTTAGGACCTGTTACATGTTTGAAATTTATGTCCAAAAACTCGTTTCTTCGTGCTTTATGGTTGTTTTCATGAGATATTGGCCATAGTTTCGTGGTTCCAGGGAAATTTACGATCCTGAGACCCGATACATGTTTGAGGAAATAACAAAAAAACTCATCGTTTTTGCGTTTTATTGCCGTTTTCATGAGCTATTGCCGACATCTTTGGGGTTTCAGAGCGATTTACAACGACCATAATACCAGATAAATGTATGAGGGAATGACCAAAAACACGTCGTTTTCGCATTTTATGGCAGTTCACATGAGCTATTGCCCACAATTTTGGGGTTTCAGGGCGATTTACAATGACCGTAATACCCGATACATGTTTTAGGGAATGACCACAAACTCATCGTTTTCGTGTTTATGGCCATTTTGATGGGCTATTGCCTGCAGCTTCGGTGTTCCAAGGGACATTTATAACGACTGTAAGACCCGATACATGTTAGAAATTTTGGACCAAAAACTCATCGTTTTCGTGTTTTATGGCTGTTTCCATGAGCTATTTCGAACAGTTTCGAGGTTCCAAGGGCCATTTATGACGACTGTAAGACATGATACATGTTTGAAATTCATGACCAAAACTCGTTTTTTTGTGCTTTATGGCCATTTTAATGAGTTATTGCCCAAGTTTGGTGGTTTCAGGACAATTTACGACCCTAAGATCTGATACATGTTTGAGGGAATGACCAAAAAACTAGTGGTTTTCGTGTTTTATAGACGGTTTCATGAGAGATTACCAATAGATTAAGGGTTTCAGGGCGATTTACAATAATCGTAATACCCAATACATGTTTGAGGGTACGCGTTTTTGGCGCTTTACATGAGTTATTGCCCATGGTTTTGGGGTTTTAGGGCCATTTACAACTACCATAAAACCCGATAGATGTTTGAGGGCATGACTAAAAACTCATCATTTTCGCGTTTTATGGCCATTTTCATGAGCTATTGCCATAGTTTCGGGCTTCCAAGGGTAATTTATTACGAACGGTTTTTTAGGCTTTATGTCCGTTCTCATGATCTATTTCCCACATTTTTAGGGGTTTCAGGGCGATTTACACTGACCCTAAGAATCGATACATGTTTAAGGGAATGAGCAAAAACTCGTCTCTTCTCGCGTTCTTGGATATTTTCATTAATTAATTGTTCACAATTTTGGGGGTTTAGGGATATTTACAACGACGGTATTACCCGATACATGTTTAAGGGCGTGACCAGAAACTCGTCGTTTTCGTGTTTTATGGCTGTTTTCATGTGCTATTGCCGACGGTTTTGGGATTCTAAGGGCCATTTATAACGACTGTAAAACTTATTTTTCGTGCTTTATGGCCGTTGTCATGAGCTATTCCTATAGTTTTGGTGGTTTCAGGGCGATTTACAACGAAACTAAGACCCGATACATGTTTGAGGGAATGACCAAAAACTCGTCGTTTTCACGTTTTATGAACGTTTTCATGAGCTACTACCCACTGTTTTGGGATTTCATGGATATTTACAACGACCATAATACCCGATACATGTCTGAGTGAATGTCCAAAATCTTGTCGTTCTCGCGTTTTTGGCTGTCTTCATGAGTTATTGCCCATGTTTTTGGGGTTTCAGGGATATTTACAACGACCGTAATACCTGTTACATGTTTTATGGTCGTTTCCATGACCTATTTCCCACAGTTTCGGGATTCCATGGGCCATTTATAACGATTGTAACACCCGATACATGTTTAAAAGTTATGACCAAAAACTCGTTGTATCATGTTTTATTGACATTTCCATGAGCTATTGCACACAATTTTGGGGGTTTCAGGGAAATGTACAACGATCCTAAGACCCGATACATGTTTGAGGGAATGACCAAAATACTCGTCTTTATCACGTTTTTGGTTGTTTTCATCAGGTATTGCCTATAGATTTGGGGTTTTAATGCGATTTATATCGACCGTAATACTCGATACATGTTTGAGGGTATGACCAAAAACTCGTTTGTTTCGTGTTTTATGGCTTTTTTCATGAGCTATTGCCCAAAGTTCGAGGTTCGAAGGGCCATTTATAACGACTGTAAGACCAAGTACATGTTTGAAATTTATGACCAAAACTCGTTTTTTCGTGCTTTATGGTCGTTCTTTTTAGCTATTGCCTAGAATGTTTGAAGGAATAACCAAAAAAACTCGTCGTTTTCGTGTTTTATTGCCGTTTTCATGAGCTATTGCCCATAGCTTTGGGGTTTCATAGCAATTTACAATGACTGTAATACCCGATACTTGATTGAGAGAATGACCAAAAACTTGTCGTTCTCGTGTTTTTGGCTGTTTTCATGAGTTATTGCCCATCGTTTTTGGGGTTCAGGGCGATTTACAATGACCATAAAACCCAATACATGTTTAAGGGTATGACCAAAAACTCGTCATTTTCATGTTTTATGGCCATTTTGATGAGGTATTGCCCACAATTTTTGGGTTCCAAAGGCCATTTATAACGACCGTCAAACCCGATACATGTTTGAAATTTATGACCAAAAAAATTGCCCGCAGTTTCGGGGTTCCAAGGAATATTTATAATGATACATGTTCGGAATTCATACTAATAACATTGCTATTAGCATGCAAATAAAGTTCCATAGGTTTTTTAATTTTCTCTTCAAACACTTCATGTCCTAACTCAAGATAAATACTATAAAGCTCTCTAATTTTGTTGTTGTTTTCCATTAAGCATAACTAGTGAAAACAAGAAACAAAAAGACAAAATTGCAGAATCTAAAGGAAATAACTTTGAGCACTCACACACCAAGAGGATGTGAGTACCTTTTACCTTACCTCCCCGGCAACGGCGCCAGAAAAGACTTTGATGGCGTGTTGTTGATGTGGGAGCTTCTTCTTCTTCTTTAATTCCCCGTTTACGGCGCAAGAAAAGAGCTTGATGTCCACGCACTTCTATTTTTGTAGACAATTGTTGGGCCTCCAAGCGCAGAGGATTGTAGAACAGCAGCAAGTTTCCCTTAAGTGGATTACCCAAGGTTTATCGAACTCAGGGAGGAAGTGGTCAAAGTTATCCCTCTCAAGCAACCCTGAAATCAAGATACAAGAAGTCTCTTGTGTCCCCAACACACCCAATACACTTGGCAGGTGTATAGGTGTACTAGTTCGGTGAAGAGATAGTGAAATACAAGTAGTATGGATAATTTTAAGTGGTAACGGTGCCAGAAAAGAGCTTCTGACGAGGAGGAAAATACTATAGGCAAAAAGATGGAAGCAAGCAAACATGTAACAGATCTAGTTGTAAACGGTGTTTCAATGCTTAGAAACAAGGCCTAGGGATCATACTTTCACTAGTGAACACTCTCAATAAATATATTCTCTTCATGATACTACCCTGAACTACTCTCCGGTTGGAGAACTCTAATCCACGATAGGGCTACAAAAGCACTCCTTAAAGTCTGCCTCCCCCATCTAGATAACCCCACACTATCACCTTGAGCGCTAGATGGTTCCAACAAACAACTCAATTTCATAGAGACATCCAACTCCAAATATAACTCATGACAAGTATTTATAAACTCTAGCCTAAGTGCCACCACGGCGTGCACACTGTCACTTTCACACACGTGGGGAGAGCAGAGATCTATTGAAGTGAAGGGAATATGCCCTGAGAGGCAATAATAAAATGTTTATTATGTGTATTCCAAGTATATGATAGATGTTTATTTTGCATGCTATAATTATATTAATACGGAAACGTTAATACATGTGTGTTTAATAAACAAACAGAAAGTTCCTAGTTATGCCTCTCTCATAAACTAGTTCGTTGATTAACAAGATGATCATAGTTTCCTGATCATAGACATTGGATGTTGTTAATAACAAGATCACAACATTAGTGTAATGGTGTGATGAACATTCATCCGAAGTATAGCATTACGATCAAAGTCATTGAGTTTATATTCCTATAAACAACTTACGAAGTAGTCCTAATCCTTAGACCATGAGATCATGCCAATCACTAACACCGGAAGAGTTTCTTGTTGACATCAAACGTCACTCCATAATTGGGTGATTATAAAGATGGCTTCAAAGCTACTAAAGTGTTATGTTGAGAATTATGGATCAAGAGTGGAATTTGTTCTTCCCGATGACGGATAGATATGCTCTGGGCCCTCTCGGTGATATCACATTGGTTAGCCTGCAAGCAAGTGATTTGATCACTAGAATGTTATATCACGGAAACGAGAAAAGAGTGCATGCCAGTAACGAGATCAAACTAGGTATGGAGATACCGATGATCGAATCTCGGACATGTAATATATCGTGAAACAAAGGGATTAAGATACAAGCGTAAAAGGTTCCGACGATCACAGGAAAAGTCATCGTTGAATGTGTGGGAGTCAGTATGGATCTCCAGGTCCCGCTACTGATTATTGATCGGAGAAGGGTCACGATGTCCGCATTATTCGCGAACCGTAGGGTGACACACTTAAGGGACACTGGCATCCAGTTGGAGCAAATGTTTCATGCCAAAATAATAAACAAGCGCAGGAATTTATTTCACTAGATACCGAAACAGGTTTTCGGGTGAAATTGCATAAAGAGGTTATGCATGTGAAATGGAATTCTAGCAAGGGGTTATTTGTGAATGTTTTTCATTAAAGTAATTGAAAAAATTCTGAATAAAATAAAAGAGTTTTATTTAATGAGAGTTTGCATTAAATTTGGTGGAAATTTAATGGGAATTTGAGTGGGTTTTTGAGTGGAGAAAACTGAAGGGCCATTTTGTGAGTGGAGTGTCCACCCACATGAATGAAGGAGGGGAGGGGGCAGCCCCCATGGCAGGCGGCCACCCCCTTGGGTTGCCCCCTCCTCCTATAAAAGGCACCCCTCTCCTCACTTCTCACTCACACCTCCTCGTGAAGGATCTCTCTCCCCCTCTAGAATTTATCCCCCATGGTCTCGGACTAGCGAGATACATGTTCCCGGTGGCTATTTGGCAAGAAAGAGTTGTTCTTCCGCTGCATCGCTGGAGCGAGGAGGCGGAGGTTGCTCGGTGTCTTGTACGTGTGTGCGAGCACGGATACGCTGCTTCTTTGCGGCGCTAGGACTTCCTCTCGATCTTGAGATCGGCAGGAGATCGTCTACATCAACCACGAGTTGAACTCGTTAAGATTTGTCGGTCTTCAAGGGTATGTTCTCTACGGATATACATCCGCCCGTTGTTTGTATCTAGTATCTAGATCTTGGTAAATAGTTCCCATCGTAGGAAATTTTTTGTTTTCTATGCTGCGAACCCTACAGTGGTATCAGAGCCGGATCTATGCGTAGATGCTTTACACGGGTAGTACACATATGAGTATGTGGGCGATGATGATCATGTTGTTGCTCCTTTGTTGTAATTTTGGATATTGGTGGCATAGTGGGATGAAGCGGCCCGGACAAACTTTACATGTCCTCGCACATGAGACCTGTTCCACGCTTGACATGCAACTAGTTTGCATAAGTGGCTAGCGGGTGTCTGTCTCTCCTACTATAGTCAATATCTAGTTTGCAATGAGTTGTCAACAATTTGGTTATCCTCGTTGTGGTTCATGTTCGTAGGTAAGAATGGTTCTATCTCGAAAGCCCTAAGCCACGTAAAACTTGCAATGGATAAATTAGAGGCGTCTAGTTTAGATTATTGCTGGGCTGGTGTTATGATATGGTGATGTTGTAAGTAGAAGTATGAGATGATACTCTTACAACACACATAGCGTGTAAACTCCATAGACCTTGGACTTACACATATAGGTATGATAGTGATCATACCACGATGCACATGATAGAGATCATCTGCGGGAACCATAACATTTCACTAATAAACATGTGATGTTTGATGGCATATTATATTGCTTGTTTAGCGCTTTGTTAGCATAATAAGATGATCCCTCTTTTAAATATCAAGATAAGAATGTGTTCTTCCTTTAGTATGCACCGATTATGTTTCGTCGCTCCAAGACATCACGTGATGATCGGGTGTTCTTGCATCCACGGCCATATTTCAGGTGTAAAATAGTTACACACGCGAATACTAAGGTTCTAACTTGGCGAGCCTAGCATGTAGAACACGGACCGAAAGGTTAAGCATGATTCATATAGTAGATATGATGCCCATTTGATGCTCTCCTTTGAAGCTATACCGACTCACGTGATGATCGGACTTGGTGTAGTCGATTTGGTTCATGTAATCACCAAAAAGACACGAGGGATGTCGTTTTTGAGTGGGAGTTCATTCGCAATATGGATTAGTTGAACTCAATCTATCATAAACTTAGTCTAAACTTTACAAATTCTATTGTAGATGGCACCACCTGCTTTTAATTTCAATGTGTTCATGGAGAAAGAGAAACTTGCAACGAACGATAGCAACTTTACCGAATGGGCCATGAATTTGAGGATTCTCCTCTCTGCTGCACAAAAGCAATATGTGCTAGAAGCGCCATTAGGCCCCCCACCTTTTGAGGATGCCCCTGACGAGGAGAAGAATGTCTATCAGACTCGTCAGGAGGACCACAACTTAGTTCATTGCGGCATATTGTATGGGATAGAGCCGGAACTTCGAAAGCGTTTCGAAAACGGCAATTCTTTTGATACAATGGGTGAGTTGAAAATGATTTTCGACACACATGCTGCTGTAGAGAGATACAACTCTTCAGAAAAGTTCTTTGGCTGCATGATGGAAGAGCACAACTCCGTTAGTGAGCATGTACTCAAGATGTTGGGTTACGCCGATAAGCTTGTGTCCTTGGGAATAATGATTCCCATTGACTTAGGAATCCATCGTGTTCTACAGTCCCTGCCACCTAGCTATAAGAGCTTTGTGATGAACTATAATATGCAAGGCATGAAGAAGTCTCTCCCCGAGCTTCTGTCAATGCTTAAAATTGTAGAAGTGGAGATAAAAAAGGAACATCAAGTGTTGATGATCAATAGGAACACTGGTTTCAAGAAATACAAGAAGGGAAAACGAAAGGGAAGTAAGGGCGGCACGCCTGTTGCCGTACCTGAAAAGAAACCCCGAGTTGGACCTAAGTCTGATACCGAGTGCTACTATTGTAAGGGGACTGGCCACTAGAAGCGCAACTGCCCCAAGTATTTGGCAGACAAGAAGGCCGGCAAGGCAAACAAAGGTATATATGATATACATGTTATTGATGTTTACTTGACCAGTGCTCGAAGTAGCACCTGGGTATTTGATACCGGTTCAGTTGCTAATATTTGTAACTCGAATCAGGGGCTGCAGAACAAGCGACCGCTAGCAAGGGGTGAGGTCAAGATGCGTGTCGGCAATGGATCAAGCGTTGATGTGATCTCCGTCGGAACGCTGCCTCTCCATTTGCCGTCGGGATTAGTTATAAACTTGAATAATTGTTATCTGGTGCCTGCACTGAGCATGAACATTGTATCTGGATCATGTTTGATGCGAAGTGGTTATTCATTTAAATCCGAGAACAATGGTTGTTCCATTTATATGAATGAAATCTTTTATGGTCATGCACCGATGATGAATGGTTTATTTCTATTAGATCTGGATGATAATGTTACACATATTCATAATGTTGATGCTAAAAGGATTAAACTTAATGATGATATATCCACATATATGTGGCACTGCCGTCTAGGTCATATTGGCGTTAAACGCATGAAGAAGCTCCATTCGGATGGACTTTTGGAATCACTTGATTTTGAATCATTTGATACATGTGAGCCATGCCTTATGGGCAAGATGACTAGAACGCCGTTTTCCGGTTCAATGGAACAGGCGACAGATTTATTGGAAATCATACATTCTGATGTATGTGGTCCAATGAGTGTGTCGGTGCGAGGTGGATATCGTTATTTTGTTACTTTCACGGATGATTTGAGTAGGTATGGTTATGTCTACTTGATGAAACACAAGTCTGAAACCTTTGAAAAGTTCAAGGAATTTCAGAATGAAGTGGGAAATCATCGTAATAGAAAGATCAAATTTCTACGGTCCGACCGTGGAGGTGAGTATCTAAGTTACGAGTTTAGCACTCACATGAAAGAGTGTGGAATTGTTTCACAACTCACACCTGCCGGAACACCACAGCGAAATGGTGTGTCGGAACGTCGTAATCGTACTTTATTAGATATGGTTCGATCTATGATGTCTCTGACGGACTTGCCATTGTCATTTTGGGGCTATGCACTAGAAACTGCTGCATTCACTTTAAATCGGGCACCATCTAAATCCGTTGAAAAGACACCGTATGAATTGTGGTTTGGAAACAAACCTAAGCTGTCATTTCTTAAAGTTTGGGGATGCGATGTTTATGTGAAGAAACTTCAACCGGATAAACTCGAACCCAAAGCGGAAAAATGCGTCTTCATAGGATACCCTAAGGAAACTATTGGGTATTCCTTCTATCACAGATCCGAGGGCAAGGTTTTTGTTGCCAAGAATGGATCCTTTCTAGAGAATGATTTTCTCGCGAAAGGTGTGAGTAGTCGAAAGGTAGAACTCAAAGAGGTTATTGAACCTTCTCTTCAAAGTATGGCAAGTAGCGCAGCGCCGGAAGTTGTTCCGGAGTTGGCTCCACCTGTTTAAGAGGGAACTAATGATAATGATCATGAAACTCTGAAAGAGAGTACTACCGAACCTCGCAGGTCAAGCAGGATGCGTGCAGCTCCTGAGCTATACGGAAATCCTGTCATGAATTTCATGGTTGATGAAAATGATGACCCTGCGACGTATGAAGAAGCGATGATGAGCCCGGATTCCAACAAATGGTTAGAAGCCATGAAATCTGAGATGGAATCCATGTATGAAAATCAAGTTTGGAACTTGGTGGAATTACCTCACGACCAAAAGGCCGTGGAGAACAAATGGATTTTCAAAAGGAAAACTGATGCTGATGGTAATGTGACCATCTATAAAGATCGACTTGTCGCAAAGGGGTTTCGACAAATTCAAGGAGTTGACTACGATGAGACATTCTCTCCCGTAACGATGCTAAAGTCAGTTAGGATTATGTTAGCAATTGCTGCATATTTCGATTATGAGATATGACAGATGGATGTCAAAACCGCGTTTCTCAATGGTAATATTGAAGAATAGTTGTATATGATACAACCAAAGGGTTTTGTTGATCCTAAGGATGCTAACAAGGTGTGCAAGCTTCAGCGATCCATCTATGGATTGAAGCAAGCATCACGAAGTTGGAATCTCCGCTTCGATAAGGTGATCAAAGAGTTTGGATTTGTCCAAACTTATGGAGAAGCTTGTATTTACAAGAAAGTGAGTGGGAGCAATGTGGAATTTCTGATATTATATGTGGATGGCATATTATTGATCGGAAATGATATAGATCTTTTAAACAGTGTTAAAAGTTATCTATACAGCAAATTTTCAATGAAGGACCTAGGTGAAGCGTCATACATATTAGGCATAAAGATCTATAGAGATAGATCTAGGCGCCTAATAGGGCTATCGCAAAGTACATACCTTGATAAGATTTTAAAGAAGTTTAAAATGGAAGATAGTAAGAAGGGGTTCTTACCTATGACACAAGGCACGACATTGAGTAAGACTCAAAGTCCGGCTTCGGCGAAAGAAAGAGAGATAATGGACAAGGTCCCCTATGCTTCAGCCATAGGCTCTATAATGTACGCCATGCTATGTACAAGGCCGGATGTGGCACATGCTATTAGTTTGACTAGTAGGTACCAATCGGATCCAGGTTCAGAACACTGGAAAGCGGTCAAGAATATCCTTAAGTACTTGCGAAGAACTAAGGATATGTTTCTTGTATACGGAGGTGAAGAAGAGCTTGTCGCTAAGTGTTATGTCGACGCTAGCTTTGACACCGATCCGGATGACTCTAAGTCTCAATCCGGATACGTATTTCTCATGAATGGCGGAGCGGTTAGTTGGAGGAGCTCCAAACAACCTGTGGTGGCGGGATCAACAACGGAGGCCGAATATGTTGCTGCTTCAGAAGCGGCTCAGGAAGCAGTTTGGATGAAGGAGTTCATATCCGAACTAGGTGTGGTTGCAAACGCGTTGGACCCAATGGTGATCTATTGTGACAACAATGGTGCCATTGCCAATGCCAAAGAGCCAAACTAGAATGTTATACCATGGGAACGAGAAAAGAGTGCATGTCAGTAACGAGATCAAACTAGGTATGGAGATACCGATGATCGAATCTCGAACATGTAATATATCGTGAAACAAAGAGATTAAGATACAAGCATAAAAGGTTCCGACGATCACAGGAAAAGTCATCGTTGAATGTGTGGGAGTCAGTATGTATCTCCAGGTCCCGCTACTGATTATTGATCGGAGAAGGGTATCGATCATGTCCGCATTATTCGCGAACCGTAGGGTGACACACTTAAGAGACACTGGCATCCATTTGGAGCAAATGTTTCATGCCGAAAGAATAAACAAGCGCAAGAATTTATTTCACTAGATACCGAAACATGTTTTTGGGTGAAATTGCATAAAGAGGTTATGCATGTGAAATGGAATTCTAGCAAGGGGTTATTTGTGAATGTTTGTCATTAAAGTAATTGACAAAATTCTGAATAAAATAAAAGAGTTTTATTTAATGAGAGTTTGCATTAAATTTGGTGGAAATTTAATGGGAATTTGAGTGGGTTTTTGAGCGGAGAAAATTGAAGGGCCATTTTGTGAGCGGAGTGTCCACCCACATGAATGAAGGAGGGGAGGGGGCAGCCCCCATGGCCGGCGGCCACCCCCTTGGGTGCACCCCTCCTCCTTTAAAAGGCACCCCTCTCCTCACTTCTCACTCACACCTCCTCGTGAAGGATCTCTCTCCCCCTCTAGAATTTATCCTCCATGGTCTCGGACTAGCGATATACATGTTCCCGGTGGCTATTCGACAAGAAAGAGTTGTGCTTCCGCTGCATCGCTAGAGCGAGGAGGCGGAGGTTGCTCGGTGTCTTGTACGTGTGTGCGAGCACGGATGCGCTGCTGCTTTGCGGCGCTAGGACTTCCTCTCGATCTTGAGATCGGCAAGATATCGTCTACATCAACCACGAGTTGAACTCGTTAAGCTTTGTCGGTCTTCAAGGGTATGTTCTCTACGGATATACATCCTCCCGTTGTTTGTATCTAGTATCTAGATCTTGGTACATAGTTCCCATCGTAGGAAAATTTTTGTTTTCTATGCTGCGAACCCTACATGAAGCACTTGAGTATTTATGTAAACTCTAACCTAAGTGCCACCAAGGTATGCACGTTGTCACTTTCACACACGTGTGGAGAGACAGAGATCTATGAAAGCACTTGAGTAGCAGAGTAGATCTACTTGATTACAAAGCTCATGATCACAATAAGATCATGCATAGAGAGAGAGATGAACACATAGCTACTGGTAGAGACCTTAGACTCGAGGAATAACTACTCCCTCCTCATCATGGGAATCAGCAACGGCGATGGAGATGGTGGTGGAGATCGATGGAGATGGCTCCGGGGGTACTTCCCCGTCCCGGCTGGGTGCCAGAACAGAGACTTCTGTTCCTCGAATCTCCCCTTCTATGGCGGTGTTGCGGAAATTTTCGTGGATGTATGATGGATCATTTAGGGTTTTCTCATTAGGGGCTTATTATAGGCGAAGAGGGAGACAGAGGGGTGCCCGAGGTGGCCGCACCCCCCCGGCACGGCCCAGGCCTGGCCGCGTGGCCAGGGGGTGTGGGCCCCTCGTGGCCCTCCTCCGTCTCGTCTTCTGTCTCCGTGTTTTCCTCGGTGAAATATTGACTTTGTCTTTTGTCTCGTCCAATTCCAAGAATATTCATTTTCTGGCTTTTCTGGAACCAAAAACATCAGAAAATAGGCAACTCGCACTATTGCATCTTGTTAATATGTTAGTCCTAGAAAACGTATAAAAATACCTCAAAGTGTAGACAAAGCAAAGCAAAGTGGATACTAAACAAGCATGGAACATAAAAAATTATAGATACGTTTACGACGTATCAAGCATCCCCAAGCTTAACTCCTGATCGTCCTCAAGTAGGTGAGTGATAAAAAGAATTTTTTTGAGGTGACATGCACCATCACAATATTCATCAAACCATTTGCAAGCATTGAAAGTTAGGATAAAAGTACTCTAAACATGAGCATGAAAGATGAAGTTCTAACAATAGGACATAGTAACTATGCTCCAACATGAAAGGATACAAACAAAGATCATGAATAACAATGCATTGAGAGACGTTTGTTTGTTCCAAATATAGAAAACATAACATAGTGGAATTCAGCTTGTCCCTCATGGAGGAGCAAAACATAAATGCATAGGACACCTTCAAAGTTCATAAGGGTGACTAGATACAAATAGTTAAAAAACAAGCAATATCAACATTATGAATCAATCAATAAGTTTTGGGACAATGCACATAGAACTAAGAATGACAACTATGCTCTCTTAATTGGTGCCTAAGGATGGAAGGTGGAGACTCAATATAAAAGTGGAAGAAAGGCCCTTCAAAGGGAAGCAGGAATTTCAAGTTTCATAAAGAGCTTCCAAAAATTATGGTACTTGTTAGCTTTCAGCTCTCATTGCCCCTATCATAAGCATCTTGATGTGATTAAGGTTAGTGTGCACAAAATATGGAGTATATTCTTAACAAAGTATAAGTTGGCAATCTCATGTCCCTTGAGTACGAGGGCCGCTCCTCATGCTACTCAACTTTAGTTACTGGTAAGTTCTTGTCATAGTAAGTACATGTGTATCATAGAGAACCACCAACGGAGTACCCCTTGCCCCATGACATAGGAGATACCCCATATCAAAATGACTTGGCAAGCAAACAATGAGCATCTTAGCCATCTTCTTATTTACCATGGGAAAATGGTGCTTTTTTCTCTCTTTCCTCTTTTCTCATCTTTTTTTCTTTTTCTCAATCTTTTTTTCTATAAGAAGAATGCTTCATAGATTGCTGACTATGATGATGTTGCAAGTTTCCACCATGATTAGGCATGGCTTAGGCTAGCGGCCCAGGCATTTCTCTAACACATATACATAACTCCATGGACTTACAAGCTCTCCTTTTATTTCACACTGATGACATCCATAAACAAAAGAGCATGATATCAACAGGGTAGATATTTACAGGTGTTGAAAGCGTTCCCCATGACATCATGATTCTGCTAATTCCCAACTTATAAGTTCAAGCATATACAACATAGATGACACAATGGTTC
This sequence comes from Avena atlantica, assembly GCA_910589765.1. Lineage (NCBI taxonomy): Eukaryota > Viridiplantae > Streptophyta > Magnoliopsida > Poales > Poaceae > Avena > Avena atlantica. The sequence continues at coordinate 51,697,662 of OU342736.1, read as the reverse complement.
AAGTTTATTAGGGGCAAGAAAAATAAAGTGTGCCATCAAGTTTGTAAGAGCTATAATCACTAATTTTCACATAACAAGTTTAATTTGGAAGATAGATAAAACAAGGATATACTTGGAATTGTGTAACACACCATGCATAGGAATTTATAGTGGAATCTTTGGAATAACTTGGTTTCTTGGGAGTTGGATGCATGAGTAGAGCTTACTCAATACAAGTGGAGGCTAGCAAGAGACTGGGAGCGACCAACTAAGAGAGCAATAATGGCCATAATCATGCAGAGAGACAAAACATTACTACTCAAAGCATAAAGTGGTACCAAAATTCAGAAACTAAATGATCATAGAGGCTAAGGTGACTGGTTCATAGTCATAATATGGTGTGAGCAGGAGAATACCACAATACAATGCTTTTGTATGCTAAAACAACACATGATTCTTTCAAGGCACATTAAGAAATCTCAATTGTTTGACGCAAGTCATGCTACATCAATAATCACTAAGCATAAGGTCAAAGCAACATCTATCATGACATGATAAAGTCTAAGCCACAGTCAAAACAAGCTCCCTTTTGTACCACTTAAGCATGAAACTTTCTACTCTTTTCCAACACCAATCAACTTATTTGAAACAACTCACAATGATAATAATCAATAAAGATCAGTGAGCTTGTATCACAAATCCACAAAGAAGAACTAAAATGTTCTAAGCTGAAAGCACAAGAAAACTAAGGATAAGCATAGTGCTAGCAAAAGAGAACACTCACAAGACAATAAGAATGAAAACTAGAGTGTTCTAGGCAATGCAAACAGAGTTTGTCTCTCTCCAAAAGAAGTGTGTTGGGATCCAACCAACTTATTGCAGCAAACCAAGAAAACGAAAACCAAAAATGAAAACTAAGACGCTCCAAGAACAACACAACAGTGCATGAAACAATAAAAACGAAGTGTCTAGAAAGAGACCTGAGATTTTTATTGATGAAGAAGGGGATGCCCAGCTTTGACGATTGTACCTCTTGGATATTTCTTGGGGTGACATGGGGTGGAATTCCCAAGCTTGAGATTTTGTCCATTCTTCATCTCTACATCATTCTTTTCCTACACCTGAATATTTCCTTCATACAAAAATTCACACAATCTTCATTAGCAACATTAGTGCATTCAAAAGATAATAAACATTTGGTTTTAGTTTTAAAACAGAAAAACTTTTATTAGAAACACAAGATAATGTATAAATTTGTTTAAAAATCTCAATTCACCAAAAAGAACTCAAAAAGAAATCGATAAGAGGCAAATGCAAATAATGGCAGAAATCTGTCAAAACAGACCGCGTGTGAAAACCGATTTTTTCGAAGACCTTATGTTGCTCAAATCAAAAAGTGTTGAACTAACGAAAGTTAGATAACAACCTGGGGAATTCACTAAAAAAATTACAGCTTAATCTGACATTTAGAGATTTTTGACAAATGTTTACAGTGAAGCACAAAAACCTGTTTCAGGACAGCAACTTCTCCAAATCTTACTTCTCTATCATTAGAGGTTATTCTTCGCACAAAAATCACACAAAAGGATAAGGAGAGGTTATTACATTAGTAATAACTTCCAAGACTCAAGAAAACTATTGGGTTATCTCCCAAGAAGTACTTTTCTTTACCGCCTTTAAGTTAGACTTGATAGTTTGAGAAGATGCTCACATAAGAAATATGAATTGAAGTAAAAGAGAGCATCAAGAAGCAAATATAAAAAAAATTTAAGTCTAACCCACTTCGTATGAAAAATAATCTTGTAAATAAACAAGTCATGAAAGCACAAAGCAACAAGCATAGGAAATCAAAACAAGTGCAACTTCAAAATTTTCAACATAAAGAGGGGAAACTTAATATTGTTGAGATACATAAAACCATTTTCCCTCTCTCATAATAACTTTCAGTAGCAACATGAATAAAATTAACAATATAACTATCACATAAAACATTCTTATCATGAGCCACATGCATAAAATGATTATTACTCTCCACATAAGCATAGAGTGGAGCAAATTCAACAAAATAGCTATCATTATTATTATCATTGCCATAGTCATCAAATATAGGAGGCATATTGTAATCATAAGCAATAGAATAGCTATCTTCTAAAGCTGGGGAAATAAAAAGATCATTTTCATAAAAACTAGCTTCCCCAAGCTTAGACTTTTACATACCAGTAGCAATAATGGTGTCCAAAGAATTCATACTAATAACATTGCTATTAGCATGCAAATAAGGTTCCATAGGTTTTTAAATTTTCTCTTAAAAAACTTCATGTACTAACTCAAGACAAATACTATAAAGCTCTCTAATTTTTTTGTTGTTTTCCATTAAGCCTAACTAGTGAAAACAAGAAACAAAAAGACAAAATTGCAGAATCTAAAGTAAATAACTTCGAGCACTCACACACCAAGAGGGTGTGAGTACCTTTACCTTACCTCCCTAGCAACAGCGCCAGAAAAGACTTTGACGGCGTGTTGTTGACGTGGGAGCTTCTTCTTCTTTAATTGCTCGGCAATGGCGCTAGAAAAGAGCTTGATGTCCACGCACTTCTATTCTTGTAGACAGTTGTTGGGTCTCCAAGTGCATAGGTTTGTAGAACAACAGCAAGTTTCCCTAAAGTGGATTATCCAAGGTTTATCGAACTCAGGGAGGAACTGTGCGATGACCCAGCATACCCCTGCATGATGTAGTACACTATAGTCATTGACATAACACCAATGAAACACCGTTCACTAGTATTACATCCCTCAGAATGGTACAACAGAAACACAGCAGGTCCAAGACATGACTATAGGTTACAACTCAAATCTTTACACAAGATCTAGATAATACTCTAGGTTAAAGAGAGAGAAACAAACTTCTTACAAAGAAGAATCAAAGATTAACAACTCCAAATCCATCATACTAATAAGACTAGTATCTAAACTATTGGGCTTGCATTGCTGCTAATGCAATACACTATAGAAATAGGTTCTATGGCTAGAGATTATGTTTCTATCTAATAAGTAACTTTGTCTTCACTTGCGTTGAAGTATATGTTGACTTTCTTGACTTCATTGAAGAAATTTATCTTCTGGTGATAATTCCTAGAGCATAACTTAATGTAGATGTCGTCTTAATGGCTTCATAATCTAGCAAGGGTTAAGAAGATACGTGGAGTACGAGCGTACTCAGCAAGTTCACTAGAAAAGGAATGTTTGATGCACTATATCTACAGCTAGAGACCATAGGTCGTAGGCAATGCAAGTTTTCGTAAACATGTATTCAAAGGTTGCTTTTATCTGAAAAGCTATGTCCGTCAGCCTTCACGGGTTTACCAGAACTTTCATGGAGTTCCTTTCCCACCGCGTTCGTAGCTCCTTCCCGGAACAGGGAGTAACAAGTTACAGTTCTTACACTCTGCAGAGGTGCGTTAATTTTCCCATGAGAGACCTTAGCCTTGTTGCACAACCAAGACATGGCCTTGTCCATACTTCCTTGGTATGGGGTCCAGTCTAAGATCCAAGCCAATAACTGCCCCCTTCGTGACCCCGCATGTCTCCTTGGTGTACACAATGCCCACCCATTGAATTACGACAATGGTTTGTACAGACCGTTAGATGCCAGAACTATCGTGAGAAGTTGAGGGTTCCCACCCATATGCTGCATATCCTCTACGAATTACCAATTAATATGCATGCTACGAGTGATAACAGCCACGACCTGCACATCCGGCTACATGTGAGAGGAAGAAGATACATCTGACTTCTCTGTCCCATTCCAAATCTCATGTTTAACGCATGATATATGGTGCAAGAATCACTGGCGACATTGGTTGTTAAGTCCGAGATAATATGTTCCTTTACCACCAGAACTTTTATAGTAGGATATTACCTCATGGTAAATAACCTATAATCACATTATTATGAAAATAGTGTTTTCTAACCTTTTTCAAATGTAGGTGATGACAACACTGGATTTGCAAAATACTTTATAGACAATAATCAAAGGACATGAGCAAGTGTGACCTTGCCTTTTTTTTATTGCAAGATTATGCACTCATGGTCTTCGAGACAATATAAAAGATCCAATATCTGAAATCAGCATCATTGTTCCGGTAAGGACTAATGTTTAAAGAAGCAAGATGCTATTATGCATAAGTAATGTAATGCAATTTCATAAACTCGAATCTCGGGATAAACGTTGTTCTAGGGTTTGGATTCTGGAAATGGTTTCTTTGGAATGTGTTGCCCTTTTAGATTAAGTTTCACACTTGTGCTTCTTATTAAGGCTTGAGGGTGTGTGTGAAACGACATGTAATTATAAGATCATAAAACAATGAGATGCACAAATGTGGAATGTTACTCAAGATTGCTTATAAAATAATTGTTTATCTTCAAAATTTACTTTACAAGTAATGTCACTTATAAAGAATTTAAGTGTTATCAATCCTAAGTATACAAGTCAAGTATAAAGTAATGTGATTACGATTAACTGTCATCTATTGACTGAAGTGGCAAAACGAACAACTTTTGAAGAAAATCTTACTTAACTAAGCAGAAGTATTTAAACTTTAAGTTAACCTTATTAAGTGTTCTTTCTAGTTATAGTCTTTAAGTAAGAAATAATTACTCCATTTGAATAATGATATTAGTAGTATTTGAGACTTTTCTACCTTGGTTTTTAACTTGGTTAGTTTGGAAATTGGGATGCACTAAGTCTTAATTGAAACAGACCAAAGTAAACTATAAAATTCATAATAAAGTTTTTATCTTAATATTTAAAGTCTTGTAGACTAAAGTGAACTTTAAAGACATAGATAGACTTATGTGTATTACTTATGATACTTGTATCTTGTTTAATTTATTTTGTTTCATTAAAGTTATTTAAGAATGGCATTACTTTTATTTGAGTAGTGGTTTCTTAACATTATAAATGTATAATAGGATTTATCTCCTTATAAGGGTGTGGTTATGGTTTGTGAATAAGGAAACAATATTATTTACTACTTATGAATTATGTGAGTGAAACAATGATAAAAGATTTTATTTGGTTAAAATATCATTCTTGAAGATTATATATTTGTTAAAGATCTTTTCAGAAGATAAACTACACATATGGTTGAATGATAATTCAATAAAATTGTATTTAAAATGTGTTGGACCATTTTGACTTTATATTATAAATATTTAAGTCTAGTACTACTTATTAGACCTAAATTGGCAATTTTAGAAATATTAATAAATTTTATTTATCCTTATATGAATTAACAACTCAGGAAATAGGTTTAAATTCAAGTTATTAAAGTATTTAAATTTTTTATTTAACTCAAAAGTGGAATATTATATTTTTGACATGTAGGCATTATTTTTGTTATCATTTTGGTATATTACATTTATTTATATTTTTAACTCAAAAGATTTTGGTATTTTATTTATATTTTTAACATTTACCATTATTAAAATATGAATTGTCAAAGTATTAATACTTATAAAATCTTTATTAAATAAAAATATTTAAACGGTTACCATAATAATGTTTGATAATAGTTTAACGTTATAGATTTTATTTTTCTAAAAAAATTCATATATTAAACATATTTTTCTGAATTATAAAACAAAAGATACTAAATAACAAGATTTAAGTACTTTATTTCAATTTTTGGAATGTTTATATTTGAATTAATATTGTTTTATCAATTTGCTAAACAGACTGTAACATCCCTAAAATCATGTTTCAAACTCATGCATATCATCCATGCATCCATGATCATATAAATTTTATTTCAAACAAATCATTTCAAAACAGAAGCATATATGCTTATTATTTCATGTAAGTTTGCTCTAGACTTAGTGCTATTTTCCAATGAGAAGAGTACTTGTTTTGTTCAGTAAGCTTTGAATTCAAGCTTAGGCACTTTCCAAAGCTTGAGCAAAGTTTTCAAAACAAAATGAGTAATTAAAACCAAAATTATGCCTATAGTATATATCACATAAAGGCTTGGTTTTATTTTTATTTCCAATTGATCAAAGTGTTTTGAGTAAACAGTAGTGTTTGACACACATTTGAGTGCAAGGTTTGCAGTATAAAAACCTAGATAAGATTTAAATTCAAACTCATTTGATTTGGAGTTGAAAATCATTTCAGAAAAATCAAACAGAAAAAGAAAAAAAATAAAAGAGAAAAAATAAGCCAAACAACCTATCTGGCCCAACTATCCCAACTAGCCCAGCAACCCCCCCCCCCCCCCCCCCGCGCGCGAAACGTTTTCTTCACTCACACCCGCACCTGCTAGGTCACTGACAGACTGGACCCACTCCCTCTTTGTTTCTCTCGCTGACAGCCGCGACCCACAAGGTGTCATCGTCTCCACCCCGGCGACGTGTTCTTCCCCAATTCATGCCGTGCGTTTCCTGGTTTGATTCGCGTCGTCAATTCGCGTTGATTGCAGGAGTAAATTACACCCCCGTCTCGCCTACTTAAACCCCCTCTGCCCCCACTCCATTTTCCCCCAGACTTCGAGCACAGAGCGCCCCAGGCTGCCCGTGAACACCTTTGCACCGCCGCAGACAGAGCTCACTCCAGCGACCAATCCCAGTGAGCCCCGTGCGCCCCTTCCTTCTCTAGTTCTTGCAGACAGCTTCGCAACTTCTTTTCGCACCTTTTGACACCATTGGTTCATCCTATACTGCCCCAGGTCGTCGTCTTCGTCAAGCACAGCAAGGTCCCGACGACGTCCTCAACTCTGGCGATTAAATTCGGTGAGCCCCGTGTTCCCCTTCGCCTCTGATTCACACGAGCGTGTTCGCCTTAGTCTTGCGCACCCCCTTATGCCTTTGATTTGTGTTAGGGTGACCAGGAGCGTCGCCAACGTCGCCGTCCGCCCGAGCCCGACGCTGTCAGCAACTCCGACGAGCCCGTGCAGTCGTGTCCGTGCGCCCCTTGCCAAGTCGTCGCCACGTTGAGCATCAGTGCATCCCTACAAGCTCGGTAAGCAGCTCCGATGACCCCAGAACCCCCTGTAGCGCCGCGCTGCCGTAGACAGAGCTCGCCGCCGCCAGATGCCGCCGCCAGCGCCGCCCATCTATGGTCGCTTGGTCGATGACCGTTGGATCTAGATCCAGCGCGTATAATTAGATCACTTATCGAAATGGTATGAATAGATCTGGACCGTGCAGGTTAAGTTAGATCTAACGGCCTGTGTGTGTGATCCTGTGCGAACCGGTACGCGCCAATCAGAATGTGACGCGTGGCCAGGAATTAGATTTAAAATCAGAATTTGAATCTATTAGTTGTTTGATTTTGTTTTAGACATAACTTTTGATTCCCACGTTCAAATTTGACAAATTTTATATCAATGGAATCAGGAGAGCAAGCCCTTTCCAAATATGCAATGTGTTTAATGTTTTGTTTCGGTTAAAATGATTTTATTTACAGAAAACATGTGTAGGCCTATTTTGTGAATATAAATTATTTGAGAAATGTTTTAAGGTTTAAATAAATGTTGTTTGGCAATATTTGAACTTGTTTATGAACCAGTACTGTACACTTGTCTTGTTGAGTTTAGAGAATCATCACATATCATGTTGCATGCATTCATATATTTTTTCTTGTATTTTTTTGTATGTGATTTGTTGCTATAATTCTATGTGTAGATTTTGGTGCCAATAGTGATTGTCATTGTGAGGAGTGTAACTACTCTCCAAACTACCAAGGCAAGTTGTGCTTCATGATATTTTTATCCCAATGTTTTCTACTAAGCATTAGAAATATTTTGCTAGTCTTGCATGTTATATTTTGCTTATATGGCATGTTGGGAAATCCTAGTAGTGTATAATTGTTAGGAAATTTCTAAGTTAAGATGCTTCTATGCCATGCTTAGCCTAGCTAGTAGAAAGCAAGGGTGGTGAAATATACATGCTATGATGAAAATATTTCTAAGTCTTTGGACTTGTGTTTTGCCTAATAAAACAACTAAGTGAATGAAACACCTGGGTGGAATGGAAGGAATGGTTTATGTTGAGTGGTTACACAAGGCCCATTTCTATGGTTTACCTTGTGTATCTCACTTGCGGAAAGCCACCCAGGAACAAAGAGATTTGAGAGGCCAAATGTTAAGAAGCTTCTAGTGCAGCCACTTGGCAATATGGGCTCTGCCTGGATCACATAGGTTGCTAGAACTTAGCCATTTGGACAGTTGGTGGTAGTGGGATGATAGGTTGGAACGCGTCCATTTGGTCTAAGGGAAGGCTTCTGAAAGGTCCTGTCTTGGTGAAAATCAAGTCTGGTGGGGAAAGTGCACAACCTCTGCAGATGGAAAAATCTAAGTACTTAGCCATGTCCCTGGTATTGGACAACTTGAGCATCAAGACATGGAAGCTATCAAGACATGGAAGCTATCAAGAATATCCTCATCCCAATTTCTATGTAAAACTTGTGGGTGAACAAGGGTGAAGGACCCCAATGTCTATTGGTGGTTCTTTGGGAAAAGTTTTGACAAAGTAAAACTTAGTGATTTCAACTAATAGGCAAAACCCATTTTGAGCAAAGCAAGGCAAAGCTACACTTAGCCAAATTGCATATAGTACCTAGTCCACCAATATTATACTAAGGTATCACTTGCCAATACTATTCCAATGTATTGACCCACTATGGCTGTAACTTGTGATGTTGCATGTTACTCTGATGAGGATTAGGAGTCATGAGTCTACACTCAACATGTTTGCCTGTGGCACATGAAGATGAAGACTTTTATCTATTTACTTATTTAAACTCTTGTCTTAGGCATGTGGCCATGGAGTTGTAAAGACTATGTTGTCTCTGGAATGACTGTAATAATGACCTTTGTTTCTGTGTACTTCATCTTAAACTATAGATGCTAGCATTGATCCAGGGAATAGCATTACAATCACAGGGATCCTTTTCCTTTATAAAGGAGGCATCTTACAGATGGTATCAGAGCACTGTGTTGCCTGTAGGATTATGACCCTAGGATTGGAAACCACTAAGGAAAATTTTTTCAACAACTTCTACACTTGTCTATTCTTCTCGTAAACTTTTCTAATCTTCTTTCTCATGTCTATTTGTAGATGAACTCCATCAACGAATCCGTAAGGAAAGGACCACTCATGACAATTACTTTGGAGTGTGAGACAGAATTCCCCAAAGCTCTCAAGGACCTCATGGTTGCAATGGAAATACATGGTGCAACTGTGTACAAAGGTTTTCCTGTGATGGATGAAGGAGTTGAGTACTGGTGGGTGCAACTTCACTTGTATAAAAACAAGGGAGACAACCACAAGGAATCAGGATTCTGCATGTTCACCAATTCAGTGATGCACACTACATTCTTTGATTCAGCAAGGGATGCAGCTTGGAAGACCATCAAAGAACTTGGTGATAGAGTCAAGTGCAGAATGCTCAACATCCAAATTGACCTAAAGGAAGAGAATAAGCATACCCAAGAGTTGGAGACTACCAACCAAACCTTAAGAGGAGACATTATAGACATAGTAATGGAGTCATGTGCTCAAGATAGACTGATTGCTTCTAGAAATATTGTGTTAGCCAACATATCTAGTGAGATAGGATTGTAAGCATACTTCATTAGTTGGACCACCACTTATCACCTTATTTTCCAAATGTTGCTTAAAATAAGTTGAACCTTGGTTGTTGTAATGGATCCATGTATGCCATGACTTGTGTGTTTTGATTTCCAAAGATATGCATGTGATGCTCTGCCTTGTGTTTTATCTTGAAAATGTTTTGATTCTAAATTTTTCTATCTTATAAATAGATGCCTAATGTTACCATCAGTATTGTTGAGGAGTTCCAGGGAACTCGCTTTGGTCCTCGTATTATTGAGCTCACTAGTTTGCTCAATCTCCCTCTTCCTACCATCATGGTTCTTCCCCTCACCAAGTTTGAGAGGAAAGACCTTTGGGGCTTCAAGGTCAATCAGCCCGGACGCCAGACTGAGCCTACCACGGAGGCTATCATCTTCAAGCTCATGCACGATGACAAGGAGAGAGGCCTAGAGATAGTCATGCAGGACTTGATTGGACGTCTGTTAGGGAGACACTCTCGATAGGTTAGAGGTACTCACTTCCACATCTTCGCTAGACGTGATGAGGATGGAGAGGCCATCGACTTCGAGGACACTTCGAGGGAGACAGCAGAGCCGATTCGCCTATACCTCCAGGACTTAGAGGTTCTTCTTAGGCACGTGGACACTGATAGGACCAACGTCATGCTTAGCAATGACGAACTCCATGTGCAGCTTCGTGAGAAGGACAAGCTCTTCGCGGAGCAAGATGAGATAGTCAAGGAGATAGAGGCAAAGTTCGAGAGCCAGGACAGAAAGTTCAAGAGTCAAGAGAAGCGAGTCCAAGATAGGAATAAGAGGATTCGGGACATGACTGAAGAACTGCAAGCCAAGGGCTTCGAGCTCGAGCATCAACAGACTGTGATTGAGAGGCTTCGTTCTCAGAAGAGGGCTCTCAAAGCCAAAGTAGAGACCTTGACCACCAATGTCGAGGAATACAAGACCGCTATGGAGAATGCAGGTCTTACCTTTGTTGAAGAGGAGGTTGATGCCGAGGAGTAGTGACGACTACTCATTTGTCATTTATTTATCATACTTTATTTGAGTCGCAATGACCATCCAACATGTGGATGGCTTGTTATTGGTGTGTTTACTTTGCAAACTTGTCGTTTTTGTTGTTGAACTATTATTATTATGATGCATGCTTGGTGATTGTTTATGTGATGTATTGTGCATGATAGCATCTATGGGTATCTCATTCTTATCTCTATTTAACAAACCACAGATGCCTCCCCGTCGTGCCAATCCCAACCCCAACAACAACGACATCACTCCTGAGATGCAGCAAATGATGACAACTTAGACTCAGCTGATGCAAATGATGACTATGTTCATCCAGAACCAGAACAACAACAACAACAATAACAACAATAATAACAACAACAACAACAACAACCCACCGGGTTTTGACATGCTTACCAGGTTCTTGAGATTGAGGCCAGCAAAGTTCTCAGGAAAAACTGATCCTATGGTGGCCAATGATTGGCTACACTCTGTGAACAAGGACTTGGTAACTGTGGGCTGTACTGATGCAGAAAAAGTCAGATTTGCAGCACATTTGTTGGAAGGACCAGCCGCCACTTGGTGGGATAACTTCCAGATCACCACTCCCATTGAAGATGTGACATGGGCTATCTTTGAAGATGGTTTTCGTACTGCTCACATCTCATCCGGAGTGATGAGTTTGGAGAAGAAAGAGTTCCATAATCTGAAGCAGCGCCACCGCAGTGTGGCTGAATATATTGAGGAGTTCAACAATCTGGCGCGTTATGCACCGGATGAAGTTGACACTGATGCTAAGAGGAAGGAAAAGTTTCTTGAAGGCCTGAATGATGAACTGAACTTGCAGCTATCAGTGGCCTATGTTCCCACATACCAGTCTCTTTGTGATAAGGCTGCTATTTTGGAGAACAAAATGAAGCAAGTTGAGAGTAGAAAGAGAAAGCACTCGGACAAGCACAGCTAGGGATCGTCTCACAAGCGCTCCCATTATGATGATAGTGGAAGCTCAGGATCCCACAAGCATGGGAAATTCAACAAGCACCACAACCACAACCGTCATCATGAAAAGAAGCATCACCGTAGTCATGAAAATGACAAGTACAAGAACCACAAGGGTGGATATAAGAGCCACCACAGTGGTAGTGGAAGTGGCAGTGGAAATCAGCCTGTCAAGAAGGATATTAGCCAGGTTGAGTGTTTCAAGTGCAAGAAGATGGGGCATTATGCCAATGAATGCCCAGAGAAGAAAGTTGAAGGACCCAACAAGCCTAACCCTTTTCAAAAGGGACAAGTGAACCACATTAATGTGGAGGAAATTTATGAGGATCCTGATGCTGTTGCTGGTAAGTTCAAACTCAATTCTGTTCCAGCATTTGTTCTCTTTGATACTGGTGCATCTCATTCATTCATATCAAGAGCATTTGTTGAAAGAAATGAACTACCAGTAGAAACTATTGGGTGTCCTCTAAAAGTAAGTTCTCCTGGCAGAGAAATGATAGTGAATTCAGGGTGTCATGATCTAGTCATAGAGTTTGGGAAGTATAAGTTTCCCGTTAACTTGATAATCCTAAACTCCCAAGGATTGGATGTCATTTTGGGAATGGACTGGATGACTAAGCACAAGGGAGTGATAGATTGTGCCAACCATACTGTCTCACTCACAACTCCAGAAAATAAAAGGATCAGATTCAAGACCAACTTTGAAACAAAAAGGAGTATGCTAAATTCTCTTAAGGGGGTTAGCATAGACAGTGTGCCAATTGTGAGTGAATATCCGGATGTGTTTCCGAAAGAATTGTCGGGAATGCCACCAGATAGAGATGTGGAGTTTCTTATTGATTTGCTACCAGGATCTGGACCAATAGCAAAGAGACCATACAAGATGTCAGTTGATGAACTGAAAGAACTCAAGAAACAACTTGGAGAACAGTTGCAGAAAGGATTTATTCAACCAAGTTCTTCATCTTGGGGAGCCCCAGTTTTGTTTGTGGAGAAGAAAGATAGAAGTCAAAGGTTATGCGTAGATTACCGTTCACTCAATGAGGTGACTATCAAGAACAAATACCCTTTGCCTAGAATCAATGATTTGTTTGATCAATTAGAAGGAGCTTGTGTGTTCTCAAAGATTGATCTCTGGTCAGGTTATTTCCAACTCAAAATAAGAGAGAAAGACATACCTAAGACAGCTTTTACCATAAGGTATGGATTGTATGAGTATACCGTGATGCCATTTGGTTTGACCAATGCACCAGCATACTTCATGAATATGATGAACAAGGTGTTCATGGAATTCCTTGATAAGTTTGTTGTTGTTTTCATTGATGACATTTTAATCTACTCCAAGAGCAAAGAAGAGCATGAAGGACATTTGCGTTTGATACTTGAGAAGCTCAGGGAGCATAAGCTGTATACCAAATTCAGTAAATGTGAGTTTTGGTTGAATGAAGTTGGATTTCTTGGACACGTTGTGTCAGGAGATGGTGTAGGAGTTGATCCTGCTAAAGTATCAGTTGTAACTGAATGGGAATATCCCAAGCCAGTGAAAGAAGTTTGTAGTTTCCTTGGCTTTAGCAGGTTACTACAGAAGGTTCATTGAGAATTTCTCCAAGGTAGCAAAACCTATGACAGAATTACTAAAGAAAGACAATAAATTTGCTTGGTCTGAGGGTTGTGAACTCAGCTTTCAAGAATTGAATAAGAGACTTGTGACAGCACCAGTCTTGTGTTTGCCAGATTTGGAAAAAGATTTACAAGTGTATTGTGATGCATCTCATCATGGATTAGGTGCAGTACTTATGCAATAAGGGAAAGTTGTGGCTTATGCCTCGAGACAACTCAAAACTCATGAAGTGAACTATCCTACTCATGATTTGGAGTTAGCCTCTATTGTCCATGCACTCAAAACAAGGAGACATTATCTTTTGGGAAAGCGTTGTGAAGTGTTCACAGATCACAAGAGTTTGAAGTATATCTTCACCCAGAAAGAAATTAACATGATACAAAGAAGATGGCTAGAACTCATAAAGGACTATGACTTAAGTTTGCAATACCACCCCGGTAAAGCAAATGTTGTAGCGGATGCTCTAAGCCGTAAGTTTTTTGTGAATGGCCTCACTAAGGGAGAACTGCCAGATGATCTGCGTGACCAATTTAGAGACCTCAGATTGGAGATTGTGCCTGAAGGACATCTCATGTCTTTGGATGTTCAACCCACTTTGTTGGACAAGATCAAAGAAGCCTAGAAGACTGATAAGGAAATTGAAGAGATTAAGGAAAAGATTGGTAAGGGAAAAGCCAAAGGATTCCATGAAGACGAACAGGGTACTTTATGGCATGGAAAACGTATCTGTGTTCCACAAGATCCGGAACTTCAGAAACTGATTTTGCAAGAAGCACACAACTCACCGTATTCCATTCATCCGGGTAACACCAAAATGTACATGGATATGAAGGAAAGATTTTGGTGGAATAATCTCAAGAAGTACATCGCCGAACATATTGCTTTGTGTGATGTGTGTAGTAGAGTGAAAGCGGAACATCAGAAACCAGCAGGTTTGCTTCAACCACTACCTATTCCTGATTGGAAGTGGGACAATATTGGTATGGATTTCATTACCGGATTGCCAAGGACCCGGTCAGGATATGATTCTATTTGGGTAGTAGTGGATCGCCTAACTAAAGTGGCTCATTTCATACCCGTGAAGACAACCTACAATAGTGCTAAGTTAGCCAAGATATATATGAGTAGAATTGTATGTCCACATGGAGTACCCAAGAGTATTGTGTCTGATAGAGGAACCCAATTCACTTCTCATTTTTGGAGGCAATTGCATGAGTCATTGGGAACGAGGTTGGAATTCAGCACTTCTTTTCATCCTCAAACTGATGGACAGACAGAAAGGACTAATCAGATTCTTGAAGACATGTTGAGGGCATGTGCCCTAGACTATGGAGCCAGTTGGGATGAAAGTCTGCCTTACGCAGAATTTTCTTATAACAACAGCTATCTAGCCAGCATTGAGATGGCACCATTTGAGTTTCTCTACGGGAGAAAATGTACCACCCCATTGTTATGGAATGGTGTGGGGGAAAGAAGTTTGTTCGGACCAGAACTTATCAAAGAAGCTGAAGAGAAAGTCAAGATGGTTAAGGACAGATTAAAGATAGCACAGTCCCGATAGAAAAGCTACGCAGATCCTAAGCGTAGAGAAGTCACCTATGAAGTTGGCGATAGAGCTTATCTTAGAGTGTCACCACTTCGTGGAGTGAAGAGATTTGGTGTCAAAGGTAAATTGGCCCCAAGATATGTTGGACCATTCAAGATTCTGAGTCGCAAAGGAGAAGTATCCTATGAGATTGAATTGCCAGAAACTTTGTCAGCTGTTCATAATGTGTTTCATGTGAGTCAGCTTACGAAATGCCATCCAGAAATGGAAGAAACTTCTTTGAAGGATACTATACCTTTGGAAGAGGTTCAATTGGAAAGTGATCTCACTTATGAAGAGAAACCTATCAAGATTATTGAGACTGCAGAAAGAGTTACTCGGACTAAGACTATCAAGTTCTGCAAGGTTCAATGGAAAAACCATTCTGAAGAAGAAGCAACATGGGAAAGATAAGATGATCTTCGGAAAGACCACCCTCACCTATTTGCTAGCCAATCCGAATCTCGAGGGCGAGATTCACCTTAAGGGGGTTAGATTGTAACATCCCTAAAATCATGTTTCAAACTCATGCATATCATCCATGAAACCATGATCATATAAATTTCATTTCAAACAAATTATTTCAAAACAGAAGCATATATCCTTATTATTTCATGTAAGTTTGATCTAGCCTTAGTGCTATTTTCCAATGAGAATAGTACTTGTTTTGTTCAGTAAGGTTTGAATTCAAGCTTAGGCACTTTCCAAAGCTTGAGCAAAGCTTTCAAAACAAAATGAGTAAATAAAACCAAAATTATGCCTATAGTATATATCACATAAAGGCTTGGTTTTATGTTTATTTCCAATTGATCAAAGTGTTTTGAGTAAACAGTAGTGTTTGACACACATTTGAGTGCAAGGTTTGCAGTATAAAAACCTAGAGAAGATTTAAATTCAAACTCATTTGATTTGGAGTTGAAAATGATTTCAGAAAAATCAAACAGAAAAAGAAAAAAAATATAAGAGAAAAAATAAGCCAAACAACCAATCTGGCCCAACTAGCCCAGCAAGCCCCCACCCTCCCCCCCCCCCGCGCGAAACGTTTTCTTCACTCACACCCGCACCTGCTAGGTCACTGACAGACTGGACCCACTCCCTCTCTGTTTCTCTCGCTGACAGCCGTGGCCTACACGGCGTAATTGTCTCCACCCCGGCGACGTGTTCTTCCCCAATTCACGCCGTCCGTTTCCTGGTTTGATTCGCGTCGTCAATTCGCGTTGATTGCAGGAGTAAATCATGCCCCCGTCTCGCCTACTTAAACCCCCTCCGCTCCCTCTCCATTTTCCCCCAGACTTCGAGCACAGAGCGCCCCCAGGCTGCCCGTGAACACCTTTGCACCGCCGCAGACAGAGCTCACTCCGTCGACCAATCCCGGTGAGCCCCGTGCGCCCCTTCTTCTCTAGTTCTTGCAGACAGCTTCGCAACTTCTTTGCGCACCTTCTGACACCATTGGTTTATCCTATACTGCCCCAGGTCGTCTTCTTCGTCAAGAACAGCAAGGTCCCGACGATGTCCTCAACTCCGGCGATTAAATTCGGTGAGCCCCGTGTTCCCCTTCGCCTCTGATTCACATGAGTGTGTTCGTCGTAGTCTTGCGCACCCCCTGATGCCTTTGATTTGTTCTAGGGTGACCAGGAGCATCGCCAACGTCGCCGTCCGCCCGAGCCCGACGCTGTTAGCAAATCCGACGAGCCCGTGCAGCCGTGTCCGTGCGCCCCTTGCCAAGCCGTCGCCACGTTGAGCATCAGTGCATCCCTACGAGCCTGGTAAGCATCTCCGACGACCCCAGAACCCCCTGTAGCGCCGTGCCTCCGTAGACAGAGCTCGCCGCTGCCAGATGCCGCCGCCAACGCCGCCCATCTGTGGTCGCTTGGTCGATGATCGTTGGATCTAGATCCAGCGCGTATAATTAGATCACTTATCGAAACAGTATGAATAGATCTGGACCATGAAGGTTAAGTTAGATCTAACGGCCTATGTGCGTGATCTTGTGCGAACCGGTACGCGCCAATCAGAACGTGACGCGTGGCCAGGAATTAGATTTAAAATCAGAATTTAAATCTATTAGTTGTTTGATTTTGTTTTAGCCATAACTTTTGATTCCCACGTTCAAATTTGACAAATTTTATATCAATGGAATCAGGAGAGCAAGCCCTTTCCAAATATGCAATGTGTTTAATGTTTTGTTTCGGTTAAAATGATTTTATTTACAGAAAACATGTGTAGGCCTATTTTGTGTATATAAATTATTTGAGAAATGTTTTAAGGTTTAAATAAATGTTGTTTGGCAAGTTTTGAACTTGTTTATGAACCAGTACTGTACACTTGTCTTGTTGAGTTTAGAAAATCATCACATATCATGTTGCATGCATTCATATATTTTTGCTTGTATTTATTTGTATGTGATTTGTTGCTATAATTCTATGTGTAGATTTTGGTGCCAATAGTGATTGTGATTGTGAGAAGTGTAACTACTCTCCAAACTACCAAGGCAAGTGGTGCTTCATGATATTTTTATCCCAATGTTTTCCACTAAGCATTAGAAATATTTTGCTAGTCTTGCATGTTATATTTTTCTTATATGCCATGTTGGGAAATCCTAGTAGTGTAGAATTGTTAGGAAATTTCCAAGTTAAGATGCTTCTATGCCATGCTTACACTAGCTAGTAGCAAGCAAGGGTGGTGAAATATACATGCTATGATGAAAATATTTCTAAGTCTTTGGACTTGTGTTTTGCCTAATAAAACAACTAAGTGAATGAAACACCTGGGTGGAATGGAAGGAATGGTTTATGTTGAGTGGTTACACAAGGCCCATTTCTATGGTTTACCTTGTGTATCTCACTTGCGGAAAGCCACCCAGGAACAAAGAGATTTGAGAGGCCAAATGTAAGAAGCTTCTAGTGTAGCCACTTGGCAATATGGGATCTGCCTGGATCACATAGGTTGCTAGAACTTATTCATTTGGACAGTTGGTGGTAGTGGGATGATAGGTTGGAACGCGTCCATTTGGTCTAAGGGAAGGCTTCTGGAAGGTCCTGTCTTGGTGAAAATCAAGTCTGGTGGGGAAAGTGCACAACCTCTGCAGATGGAAAAATCTAAGTACTTAGCCATGTCCCTGGTATTGGACAACTTGAGCATCAAGACATGGAAGCTATCAAGAATATCCTCATCCCAATTTCTAAGTAAAACTTGTGGGTGAACAAGGGTGAAGGACCCCAATGTCTATTGGTGGTTCTTTGGGAAAAGTTTTGACAAAGTAAATCTTAGTGATTTCAACTAATAGGCAAAACCCATTTTGAGCAAAGCAAGGCAAAGCTACACTTAGCCAAATTGCATATAGTACCTAGTCCACCAATATTATACTAAGGTATCACTTGCCAATACTATTCCAATGTATTGACCCACTGTGGCTGTAACTTGTGATGTTGCAGGTTACTCTGATGAGGATTAGGAGTCATGAGTCTACACTCAACATGTTTGCCTGTGGCACATGAAGATGAAGACTTTTATCTATTTACTTATTTAAACTCTTGTCTTAGGCATGTGGCCATGGAGTTGTAAAGACTATGTTGTCTCTGGAATGACTGTAATAATGACCTTTGTTTCTGTGTACTTCATCTTAAAATATGGATGCTAGCATTGATCCAGGGAATAGCATTACAATCACAGGGATCCTTTTCCTTTATAAAGGAGGGATCTTACACAGACACTGAACCTTTTATACCGCACATACACCTAGTCCCAGTCACTGACTGGTGGGGTCGCTGCTACGTCATACGCCACATAAGTAAGGACTTGGTCAAACTGGCTGACTAGGCCTGGAATGATGTCATCATGACATCACACGATGCTGATCCTATCAGATCGAATCTCGATCGTCTGATTGCGTGCTTGCGCGCGGCCGAGGTTGGTTTTGTTGGAAAGAGGGCGCGATGGGGATCCTAATAGTGGCGGCGCCGCTAATTTTTCGTCACCGGAGCACTGGGTACGACGGTGGTCGACGATGGAGCTTGCAGGCTAGTGCGGCGGGAAGCAACCAGGGAATGAGAGCAAGGGAGATGGGCTACGAGGATGGTGGACTCACCCTGGTGCGGTTGGTGGCGATGGTGAGGTCGGAGGAAGTCTGTGGTGGCGGCTATTGACGATGAACGGCCATGACTGGCGGTGGAGATGCAGTGTCGACTTGATCGATAGAGGGCTCCCCAACTTCCGTGAGTAGGGGCAAACGATAGAGAAGGTCACGGCGCATCTGATAGTCACCTCCACGGATCAAGGGGAGGTCGGAGATGACGATAAGCTTCGACACCGGTGGCTAGGGTTTGCTGGCCGGAGCTCAAGAGGAAGAAAGAGAAGCGAAATGGCATGCTGGGGTTTTCTCGGCGGCATCCAGGGCCTCTTGTAGATGACCGGGAGCGGTGGCACGGACCTTGGCGCGGCCGGACGGCGGGGTGGCCTCCAGCAGGCTGCTTCGCCGCATCGGGAGGTCGACGTCGCGAGGAGGAAGACGACGAACAGATTCCCCGAAGGGGTATGGGCCAATACTGGGCTGCGATTGGGCCAGGTGGGCCATAGCGAAGTGGAAGAAAAAGCTGGTTCCTGATACTCGTGGGAGGTAGATAGGTCGAGGAGAACACTGGGCCGGCCTGCTGCTCGGGCCAGGTTCCTTTTTTTCTTCCTATTTCCTTTTATATTTTCAGTTTTCTGTTCAGATTTGTATATTACTCATTTGTTTGAAATTTTCGTTATAAAATTTATTTGTTAAATAGTTGCAGCAATAATGAATGGTATTTAAAGTCATTTTGTGATATTTTATTACATATTGTTATCATTTCTTTATTTTCTTTATATATATACTTTTCCTTTTAATATTTGTAGGGTCTTTTCGTATGAAGTTAATTTATCTAATATCCATAAACTTATTAAAGAATGCATTACTATTGACTCATGAGATTTGATTCTTATTAACTTATAATATTAAAGAAAGTTTTATATATAGTGAACCTTCATGATTATTTGATACATAAAGTTCTAGGGAACTAATATGGTTAATATTATTCCCATGAATTTAGGAAATAACAATGTATAAATTTTATTATAATTAACATAGGAGTTAGGGTTTGAATTGTAAATGCTTACCCTAGGGTTTAGGGTACTTAATATACTTATATTCTTTTGTTGATATGAGTAAATATTAATGATTAAACATATTGTCTTTATGTTTGTGATCTTTAATGATATCACCCTTTAGAATAGAAATTTATTCTTTGGAATGTCTTATGGAAAGGGATTGATAAAGATACTCCTAAGCACATATGGGTATGGTGATTGGGAATGACAAAGATGTTCTTAAGTGATTTACTATAAGAAAATATTCCTATAAAGCATTATGGAAATAAGATGATTGATCAAATATATGAAATGGATATTATGTTTGGTTAAAGATTTAAAGTTGAGTGTTTACCAAGAATTGATATCTTCCACGTTTCATAATTCTTGACTTCTAATTAAGGAATTCCTTTCCTAGATATATTACTTCTTCCTATCCATCATCATGTGTTAATCATGATGAGCTTTACTTCACAAGAATCTTCTTATCCACTTTTTATTCTTCTAAATCTCTTTATAAATGCAATGAGCTTAACACTAAAGCTTTCATAATCTTGTCATATCCATACTTGGGTATATCAACTACTCTACTGATGATAACCTCCAATCCAACAAGTAGTTACTTCTAACTCCATTCACACTCTTCCTTAATTACCCACCACTAATATTACTCCAGTAGATGTATCTATCAGACTACTTTCCTCAAAAGCTTACTATATTTTAAGAGGAATAATACTTCTACATTAACTCCATGTTACTCTAGCTTTAGCTTAATCATACTATCTTTTATTTACTTTACTCCAGTAACTCATACTCCAACCTCACATTATATTAATGTTTTTGTAATGACTACTCCAGGATAACTTATTTGTACTAGGGTTTGATCATGTTCTTTCCACCAATGTCACTTATATATGATATAAGCATTTAATCTTGGTGACTAAAGCATCATCATTATAATCCTTTAATCATTTATGGCTTAAGTTTCCGGTTGGCTAATCAAGGTCTCAGCAATTCAACATTACAGTTGTATTAAAATTATCTTCTTAGTATCTCTATTGGATTAAGGAATGTTATTCATGTACTATGCTTGCTTAATCCAATAGTATTAGTCCTTGGTATCTATCTTCCATGTTCATCCTTATAATCCTATTTGTTACCATATAATTATATCTTCCATATAACTCTTCTATCCATTTAGGAGTGAGTTAACTCCTTTCATTACCCTATTGATTTGATTCCTTTCAATCACTCCCATCCTGTAAATGGTACCTAAGACTAGCATTACTATTTACCTCTTCTTACTTCTTTCTCTTAAGGACCTAAGTGAATTCTATGATATGGACAAGAGTTGATAGGTTAGGAATTGGTGAATCAATAGTTGATTACTCAACATTGATGAACAACAGATATTAGAACAAGGTTTAAATAGAGATGATAAGGTTTGATATGGAAAGAAAGATATACAGTGAATGATCTTAACTTGGTTTCTTTCCTACTCAATCCCACTAAAGAGTTAAGGTTAGATATTACAATGATACTCATGGTAAAGTTAAATAAGGATAAAGTGGATCAAGAGTTTGTTATTATATTCTTGTTACTTGAATTATATTCATAGTTTGGTATTCATGGTTATTGAAATGAATACCATGGAATGATCACATAAGGATCAAATTATAAACATTAATCAATGTGTAATGGTTTAGTTACATTATATTTGATCTACCCTTAGATCAAATTACCATTACCCAAAATAATGTTTTTAGCAAAGGTCATATTGAAACTTATCGCAGTCAACTTGATGATCTACTTCAATTGCATCAAGTTGAGAGAAGCTTCAATCACTTTGACAAGTTTTGTTCAAAAGCGCGAAAATTATTCTAATTTTCTATGCATGAATGCAATGCACACATTTGGGTTCAGCTTATTTCTGAGCTCTAATGTTGGGATGTTACAAAGTGGTCAAAGGTATCCCTCTCAAGCAACTATGTAATCAAGATACAAGAAGTCTCTTGTGACCCCAACACACCCAATACACTTGTTAGGTGTATAGGTGCACTAGTTCGGCGAAGAGATAGTGAAATACAAGTAGTATGGATGATTATAAGTGGTAACGGTGCCAGAAAAGAGCTTCTGATGGGGAGGAAAAGACTAAAGGAAAAAAGATGGAAGCAAGCAAACTTGTAACAGATCTAGTTGTAAAGGGTGTTTCAATGCTTAGAAACAAGGCCTAGGGATCATACTTTCACTAGTGAACACTCTCAATAAATATATTTTCTTCATGATACTACCCTGAAGTACTCTCCGGTTGGACAACTCTAATCCACGGTAGGGCTACAAAGGCACTCCTTAAAGTCTGCCTTCCCCATCTAGAGAACCCCACACTGTCACCTTGAGTGCTAGATGGTTCCAACAAACACCGCAATTTCATAGAGACATCCAACTCCAAATATAACTCATGACAAGTATTTATAAACTCTAGCCTAAGTGCCACCACGGCGTGCGCGCTATCACTTTCACACACGTGGGGAGATCAGAGATCTATTGAAGGACTTGAGTATTTATGTAAACTCTAGCCTCGACGATGGAGATAGTGGTGGAGATCGATGGAGATGGCTCCGGGGGCACTTCCCCGTCCCGGCAGGGTGCCGAAACAGAGACTTATGTCCCCCTGAATCTCCCCGTCGGTGGCGTCGGCGCTGTGGAACTTTTTGTGGATGTATGATGGATCATTTAGGGTTTTCTCATTGGGGGCTTCTTATAGGAAAACAGGGATACCGAGGGGGTGCCCGAGGTGGTCGCACCCCCCCCGGCACGGGCCAGGCCTGGCCGCGCGTCCAGGGGTGTGGGCGCCTCGTGTCCCTTCTCTGTCTCGTCTTCTGGCTTCGTGTTATCCTCGGTGAAATATTGACTTTGGCTTTTCTCCCGTCCAATTTCGATAATATTCTTTTCTGGCTTTTCTGGAACCAAAAACAGCAGAAAACAGGTAACTGGCACTGTGGCATCTTGTTAATAGGTTAGTCCCGAAAAACATATAAAAATACCTCAAAATGTAGACAAAGCAAAGCAAAGCAAAGTGGATACTAAAAAAGCATGCAACATAAATTATATATACGTTTACGACGTACCATACATGTTTGAGTGAATGACAAAAAAACTCATGGTTTTCATGTTTTATGGTCGTTTCATGAGCTATTTCCCACAGTTTCGGGGTTCCAAGGGACATTTATAATGACTATAGGGCCTCATACATGTTTGAAATTTATGTCCAAACACTCGCTTCTTTGTTCTTTATGGCTATTATCATGAGCTATTGCCCACAGTTTCGTGGTTTTAGGGAAATTTACGATCCTGAGACCCGATACATATTTGAGGAAGTTACCGAAAAACTCGTCTTTTTCGTGTTTTATTTCCGTTTTCATGAGCTATTGCCCACAGCTTTGGGGTCTCAGAGCGATTTACAACGACCATTATACCCGATACATGTTTGAGGGAATGACCAAAAACACGTCGTTTTCTCGTTTTATGGCCATTTTCATGAGCTATTGCCCACAGTTTTGGGGTTTCAGGGTGATTTACAACAACCGTAATACCCGATAAATGTTTTAGAGAATGACCACAAACTCATCGTTATCGTGTTTATGGCCGTTTTCATGAGCTATTGCCCACAATTTTAGGTTTTTAAGGGCCATTTATGACGACTATAGGACCTGATACATGTTTGAAATATATGTCCAAAAACTCGTTTCTTCATGCTTTATCGCTTTTTTCATGAGCTATTGCCCACAGTTTCGTGGTTTCATGGAAATTTACGATCCTGGGACCCGATACATGTTTGAGGAAATAACCAAAAAAACTCATATTTTTAGCATTTTATGACCGTTTTCATGACCTATTGCCCACAGCTTTGGGGTTTCAGAGCGTATTACAAAGACCATAATACCCGATACATGTTTGAGGGAATGACCAAAAACACGTCGTTTTTGAATTTATGGGCATTTTCATGAGCTATTGACCACAGTTTTGGGGTTTCAGGGCGATTTACACCGACCATAATACCAGATACATGTTTTATGGAATGACCAAAAACTTATCGTTTTCGTGTTTATGTCCCTTTCATGGACTATTGCCCGCAGTTTCGTGGTTCAAAGGGACATTTATAATGACCGTAAGACCCGATACATGTTAGAAATTTTAGACCAAAAACTCGTCGTTTTCGTGTTTTATGGTTATTTCCGTGAGCTATTTCCCACGGTTTCAGGGTTCCAAGGGCCATTTAAGACGACTGTAAGAAACGAACATGTTTGAAATTCATGACCAAAACTCGTTTTTTCGTTCTTTATGGCTGTTTTAATGAGTTATTTCCCCTAGTTTGGTGGTTTCAAGATAGTTTACGACCCTAAGACCCGATACATGTTTGAGGGAATGACCAACAAACTCATGGTTTTTGTGTTTTATGGTCGTTTTCATGAGCTATTGGCCAAAGTTTTGGGGTTTAAGTGTGATTTACAACGACCGTAATACCCAATACATGTTTGAGGGTTCACGTTTATGGTGGTTTTTATGAGTTATTGCCCATGGTTTTGGGGTTTTAGGGCCATTGAAAACTACTGTGAAACGCGATGGATGTTGGGGAGCATGACCAAAACCTCATTGTTTTTACATTTTATGGCCATTTTCATGAGCTATTGCCATAGTTTCGGCCTTCCAAGGGCCATTTATTGCGACTGTAAGACCTGATAAATGGTTGCAATTTATGACCAAAACGGGTTTTTAGGCTTTATGTCCATTCTCTTGATATATTTCCCACATTTTTGGGGGTTTCAGGAGATTTACAACAACCCTAAGAACCGATACATGTTTCAGGGAATGAACCAAAACTCGTCGTTCTCGCGTTCTTGGCTGTTTTCATGAGCAATTGCCCACAATTTTGGGGGTTTAGGGCGATTTACAACGACTGTATTACGCGATACATGTTTGAGGGCATGACCAGAAACTCGTCGTTTTAATGTTTTATGGCTATTTTCATGTGCTATTGCCCATAGTGTTGGTGTTCTAAGGGCCATTTATAACGACTGTAAAAACCTGATACATGTTTGAAATTGATGACCAAAAACTCGTTTTTTGTGCTTTATGGCCGTTCTCATGAGCTATTCCACAGTTTTGGGGGATTCCAGGTTGATTTACAACGACCCTAAGACCTGATACATGATTGAGGGAATGACCAAAAACTCATCGTTTTCAAGTTTTATGGCCGTTTTCATGAGTTATTGCCCATAGTTTTGGGGTTTTAGGGAGAATTACAATGACTGTAATAACTGATACATGGTTTATGGCCGTTTTCATGACCTATTTCCCACAGTTTCGGGATTCCATGGGCCATTTATAACGAATGTAAGACCCGATACATGTTTAAAAGTTATGATCAGAAACTTGTTGTCTCGTGTTTTATGGACGTTTCCATGAGCTATTGCACACAGTTTTGTGGGTTTGGGGAAATTTACAACGACCCTAAGACCCGATACATGTTTGATGGAATGACCAAAATACTCGTCGTAATCATGTTTTTAGCTGTTTTCATCAGGTATTGCCGTATAGATTTCGGGCTTCGAGGCGATTTATAGTGACCGTAATACCGATACATGTTTGAGGGTATAACCAAAAACTCATCGTTTCCGTGTTTTATGGCCGTTTTCATGAGCTATTGCCCACAATTCGGGGTTCGAAGGTCCATTTATGATGATTGTAGGACCCGCTACATGTTTGAAATTTATGACCAAAAACTTGTTTTTTGTGCTTTATGGCTGTTCTTATTATCTATTGCCCACAATTTTTGGGGTTCAGGGCGATTTACAATGACCCTAAGACCCGATACATGTTTGAGGGAATAACCAAAAAACCTCATCGTTTTCTTGTTTTATTACCGTTTTGAAGAGCTAGTGCTCATAGCTTTGGGTTTTCTGAGAGATTTACAACGATCGTAATACCCGATACATATTTGAGGGAATAACCAAAAGCTCGACGTTCTCGGGTTTTTTGCTGTTTTCATGAGTTATTGCCCACGGGTTTGGGGTTTCAGAGCGATTTATAACAATCGTTAAACCCGATACATGTTTGAGGAAATGACTAAAAACTCGTCTATTTCGTGTTTTATAGCCGTTTTGATGAGCTATTGCCCACAGTTTCGGGGTTCCAAAGGCCATTTATAACGATCGTAGGACCTGATACATGTTTGAAATTTATGTCCAAAAACTCGTTTCTTCGTGCTTTATGGCTGTTTTCATGAGCTATTGCCCACAACTTGGTGGTTTTAGGGAAATAACCAAAAAACTCATCTTTTTCACGTTTTATTGCCGTTTTCAAGAGCTATTGCCCACAGCTTTGGGGTTTTAGAGTGATTTATAGCGACCATAATACCTGATAGATGCATGAGGGAATGACCAAAAACACGTTGTTTCCGTGTTTTATGGCCGTTTTCATGAGCTATTGTCCACAGTTTTGGGGGTTCAGGGCGATTTATAACGAACGTAATACCCAATACATGTTTGAGGTAATGACCAAAAACTCATCATTCTCACGTTTTGGCAGTTTTCTTGAATTATTGCATATGGTTTAGGGGTTTCAGGGTGATTTACAACGACCATAAAACCCGATACATGTTAGAAATTTTCGACCAAAAAATCTTCGTTTTCGTGTTTTATGGACGTTTCCATGAGCTATTTTACCACAGTTTCAGGGTTCCAAGGGCCATTTATGACGATTGTAACACACGATACATGTTTGAAATTCATGACCAAAACTCGTTTTTTCGTGCTTTATTTCCGTTTTAATGAGTTATTGCCCCAGTTTGGTTGTGTCGTGGGAATGACCACGTTAGATGCTGCAATCGGCAGCGAGTAGTAGAACATGGGGCAAGGGCGGCCAGCCATCTGCGGTGCGAGATGAGGGCTGAGACACAAGGTTTTACCCAGGTTTGGCCCCCCGGAGGGTAAAGAACTACTCCTGCTAGATTGTATTATGGTGAGAGTACAATGGGGCCAGCTCGACGGCTAGGGTGTATGATGGAACGTATCCTCTATGTGTCCTCAAGGGAGGTTTATATAGACTCACCTCGCTAGGGTTTACAGATCACAACCGAATTAGTTAAGGATTCGGAGATTCTATGACCTAGTCTGACTGGGCCTAACTATGCTTCTGGGCCTTCAGTTTCCAGTCGCTTGAATCCACGCCAAGTCTTGATCCAATCGCCATCTTGCAGGCCCACTCCCTGACGGCTAGGGCCAGTAGGAAATGTCCTGCTGGGTATACCCCGGTAGGCATATCTCCATCAGTAGTCCTCGAGGCCATCGTTGATTTGTCGCAGGCGTTTGCTGGCAGTCGGAGTACGCGGGTCCAATGCGGACGTCCAGTCGAATCGGCGGCGGACTCCTGAACAAAGGAAAGAACTAGTCATTTTAGTCGCAATAACGGTGACCAATCGTGTTGCAGCTCGGCAATCGGGTTGGCGAATACTTAGTAACTGTTACAGTGATCGGGTCAGTGAGTCGTCGAGTCGCTAGAGCGACGAGTCGAACGGGTGAAGTTGGACCGTCAATTGGGGTCAAACTAGCCGTTGGGTAATCCAACGGTAACTTCGGCGTAATTACCGCGTAGTAACGGCTCCCGAAACTGGCGGGTAGCAACCGCTATATAAGGAGAATGATAGGAGAACAGGGAAATGCTTCTTCGTTCTTCCTCCGATCTCGCTCGTCTTTGTTTCACACTCCGCACAGCGATCCGAACAATCCAGAGAGCCCCTATTTCCACAAATCTCCAATCGATGGCCCCCTCCACCGAGCCATGGGGCAGATCCAAATGCACCAAAGCGCTACTGGCATCCTTCGACGAAGCTGGGATCCTTCGCGCCGGCAGATGGCGCATCCCCGCGGCCATAGAAGTGACTCCGGATCCGCGCGAGGGAGAGTTCATATGCTTCACTAGCCACCTAGAGCGGAGGCTAGGCTTCCCAACTTCCCTCTTCTTCCGGCGTTTCTGCGCCTACTACGGAATCCAGCCCTCGGATTTGGATCCGCATAGTATCGAGCAGCTCGCCATCTACATGGCGTTCTGCGAGTGCTATCTGGGCTGCAGCCCTACTTCCCCTTGTGGCAAGATCTGTTCCACGGGAGAATGAGCCGCGAAGAGACAGGCAACCCCATGCTAGCCGCGGGCGGCCTGACATTCCAGCTGAAGTCGAAGGCGTCGTTCTTCGACCTGATGCTGCCCGCCAAGGCGGCGAACGAATGGAAGAAGTTCTGGTTTTACTTCACCGAGTCGACTCCAGACGGTGAAGTGGCGCTTCCAAGGTATTCCGCCGGCCCGAACCGCGTCGGCTCTAGGTCGTCAAACTCCCGCTGGACCAGCGGATGGTTGTCGACGAAATGTTGCAGACTATCCGCGGCCTAAAGAAGAAAGGCCTCCAGACTATCAACCTCTACAACTGCTGGCTCGGGCGGCGGCTCGTGCCCCTGGCCAGCCGCGACCACTACATGTACGAATACTCGGGTAAGGACGACCCGGCGAAGTCCTCCCTCGTTGAGTGGAGACTCAATGACTACACCTTGGCCCTGAAGAAGATCACCCAGGCGGTGTATCTTGATGCAAAGGCCGGAATCGCCCCTTATACTGCAAGGCGCCCAGCTCCAACGGTACGTTGTTATCCTGTCAACACTCACAGTCGTATCTCGTGCATTCGCGGTTGCGCAAAATTTTTTTGTTCTTGTTGCAGTTGTTCCAAGTGGTGGAAGGGTGGCTTCCACCCGCGGATGATGAGAACTCGAGCTCGTCCGACTAGGACGGGAGCGAATCATCATCCGCTCAAGATGACGCCGACAGCGACGGAGGCGACGACGACGACAACGGAGAAGACGAGCCCGTGGAAGTTGCTGCCCCCACGGTTCGCAAAACCCGCGGGCAACATCAGCGCAAGCTCGAAGCGAGTAAGATCCTCGAGCCCCACGACGACGACGACGACGAGCTTCCCGAGCACACTTCACATCGTGAGGCCATGCCGTCGAAGAAGAAGAAGAAAGCTCCGCTGAAGAAAAAGGAAAAACTAGCGGAGCCGATGTCTCCGCCCCGATCCGCAACCAGTTCCGATGCCACCAGCTCGGCTAGGGACGTAGCTGCCCGCGCGACCGTGGCGCCAGACGCTGCCGCCCCCAGGGACGAGGCGCCGCTGGCGTCGTTACCGCCTCCATTCGCCCCGATCATTGGTTTGGGGGCCGCTCCAGCTGCAGGGGCCTCGCCTCCGAGGGAGGCTTCCGTAGCAATTATCGCGGAGGCTCCTGCCGCGGCTTCGTCTTCGAAGAAGCCGTCAGTGTCTTGGGCACACGATGTGTTCGAGATGGGTCTCACTCGGAATTTGGGGCCCGAGCTGGAAAACCCGGCTAGCATCCGCACCGGTCTGCGGTTCATACCAGTCGCCAAGTGAGTGTTGTTCATATGCTTGTTGTTCTTTTTAGTCGGACAATCTTATTCATAGCGCCGCTTCGCAGGATTGGTGTTAAAAAGATCGGCCATCCTTCTGTGGCCAAAGTTCCGCCAGTCATCACCGAGGCGGACTCCTCGCGGAAGAGGAAAACTGACGAAGTCGTTGCTCCCGCCGAAGGTGTCAAGAGGGCGAAAAGCGACGACGTCGTCATGGTCTCTGATGACCCAGCGGTTGCTCCGAGCGATCCTCTGACTGCAGTAGAAGTGGCCTCGAAGACCAAGGAGGGTGTTGCCTCACCCGATGTGGCCGAGCCGGCTCCGAGTGGCGCAGCGGCATCTGCATCGACCTTCCCTCGCTTCATGGCTCGGCGGCCGCAGCGAGTGGCTCGGCGGCAACGAGCCGGATGCCTGGGGTCACCGAGGTGGAGGTTGAGCAGCGTCGCGGCCACACTCCGGTCGTGCTTGCGTCTGTGGATGCACTGGAGCTTCACGGCATGCTTGGCGCTGCCATCCAGGTATGTCCAGTCCCCGAGGATCGGGCCACTGAATTTCAGTGGTCGGATTCTTAATGTTTTTTATATCGTCCAGTCCCCGAGTGCCTAGCCGTTGAATTTTAGTGGGTGGGAACTTAGGAATTTCATTGTCCAGTCCCTGAGTGCCTAGTCGCTGATTTTCAGCGGGTGGGCACTTTGGAAATTCATTGTCGTTGACGTTGTGGTGTGTGCGCAGGGCTTGCAGCGCGAGTCGGCCGAACGGCTTGCTGCGAAGTGTCGCTTGGAGAAGGAGCTCGTTGCCGTCCAGGAGACAAACAAGGGGCTTCAAGCAGTTGCAGCCGAGGTGAAGGAGGCCCGCTGAGGCCTTGTCCCGGTGGGTGACCTGATGACGGCTCAGTCCGCTTTGAGCACGGCTGAAAAGCGAGTCGCTGACCTGGAGCATGAGCTCAAGGAAGCGAGGGCAGAGGCGAGCTCGGCGGAAGGGCGAGCGAAAGCTGCTGTACGTCTGTCGCTGAAGAGCGGAAAGTGTCTGACGCGCTCATTGCTGGGTTGCAAAACGACTTCGCTTCTCTTCAAAGCTTCATCACGGGCCTTTGCCGACCGTTAATTGGTAAACCTTCCTTCTTCTCCCCTCTCCCTGCAACAACTGCATTTTGATGTCGTTGGTGTGCTCACTACTCGCTTCTGGTCCACAGGTCGGATTACTGATAACGCGGAGGAGGCGCAGTCATACGATGCGCGGCAATGTGTGACCACCCTGGTCGACTCGGCCGCGTTGTCTGCGACTTTCCTTCGAGCGTATCTTCAGGAGATATCGCCAACGGAGGTGATCCCCAGCGACCTTGTTGAGGTGTGGCGCTACCTGGAGAAGGCTCCATCAGTCGTCGAGTTCATGACGCGGTGGGCCTTCCGTGCGTTCCCTTCATCCGTAGTCGCAGGGACGGTGGCGCGTCTGCGTCGGAACCTGCGGAGTAGAAGTATCTTGCCCTTGGGCATTAGTACGAGATAACTATTGAACTTCCCTTGTAGTTGGAACAATTTTGCGCTGCTATAAAGGAAGCTCATGTTACTTTGTCATTTGTTTTGCGATTTTGGATTTTGATTGAACGAGTCCCCGAGCGCGTCCGCCCTTTTTATGGGGTTTACCTCGTTGTTATATGTTTGTGAAATTTTAGTTAGTTGAGGTCAACTCGCCATGGCTCGGAAAGCCAGTCGCAAGGCGACTCCCAGGGATGCTCTTTACTTGATCGTTTTCCCGGGCGTGAACGAGGTCGGGTTGCCGAGTCCCCGAGCGTGGTACTTGGTGGTTCTAGTCGCAGCTCCAAGGTAGGTGAGGACTAAGCACGTCGTTGTTAGTGCGTCTCTCCTGCCTGATCCGGAAGATCAGTCGCGTGGCGAGTCCTGGGCGCGCTCTCGTACTTGGCGTTTTTCTATAGTCGCTCGTATTTGGCTGGGCGTCAGTCCCCGAGCGTGGTACTTGGCCGTTCGAGTCGCTGCGCCACGGATGCGGAGGACTTGGTCTCTGTGAGGAGCGAATGCAGTTGTCTTGGCTCGGTGAGCCAGTCGAGCTAGGAGACTCCAATGGGGCTCCGGGTTGGCGTTTTTTGTGGACGAAAAGAGGCCTGGAGTTTCCCAGTGCCCTCGTGCCGCACTACTTGGTCGTGCCGGTCGCTTTACCAGAGGTTGACTTCTGCGAATAGCATAACGCTGTTATTACGAGTGCGAGTGGCACAAGACACGGAGAGTAGACACAATTTTCGGTAACCGATCTGTTTTATTTCATAGCGGGTGGGGAGTACATGTATGGAGTTCTAGGAAAAGAACTTCCGTAGGAGGTTTACATTCCACGGCCGCTTGACGTCGAGTTTTCCGTCTCCTCAGACGTCGGTTAGGTAGTAGGCGTCATTGCCTAGGACTCGCCCGATGGCGAATGGTCCCTCCCAAGGGGGGGGGAGCTTGTGCATGCCCTTCTTGTCCTGGATTAGGCGCAGTACCAGGTCGCCTTCCTGGAAAGTGCGAGTCCTTACTCGGCGGCTATGGTAGCGGCGAAGCCCTTGTAGGTAGATGGCCGTGCGGGAGCGAGCTAGGTCGCATGCCTCGTCGAGCTGGTCGACTCCGTCTTCGCGTGCGAGTTTGTTTGCGGCCTCTGTATAGTTGACCACCCTTGGTAAGTCGTGCTCGAGGTTGGTGGGCATGACTGCCTTGGCACCGTACACCATGAAGAAGGGGGTAAACCCTATCGACCTATTGACGGAGGTGCGGATGCCCCAAATGACGGAAGGTAGCTCCTCGACCCAACACCCGGCGGTGCGCTCGAGTGGTACTTGGAGCCGTGGCTTCAGGCCATGGAGGATGCTTTGATTGGCGCATTCCGCCTGGCCGTTGGACTCCGGGTGGGCGACTGAGGCGATGTCGAGTCGAATGTGGTGTTCCTCGCAGAACTCGGCCATGGCTCCTTTGGCGAAGTTGGTGCCGTTGTCCGTGATGATGCTGTTTGGGAACCCGTAGCGATAGATGAGCTCGCGTAGGAACTTGGTGGCGGTCTTCCCGTCGCATTTGCAGACTGGCTTGGCCTCCACCCATTTTGTGAATTTGTCGACTGCGACTAGGAGGTGGGTGAAGCCGTAGGGGGCCTTCTTGAAGGGGCCTACCATGTCCATGCCCCATACAGCGAACGGCCAGGTGATGGGGATTGTCTTGAGTGCCGAGCTTGGCACGTGGGTCTGGTTGGCGTATTTTTGGCATCCGACGCATCGCTGGACGATGTCAACGGCGTCTGCGTGTGCGGTGAGCTAGTAAAAGCCGTGCCGCATAGCATTTGTGACCAGAGAGCGGGCACCGGCGTGGTGGCCGTAGTCGCCGGAGTGAATGTCTTGGAGGATTTTGCGTCCTTCGGCGGGCTGAACACGGTGCTGGAACACGCCGGTCACGCTGCGCTTGTGGAGCTCTTCGTTGATGATGACAAAGGATTTGCAGCGGCGTGCTATCATCCGGGCGTCCGTTTCGTCCGCTGGCAGGTTGCCTCCCTCCAAGTAGGCGACGTATGGCGCGGTCCAGTCGTTTGGGTCGGCGATTAGTGCGACCAGGGATGCTTCTGGTTGCAGCGGGATTCCGATGTCGATCTCCCTAGGGGGAGAGACGGAAGGCTTGGTGATGGTGTCGAGGAAGACGCCGGTGGGTGGTGCGAGTCGAGCCGAGCCTAAGCAAGAGAGTGCGTCGGCCTCCTCGTTCTTCCGCCTGTCAATCCACTCGACAGAGTAGCCCACGAAGTGTTCGTCCAACTTGTCCACTGCTTGGCAGTATGCCGCCATGGTGGGGGAGACGGCGTCGCAGGTGCCAGCGACTTGCCCGGCGACGAGGTCGGAGTCTCCGTAGCAGCGCAGTCGATTGACATTCATCTCCTTGGCATCTCGCATGCCGTGGAGTAGCGCCTCGTACTTGGCCATGTTGTTGGTGCAAGGTGTGAAGTCGAGGTAGAGGACGCAGCGGAGCTTGTAGCCCTTCGGAGATGTTAACACGATCCCTGCGCCTGCACCGTCCGTGTTCTTGGAGCCGTCGAAGTGTAGGTTCCAATAGTGGAGGTATGGTATCTTCTCTGGCTGCTGGGCCTCCTCCCAGTCGGCGAGGAAGTCTGTGAGAGCCTACGATTTAATCACCTTGCGCGGCTCGTACTTGATGTTGTGGACGCCGATCTCGATGGCCCACTTGGCGACTCGCCCGGTCGCCTCACAGTTGCGGATGATGTCCTGCAATGGTGCTGAGGAGACGACGGTTATTAGGTGCTCCTGGAAGTAGTGCGGCAGTCGCCGCTGTGCTCTGAAGACCGCGTATACCAATTTCTGGTATTGCGGGTAGCGCTGGCGCGACTCGGTGAGGACTTCGCTGATATAGTACACAGGTCGCTCCACCGGGCGCTCCTTTCCTTCTTCTGGCCGTTTGACGACCATGACGGTGCTGACGACGCTTTCGGAAGCCGCGACATAGACCAGCATGGGTTCCTTGTCGACGGGGGCGGCGAGTAGCGGTGCTGCGAGTAGCACCTCCTTGAGGTCGTGGAGCGCGTCATCTGCCTCCTTGTCCCACTGGAAGGTGGGGTTCTTGCGCATTAGGCGGTAGAGGGGCATCGCCTTTTCGCCCAACAGGGGGATGAAGCGACTGAGAGCCGCGACTCGCCCGGCCAGCTTCTGGACGTCGCGCAGGCACTCGGGTTTGCCGAGTCGAGGGATTGTGTTGATCTTGGCGGGGTTCGCTTCGATCCTGCGCTTGGAGACAACGTATCCCAGTAGTTGTCTAGTTGGCACACCGAAGGTGCATTTGCCTGGGTTTAGCTTTATCTTGTACTTCCGCAGGTTGGCGAATGTTTCTGCCAGGTCAGCGAGTAGGTCGTTCTGGCGAGAGGACTTCACCACCACGTCGTCGATGTAGACGTGGATATTGCGGCCAATTTGGCTCGCAAGGTACTACTGCATGCACTGCTGGTAGATCGCCCCGGCGTTCTTGAGGCCGATGGTCATGGCAGTGTAGCAGAAGGCTCCGAATGGCGTGATGAACGCCGTCTTCTCTTCGTCCTCGACGGCCATTTTGATCTGGCTATATCCAGAGTAGGCGTCGAGGAAGCATAGGGACTCCGAGCCCGCGGCGGAATCGATGATTTGGTCGATCCGCGGGAGGACGAATTGCTCCTTCGGGCAGGCGCTGTTTAAGTTTGTGTAATCGATACACATCCTCCAGGTCCCATTTTTCTTCTCGACCAAGATTGGGTTTGCCAGCCACTTGGAGTACTTGATTGGCTGGATGAATCCTGCAGCGAGTAGACGCTACACCTCCTCGGCTATGGCTCGGCGGAGTTCTTCGTTGAAGGGCCGTAGTGACTGCTTGACAGGTCGCACTTTGGGGTTGACGTTGAGTTTGTGCTCAGCGAGTTCCCTCGGGACACGAGGCATGTCGGATGGCTTCCATGCGAAGATGTGCCTGTTCTCACGGAGGAACTCGATGAGCGCGCCTTCCTATGCTGGGCTCATGCCTGTCCCGATCGTCACTATCTGGCTGGAGTCGCCTGGGACCAGCTCGACGGTGCAGGTATGCGTCGTTGCCTCGAAGGCAGTGGAGTTGCCGCCCTCCGAGTTGGGCTTCTTGAGTATGGTGGGGTCGTCGTTGTTGACCCCGCTCGCGTACTTGGCGAGCTCCTCGGCGTCGTTTGCCTCTACCGTGATGACGGCGTCGGCGAGTTCGGCTCCTTTGACCTCGCACTCAGCAGCCATGTCGGGGTCGCCGTGGATGGTGATGACGCCGCACGGACCGGGTAGCTTCATCGCGTTGTACGCGTAGTGGGGTGCTGCCATGAACTTGGAGAACGCCTGGCGCCCCAGGACGCAGTGGTAGGGGCTGTCGAAGGGCACCAGCTCGAAGACGATCCGCTCGGGACGGAAGTTTCCCGGTGTGCCGAAGGTGACTGGTAGCATCACCTTGCCGATCGGGTACGCCTTCCGATCGGGGAGGATGCCGTGGAACATGGTGTAGGTCGTCTCGATCATCGACTGCGGGAGCCGCAGTCGCCTGAAGGTGTCCAGGAACAGGATGTTGATGGAGCTGCCGCCGTCCATCAATGTTTTGGGGAGCTAGTAGTCTCCCACTTTGGGCTTGACCACCAGGGCGACTCGGCCCGGATACTCGATCCGTAGCGAGTGTTCCTCGCAGCTCCAAGTGATTGGTTGCTCAGACCAGTTGAGGAATTGGGGGATATCTATCTGGGCCACCGCGTTGACGGCGACGGCGCGGGCGATGACCTTCTTCTCGCGCTTTGTGTTAAAGCCTGCGAAAGTGTGGAGCGAGCCGGCGACGCTGCCGAATTTTCCGCAGTTTGGCGGGTGGTTGTTAGGGTCTTCCCGTGCGTGCCGTGCCTTCTCGATCTCCTGGAGAGAGTGGCAGTCGGCAGTCGTGTGCGTGGGAGGCTTCCCTTCCCTGCTGTGAAATACACAAGGGTGGTTAAGGAGGGACGCGGGATCGAACCTCGGCTTCGCCTTGTAGTTGCCACCGTCACGACGCTATCCCCCGTCGCGGCGGAAGCTCTTGGGCTCGCGCTGCGTGTATTCAGCGTTGGCGACGAAGTCGACTCACCCGTCACTGCGGCGCTTGCAGGTGAGGCGAGTGTTGCTATAGCGTAAGTCGGGTCGCCTCCCATTGTCGTGGCCGCTCGTGCGGCGGTGTCCTCCCGACTCATCGTCGGTTTCTTGGTTTGGGTCCTCCTCCGCGTACCTTTTTGCGATCTCCAGGAGATCCGGTATGTTGTCGAGTGTGTGGTACGCTCGTTTGAGCTTGGCGACCAGGGGCTCGTAGTGGCACGAGGTCTTGAAGCAATGGATCGCGGTGTCTTGGTGGATGCCGACCGCGTTGTACCACACATCTGGCCACCGGTGGACCCAGCTGTGGGTCGACTCGCAGGGTCCCTGTACGCACCGTTCCGGGTCCTCGATGGTGGTGGCGCGGGTGTATGAATCGTCGAAGTGCCTGACGAAGGCCTCTCGCATCTCCTCCCAGGAGTCGATGCTATCCGCGGGAAGTGTGTTAATCCACTTCCTGCACGCCCCTTCCATCATCAGGGGGAGGTAGCGGGCGGCTAGTAGGTCGGTGTGGCCGGCGATCCCCATCGCCATGAGGTAGGTATCCAGCCACACGGAGGGATCATACGAGGGGTCGTACTTCTCTATTTCCTTCGGTGCTTTGAAGTTCGCCGGGTATCTCTCGCCCCGGATCATCGTTCTGAAGCACTGGGGCCCGATTCGGCTCAGTGATCCCCTCGGTTCACCATCGCGGCGATTGGTGAGGGTGTGCCGCAGGTCGTCAGGATGGCGTGCGCGCCAGCTCTGGTTGTTGATGATGTGGGTGCGGGCATCGACGGGTTGTCCGTTGGAGGCGACGAAGTTGGTCGCCGGCCGAAGGTCATTGGTGGAGAGTGCCGCGTTTGCGGGTCGGATTTGGAGCTATAGGGGTTCCGGTGACGGGCAATTGAGAGTGTTCGCCGCCATGGGGCGACCGCTCGAGGCCGCTCTACTGCCTGATGAACGTGAGTACATCCAACCCTGTGAGTCGACGCCTAAGTTTTGTTGCTCGACCGCTTTGCCGAGCAGAGCCCTGGCGTACTGGATTTGCAGGGCGCCTTCCCCAGTGGCTTCAATGTTGTCGACTCCTGCTCGGCCCGCGACGAGGTTGTCCATTGGGGTGGAGAACAGCGGGAGGCCGTTGGCGTCTCGCTCCCGTGAGGAGACCACGATCCTTGGCTGATCCCTGGGGGGTGCGCGGTTGGGTGGTGGCGGGGCACCATTGGTCGTTGCCCCTGGTGGGGGCCGAGTGCTTCCTCCTGGAGGCGCGTTCTCGTAGATCGCGCGCTCAGCCGCGTGGGCCAGGTCATTCTCGTCGTCAAAATTCAGGGCGCGCCCTTGGACGATGGGGTTCGGGCGCGACTTGATTCGGAGCTGGTGGTAGCGCGACAGCTCCTGCGCTGTCACCTGCTCGAGGCGAAATTTTTTGCGCTCGGCTTGTTCCTTGTGGACTGCTTCCGCCAGCTTCAGGAGGAGTTCCTTGAACTCCGTTGCCGTCGCGTTTGGTGGGATCAGCGTGGAGAATGGGTCTTCCGGCGGGTCGACGCCAATCGCCATGTAGGTCGCGGCGTGGCGGCCGGTTCCGTCGCGGAGGTCGGCGGAATTCTCTGACACGGAGTCGAAGTCGAAGATCCTGAGGATAGAGGGATCCTCGAAGTCTCCGACTTTGGAGACCTGGGTGATGGAGCCCGCGGGTGACGCGGCGACAATGGATCCGGCGAGTGACGCTGGTGTCGCCGAATCGGCGTCGTCGTTGAGGGCCGCGTCTTTCGCGGCTGCGGTGGTTTCGGCCACGTTGATGTGGGCCGAGTCATACTCGGAGGCGAGGCGGTGAATCGTGCGGACCTGGATCTCAGAGAGCCGGTCGCGTGGCGGCGACTCGCGGATGCGAGCCGAGTCCTCCGAGATGATCATGTCGGTGAGGCCGACGAACAGGCTGATCGTGCCGACCGGCAGGAACATGCTATGCGTGACGGGTCGCGCCGCCGGGACATAGCTGCTCGGCAAGATCTGGAGCATCTCGCCGAATGCGACCATGCGGCCAGTGGCGATCGACTCGTTGATGGGCATATTGGATCTCACCGCAGAACACCGGCCAGGCCCCACGGTGGGCGCCAACTGTCGTGGTATTACACGGCAGATGCTACTGGGGGTAGCTTACGTAGAGGGAGCAAGGCGACGTAGGAGAATCCGGGAGCGAGATTGGCACACGATGTACCTAGGTTCACGTCCCGTCGGTGGAGGATCGCTACGTCCTGCTGCCAATCCAGTATATGATCATAGATTGGTTTACAAGGGAGCCGCCATAGGCGGAGGGAGAGACTAGATCTAATCTAATATGGGAGAGCATACCCCGTGGGGGTGCCCCTGATGGCTTTATATATGCAGCCAACTAGGGTTTACAAGTATTTGGTGGGCTTTGTATTGAACTCGCCATCTTGGGCCTCCAGTCGGCGCCAGTCATCTGGGTCCAGCATGCGCCAGTCGCCGTATTGGGCGAGTCGACCCGCTCTGGGCTTGGCTGCAGTCCGCTCGATCCAGCTGGCGAATCCGCTTCGTGGGTATACCCCGATTGGTATTCCCCCATCAGGTTGTTTCAGGACAATTTACGACCCTAAGACCCGATACATGTTTGTGGGAATGACCAAAAAGGTCTTGGTTTTCATGTTTTATGGTAGTTTTCATGAGCTATTGCCCACAGTTTTGGGGTTTCAGGGAGATTTACAACGACCATAATTCCTGATACATGTTTGAGGGTTCGCGTTTTGGCAGTTTTCATGAGTCATTGCCCATGGTTTGGGGGTTTTATGGCCATTTACAACTACTGTAAAACCCAATTGATGTTTGAGGGCATGACCAAAATCTCGTCGTTTTCGCGTTTTATGGCCATTTTCATGAGCTATTGCCATAGTTTCGGGCTGCCAAGGGAAATTTATTACGAACGGATTTTTTAGGCTTTATGTCTATTCTCATGGTCTATTTCCCATATTTTTGGGGGTTTCAGGGCGATTTACAATGACCCTAAGAACAGATACATGTTTAGGGAATGACCAAAATCTCGTTGTTCTCGCGTTCTTAAATATTTTCATGATTAATTGCGCACAACTTTGGGGGTTTAGGGCGATTTACAACGACCATAATACGTGATACATGTTTGAGTGCATGACCAGAAACTCGTTGTTTTCGTGTTTTATGGGTATTTTCATGTACCATTGCCCATAGTTTTGGTGTTCTAAGGGCCATTTATAACGACTATAAAACCTGATACATGTTTGAAATTGATGACCAAAAACTCATTTTTCATGCATTATGGCCGTTGGCATGTGCTATTCCCATAATTTTGGTGGTTTCGGGGCGATTTATAACGACCCTAAGTCCCGGTACATGTTTGAGGGAATGACAAAAAACTGATCGCTTTCACGTTTTATGGACGTTTTCATGAGCTACTACCCACTGTTTTGGGGTTTCACGGAGATTTACAACGACCATTGTTGGGTATATGCTATATGGATATCATCATAGCATGTCTCCTATTAGGATAACCCGGGTGGCCCACAGTTGGTAGCATGGCCCATGGCTTGCTGGGCGGCCCAGTTAGATGGATCCAGAAGGGAGGCCCATGCCGGATAAAGGAAGGCTATGTAGGATTCACCGACGTACCCGGAGCCTTGGAGTGCAAGACACGCTAGACTAGTTGTATGCAGTGCAGGACTCTCTAACCTGTCCGGCTAGGACTTTCCCTGTAACCCTAGGACCTGGCGACTATATAAGCCGGACCTATGGGAGCCTTTAGGGCACCAATTGACTCATACCTCGCACAGCGAACCGATCCATGTAACTCGGCGTATTGCCATTATAGTGATTTATAGCAGGAGTAGGATTCCGCCACCGACATGGGATCTGAACCTGGGTAAGCTGTGTTACCTCGTACCCGTCAACCGTTCGCCTTACCCCACATCTCTAAACACACACTATGAGTACCTCTCCATGGCGTACTCGCCGGCAATACCACGACAGTTGGCGCCCACCGTGGGGGAAGAGGTGCTTCAGTCTCTATAGCGGGCGAGGTCCAAGATCTTCACGGGAATCGGTGAAACCGTAGCCATCGGCCGTGTTCTCTTCTCCGGCAACGTTCCGATCGTCCCTCCCGACGAGTTCTGGATCCCGGTGAAGATGAACCCTACCCGATGCTCGATCGTCCCCATTGGAGACATCCACCTCTTCATCGGCGAAACCGACTCGGGCACTAGTTCCCAGAAGTCAGAGGAGCATCAAGACCCACGAGGACCGCCTACGGTCAGGATACGTTCATGGAAGGATCAATGTCGGATCTCTCTTTGGAGTTTGCCGACAAAGATCGGAAAAATTCAAGGCCCACCCAAACCGCCCCTATGCAGGATATAATGGTGGAAGATCACTGCAAGTCTGCTGGCTTCGCCTGTGCATCTGGTCACAGAGATCCAAGTTCGTCGGAGTGGTGACCATCTTCTATCTAGCGCGTTGCGTGCAGAGAGAGGGTGAAAACCCCAACGATTACCTTGCCAGGTGGCACCGTATATGGGACGATCTGGCACATTACCCCAATGATGATGCCATGTATCAATTTGTGGAAGGACTAGACCAAGGTACGCTTCTCCGACATACGCTAAGGCGGCAGTAGGCTTCAGGACGCCTCACTTTTGAAAGCATGGTGAACACCGTCAACAACTACGCGGAGGCCGAGGAGGTAGCTCAGATAGTGCTCGCGCTCCTTGACAGCGCCCCTCCGCCTCAGCCACCGCCGGCTCCGGTCATCGTCGCCACAGCTGCACAACCACCTCTAGTCAACGTCACTGTTGTCGCACCACCATCTCCCATCATCAAGGAAGCCCCGGCATGCTCCGACTCCGTGCTTGACGCACTCTACGCCGACATCAGCGCTAACTCAGAGGAGATAGATTTTAGCCCAAAGGAGCTAGACTCTGCTATGCAGGAGATGGAGGAGGATTACAAACGCAACGAGCAGGCCAACAACGCCGTCATGTCCCGAGAGGTGTTCGTCGCCATTGGGACCGCGCTAGATAAAGATCAACCCGGACAAGCTCCGCCTACAGTGCTGAATAAGGGGAAGGGACCACCTGTTGCTGCCGACAACGATCGCGCAAAGGCCATGCCCCCTCCGCCTAACCCAGTGCAACAGCCGCAGGAACTCGGCACCGGTCCGAGCAACAACAACACCGCAAACCCGCCGCCTCCGGCATCTATGTCTGCTGCTTCCCAAGTCACTCCAGCTGATAGAGTGATGTATGGCAACCTACTCGTCAAGCCCATGACCATGGCCCATATACAGAACGTAGTCCAGCTTGATGAGAAGCGCCAGCAGCTCCTAGAGGAAGCGCAGGCCATCGTGGAGCAAGGCGCTAAGCTGGATCGAGATCTGGCAACGCGCAAAAGTCAAGAGAGAAAGCTAGAGCCATGGAGGCCGAGTACAAGACTCTACTGCAGCAGAAGAAGTCTAAGAAATCTTCGGCTCGCATCATCAACGATCCTGGTGTATGGCGAAACCTAGGATGGGCCCCCTGGAAGCCGAAACAAGCAAAGCCATACATTGACAGTGAAGGCAGGCAGGTGATGCCCACCCCTCTTATCAACCTCGCCGTCGCCAAGACCCTTCTGGAGCAGGATGTATCACCTGCAGTTATGGACCAGGTCTATGACCATATGGCCAAGGCGGTGAAACAGCAGGAAAAGGCCACCTCTCAGAGGCTTGAGTCTGACCCAGCGTTTTGCCAATCTAGCCAGCCTAAGCCACCAAGGGATCGATCTCCTCATGATGTCGGGTCCCAGACGGGTTCGTCGGAACGAAGACGGAGGGATGCACACAACAGGAAGGACGCTATCCCCATATCCTTCAACCATGGAGGCAAGGCTCATCCTCGTTTCCCATCTCCACCGCCCTGCTCTCCCCGACATCGCGAATACCCCAAGGCTCACCGTCATACGGACATGCCTCCGCCAAGGCAGAGCGGCATCGGCATCGTCATCTGCGGCAACGTGGAGCAGACACATCACGATGGAGAGCGCAACCAAGGACACAGGAGCAGGTCCCACCATGACCCTCCGCGTCCGACAAGCAACCGTGAAAAGCGTGAGGCGTTGCAGGAGGGTAACAGCAAGAAGGCTAACCAACCGCCACCTCCGCCTTCGTTGCCGCCTAGCAGCCACCATGGCGGAGGAGGCCCACGTCGTTCACGCAGCCCTGCCCCTGGTGGCAAGAAGAAAAGATCAAGCCTGGAGCCATACGACGAACGTTCACGCTTGGACAAGATTCACGAGGCCCGGGAAGGACAATACTTGGGACCATGTTGCTTTGGACCTGTAATACGGACCATAACTTACCCCAAGGGTTTCCGGATAGACATGAACATCAAGCCCTATGACGGCATCGCCAAGCCAGCTGCATGGTTGCAGGATTACGACAACACGGTGGAGATCGTCGGGGGTAACCCCAACATCGCTGTCAAGTACCTCCCGCTTATGTTGGTGGGCACGACCCAACAATGGATCGATGACTTGCCGGAGAAGTCCATCTGCAATTGGTTGGACATGCAAGAATCATTCACCAAGAACTTTGCT
This sequence comes from Avena atlantica, assembly GCA_910589765.1. NCBI lineage: Eukaryota > Viridiplantae > Streptophyta > Magnoliopsida > Poales > Poaceae > Avena > Avena atlantica. Next base: position 51,655,060 of record OU342736.1, on the reverse strand, counting down.
GATACGTATAAGCGTACCTGTACTGTTGGTGATCTACAGCGGTGCGTGCAGGATAAAGACGAGTCATCTCGCGCCTACCTCTCTCGCTGGCTAGACATGAAGAATTCCTGCGTAGGAGTGCACACCCAGACCGCTATGGACGCCTTCCTCGATGGGTTGGAGAAAGGTGCGTTGCTCCGACATAAGTTGAAGCGCTTGCAGGACAATCACCAGCTAGATCTCAACCAGATGATCCAGCTGGCTAGTGAGTTCGCAGCTGCCGATGACGATGCTCGCGGCTCCCTGCCGGCAACGGCCGTTCTAACTCAAGCTAGGAGGAATAGTAGCACCAAGTGAAATAGCCCGCCAGAATAAAATCAAACCCCCGACATGGTCGCCATGACATTTGCAGGACGAGGTGATGGCAGACAGCGTGGCCGAGGACGGGGGGCTGGTCGTGGGCAGCAGCGAAGTAGTGAAACTACCTCGACAGCGCTCCCTGTTCCCCAAACGTATGAAGAGTACCGTGACATGCCGTGCATTGTGCACCTCGACGCCAACAGCAAAGCCACTCACACCAATCGCCATTGCAAGTTTGTCAACAATCTCAAGGAGGACCCGGAGTCCGGCTATAAGCGAAGTCGGAAGAACAGACCGCGAGGCAAGGGCAAGGGGAAGAAGAAGGAAGAGGAGTCCAAGGATTCAAGTGACATGGATGAGGATGTTGACCCCAAGGACTCCGCCAAGAGCGATGGCAATGGTAATAAACCCCTTTGAGAAGAAGGCGGCCATTTTCCACACTTTCGTTGGCACCCCCACCGTCCAACAAGAGAAAACCTCTATGAGGATAATAATGGCCACTCTACCCCCAGTTCCCCAGTACCTGTGCTGGTCGGAGATTTCAATTACTTGGGACAAAAAGGATCACCCAGACCTCATCCCTATAGAGAACCAGTTCTCCATGGTCATCAACCCCCTGATTGACGGCAACGAGTTCACCAAACGTATGGTGGATAGTGGAAGCAGCATCAACATCATGTACCTGGATACACTGCACAAGATGAACTTGACAGAGGCCAACCTAAGGCAGACCAGCACCATCTTCCATGGCGTAGTTCGTGGTCGGGAGGCTCGATCCCTTGGGTGCATCACATTCTAGGTCGCTTTTGGCGATGTTAATAATTACCGCCAAGAGCGCATGACCTTCAAGGTGGTCCCCTTCAAGAGCGTGTACCATGTCATATTCGGCCGCGACATCTTCCACGCCTTCGTCTACAACAAGCTCAAGATACCCGGACCAAACGGTTTCATCACCGTATTCAGAAGCTTTACCAAGGCAAGGGACTTCGAGATTGGAGAATCAGCCTTTACAGAAGCTGTCCTCTCTAGCGAATAATTCAAGGAGATCCAGAACAAGGTCGATGCCTCGAAGATGCCGGTGTTGAAGAAGCAGATTTCTGACTCCGCCCCATCATTCAAGGCCTCCATCAAAACCAAGCCGGTGGAACTTGTGGTAGGCGATGCCTCCAAGACCACAGTTATTGGGACGAGCCTAGATCCCAAATAGGAAAGCGCGCTCGTCGAGTTCCTCCGTGAGAATAGGGACATCTTCGCCTGGCAACCTGCCGACATGAAAGGTGTACCTAGGGAACTTGCTGAGCACAGCTTTATTGATCCAAAATTCAAACCGGTGAAACAACCTCTATGACTCTTCGGAAACGAGAAGAGATGCGCCATAGGCAAGGAGATAACTAGGTTACTTAAGGCTAGTTTTATCCGAGAAGTCCTTCGCACCCGATGGGTGGCCAATCTTGTACTTGTCCCCAAAAAGGGAACCAAAGAATTAAGAATGTGCGTTGATTACACTGGCTTGAACAAAGCGTGTCCCAAAGATCTGTTTGCTTTGCCTCGCATTGACCAAGTCATTGACTCGACGGTTGGCTCAGAGATTTTGTGTTTTCTCGATGCATACTCAGGATACCACCAAATTAAGATGAGGAAGTTGGACCAATTGGCCACTTCGTTCACCACACCTTACGACATGTTTTGTTATGTCACGATGCCCTTTGGGCTAAAAAAAACGCAGGTGCTACGTTCCAGTGAAGAATGCAGCATTGCCTACACGATCAAATTGGTCGGAACGTTGACGCCTATGTGGACGATATAGCAGTGATGTATAAAAAGTCAAATGACTTAATCTCCGACTTAAAAGAAACATTTGATAATCTCTGGAAATAGAACATGATGCTTAACCCTAAGAAGTGTGTCTTCGGGGTTCCAGCCGGCAAATTGTTGGGCTTTATCGTTTCCCAGCGTGGAATCGAGGTCAACTCGGAGAAGATCAAGGCCATCCTAAACATAAACCATCAGACATGCCTGAAGGACATACAACGGCTGACAGGCTACATTGCAGCAGTTAGTCGGTTCGTCAGCTGAATTGGAGAGAAGGATTGTCGTGGTATTGCACGGTAGATGCTACTAGGGGTAGCTTACGTAGAGGGAGCAAGGCGACATAGGAGAATCCGGGTGCGAGATTGGCACATGATGTATCCAGGTTCACGTCCCCTCGGTGGAGGATCGCTACGTCCTGCTATCAATCTAGTATATGATCATAGATTGGTTTACAATGGAGTCATCGTAGGCGTAGGGAGAGAATAGATCTAATCTAATATGGGAGAGCCTACTCCGTGGGGGTGCCCCTGGTGGCTTTATATATGCAGCCAGCTAGGGTTTACAAGTATTTGGTGGGCTTTGTATTGAACTCGCCGTCTTGGGCCTCCAGTCGGCGCCACTCGTCTAGGTCCAGCATGCACCAGTCGCTGTATTGGGCGAGTCGACCCACTCTGGGCTTGGCTTCAGTCGGATCGATCCAGCTGGCGAATCCGCTTTGTGGGTATACCCTGATTGGTATTCCCCCATCAGTAGTCCCCGAGCGCGTTGTTGATTCGACGTGGGCTTGAGGCAGGGCGACGATGGATCGTGGCGAATTGGCGACGAGCTCCTAAACAGAGAAAAGAACCGTCAAGCGAGAGGCGGTCGGCGTGAGCCAGTCGGTGATGGCCAGTTGGCGAAAGACGCAGGGTGTCGGTGAAGCCGCTAGTTACGGCGAGTCCCCGAACGTGGAGCGTTCCGAGTCCCCGAGCGCGGCGAGTGGCGAGGTCGAGCGACCGGCGAGTGGCGCTGTCTGTAGCGCGCCGAGTCCCCGAGCGTGGCGAGTCCGCGAGGGCGAGTCTGCGGTGGAGAGTCCCTGAGCATGTCGAATACGCAAGGGCGAGTCCGCGGTGGGGAGTCCCCGAGCGTGTCGAGAACGCGAGGGCAAGTCCACGGAGGAGAGTCCCTGAGCATGTCGAATACGCGAGGGAGAGTCCGCGGGGCGAGTCCCCGAGCGTGTCGAGAACGCGAGGGCAAGTCCGCGGAGGAGAGTCCCGGAGCGTGTTACGCGAGGGCGAGTCCGCGGTGGCGAATCCCTGAGCGTGTTGAGTACGCGGGGGCGAGTCTGCGAGGGGAGAGTCCCCGAGTGTGGCGAGTCCGTGATGATTGCGAGTCCGCGAGGGGATAGTCCCCGAGTGTGGCGAGTCCGCGATGATGTTGATTGCGCTGTTTTGTTAGCGAGTCTCTCGTCTTGGTCCGGGGGGACAGTCGCATGGCGACTCCAAAGATGGCTCTCGGTTAGTGTCTGGATCTCGACTTGGCGTTCTTCTTGGACGATCCGAGGCTCGGTTTGCGAGTCCTCGTCCGCAGTACTTGGCAGTGCGAGTCGCTCTATCTAAGGTTGAGGAGGACATGGTGCTGTTTTTCTAGCACTACCATTTGTCTTGGCCCGGAAGGCCAGTCGAGCAAGGCGACTCCAATGATGGCTCTCGGTTAGTGTTTTTCGTGGACGATCCGAGGCTCGGTTTGCGAGTCCTCGTCCGCACTACTTGGCCATTGCGAGTCGCTCTTTCAAAGGTTGACAAAGGCGAATAGATTTTTCCCGGGGGGAAGAGACACCCAGTGGTGAGTCCATGCAGCGTGGCATGCGACCTTCTCTGGCGACTCGGACGATGAAAGTCCCTTAGCAGGCGCGGCGTATGCATTCGACCTAGCCGTAAGGAGCCGACGCGGCGGACACGGGGTCGACGCGGCGGACGGGGGTCGCGCTATGGCGAAGTCGACGCGGCGGACACGGGGTCGACGCGGCGGACGGAGGTCGCGCTGTGGAGATGTCGACGCGGCGGACACGGGGTCGACACGGCGGACGGAGGTCGTGCTATGGCGATGTCAACAACGGCGGGGCCGCGAGGGCGAGGTCGTGATGGCGATCCCGCGACTGGTGAGTCTCCGAGCGTAGCGAGTTCACGTTTATGCGTGTCCGCGTTTAAGCAAGTTCCGGAGCATGGCGAGTCGGCGAGCCGGTAGATTGGAGAGTCGGCGATGGACGAGGCCGTGAGAGGCGAGTCCGCGGCGAACAAGTTGGCTGAACATGGAGAGTCCATGAGGGCAGCGAGTCGCGAGTCCCCGTATACGGCGTTTTAGCTCGAAGGAGTGGACGCGGCGGATGGAGGTCGCGCTATGGGCGAGTCCCCGAGCCTAGAGAGTCCGTGTTTAGGCGAGGCCCGGAGCGTGGCGAGTGCCGTTATCTGGAGCGCGCCGAGTCCCCGAGCGTGCTGGGTACGCGAGGGCGAGTCCGCGGTGGTGAGTTCATGGAGGGTGAGTCATACGAACGTGATGAGTTCACGACCGTGTCGAACTCGCGGCAGGCGAGTCCTCGAGCCTAGCGAGTCCGAGCATGACGAGTCCACGCTGGACGAGTCCGCGATAGGCGAGTCCCCGACCACGACGTCTGTGCGGCGGGTGAGTCGCCGAGCCTGGCGAATCGCGAGGAGCGAGTCCGTGGCAGATGTAAACCAGCATGTCAACTCGTCTCCATAGATTGATTCTCCACAGTCTGATGAGTCCGACTAGTACGGCACGAGTTGTTTTCAACTGACGTGTGTAGCAAAATCCTTGGCGATTGCTCTTGTCATGCAGTATACGGAGATCATTAGTTAATGTATAATAATCAATAAGCAATGATAATAAGAGAGAGAGAAATTGTTGGGCGCTTCGGTGACTCAGGTCACCGCCATGAAGATCCCGTATGATGTAGACAGCCTTGACAGATGCAATCTGGTCGCCGGCGATGAAGAGGGATACCGCCCAGATTATCACCCTCCAAGCATAGCTTGCCCCACGGTGGGCGCCAACTGTCGTGGGAATAGTCATGGCAGATGCTGCAATCGGCAGCGAGTAGTAGAACGAGGGGCAAGGGCGGCCAGCCATCTGCGGAGCGAGATGAGGGCGGAGACACAGGGTTTACCCAGGTTCGGCCCCCCGGAGGGTAAAGACCTACTCCTGCTAGATTGTATTATGGAGGTGGTACAACGGGCGAACTCGGCGGCTAGGCGGTGAGTCGCTTGGGTGTATGATGGATCTATCGCTATACAAGTTGCTAAAGAAGGCGGACAAATTTATGTGGACGGACAAAGCAGACACATCACTGAAGCAGCTAAAGGAGATACTATCCTCGACGCCTATCCTTGCAGCACCCGAGCCTATGGAGCCTATGTTAATTTACATGGCGGCCACCAACCGGGTAATCAGCATCGTCATCGTGGTAGAGAGGAAAGAACCAAGGCATGAGTACGGAGTTCAACGACCAGTTTACTAGGTAAGCGAGGTCTTGACGGAGTCCAAGCAGCGTTACCTGCACTACCATAAGATAGCTTATGGAGTGTTCCTTGCTTCTTGGAAGCTGAGGCACTACTTACAGGAGAACCCTATCACAGTTATGAGCACAACTCCACTATCCAACATCATCAACAACAGCGACACTACAGGAAGGGTAGTGAAGTGGGGCATTGAACTTGCCGCCTTTGATATCACCTACAAGAGACACAAAGCTACCAAGTCACAAGTCTTGGCGGATTTCATCGCAGATTGGACGGAGATGCCAGATGCTACCCCTATGCCGGAGCCAGAATACTGGGTGATGCACTTTGACGGATCAAAACTACTCAATGGCTCGGGGGCTGGTGTACTATTACAGTCACCAACCGAGGAAAAGCTACACTACATTCTGCAGATCCACTTCGAGGCTACAAACAACATGGCGGATTATGAAGCACTCATTCACGAACTATGCGTAGCCAAGGATATTGGCATCAAGCGCATAGTTTGTTGTGGAGTTTCCGACTTGGTTGCCCAGCAGGTGGCTGGCACCTGGAACGCGCAGAACCCTATGATGGAGGCATATCAAGACGAAGTGGACGAGATAGCCAAGAGCTTCTTGGGCTACGAAGTCAAGTATGTACCTAAGGAGCAAAATGAGGAGGCTGATCTACTGTTTAAGCTTGGATCAGGGCGCAAACGAATTTTGCCTGGTGTTTTTCTAGAACATCTATGGACGCCATCTGTGAAGGGAGTAGACACCGAGAACCCAGATAGAGTTGACTCTTTCGTTCCTACAGTGACAAAGGTCCCTACGGCTTGGACAAAACCGTTCATGGAATATTTCGTACACGGAACTTTTCCCATCGACGAGGTTGAAAGACGGCAAATAGTGCGTCGAGCAAAGGACTATACCATAATCAATGGAAAACTCTACAAAATAAGCACCACTGGTGTATACCTTAAGTGTGTTCCCCAGCAAGAAGGTATTGAAATTCTTCGTGAGATCCATCTTGGAGATTACGGGCTTCACGCCGCTCCTCGATCGTTGGTCTCCAAAGCGTTCCGGCAAGGATTCTACTGGCTGACCGCGAAGGCAGACACTGACAAGCCGGTTGAGACATGCATGGGATGACAGTACTATGCCCGACAACCCCATGTTCCAGCTGAAGAATTATGAACAATACCAATAACTTGGCCGTTCGTAGTCTGGGGGCTAGACATGGTTGGTCCATTACAAACGACACCATGTGGGTTTACGCATCTGCTAGTTGCAGTTGATAAATTCACCAAATGGATAGAAGCTAAACCCATTAGAAAGCTTGATGGGGCAACTGACCTTAGGTTTGTCCGAGATCTAGTGGTGAGATTTGGTCTCCCACATAGCATTACCGACAACGGTAGCAACTTGTCACTCGGAGAAGTGGAAGCTTATTGTTGGGAGAAGAGCATCCGCCTTGACCTAGCATCTGTGGCTCACCCATAGTCCAATGTCCAAGTTGAGCGAGCCAATGGATTAATTCTGCAGGGAATAAAGCCACGTCTAGAGGCACCACTACATAGAGCAGCTGGAGCCTGGGCGGAGGAATTACTATATGTGCTATGGAGTTTACGAACTACACCCAGCAGATCCACTGGCTACACCCCTTACTTCATGGTATATGGAGCAGAAGCCATCCCGCCTTCTGACATCCTTCACGATTCACCAAGAGTTGCCACCTACGACGAAGATGATGCTGAAGAATCCAGACGCCTAGATGTGGACCTTCTCAAGGAAGAGCGCGTATTGGCATGCCAAAGATCCGCCATCTACCAGTAGAAGCTACACAGCTACCATAGTCGCTGCATTCGGCATCGCTCGTTTAAAGAGGGGGATCTGGTGCTCTGACTTAAGCAGAAGAAGTCACACAAATTATCCCCGCCATGGGAAGGGCCGTTCATCATAAGCAAGGTGCTGCTCAATGGGTCTTACTACCTCGTTGACAATCGTGAACTTGAGGATACACCTAGCAACGATCATAAGTGTAAGCTATGTGACCCGGATGATGACTACCCGGAGCTTGATCGGCCATGGAACATAGCACAGCTACGTCCTTTTTACACTTAGCATATATTTTATCTACTATGTACCTCTTATATGATCAATGAAATAAAGCTCTTTGGTTCACTCATATTTCTGAGTCTTTTACCTTCTTTAGTGTTCATTTTTGGATCGTATAAAACCTTTATGCGCAAGCTTTGCATTTGCACTTGTGAAAATTCCGCCTACGGGTGTTAGCTTAAGTTTTCTGGTCTACAAGTCCTTTGTTGTTTTTATGTGGGTTCTGGAGTAGTGACTTTTGGCACTTGTTGTCGGCGATTTTGTGCTTAGGTTTTTTATAGTGCCATTGGGCATCATCACCTGAGCGCATGTTTCCGAGTACGAGTGTTCCAACTCACGAAAGGTCAAGCATAAAAACCAGAGTAATGGATGCGGTGACCCGGCATACCACTACATGATCTAGTATACTATAGTCGTTGACATAACACCAATGAAACACTGTTCACTAGTATTACATCCCTCAGAATGGCACAACAGAAACACAGCGGGTCCAATATATGGCTAAAGGTTACAACTCACTCTTTACACAAGATCCAGAGAACATTCTAGGTTAAAGAGAGAGAAAGAGCTTCTTACAAAGAACAATCAAAGATAAATAATGCACCGACTATTATAATTTTAAGTCTAGTATTTTAACTAAGGGGTTGGCATTGCTGCTATTGCAATATACTAGAATTAGGTTGTTGGCTAGAGGGTATATTCCTACCTAACCAATAACTCCGTCTTCACTTGAGTTTATGTATATGTTGACTTTCTTGTCTACATTGAAGATCTTTAGCTTTGGATGATGAGTCCTGGAACATAACTTGATATAGATGTTGTCTGTACTGGCTTCAAAATCTAGCAAGGGTTAATAAGATATGTTGAGTACGAGCGTACTCAGCAAGTTTCACTAGAAAAGGAGTGTTTGATGCACTATAACAACATCCATAGACCGTAGGTCGTAGGAAATGCAAGTTTTCATAAACATTTCTTCAAAGGTTGCTTTTATTCTGAAAAACTATGTCCGTCGGCCTTCACGGGTTTACCAGAACTTTCATGGAGTTCCTTTCCCCCCAGGGTTCGCAGCTCCTTCCCGGAACAGGGAGTAACAAGTTACAGTTCTTACACTCTGCAGAGGTGCGTTACTTTTCCCATGAGAGATCAACTCCTTGTTGCACAACCGGGCAGCTTACCCGTCCACAATTCCATGTTGTGGGGCCTAGTAGATGATCCAAGCCAATCACTGCCCTCTCCGCGACCTCATATGTCTGCACGATCCTTCGGGCTAGCCCACCTTCGTTAAGCCCCCTTTCGGGCAGGCTAAAACCCTGATGAGTTCCCGAAGACTCTATGACCTGGTGTTGCCCTGGCAAGTGCCATATTAAATGGTCCATCCACTAAACACCATCCATAGATAATATAGACACCAAAAGTGTGGGGCGTAAGGGTGCCCACCCATATGTTGGATCCACACAAGGAATCACAATGTCACGTTAAGGTCGTCTTGCCTCCATATAAGTGGAAAGGATACAACTGACTTCTCCGTCCCATTCCAAATCTCATGGTTAACGCATAATATACAGCGCAAGAATCACTGGTGACATTAGTTGTTAAGTCCTAGATATTATGTTCCTTTACCACTGGAACTTTTATAGTAAGTTACTTATAATCACATTATTATGAAAATAGTGTTTTCGGACCTTTTTCAAATGCAGGTGATGTCCACATTAGATTTATAAAATACTTTATAGAAAATAACCAAAGGACATGAGCAAGTGTGAACTTGCCTTTTGTGATTGCAAGATTATGCACTCATGGTCTTCGAGTTAGTATAAGATCCAAAATCTGAAATCATCATCATTGGTCCGGTAAGGACTAATGTTTAAAGAAGCAATATGTTCTTATGCATAAGTAATGTGATGCACTTTATAAACGCGAATCCCGGGGATAACGTTGTTCTAGGGTTTGGATTCCGGAAATGGTTACTTTAGAATGTGTTGTCTCTTTTATATAAATTTCATAATTGTGCCTCTTATTAAGGCTTGTGAGTGTGTGTGAGACAATCATAAAATTACAATATCACAAAACAATCGGACACATAAAAAATGTGAAATGGTACTCAAGATTGTGTATATAAGAGTTCTTGTTTGAAGTGGCAAAAAGAATAACATTTGAAGAAAAGTTTTCTTTTCTAACGTCTAAACAACCTTTGTGGTTAGTTGAATCTGGTTGATGTTATTTGTGTTTGCTTGAATAGTTTGGTCTTAAGATGCTTTATGACTTAACTATATCATAACAAAGTTAACTATAAAACATATAACAATGCTTATAGTATTATATTTAGATTCTTGTAGACTAAAGTTAACTTTAAAACATAGATAGTTTGAAAGTATAATTCTTATAACCTTTGTACCTGGTGTACTTGGTGATGTTGCCTTAAGGTTACTTAAGAATGGTTATTCTTCTATTTTAAGTAGTGGTCTCTTAATTTTGTAGTGGAACAAGATTTCTTGTTTCCTTATAAAGGTATGCTTATGGTTTGTGGATAAATAAATAGTACTAGTGACTACTCATGAATTATCTTTGGATTTAGTCCATTATAAGGTTGTATTTGGTTGATATATCATTCTTGATGGTCTTATAGTTATTAAAGATCTTTTAAAATATAATATATTCATATGGTAGAAGGATAATTTGATATAATAGTATTCCTAATGTTTTGAATCATCATGACTTATTAGTAATATTCAAGACTAATACCTATATATTAGACTTGATTGACTAATTTTAGAAATATTAACAAATTTTATTTACCATTATATGAATTTTAAACTAAGTAAATAAGTTTAAATTTGAGTTATTAAAATATTTGAATTTTTATTTTACTCAAAAGTGAATATTATATGTTTAACATGTAGATATTATTTTTTTGATTATTTTGGTATATTACATTTATTTTTGTGATTTAGAAATAATAAGATGTGATTTATAAATAATACGATATGATTTTTACAATTCTTATTACTTTATAATTACTTAATAAATAATAAATATTAAGTGAATTAAGAATACATGATGATGGTTTTAAATTTTAATTTTTATTTTTCTAAGATTTTTGGTATTCTATTTATATTTTTAACATTTACCATTATTAAAATATGAATTATCATTTTTTAATTACTTATAAAATCTTTATTAAATAATATTTATTTAAATAATCATCATAATAGTATTTCATAATAATTTTAAGTTGTAGATTTTATTTTTCTACAAATTTTTATATATTATACACATTTTTCGGAATTATAAATCAAAAGTTATTAATTAAACAATATTTAATCATTTATTTGTATTTTGGATTATTAATAATTGAGTGTATGACATTTTATTTATTTCTTACACAGGAATTAACTTTTTACACCGCATCCACACCTAGCCTAAGTCACTGACCAGTGGGCCAGCGACCACCTCAGCTCTCAGATGAATAAATGTATTTGTTACTAACCCTGCCTCCACCCCCAGACAATGACATATGGGCCGAAGGCCACGTAATATGCCATGTGAGACAAAGACCAGGTCAAACTACGCTGGGTGGCAGGATGACACCAGCATGATGTCATGCTGACATCAGCCTGGCTTCCACCACCAGTGGATGGTCGCCGGCGGCGAACCAACTTGCTCTGGTGAACAAAGTCGATGCTATTGGATAGAGGGGACCAAGGAGAACCTATTGGTGATAACGCCGCTACCTAGTGGTCACCAGAAATACACCGGTGACGAGCTTCTGTGGCGGCCAACGGCGATGCTCGACGAAACAAGGTCTACGATGCGAATCGGCAAGCGAAATTAGGATCTAGAGATGCGTAAGCTTACCCTGATGACGATAGAGAGGTCGGGGAGACTTGGGAAGGCGTGACGACGGCGAATCGACGATAATGGCCACGGCGGCCGATGAAAGGAATGCTCGATTTCACATGATTCCCGGCATGCGGGCTTCCGTGCTTGGTCCTAGGTGAGTAAGTCCATGACGGCGCGTCCAACGGTGGCTACCACGAGGCGAGGGGTGCTCGGACCTGACCGGAACGACGAATTCCGATGAACTAGGGTTTCGGCATGGTTGGGGAATGAGGTAGACAGGGTTTCAGCGGGAAAAAATGGGGATGAGGACGAGCAGAGGCGTCGCGGTGGCCTCCTTATCCTCTCCTGGCGACGACGGCGTTGATCTTGACGCAAGGACGACGGCGGACGGCCTCGGCCTCACCACCGAGCTACTTCCAGCTGGAGGAAGACGACGGCGTGTTGTTTTGTGGATAACCCCCTAGCGTTTCTTTCCTCTCAACCCGTAGTCCCTCTTTGGTCACACCTGTCAGCCAGAGATGAGAACGAGCTGGGCTGGTTATTGGGCCTTTGTGGGCTGCACAGGGAGATAGGTAAGCAGAGAGGAGTTGGTCCACGGCCAGGGTTTGTTTTTTTTATTTGTTTTCCCTTTTTCTATTTTCTGTTTTATTTTCAAATTTTAATTTCCCTTATTTGATTTGAATTCTCCTTATAGAATTGATTTGTTGAATGATTACAACATTAATAAAGTATATTAAGGTTCTTTTATGAGTTTGCCATATAATGGTATTATTTTTTTTCTATCAAAACCCTTTTTATATTATGTAGAAAACCTTATTATTAATTTTTCTTTCTACATTAAACCATGGCTTTATTATATGATATTTCTTATTTGTTTATAAAACTTAACTCTAGTTGGCTCATAGTTTGAATAGAAATTTTTATATGTATAATGATCGTTTATCATTATTTAATGCATGAAATGCAAAAGAAATTAATATGGTTATTACTACTTCCATTGACTTGGAGAATGGCAATGTATATATTCAATTATGATAAACATAGAAGTTTAGGGTTTGAATTGTAAATGTTTACCCAAGAGTTTAGGGTTCTTAAATTACTTATATCCTTTTGTTACTCTGAGTAAAGATTTAATAACTAAGCATATTGTTTTCTGTTTGTGAAATATAATAATATCACCCTTTTAAAATAGAAAGTTAAAAATGTCTTATGGAAGGGAGTTGATAAGAATATCTCTTAAACACATATGCTTAAGATAATTGGAGATGATAAAGATGTGCTTATGTGATTTGCTATAGGAAACTATTCCTATAAAGTGATATGGAGATAGGATGATGGATCAATAACATGAAATGGATATTATGTTTGGTTTAATAATTATAGTTGAGTGTTTACCAGGAATGTCTATTTTCCATAATTCACAATCTTGGACCTTTAATTAAGGAATTCCTTTCCTAGATATAATACTTCTTCCTATCCATCATCATGTTTAGTATGATGAGCTTTACTCATAAAAATCTTCTTATTCATATATTATTGTTCTAAACTCATGGATGAATCCAATGAGTTTAATATTAAAGCATTTCATAGTTTTCTCATATCCTTGCATGGTTATACCCACTACTCTACTATTGAAAATCTTCAATCCAACAAGTAGTTCTTTCAAAATCCACTCATAAACTTCCTTAATCATCCATCTACCTTTCTTTAAGGCTTACTATCCTTTAGGATGCGTAACACTACTTCCATAACTCTATGCTATACTAGCTTCAATTGAATCATATTGTCTTATATTTACTCTAGTAACTCATACTCCAACCTTTCATTACATTAATGTGACCTATAATAACTACTTTAGGATCACTTACCTATACTAGGGTTTCAATCATGTTCTACCCACCAATGTCACTTATACTTGATATAAATATTCAATGCTTGGTGAGCAAGATATGATCATTTTAATCCTTTAATCATTTATAACTTAGATTTTTAGTTGGCTAAGCAAGACTTTCTCAATACATACTTGCAATTGTATTGGAATTATCTTCTTAGTATCTTTAATTGGATTAAGGGTTATTCATGGACTATGCCCACTTGATCCAATAGAATTATTACTGGTAACTATCTTCATGATTCACCCTTGTAATCTTCTTTCCTACCATATTTTTATAGATATAAATAATTCTTCACTTTATTTAGGAGTGATTTAACTCCATCAATTCTCCTATTGATTTTATTCTCTTCAATAATTCCCATCCTATAGATGATATCTAAAACTAGCATCACTATTTACCTCTTCTTAGTTGTTTCTTTGTAGACACTTATTTGTAAGGTATGTTATGATCAATAGTTTGATAGGTTGAGAATGGGCAAAACAATAGTTGATTTCTCAACATTGATGAACAACAGATATGGGAATACAACTCAATAGAGATGATAAGGATTGATATGGAAATAATATATGGTGAATGATCTAAGCTTAGTTTCTTTTCTACTCAATCTTACTTAAGAAGTGGGGTTAGGTATTACCATGATACTCATGGTATACGCAGATGAGATTAAGATATAATTGTTACATTCTTATTATTTTTGTTATATCCTTAACTTGGTACTCATGAGTGATTATAATGGATACTATGATATGATCACCTAAGGATCAAATATAAATCATAATGTATTAGGGTTTAACTTTTATTTTATTTGATCTACCCTTAGATCAAATCTCCCTTACCCAAAATAAGGTTTTAGCAAAGGTCGTATTGAAACTTATCGCAGTCAACATGATGATCTACTTCTTATTCCATCAAGTTAATAGAAGCTTCAATCACTTTGACAAGTGTTGTTAAAAAGCGCGAAAATTATTCGGATTTTCTATGCATGAATGCAATGCACACATCTGGGTTTCAGCTTATTTCTAGGCTCTAATGCTGGGATGTTACAATGGATAAGCCAGCACTTGCTTAAAAAATATTTACATGCTGGAACCAGTACTTGAGTAGCAGGAAACTACAACTATTGTTTTTCCGCCATAAGTTAACATAGTAGTTTTTCCGCATACACCAAACCAGAGGAAATAAATATTACAAAGTGTTTTTTCATTCCTCTGGTGCAGGAGACTTCGAGGCAGCATCGTCGGCAGCAGGAGAGCCATCATCTTCGAAGTCGGTGGTCTTGAGGGACTCAAAGGAGCTCTGGTGGTCACCGTCAATAATTTCCAGCGGCACGAAGACGTTGGGATCGACCAACTCGGCAACCCTGGTGTCAAAACCCGCGAGCGATGCCCAGATAGCCTTGTGGTCAATCTTCTGGCCTTCATCGTCTACGTCAGGAAGACCCGAGGTCACCGTGTCGAGCTCGGTGTTTTCATAGTGCGCCTTGACCATCGCCAGAGACATCCTTGCGCCTGCCCGAGTACATGAAGCTTTCCAGCTTACGATACGCTCGGGGGCTTGACGCAAGATCTCCGAGTACTTCATCACAAAGTCCACCACCTTGATATTAATATTAAGGGGCTTGGCGATCTCCTTGGCTTGATTGACGGCGGTGCTGATGAAGTTGCCGACGAGGACCATGCATTCCTTTGGCGGAGGAGACGAATTGGTCAAACCAATAGGAGCTGCATTTCTAACAAAGGAGCACATGAGTTCAGTAACACAAAGTTTAAAGTACATGGCTTACAGAAGTACAAGACGGAGAATCACTTACCAAAGATGCTTGCCTCGGCTTGTTGGATCGTCTCCGCCATGGAGTCCTGTTCTTATCAGAGGATCGTGTATGCTTCAAGATTGCACTGATTTTGCTCATCAGCAGCTTTCTTCTGCTCTTTGAGCATCGCAATCTCCTCCTTCAAGAGGTTAATCTCCGTGTTGGCAGACTCCTGCAACACCGCCATGGATTCCTCGTGCATTTTCAGGGTATCAGTCCTCTCTTACTTAAGGACCTTGTTTTCGCTATCCAGCAACTCAATGTGCTTGGATTGCTCAACAATGTCCTTGGCCTTGGCGATGGTTTCTGCAAATCGGAGAAAGAACAATACACAATGAGTATTCGGAGAGTGATGGCACAAGACCAAGATGATTGCGGAATTGAAAGGAAAAACAAACTCTTGCTCTTGGTGATTTGTTCCTTCAAGAAGGCAGTTTTACCCTTTTCATCTTCCAACTCCGCGCGCATCTTGTGGAACTTCTCGTTGGCGACGCCTCTCCGAGCATTCTCGTTCTGTGGAAATAATATCACAATCACTTAGTTTCTTAGAGCATCTAGCCGGATAAATATCCACCTAGAGGCTTGGGGGCTACAGTGAGAGTTTTTAACTCGGCATAATGCTTAGTATTTATTTAAGCATCTAGTCGGAACTAATTAAGTTTTCACCTAGAAGCTTGGGGGCTACAGTAAGAGTTTTCAACTTAGCAACATGCTTAGTCTTTCTTTAAGCATCTAGTCGGAACTAATTCAGTTTCAACTAGAGGCTTGGGGCCTACAGTATTCAATTTTACAAACACTGCGTATGCTACTCTAAAAGTATCTAGTCGGAATAATTCATTCAAACTAAATACTTGGGGGCTGCAGTGAGAAGTTTTCTAGCTTAGTCACTCTTAGAGCATTCAGATGCAAAAGCCTGTGGGTTTCCATCTAAATCCTCGAGGGCTATAGTGGGATACTCATATGAAATGTAAAAGGCAAATAAAACTTACAAGTGCGATGATCTTGAGATTGGTGGCGCTCTCGGCAAATATCTTGCTAAAGGAAAGGCTATTTCCTTACAGGATATCAGCTTGCCTGAGGAGCTCCTCAAGACCGCAAGTCGAATATGTGGGCGCTGCACCAGGAGCCAGTGTTAAGCTACTCGGTGTAAGCGCCGGGTAGACTATATTCGGAAGCTCTGTGGTTATCCTGGGTGTAGAGGCGCCGCCTTTGACATACATTCCGCCTACCACTATCGCCTTACGGCTACCGATGGCATCCTTAGCCGGAGCTTTAGCCATTTTTGGAGTAGTACTTTCTTGTGTCACCTGCTTGTCGACAAGTACAAGATCCACGGAGACACCTGGGTCCACTTCCATGGCGGAAGGTCCAGATGTATACTTGGCTGGAGAGCTTGTCGGAGCGGCGGCAGGCTGGACGCTGGGAGTTTTAGGGAGATAGCGGGAGATGCTTGGTGCGACACATCTTGGTGCAACATGTCTCTAATGTTTTTAGAAGACCCCGATGTTTTGGAGGTCTTCTTCAAACTTAAACTGGCCTTCTTCCTAAAACGTTAAAAAGTATAAGTACAGGAATAAGATGAGCAATGGACAATGTCGGAGGAAAAGAGGCCTACACAACAGTGGGTGCTTTGGTAAAAGGGATCCCGGTAATCTTTCTTTTCTCTGCCTCCAGGGCGGCGGTAGTCTTCTTGGAGGCTCCACCCTCCGTCTTCTTCTTCTTACCTCCGTCGACAACGTCAGAGGTGGAGCTCTTCCACTTTCGCGCCAACGGGACATCGTCGTTGGACTCGACGGTGATTTACTTCATCTTAGGGTCGTAGATTTGGATAGCCATGCTATCCTCCTCTAGACTTTTGAGCTGTTAAGTGAAATCCCAAAGTGTTAGATGAGATGATAATGGCTAGACAGAAGAAGTGGAGTATATGTCATACACGGAAAATAAACAGGTACACCTGGGCACTTGCCCTCCTCGAACATTTCATAGGTGATGGTGAAGCCATGCTTCCTGTCCTTCACCCTGACGATGTCCTTGAGGCGGAGCTTGACAGAGTCACTCGAGAAGTTGTCCATGGAGATGCGAAGGCTATCTTGGTATATTCATGCATCAGCTTCATACGGTGCTACAGAGGCTGGATCCGCCTGATGAACCAGCACATGGCTAGGTCCAACCCGGTCAGACCCGTCTCTACGAACCATTCTATCCGCCTTATGGCGCGGGATGCGTCATTGTCGGAGGGAAGGGTGGCATGGGATCTCCACGTCGGGGCTTCAGCGGCGGCTCCATCGATGAAGTCTGGGTACATTTCTTCTCGGTCAGCCAGAGGGATATCTGGTCCATAGAAGTACGACCGCTGCCAGTTCTTGCAAGACTCGTGGCCGACGATGTCGAGGAACCGCCGGCCAGGCCGAATCTTAAAGCTAATCGATTCCATAATTCCTGAGTTCATCCTTTCTCGCTCCAGCTTCCCTCTTGACGGTAAATAAGTAGATGAAAAAGTCTAACCTAGGCCTAATCCCTAGGTAACCCTCACAAAGCGCCGTATATTTTCTAAGTGCGAGGATGCTATTGGGGGAAAGGTTCTGAGGTTGAACCCGGTAATGCTTGAGGACAGCAAGGAAGAAGTCGGAGATGGGGAGGGAGACGCCGCGTACCAATTGTGCTTTGAGGTACACCTTCTCTCCGGCTTGGGGAGAAGGGGTGACCTCGTCGACTGGCACCGCCCGCCAGACAAGCCCCTCCGTCGCGGGGAGGTAGCCTTCGATGAGAAGCTCTTTGATATCGTTGTTAGTGATATCAGAGCCACGCCAATCTCCCTTATGGGAGTCGCCCTCTTCCTCTAGTAGCTCCAGCGCCGCTGGGTTATGGTTGCCGCCGGTGGACTCCACCACCGCGGAATTTGGCAGCACCAGACCCTCTAGGGCCACGTGGACGGAGCTCGTCGGCTTCACCGCGGAATCGGCCGTTGCCGCCATGGATGGGTTAGAGTTGTTGCTCGCCATTGGAAGGGGAGAGAGGTGACTGGGAGATTGGGAAGATTAGGGTTTTTCGCCTGCGCGCGGAGGGCTCAAGGAGACGCTCGCAAGAGGAAGACGATGACGTAGGGGGAGAATGAGGTGAAAAGTAAAAATCCACCGCAGTTGTAACTTATAACCCCCAGCGTCAAGATTCTTGCAAAGCGATCGAGTGGTTGCTGTGTGGACAGCGTGTGTGTGCACGTGCGTAGAAATTTTGCCACGTTCCCAACCGCCGCCGCCAACGGTCGTATCCTTCACGCGGGGAAAACATACATGATTGTTTTCTCTGCATGTGTGAGTTATGAGGCATCGCTGACCTATGTCTATGTCGCTCTAGCTGACACGGGCAGGTGAACCATCACATCGGAATATTGCGGCATGGACGGATCCATTTTGGCTATGAGAAAAGTACGATGGAAGATTCAGCGTTTCTTCGACTTACAAGTTGAAGACGGAGAACATTGCAGGGTTCTTGGGAGGACTACAAGATATTGCTTGACGATTTGCCGACATCCATCTAGACGGAGCATTCAACCTGAAGAGGCAAGACGACGCAAGTTCTCGGAGTTCTCCGGGGGCTACTATTGGGGATATGCTATATGGGTATCCTCATAGCATGTCTCCTATCCGGATAACCCGGGTGGCCCACAGTTGGTAGCAAGGCCCATGGCCTGCTGGGCGGCCCAGTTAGATGGATCCAGAAGGGAGGCCCATGCCAGATAAAGGAAGGCTACGGAGGAGTCACCGACGTACCCGGAGCCTTGGAGTGCAAGACACGCTAGACTAGTTGTATGCAGTGTAGGTCTCTGTAACCTGTCCGGCTAGGACTTTCCCTATAACCCTAGGACCTGGCGACTATATAAGCCGGACCTATGGGAGCCTTTAGGGCACCAATTAACTCATACCTCGCACAGCGAACCGATCCCTGTAACTCGGCGTATTGCCATTGTAGTGATTTATAGCAGGAGTAGGATTCTGCCACCGTCGTGGGATCTGCACCTGGGTAAGATGTGTTACCTCGTACCCGTCAACCGTCTGCCTTACCCCACGTCTCTAAACAAGCACTGTGAGGATCCCTCCATGTCGTACTCGTCGGCAATACAACGACAACCATAATACCCGATACATGTCTCAGTGAATGTCCCAAAACTTTTTGTTCTCGCGTTTTTGGCTGTCTTCATGAGTTATTGCCTACAGTTTTGGGGTTTCAGGGAGATTTACAATGACCGTAATACCCGATACATGTTTTACGACCGTTTCCATGACATATTTCCCATAGTTTCGGGATTCCATGGGCCATTTGTAACAAATGTAAGACTCGATACATGTTAAAAGTTATGACCAAAAACTCGTTGTTTCATTTTTATGGACGTTTCCATGAGCTATTGCACAAAGTTTTGGGGGTTTCAGGGAAATTTAGAACGATCCTAAGACCCGATACAAGTTTAAGGGAATGACCAAAATACTCGTCGTTATCACGTTTTTGGCTGTTTTCATGATGTATTTCCATATATATTTGGGGCTTCAAGGCGATTTATAGAGACCATAATACCTGATACATGTTTGAGGGTATGACCAAAAACTCATCGTTTTCGTGTTTTATGGCCGTTTTAATGAGCTATTGCCCATAGTTCGAGGTTCGAAGGGCCATTTATAACGACTGTAAGACCGGGGACTTGTTTGAAATTTATGACCAAAAATTCGTTTTTTCATGCTTGATGGCCGTCTTATTAGCTATTTCCCACAATTTTTTTAGTTTAGGGAGATTTACAACGACCCTAAGACCCGATACATGTTTGAGGGAATAACCAAAAAACTCGTGGCTTTCTTTTTGTATTGCCGTTTTCAAGAGCTAGTGCCCACAGATTTGGTGTTTTAGAGCGATTTACAACAACCATAATACCTGATAATTTTTTGAGGGCGTGACCAAAAACTCGCTGATCTCGCGTTTTTGGGTGTTTTCATGACTTATTGCCCACAATTTTGGGGTTTCAGGGCGATTTATAACGAGTGTAAAACCCGATACATGTTTGAGGGAATGACTAAAAGCTCGTCTTTTTCGTGGTTTATGGCCATTTTCATAAGGTATTGCCCACAGTTTCAGGGTTCCAAGGGCCATTTATAACGACTGTAGGACCTGATACATGTTTTAAATTTATGTCCAAAAACTTGTTTCTTCGTGCTTTATTCTTGTTTTCATGAGCTATTGCCCACAGTTTTGTGGTTTTAGGGAAATTTACGATCCTAAGACCCGATACAAGTTTGAGGAAATAACCAAAAAACTCGTCGTTTTCGCGTTTTATTGCCGTTTTCATGAGCTATTGCCCACGGCTTTGGGGTTTCAAAGTGATACATCCAAAACATATCTACTTTCCTGAACACTTTTGCTATTGTTTCTCCTCTAATTTGTGTGATCTGGATATAACTAACACGGACTAACGATGTTTTTAGCAGAATTGCTTTGCTGTCTATTTTTTGTGCAGAAAATAAATTTTCAGGAAAAATCCCGGAAAATATCGCAAAACTCCTATTTTACTAGAAGATTCACGGAGCCAAAAGATGAGTCGGAGGAGGGCCACGAGGGGCCCACACCCCCTGGTCATATGGGCTAGGCCAGGCCGCACCTGGGAGGGGTGTGGCCACCTCGGGCACCTCCTCGACGTCCCTCTTCGCCTACATAAAGCCTTCTAACCTAAAAACACAGGGGGGTTCGACGTTTTTCCAGATAGAGTTCCGTTGCGCCGCCACCAACAGAAACCATGATTCGGAACTAGAAACTCCATTCTGGCAACCTGCCGGGACGGGGAATTGGAGGAGATCATCGCCATCATCATCACCGATGCCTCTCCATCAACCATCCATGTTTCCTCCATCCATGAGTGAGTAATCCCCCGATGTAGGTTATGGGGATGGTAGGGATTGGATGAGATCTATCATGTAATCAAATAAGATTGTTAGGGCATGGTGCCTAGTATCTTTATTAGTGCTATTTGACTTTGTTGCAACTTGTTGTGCTTAATGCTTATCACTAGGGCCCGTGTGCCATGATATCAGATCTGAACATGTTATTGATTCATGATGATAGTATTGTTTATGATCTTATCTGCAAGTTGAGTACGCATATCATTGTCCGGAACAAAAGGCCCCGAAGTGACAGAAATTGGGACAGCCGGAGGGGATGGATGTGATATGAGGATCACGTGTGTTCATGGAGTGTTAATGCTTTTCTCCGGTACTCTATTAAAATGAGTACCTTAATTTCCAGCAGATTCCCTTGAGGCCCCGCTGCAACGGGCTGGCAGGAGAAAAGATGTGCAAGTTCTCACTATGAGCACATATGACTATATATGAAACACATGCATATGATTGTTTAGTACTTGGATGCTTTATCGTATTTATCTGCAAATGCCCTAGATCTTGAAATTACATGAATAGTATCCTCCATGCAACGCCTGTCCATCCATCCCTATGCCTACCGCACTCAAATCCTGTTGTTTACTACTATTGTTACTACTGCTGTTACTTTGCTATTGCTACTACAAAATTGTTGCTACTGATAAACTACTGTGAGCAAGACTATTTCCAGGTGCATCTGAATTGACAACTTAGTTGTTAAGGCTTTATAAATATTCTTTGGCTCCTCTTGTGTCGAATCAATAAATTGGGTTATACTATCCTCGAAGACTGTTGCGATCCCCTATACTTATGGGGTCATCAATATTATTTTCTGGCGCCGTTGCCGGGGAGCATAGCTAGATTTATAAGTTCACTTAGATCTATTATTTTTCACTGCTATCCTTTTTCATCATGGGAAAGTCTCGTGATGGAAAGTTTCCTATTTTACCATCCACTACAAGAAGAGATACAGTTCTAAAGATACACATGATACACACACCACATACACATGCTACACACACTGCTACTACTGCTGAATCTAAAATTGCTTCTGATGCTAATGATGTTACTTCTACTGTGCTTGATGAGAGTGGTTCAATAGGTCCTTTCCTAGATACTACTATTGCTAGAACTCTATTGGGAAACACTGAAACTCCTAGTGAAGACACTATTACACCTGTTAGCTCACGTGAGTCTAGAGAGATTTATGATATTAATGATGGTTAGAGTGAAATGACTGATGAATTTATTGAAGATTATCGAAACACACGTGGTGCTAGTGCTATTAGGAGTCTCCTTGAGAAACGTACTATTATACCTAAACTATCTCCCGATGCTAAGTTTGCCACTTCTCCCATAGACATTAAAGATAAGGATTATGATTTCTCTCTTGATTTATCCTATATAAATATTGTTGAGAAAGAACCTTTTTGTGCGAATGATAATGAAAAGGCTGTGGCACATATGAATGAGCTTTCCACTATGAGTGCCTTATTTTCTGATGACGTTAAGATGCGCACCTACTTTGTTGCTATAATTTTCCCTTTTTCACTAAAAGGAGAAGATAAAGCTTGGTTTAATAGTTTACCTCTTGGATCCATTGATAGCCCTGATTGCTTCATTGCTAATTTCTTTCCGAAATATTTCCCTCCTAGTGCTAGACATGCTGCTTTGCAGAATTTTTTTGATTTTAAACAGGAAGAAGAGGAGAAATTGCCTGAGTCATGGACAGGTTCTGTGCCTTGATTCATGCACATCCTGGATGTCCATTGCCTATAAATGAGCTTCTTGATATATATTATAATGGACTAACAGATGAATCTAGGACATACTTGGATAGTTTTGCTGATTGTGTTTTCAGGAAAAGAACTCCTGTAGAAGCTGAGGAATTAATGGCTAAAATAAGCAAGAATTATGATGATTGTACTACACCTGAACCAATTGTGCCTAAACCTACTCTAACACCAACACCCAAGAAGAGGGGAATGATTGAATTAAATGAAGAAGTGATGAAATAAGCTAAGAAATGTCTTAAGGAGAAGGGTATTAGATCTGAAGATGTGAAGAATTTACCTCCTATAGAATAATTATGTAAGCCAATCTCCCATTCATCCACTATTGAGGTACACTCTCTCCAACACTCTGATGAAGGTGATATTTCTTATGGTAAACCTCCTGATCAATGCTTAGAGAAACTTGATACTTTTATTGTTAAGCAAGGTAATTTTAATAAACAAGTTCAGAACCATTTATTAGAAAACTCTAGAGCTATTAATGGGTTGAAATATATTGTGGAAAGAACTGCTAATGATGTTAAAATGCTTGTTAAACATTTCCAAATGGTTCAAACTCAAATTGATCAACTTTCTAAGGTACAAAAATATATGCTAGTTAATGCTTCTAGAGATAAACATGCTTATGGAATTAGAACTATGAGTGGTGCTGCCACTCAGGATCCCTTATATCCTAAGGGACATCCTAAATGAATTGAGAAGGATTCTCAACAAGCTGAGAATAGTGATAATCCTTCTAAGAGAAAGAAAAAAAAACATAAAACAGTAGAGGAACCTTCTGAACCTGCTGTAGATCCTAATAGTATATCTGTCTATGATGCTGAAACTGAAAGTGGTAATGATAAAAATGATACTCCTGATAAGGAAGAAATTGAAGAAGAACCTGAGAAGCACACTAAGAACACTAAGTACACTAAGGAAGATTTTATTGCTAATAAACATGGTAGTGAAAGAGAACCTTGGGTGCAGAAACCAATACCTTTTCCTAATAAGAAACACAAGTCAAAGGAGGAAGAACACTATAACAAGTTTTGTGAGTGGACGAAACCTTTATTTTTGCAAATTCTTTGACTGATGCTATTAAGTTGCCTCCTTATTCAAAGTATATGAAGGATATTGTCTCTAATAAAAGGAAGATTCCTAATGAGGAAATTACTACTTTGCTTGCAAATTATTCCTTCAATGGTAAGGTTCTAAAGAAACTTGGTGATCCAGGTATTCCAACTATTCCTTGCTCCATTAAAAAGAACTATGTTAGAACTGCTTTATGTGATTTGGGAGTTGGAGTTAGTGTTATGCCTTTTTCTCTCTATAAGAGACTTCAACTAGAGAAATTGATACCAACTGATATATCTTTGCAAATGGCTGATAAGTCAACTACTATTCATGTTGGTATATGTGAGGATGTTGTTGTTCAAGTGGCTCATAATTTCTTGGTTTTAACTGATTTTGTTGTGCTTGAGATGCCTGACGATAATAATATGTCTATTATTCTTGGGAGACCTTTTCTTAATACTGCAGGTGCTGTCATCAATTGTAATCAAGGAAAAATAACTTTTAATATTAATAACAAAGAGCATACTGCTATTTCCCAAAGAAGATTGATAAGAGCTATGGCCTGAATTCAATTGAAAATATTGAGAGCATCAAAGTTGGAGAAATATATTGTCCCATTCCACAAGAAAATTTTGAAACTATTATGATTGGGACTATTGCTATCAAGATTGAGGTAACATAATCATTTTGTGAAATGCATAGTTTTGTTTCATATAAAATTGTTTTGGTAACAAGACTTGATCAACCTTGTTAACAAATGGATTTTAATGGACAAAACAATGCTTTCACATTGATTATACTTTCTCACCTTTATTTTTCTCCTTTTCAATCTTTGTTTTTCCTCTTGTTAGTTTTAGTTTTGCTAGTTGCTAGCCTTTTAGAATGTCTCAGAACTTCTGTATTTTTGGTTTTGTTTTGATTTTGTGTCTTTCAAAAAAATCTTTTTCTGCGAGAAAATCAATTTTCATAACCTCAAAATTGGCCAAAAATAAAGTTTCCCGAAAAATTCCAGAAAATTCATATTAATTTTTTCCTCGAAAAAGGGGCAGAGGGGCACCTGGAGTGAGCCAGGGGGACCCACCAAGCCAGTACTTCCCCTGGTGGCGCGGCCAGCCCCAAGGCACGCCTAGCCTGGGTGTGGCCCACCCCTGGCCCTCCAAGTTGCCCCCTTCCATCCACTTCTTTCTCTCTCTCGAAAAACACTGGAAAACTTCACATAGCTCGAGTTCCAGCTGTTCTTGCTCCCGATTTTGGATCTCCTTGCTCAGCCCATCTTAGCTGCTGATTTTTTTAGGGATTGCTCTCCGGTATGTGCCTCCTCCGGTTGTACAATTAGATTTTTGATTGGTGGA
Source organism: Avena atlantica (assembly GCA_910589765.1). NCBI lineage: Eukaryota > Viridiplantae > Streptophyta > Magnoliopsida > Poales > Poaceae > Avena > Avena atlantica. The sequence continues at coordinate 51,629,634 of OU342736.1, read as the reverse complement.
TTGTATCTTGAGTATTTTACTACTGTAGGTGATAGGTTATGTGAGCTTGCATGCTTGTTCTATGCTTAGAGATTTCATTTTTATGTATGTTTAGCCCTCCAGCAATTTCCTATAGTAGTTCATCATCATTTATCAACTTGGAAATCACTTGGTTTGATGTTTGTCTAAATTTTTTAGAAAATGGTTCATGGACAACCATACCTTTTAAGAAGTGTTTGAAAGTGATGCACCTAGGAGGACAAGGCCTTCGGGATTAGCCTCTCGAGCTAGGCCATCATACAATGAGGATCTTATTGCGTCGCGCTTTGGCAACGAGGGAGATGAGGGGGATGCGCACCCTTCTACCTTCCCTTGTTTTACCTTTTTGCAAGCTGCAGGGATTCTCGATGATTTCTTAACTCTTATTCGGAGGGTTGGTCTAACCAATTATATGCAGGATGAGAGTGAGCAATATGCTTTGCTCACCAAGACTTTTGTGGAGAATTTCACTTTTACTAACACCCCTTGCAGGACAGATGTGTCATTCAAAATCTATGATAGGCCTATCACCATGACATTGAAAAGATTTTGCAGCATTATAGGTATTGGCATGGCTGGGACGGCGAAGAAGATTCAAGGTAGACCTGCTGATTTGTTGGACCTCTACCGCGGGGTAACAAATGATGATGACCGCACAGCCCAGGGCGGGAAGATAAGATATATTCAACTCCCAGCTCTCAGATATTTTGCTTACTATATAGCATTCTTGGTAGGGATAACACTAGCAATATTTCCAACTATCATTGGTATTTTCTGGCTGCTGCACTTAACAATGAAACCAAGTATAATCTTGGTTCTCTCATTTCTCACCGCCTAGATGCTAGAGGCCCCATTTATGGGGGTATTATTGTTCCACGTGTAGTTGCTGCCTTAGACCTTTTTATTGATCCGAATGATACAGTGCTGTCACCACAGAGGCTCGATCTAGTTACCATGAAAGTGCATCACTTTGTTACTGTTAGCTCTAGCCTTGAGAGTTTAGTTTACAGGATGATGTTAACTGACGGGGACGAGAGAGAAATTCCTTTGACACATGCTACTTTGTTCAGTATTTGCAGGGGGGCTTGGTCATGCTCCAAGGAGGAGATGGACGATCAGCTATGCGTTACCAGGGGGACGCGCCCTCTTATGAAAACTATGTGCAACACACATGGGCTTCCACGAGCACGTACTAGGATGAAGGGGCCTCTTCGTCACATTACGGAGTCACTCCTTCTTGGACAGGCTAGGATTGATCTCCACTTAGGCCAAAAGCCTAAACTTGGGGGGAGGTATACCGACATCACGCTCGTCTACATATCATGTTCTGTCGGTACTTTGTATATCCATGTTTCTCTTTCTTTTTAGTTTTTGTTTTTGCTTTCCAAAACACAAAAAGACCAAAAATATTTTCATTGTTTCTCTTGGCTTGTTTCTTTAATTTTTAGCTTTGGTTTGCTTTAAGAAAAATCCAAAATGATTTTGCTTTGTTTGTTTTTGCTTTGATTATTTGCTTTGAAAGTCGCAAACCCAAAAATATTTGTTGTTCTTCTTTGGTTTTGTGAAGTTCATTGTAGGGTTCAGCGATCCTCAGTAGAGTTTGGTTTCATGTTATTATTCAAGTCACACAAGTGAAAGGAAATAATGATGATTAATGACAACTCGAGGTGTGGTAAGAGGCTGGTAATGAATTCTATTTGTCTTCATTTTTGCACATATACTCATCATTGTGAGCATTCTTAGTCTGTTCATGCAAGGTGTATGTATTTATTGGATGCTTAGTAGTTCTTGCTCTCTTGTGATTAGCTTCATCTTGCTAATAATTTGTAGCATGTCTTATGAATGTTTGCTTGCATTTTTCTATTCATAACTTGGTATGACATTGTGGTATCCTCCTCTAAATGTTTCATTTGAATTGACTTGGCACATGCTCATGCATGCATATGACTGAACAAAAGTCATTTAAGCCTCGATGATTTATTTTGCCTCAGAGTTCTTGTATCACTTTTATGCCATAATTAATTCTGTTTTGTTGCAAGCATGATTATGACAGTTATTGCTCTCTCGTTTGTCGCTCCCTTTCTATTGCTATCCTTCACTTGCATTGAGTATGAGCTCTACTCGTGTTTCCAACTCCCCAAAACCAAAATTGTCAAAAAGTGTCCACCATATCTATCTATTAGCATCATTGCTATTCCGTGCATATTTATTATGCATCGTTTTCTTCCAAATAAAATGTTTGCTTAGTTTGAGAAAATTAGTTAGTAAAGCTCTCATGAACTTGATGGCACACTTTATTTTCTTGCACTTAATAAACTTGAACCATTGTGAGTGTCCATGAAAGTTATATGCTTGCAAACTATAGGCTGGGAGTTAGCAGAACCGTGCTGTCACGGGGAACAATTTCAACACCTGTAAATATTATCCCATTGATATCATGCTCTTTTGTTTATGGATGCCGTCGGTGTGAAATAAAAGGGGAGCTTGTAAGTCCATGGAGTTATGTATATGTTTTAGAGAAACGCCTGGGCTGCTAGCTAAGCCATGCCTAATCATGGTGGAAACTTGCAGCATCACCATAGTGAGCAATCTATGAAGCATTCTTGTTATTAAAAAAAGAGATATAAAAAAGAGGAAAGAAGAGAAAAGGCACCATTTTCCCATGGTAAATAAGAAGATTGCTGAGATGCTCATTGTATGCTTGCCTTGTCATTCTGGTATGAGATAGCTCTTGTATCATGGGGCAAGGGGTACCCCATTGGTGGTTCTCTATGATACACATGTACTTACTATGACAAGAACTTACCGGTAATTAAAGTTGAGTAGCATGAGGAGCGGCCCTCGTACTCAAGGGACATGAGATTTCCAGTTTATGGTCTGTCAAGCATATAACTCATATTGGACCTCACTTTAAACTTAACCACTTAAAGATGCCTATGATACGGGCAATGAGAGCTCAAAGCTAATGAGTACCATACTTTCAGCATTTGGAAGCCTTTCAAACTTTTCAAAACCTTTTCACTTCCTTGTTGAGTCACCAATTATTCTATGAGCACCTTCTTGAGAGCATAGTTGTCATTCTTAGTGTAATGTTCTTGTCTCAAAACTTGTTTAATTATGTCATAACTTTGATGCTTGTATCTTTGATATCTTGACTTCTAGTCTTCACTTGAACTTCAGAGGTCCCTTGGCATTTATGTTTTGCTCCACAATCAAAGACAAGCAAGATAACACTCTATCATACCTTATTATGAGCATTGAAATGTTGCTTATGATTATGTTTCATGCTACTTATCATTATTGTGTTGGAATCTATTCATAGCTTGCGTTGACTATTGAGTAGACTTAGTTGCATACTCCTTATTATGAATTGTCTAAGTTATGGTCATATGTTGAGAATATTTACATTACATGAAGCAAATGTGTTCGTGAAAGTTTCTTTATCGCACTCAGTTTTCAACTGAATTGCTTGAGGACAAGCAATAATCTAAGCTTGGGGGGAGTTGATACGTCCAAAACATATCTACTTTCCTGAACACTTTTTCTAGTTTATCCTCTATTGTGTGTGATTTGGATAAAACTAACACGGACTGACGATGTTTTCAGCTGAATTTCTTTGGTGTCTAGTTTTTGTGCAGAAAATCAACTTACAGGAAAAATCCCGGAAAATATCGCAAAACTCATATTTTACCAAAAGATTCATGGAGCCAGAAGATGAGTCGGAGGAGGGCCACGAGGGGCCCACACCCCCTGGCCACGCGGGCCAGGCCAGTCAATGCCTGGGAGGGGTGTGGCCACCTCGGGCACCTCCTCGGCCTCCCTCTTCGCCTACATAAAGCCTTCTGACCTAAAAACGGAGGGGGGGGGGTTCGACGTTTTTCTAGATAGAGTTCTGCTACGCCGCCACCACCAGAAACCGTGATTCGGAACCAGAAACTCCGTTCTGGCACCCTGCCAGGACGGGGAATTGGATGAGGTCATCGCCATCATCATCATCGACGCCTCTCCATCAACCATCCATGTTTCCCCCATCCATGAGTGAGTAATACCCTGCTGTAGGCTATGGGGATGGTATGGATTGGATGAGATCTATCATGTAATCGAATAAGATTGTTAGGGCATGGTATCTAGTATCTTTATTAGTGCTATTTGACTTTGTTGCAACTTGTTGTGCTTAATTCTTGTCACTAGGGCCCAAGTGCCATGATAGCAGATCTGAACATGTTATTTATTCATGATGATAGTATTGTTTGTGATCTTATCTGCAAGTTGTGTACACATATCATTGTCCAGAACAAAAGGCCCCGAAGTGATAGAAATTAGGACAGCCGGAGGGGATGGATGTGATATGAGGATCACGTGTGTTCATGGAGTGTTCATGCTTTGCTCTGGTACTCTATTAAAAGGAGTACCTTAATTGCCAGTAGATTCCCTTGAGGCCTCGCTGCAATGGGCTAGCAGGACAAAAGATGTTCTGCAAGTTCTTATTGCGAGCATGTATGACTATATATGGAACATATGCCTATGATTGTTTAGTACTTGGATGCTTTATCTTAGTTATCTGCAAATTCCCTAGATCTTGAAATTACATGAATAGTCTCGTCCATGCAATGCCCGTCCATCCATCCCTATTCCTACCGCACTCAAATTCTACTGTTTGCTACTATTGTTACTACTGCCTTTGTTTTATTGCTGCTGTTACTTTGCTATTTCTACTACAAAGCTGTTGCTACTGATAAACTACTAAGAGCAAGACTATTTCCAGGTGCAACTGAATTGATAACTTAGTTGTTAAGGCTTATATATATTCTTTGGTTACCCTTGTGTTGAATCAATAAATTGGGTTATATTACCCTCGAAGAATGATACGATCCCCTATACTAGTGGGTCATCACAGAGCTATTTATAGCGACCATAATACCCCATACATGTTTGAGGGAATGACCAAAAACACACTGTTTTCTCGTTTTATGGCCATTTTCATGAGCTATTGTCCACAGTTTGGGGGTTTCAGGGCGATTTACAACGACCATAATACTCGATACATGTTTGAGCTAATGACCAAAAACTCGTCGTTCTCGCGTTTTTGGTTGTTTTCTTGACTTATTGCCCACGGTTTAGGAGTTTCAAGGCAATTTACAACGACCGTAAAAACCGATACATGTTAGAAATTTCGGACCAAAAACTCGTTTTTTCGTGTTTTATGGTCGTTTCCATGAGCTATTTTACCACAGTTTCAGGGTTCCAAGGGCCATTTTTTATGACTGTGAGACATGATACATGTTTGAAATTCGTGACCAAAACTCGTTTTTTCGTGCTTTATTGCCGTTTTAATGAGTTATGGCCCCCGTTTTGGTGGTTTTAGGACAATTTACGAACCTAATACCTGATACATTTTTGTGGGAATGGCAAAAAAGCTCTTGGTTTTCGTGTTTTATGGTCGTTTTCATGAGCTATTGCCCATAGTTTTGGGGTTTTAGGGCGATTTACAATGATCGTAATACCCGATACATGTTTGAGGGTTCGCGTTTTTGGCGGTTTTCATGAGTTATTGCCCATGGTTTTCAAGTTTTATGTCCATTTACAACTACTGTAAAACCCGATTGATGTTTGAGGGCATGACCAAAAACTCGTCATTTTCGCGTTTTATGGCTATTTTCATGAGCTATTGCCATAGTTTTGGACTTCCAAGGGAAATTTATTATGACACCTTTTTTAGGCTTTATGTTCGTTCTCATGATCTATTTCGCATATTTTTGGGAGTTTCTAGGCGATTTACAACAACCCTAAGAACCTATACATGTTTAAGGGAATGACCAAAATACTCGTCGTTATCACGTTTTTGGCTGTTTTCATCAGGTATTGCCCTATAGATTTGGGGCTTCAAGGCGATTTATAGAGACCGTAATACCCAATACATGTTTGAGGGTATGACCAAAAATTTGTCGTTTTCGTGTTTTATGGCCATTTTCATGAGCTATTGCCCACAGTTCGGGATTTGAAGGGACATTTATAATGACTGTAAGACCTGGTACATGTTTGAAATTTATGACCAAAACACGTTTTTTCGTGCTTCATGGCCGTTCTTATAAGCTATTGCCCACAATTTTTGGGGTTCAGGGCGATTTACAACGTCCCTAAGACCCGATACATGTTTTAGGGAATAACAAAAAAACTCGTCGTTTTTTGTTTTATTGCCGTTTTCAAGAGCTAGTGCCCACAACTTTGGGGTTTCAGAGCGATTTACAACGACCGTAATACTCAATACATTTTTTAGGGAATGACCGAAAACTCGTCGTTCTCGCGTTTTTGGCTATTTTCATGAGTTATTGCCCGCATATTTAGGGTTTCAGGGCGAAATTTACAACGATCGTAAAACCCGATACATGTTTGAGGGAATGACTAAAAACTCGTCTTTTTCGTGTTTTATGGCCGTTTTCATGACGAATTGCCCACATTTTCGGGGTTCCAAGGTCCATTTACAACGACTGTAGTACCTGATACATGTTTGAAATTTATATCCAAAAACTCGTTTCTTCGTGTTTTATTGCTGTTTTCATGAGCTAGTGCCCACAGTTTCGTGGTATCAGAGAATTTACGATCCTGAGACTCGATACATGTCTTAGGAAATAACCAAAAAAACTCATCTTTTTGCGTTTTATTGCCATTTTCATGAGCTATTACGCACAACTTTGGGGTCTCAGAGCGATTTACAGTGACCATAATACCCAATACATGTTATAGGGAATGACCAAAAACACGTCGTTTTCGCATTTTATGGCCGTTTTCATGAGCTATTGTCCAAAGTTTTGGGGTTTCAGCACGATTTACAACGACCGTAATACCCGATACATGTTTAAGGAAATGACCAAAAACCCGTCCTTCTTGTGTTTTTGGCTGTTTTCTTGACTTATTGCCCATGGTTTAGGGGTTTCAGGGCGATTTACAACGACCGTAAAACCCGATACATGTTAGAAATTCTTGACCAAACACTCATCATTTTTGTGTTTTATGGCCGTTTCCGTGAGCTATTTACCACAGTTTCAGGGTTCCAAGGGCCATTTATGACAACTGTATGACACGATACATGTTTGAAATTCATAAACAAAACTCATTTTTTCGTGCTTTATTGCCGTTTTAATGAGTTATTGCCCCGAGTTTGGTGGTTTCAGGATAATTTACGACCCTAAGACCCGATACATGTTCGAGAGAATGCCCAAAAAACTCTTGGTTTTTGTGTTTTATGGTCGTTTTCATGAGCTATTGCCCACAGTTTTGGGGTTTCAGGGCTATTTACAACGACCATAATACACAATACATGTTTGAGGGTTCGTGTTTTTGGCGGTTTTCAAGAGTTATTGCCCATGTTTTGGGGTTTTATGGCCATTTACATCTAATGTAAAACCCTTGGATTTTTTAGGGCATGACCAAAAACTCGTCGTTTTCACGTTTATAGCCATTTTCATGAGCTATTGCCATAGTTTCGGGCTTCCAAGGGACATTTATTACGACCATAAGACCCGATAAATGTTTGAAATTTATGACCAAAAACGGGGTTTTTAGGATCTATTTCTATTCTCATGATATATTTCCAACATTTTGGGGGGTTTCAGGCTGACTCACAACGACCCTAAGTACCGATACATGTTTTAGGGAATGACCAAAAACTCGTCGTTCTCATGTTCTTGTGTGTTTTCATGAGTAATTGCCCACAATTTTGGGGGTTGTTTAGGGCGATTTAAAAAGACCGTAATACCTGATAATGTTTGAGGGCGTGACCAGAAACTCATCGTTTTTGTGTTTTAAGGTTTTTTCATATGCTATTGCCCAAAAATTGGGGTTGCTAAGGGCCATTTATAACGATTGTAAAACCCAATAAATGTTTGAAATTGATGACCAAAATCTCATTTTTTCGTGCTTTATGGTTGTTCTCATGAGCTATTCCCACCGTTGGAGGTTTCAGGGCGATTTACAACGACCCTAAGACCCGTTACATGTTTGAGGGAATGACCGAAAACTCGTCGTTTTCACGTTTTATACCCACTGTTTTGGGGTTTCCTGGTGATTTACAACAACCGTGATACCCAATACATGTTTGAGGGAATTTCCAAAAACTTGTCATTCTCATGTTTTTGGCTGTTTTCATGAGTTATTGCCCATAGTTTTGGGGTTTCCGGGCGATTTACAACGACCGTACTACCTGATACATGTTTTACGGCCATTTCATGAGATATTTCCCATAGTTTCGGGATTCCATGGGCCATTTATAACAAATGTAAGACCCGGTACATGTTTAAAATTTATGACCAAAAACTCGCTTTTTCGTGTTTTATGGACGTTTCCATGAGCTATTGCACACGGAGAATTTAACAACGATCCTAAGACCCGATAAATGTTTGAGGGAATGACCAAAATACTCGTTGTTATCACGTATTTGTTTGTTTTCATCAGGTATTTCCCTATAGATTTGGGGCTTCAAGGCGATTTATAGCGACCATAATACCCGATTCATCTTTGAGGGTATGACCAAAACTCTTCGTTTTCGTGTTTTATGCCGTTTTCATGAGCTATTGCCCACAGTTTGGGGTTCGAATGGCCATTTATAACAAGTGTAAGACCCGGTACATGTTTGAAATTTATGACCAAAAACTCATTTTTTTCATGCTTTATGGTTGTTCTTATTAGCTATTGCCCACAATTTTTGGGGTTTAGGGCGATTTACAACAACCCTAAGACCCGATACATGTTTAAGGGAATAACCAAAAAAACTTGTCGTTTTCTTGTTTTATTGGCGTTTTCAAGAGCTAGTGCCCACAGCTTTGGGGTTTCAGAGCGATTTGCAACGACCGTAATACCCGATACATGTTTGCGGGAATGACCAAAAACTCGTCGTTCTCACCTTTTTGGCTGTTTTCATGAGTTATTGCCCACGGTTTTTTGGTGTTATGAAGATTTACAAGAACCATAAAACCTGATACATGTTTAAGGGAATGAGCAAAAACTTGTCGTTTTCGTGTTTTATGCCCGTTTTCATGAGGTATTGCCCATTGTTTCGGGGTTCCAAGGGCCATTTATAGCAACACTCAGACCCGATACATGTTTGAAATTTATGACCAAAAACTTGTCGTTTTCGTATTTTATGGCCATTTTCATGAGCTATTACCCATAGTTTCGGGGTTCCAAGGGCCATTTATAACGACTGTAGAACCTGATATATTTTTGAAATTAATGACCAAAAACTCGTTTCTTCATGCTTTATGGTTGTTTTCATGAGCTATTGCCCATAGTTTCGTGGTTTCAGGGAAATTTATGATCCTGAGACGCGATACATGTTTGAGGAAATAACCAAAAAACTCGTCTTTTCGCATTTTATTTCTGTCTTCATGAGCTATTGCCCACAGCTTTAGGGTTTTAGAGTGATTTACAACGACCATAATACCCGATACATGTTTGAGGGAATGACCAAAAACACGTCGTTTTCGTGTTTTATGGCTGTTTTCATGAGCTATTGCCCACAGTTTTGGGGTTTTAGGGCAATTTACAACGACCGTAATACCCGATACATGTTTTAGGGAATGACCACAAACTTTTCGCTTCGTGTTTATGGCCGTTTTCATGGGCTATTGCCCACAGTTTGAGGGTTTCAATGGATCTTTATAACGACCATAATACCCAATACATGTTAGAAATTTCAGACCAAAAACTTGTCGTTTTCGTGTTTTATGGCCGTTTCTGTGACCTATTTCCCACAATTTCGGGGTTCGAATGGCCATTTATGACAACTATAAGCCACGTTAAATGTTATTAATTCATGACCAAAACTTGTTTTTTCGTGCTTTACGGCTGTTTTAATTCGTTATTGCCCCTAGTTTGGCGGTTTCTACAATATTTACGTCCCTTAGACCCGATACATGTTTGAGGGAATGACCAAAAAACTCGGGGTTGTCGTGTTGTATGGTCGTTTCCATAAGCCATTGCCCACAATTTTGGGGTTTCAGGGCAATTTGCAACGACCGTAATACCCAATACGTGTTTGAGGGTTCGCGTTTTTGGCAATTTGTATCAGTTCTAGCCCATGGTTTTTGGGTTTTAGGCCCATTTACAACTACCATAATACTCGATGGATGTTTGAGGGCATGACCAAAAACTCATCATTTTCGCGTTTTATGGCCATTTTCATGACTTATTGCCACAGTTTCAGGATTCCAGGGGCCATTTATTATGACCATAAGACCCGATAAATGTTTGAAATTTATGACCAAAATGGGTTATTTAGCCTTTATGTCCGTTCTCATGATCTATTTCCCATGTTTTTGTGGTTTTCAGGGTGATTTACAACGACCCTAAGACCGGATACATGTTTGAGGGAATGGCCAAAAACTCGTCGTATTCATGTTTTATGACCGTTTTCATAAGCAATTACCCACTATTTTGGGGTTTCACGGCGATTAACAACGACCGTAATACTTGAGACATGTCTGAGGGAATGTCCAAAAACTTGTCATTCTGGCATTTTTGGGATTTTTCATGAGTTATTGCCCACAGTTTGGAGGTTTCAGGGCAATTTACAATGACTGTAATACCCGATACATGTTTTACGACCGTTTTCATGACCTATTTCCCACAGCTTCGGGATTCCATGGGCTATTTATAACGAATGTAATACCCGATACATGTTTAAAATTTGCAGGGCCCATAAGACCCGATACATTTTTGAGATATCTGACCAAAAACTCGTTGTTTTCTAATTTTATGGAAGTTTTCATGAGCTCTTGCCACATATTTGGGGTTCCATGGGGATTTGCATCGCCCATAAGACATGATACATGTTCGAGAGTTATGACAAAAAAACTCGTTGTTTCGTGTTTTATGGATGTTTCCATGAGTTATTGCACATAGTTTTGGGGGTTTCCGGGAAATTTACAACGATCCTAAGACTCGATACATGTTTGACCAAAATAATCATCGTTATCACGTTTTTGGATGTTTTCATTAGGTATTGCCCTATAGATTTGGGGCTTCAGGGCGATTTATAGCGACCATAATACGCGATACATGTTTGAGGGCATGACCAAAAACTCGTCGTTTTCATGTTTTATGGCCGTTTTCATGAGTTATTACCCACAGCTCGGGATTCGAAGGGCCATTTATAACGACTGTAAGACCTGGTACATGTTTGAAATTTATGACCAAAAACTCGTTTTTTCGTGCTTTATGGCCGTTCTTATAAGCTATTGCCCACAATTTTTTGTGTTCAGGGCGATTTACAATGACCCTAAGACCTGATACATGTTTGAGGGAATAACCAAAAGAACTCGTCGTTTTTTGTTTTATTGCTGTTTTCAAGAGCTAGTGCCCACAGCTTTGGGGTTTCAAAGTGATTTACAACGACCGTAATACCGATACATTTTTGAGGGAATGATCGAAAACTCGTCGTTCTCGTGTTTTTGGCTGTTTTCATAAGTTATTACCCACAATTTTAGGGTTTCAGGGCGATTTACAACGATCGTAAAAACCGATACATGTTTGAGGGGATGACTAAAAACTCGTCTTTTTCATGTTTTATGGCCATTTTCATGACAAATTGCCCACAGTTTCGGGGTTCCAAGGACCATTTATAACGACTGTAGTACCTGATACATGTTTGAAATTTATGTCCAAAAACATGTTTCTTCATGGTTTATTGCTGTTTTCATGAGCTAGTGCCCACAGTTTCGTGGTATCAGGGAAATTTACGATCCTGAGACCCGATACATGTTTGAGGAAATAACCAAAAACACTCGTCTTTTTCGTGTTTTATTGTTGTTTTCATGAGCTATTTCCCACAGATTTTGGGGTTTCAGAGCGATTTACAATGACCATAATACCCGATACATGTTTGAGGGAATGACCAAAAACACGTCGTTTTCGCGTTTTATGGCAGTTTTCATGAGCTATTGCCCACAGTTTTGGGGTTTCAGGGCGATTTACAACGATCGTAATACCCGATACGTGTTTGAGGGAATGAGCAAAAACTCGCCGTTTTCGTGTTTTTGGCTATTTTCTTGACTTATTGCCCACGGTTTTGGGGTTTCATGGCAATTTACAACGACCGTAAAACCTGATACATGTAAGAAATTTCGGACCAAAAACTCGTCGTTTTTGTGTTTTATGGCCGATTACGTGAGCTATTTACCACAGTTTCAGGGTTTCAAGGGCCATTTATGACCACTGTAAGACACGTTAAATGTTTCTAATTCATGACCAAAACTCATTTTTTCGTGCTTTATGGCCGTTTTAATGAGTTATTGCCTCTAGTTTGGAAGTTCAAAGGGCTATTTATAGCGACCGTAAGACCCAATACATGTTTGAAAATTATGAGCACAAACTCATTTTTCGTGCTTTATGGCCGTTTACGTGAGCTATTGCCCTCAGGTTGGGGGTTTTAGGGCGATATACAACGACCCCAAGACCCGATAATGTTTGAGGGAATGACAAAAACTCATCATTTTTTGCGCTTTATGGCCATTTTCATGAGCTATTACCCATAGTTTTGGGGTTTCGGGATGATTTACAACGACCGTAACACCCGATACATGTTTGAAGGAATGAAGAAAAACTCATAGTTCTTGCGTTTTTGGCAGTTTTCATTTGTTATTGCCCATAGTTTAGGGGTTTAATGGTGATTTACAACAACCATAATACCCTATACATGTTTGAGGGAATGACCAAAAACTTGTCATTTTTGTGTTTATGACCGTTTTCATGAGCCATTCCCCACAGTTTCAGATTCCAAGGGCCATTTATAATGGCAGTAAGTGTAACATCCCAGCATTAGAGCTTAGAAATAAGCTTAACGCAGATGTGTGCATTGCATTTATGCATAGAAAATCCGAATAATTTTCGCACTTTTGAACAAAACTTGTCAAAGTTAGTGAAGCTTCTTTCAACTTGATGAAATTGAAGTAGATCATAAAGTTGACTGCGATAAGTTTCAATATGATCTTTGTTAAAACCTTATTTAGGGTAAACATGAATTGATTTAAGGGTTGATCAAATGCAATAAAACTAAGCCATTACATATTGTTTAATGATTAATATCTGATCCTTAAGAGATTATATCATAGAATTCATTACAACAACCCATGAATAACAAGCTATGAATATAACTCAAGTAACAAGAATTTAATAACTAAATCTTGACCTATCTTAATTTTATCTATTCCTACCATGGGCATCATGGTAGTTCTTTAACACTAATTATTTATCAATGTTGATTAGGAAGGAAATTAAGTCAAGGTCATTCACCACATATCTTTCTTTCCATATCAATCCTTATCATCTCTACTGAACCATATTCTATTTGTTCATCAATGTTGAGTAATCAACTATTGATTCACCAATTCTTAACCTATCAATTCTTGAACTAGCAACGCTTCTCCTTATCATAGCATTCACTTAAAGTCCTTTATATAAAGAAGTAAGAAGAGGTAAGTGGTAATGCTAGTTTTACATATCATCTATAGGATGGGAGTGTTTGAAGAGAATCAAATCAATAGGATAATTGATAGACTTAACTCACTCCTGAATGGATAGAAGAGTTATTTGAAATAAAGATATTTGTGGTAACAAAGAGGATTACAAGGATGAATTCTGAAGATAGTTACCAGGAGTAATCCTATTGGGTCAAGTAGGTATAGTCATTGAATAATAACTCTTAGTAAGATAGAGACACTAAGAAGATAAGTATAATACACTTGTAATGTTGTATTGATGAATCCTTGATTATCCAACTAGAAACCTAAGCCATAAATGGTCAAATGATTATAATGATCATGCTCAAGTCACTAAGAGTGAACGACTATATCATATATAAGTGACACTGGTGGATAGAACATGATTAAACCCTAGTATAGTTATGTTATCCTAGGTTAGTCATGACAAGTCACAAAGCTACAATGTGAAGCTAGAGTATGAGTTACTGAGGTAGCTAAAGTTAAGATAGTATAAACAAGCTCATATTAGAGAAGCATTAAGTTAGAGAAGTAGAATATTCCTCTTAGGAAATACGAAACACTTGAGGTGAAGTAGGATTTGATATATATATATATATCTTGGAGTAATGCTAGTGATGGATGGTGAAGGAAGTGTGTGAATAAATTTAGAAGTAATTACTTGTTGGATTAGAGGTTATCAATAGTAGAGTAGTGGATATAAACAAGTGCATATATGAAAAAATTATGAAAAGCTTCAGTGACAAGCTTCTAAGATTTCTAAGTGAGATTACAAAGTAATTTATGAAGTAAGAGAGTAATCATTCAGATGGATTTAGTCATTTGAAGCATTCTAGAAGTGGGAGATATTCCCATGAGGAAAGTATTTAGAGCTTTAGTGTCAAGATCATTGGATTTACAAATGGATTCAGAAGCAGAAATTACTAAGTAGAATATTCTAGTGAAGTAAAGCTCATCATGTTAACACATGATGATGGATATGAAGAAATAGTATATCTAGGAAAGTAATTCCTTAATTATAATTCAAGGGTTGTGAAGTATGGAAGATAGAAATTCTTGTTAAACACTAAATCCTAAATTTATAATTAAGCTTAATATCCATCTCATCTGTTGGATAAATCATATTATTTCCACAATGTCTTATAGTAATATTTTCCAATAGCAAATCACTTAAGCAAATCTTTGTCATTTCCAACTAACATAAACATATGTTCTTAGGAGCTATCTGTCTCAAATCTTTTCCATAAGTCAGCCTAGAAAACAACCCCACTATTTTACCTTGATGGTGATATCATTCTTGATCACCAACATAAAGACAATATGTCTTAACCACTAATCTTTATTCATATAAATAAAAGGATATACAAGAATATTAAAACTCCTAAAACTCATGGTAAACAGTTACAATTTAAAACCCTAACTTCTATTTCAATCATAAATATCAATGTATATTTATTGTCATAACCAATATTATTAAACATTACTCACCACCAAATTAAGGCATTAACTATACATAAAATGATATATGACCATCATTAATGATTTAATACACCCAAATTCCATTAGTATAAATACACTTGAAAACCATTTTATAGAGAATTGTTAAGATAATAAGCAAATTCTAAAACCCTAGTTCTTATTTATTCTACCTAATAACTCACCTCTCATATAATACTGAATATTGAAAATTACCAATCATATTAATGGCAATCAACTTATTATAATGGCCTATGTAATATTTGAAGAAAATTGTACAAAAGATTTGGTATTGAAAATTCTATTGAAATTCAAATTGAAAAGGATTTGTGAAAACATAAAATAGAAATTGAAAAAGTTAAAACAATTAGAAAAGAAAAAATTAGAGGAACCAGATCCTGTCCCATGGCCCATTTCCTCTCCACCTAATTATCGCTCGCGTGCAGCCACAGTAGCATTCCCGCTTGCTACCCTACGTCCCACCTGGCCCAGCACCAGCCCGCTAGAGGCATGTACCTCTTCAGCCTCAATTCCTCATCGTCTTCCTCGCCGGCAGAAGTAGCTGCATGGCATCGTAGCCGTCGTCGATCTTTGTCGCGCTACGATGCGCGCCGCCACCGGTGAGGATGAGGATAAGAACGCCCTCACCTTCCTCTATCCACTTATACCCGTATAACTCTCTCTTGTTCTCTCTATCTCTCTTGCGCATAGAACACCGAACCCTAGCTCGTCAGAGTACGATGGAAACCGTCGATCCCAAGATCTCCAAGCCTCCTTGAGGGAACCGTTGGACTCATATCGTCATTCTGGATCAACCTGCAGAAGGAATCGAACCCCACGCCCTCTATCGTAGACACCGTTCTTGAACTTCGCCGCTCGCCGTCGACGATGGCCACCTCATCGGGCATTGTGTGGCTTCGCCGAGCCTCTCGCTACACTTCTGGTGAGCTTGCGCATCTCTCTAGCCTTCTCGATTCTCTTTTAGTCCTCTCTGTCGCCATCCCCATGGAGACCAGATCGTGCCACCATCGGAGCTCGCCGGAGCTGATGTTCCGATGACCATTCCGGGTGGCGCGGCCATAGTTTGACTCACCATAACGTTCTCTTACTAATGAACCTAGCCACTGCCCCGCAGATGCACCCGATCCACAGATTCAACCATGATCTGAGGATCATCCATGGATGATGTCAGCGTGACATCACGCTGATGTCATATTTCTATTTTTATCATTTTAAAATTGTGTTAATGTTTTCTGTAATAAATCAAAACATTAGATATGACGTGGCATAGACCCCACTAGTTAGTGACTGGGGGTAAGAATAGACCTGGGAGAAAAACCCTTCACCTCATGCTGACATCAGCATTACATCATAAACCATTTAGTTATTTATTTTAATTCTAGAAAATTATTAAATCTTATAAATTCAATATGTTTTGTTTTATAATTCATAAAAATATGTTTAATATATGAAAATTTTCAGAAAACTAAAATCTACAACTTAAAGCTATTATCAAACATTATTATGTTAATTATTTAAATCATTATTATTTAATAAGGTTTTATAAATAATAATACTTTGATAATTCATATTTTAATATTGGTAAATGTTAAAAATATAAATAATATACCAAAAATCTTAGAAAAATAAGAACTATAGTTTAAAACTATAATCATGTATTGTTATTTCACTTAATTAAATATCTATTATTTATTAAGTACTTATATAGTAATAAATCTTATAAAATCATATTTTATTATTTATAAATAAAAAAATAAATGTAATATACCAAAATGATCACAAAAATAATATATACATGTTAAAAATATAACATTCCACTTTTGAAGTAAATAAAAATTTAATACTCTAATATCTTGAATTTAAATCTAATTTCTTAGTTGAAAATTCATAAAAGGATAAGTAAAAATTGCTAATATTTCAACAATTATTCCTTTAAGGTATAAAAATAATATTAGTCTTATATAGTGATAATATGAAGTCAAAATAAGTTCACCTTTTAAATACAATTTTATTTGAATTATCATTCAACAATAAGTGTATATTATTTTCCAGATGGAGATATCAAATATTAAATTCTCAAGATTATTATTTTGACATAATAAAATCTTTTATCATTACTTCAACCATAAGTTTATAAGCATAATAAAACACCAAAGTTAATTCATAAGAAGTTAAGTAATATTGTTTCCATATTTATTACTTATTACCACCTATTTATAAGAAGGTAAATACTTCTATTCAATCATAATTTGAAGAAAACATAACCCAAGTAGAAGTGTTACCAATCTTAGTTAACCCCAGGAAAACATTATGAAGTGAACAAATTATAATACTATATAATGACCAAGATAGATTAGTCTCAACCATTAGTGTGGTCATTATTTAAATGAAGTAATCCTTTCTTTCTTAAGAACTATAGCTAGGAAGAAACTCTATGAGTGTTAGCTTAAAGTTTAAATGCTTTTGTTTTGATAAGTAAGCTTTTATTCAGAAGTTATTCTTTTAAGATACTCTAAAATTAATTCTTAAGAATTCCAAAGTAAATATATATAAGTAACAACCTTCTTATAAGGAGTCTTTAGATACCGTTTCACACTTGAGTGTTTTATTATTGTATACTATTTATTATACTTATATGTTGTTTCACACACACTCACAAGCCTTAATAAGTAGCACAAGTGTGAAACTTATGTAAAAGAGCAACACATTACAAAGAAACCATTCCCAGTATCCAAACCCTAGATCAACGCTTATTCCGGGGATTCGCGTTTATCAGTTGCATTACATCACTTATGCATAATAGCATCTTGCTTCTTTTAACATTAGTCCTTACCAGACCAATGATGCTGATTTCAGATATTGTATCCTATATTGTCTCGAAGACCGCGAGTGCATAATCTTGCAATCACAAAAGGTAAGTTCACACTTGCTCATGTCGTTTGATTATTTTATGTAAAGTATTTTGCAAATCCAGTGTTGTCATCACCTGCATTTCAAAAGGATCAGAAACACTATTTTGATAATAATGTGAAATATTGGTTACTGATCCAGGGTGATCAGCTAATCTATTAAGTCTGGCAGTTGGAATACCACTGCACAGGACTATATCACCTAGGACTTAACAACTAATGTCGCCAGTGATTCTTGTGTCGTATATTACGCGTTGACCATGAGATTTGGAATGGGACGGAGAAGTCAGCTGTATCTTTTCCCTCTCGCATGGAGCCGGATGTGCGGGTCATGGTTGTTATCACTCGTAGCATGCATTAAATGGTAATTCGTAGAGGATATGCAGCATATGGGTGGGAACCCTCAACGTCCCACGATAGTTCCAGCATATGAACGGTATGTATTGCCTATTGCCGTAATTCAATAGGTGGGCATGGCATACACCAAGGAGACATGCGGGGTCGCTGAGAAGGCAGTGATTGGCTTGGATCTTAGGTTGTGCCTCAAACCAAGGAAGTTTGAACGGGAACATACTCTCGGCCATGCAACAAATCCTAAGGTCTCTCATGGGTAAAGTAACACACCTCTGCAGAGTGTAAGAACTGTAACTTGTTACTCCCTGTTCCGGGAAGAAGCTACGAACATGGCAGGAAAGGAACTCCACGAAATTTCTGGTAAACCTGTGAAGGCTGACGGACATAGCTTTTCAGAATAAAAGCAACCTTTGAAGAAATGTTTACCAAAACTTGCATTGCCTACGATCTATGGTCTTTGGTTGTAAATATACTGCATCAAACACTCCTTTTTAGTGAACTTGCTGAGTACGCTTGTACTCAGCGTATCTTCTTAACCCTTGCTAGATTCCAAAGCCATTAAGACGATATCTACATCAAGTTATGCTCCAGGAATCATCATCAGAAGCTAAAGCTCTGCAATGCAGTCAAGAAAGTAAACATATATATCAACTCAAGTGAAGACGAAGTTGCTGATTAGATAGAAAAATAATCACTGGCCATAGAACCTACTTGTTAGAGTATTGCAATAGCAGCAGTACAAGCCAAATAGTTAGATGCTAATCTTATTAGCATAATAGTTATGACTTGATTATTTCTGATTCTTCTTTGAAAGAAGTTTCTTTCTCTCTCTTTAACCTAGACTGTTCTCTAGATCTTGTGTAAAGAATCGATTTGTAACCTATAGTCATGTCTTGGACCTGCTGTGTTTCTGTTGTACCACTCTGAGGGATGTAATACTAGTGAAAAGTGTTTCATTGGTGTTATGTCAATGACTATAGTGCACTACATGATGCAGTGGTATGCTAGGTCACCGCAGTAAGACCCGACACATGTTTGAAATTTATGACCAAAACCTCGTTTTTCCGTTCTTTATTATCGTTTTCATGAGCTCTTACCCACACTTTTGGGGGTTTTGGGGCGACTTACAACGACCCTAAGACCTGATACATGTTTGAGGTAATGACCAAAAAAACTCGTCGTTCTCATGTTTTTGGTTGTTTTTCATGACTTATTGCCCATAGTTTTAGGTTTCAGGGTGATTTACGACGACTGTAATACGCGATACATGTTTGAATACATGACCAAAAACTCGTCGTTTTTGTGTTTATGGCGGTATTCATGAGCCATTGTTCACAGTTTCGAGATTCCATGGGCCATTTATAATGATAGTAAGACCCCATACATCTTTGAAATTTATGACCAAAAACTCATTTTTTGTGCTTTATGGCCATTTTAATTAGCTATTGCCCAGAGTTTTGGGGGTTTCAGGGCGATTTACAACAACCCTAAGTCCTGATACATATTTGAGGGAATGACCAAAACCTCGTCTTTTTCACTTTTTTGGCTATTTTCATTAGCAATTGCCCACCGTTTTGGGGGTTCTAGGGTGATTTACAATGACCCTATGAACCGATACATGTTTGAGGGAATGACCAAAAAAACTCGTGGTTTTCGTGTTTCATGGCCGTTTTCATGAGTTACTGCCCGCAATTTTAGGGTTAAGGACGATTTACAATGACCGTAATACCCGATACATGTTAGAGCATATGACCAAAAACTGATCATTTTCGTGTTTGTGGTTGTTTT
Organism: Avena atlantica; assembly: GCA_910589765.1. Classification (NCBI taxonomy): domain Eukaryota; kingdom Viridiplantae; phylum Streptophyta; class Magnoliopsida; order Poales; family Poaceae; genus Avena; species Avena atlantica. The sequence continues at coordinate 51,609,575 of OU342736.1, read as the reverse complement.
CATGAGTCATTTCTTACAGTTTCAGGGTCCCAAGGGACATCTATAACGACCATAAGACCCGATACATGTTTGAAATTTATGACCACAAAGTCGTTTTTCGTGCTTTATGGCCATTTTCATGAGCTATTTCACACAGTTTGGAGGGTTTCAGGGCGATTTACAACGATCCTAAGACCCTATACATGTTTGAGGGAATGACCAAAAACTCGCCATTTTCGCGTTTTATGGTTGTTTTTATGAGCTATTGCCCACAATTTTGGAGTTTCATGCCGATTTACAATGAAAGTAATACATGTTTGAGTGAATGACCAAACACAAGTCATTCTCTTGTTTTTGGCTGTTTCATGAATTATTGCCCACGGTTTTTTGGTTTAAGGGTGATTTACAATGACCAAAAGAGCTATTGCCCATGGATTTGGGATTTCAAGGCGATTTACATCGACTGTAGTACCCGATACATTTTTTAGGGTATGATGAAAAACTCGTCGTGCTCGCCTTTTCGGCTATTTTCATGAGTTATTGCTCATAGTTTGGGGGTTTAAGGGCGATTTACGATGACCGTAATACCCGATACATGTTTTAGGGAATGACCAAAAATCAGCGTTTTAGAACTCATTTTTCGTGCTTTATGGCTGTTTTAATGCGCTATTGCCCACAGTTTTAGGAGTTTCTGGACGATTTACAAGGACAGTAGGACCCGATACTTGTTTGAGGAATGACCAAAAACTTGTTGTTTTAGCGTTTTATGGCTGTTTTCATGAGCTATTTCCCATAGTTTTGGGATTTCAGGGCGATTTATAACGATAATAGTACCAGATACATGTTTGAAGGAATGACCAAAAACTTGTCGTTCTTGGTTTTTTGATTGTTTTCATGAGTTATTACCCACCGTTTTGGGATTTAAGGGCGATTTGCAACAACAACAATACCCGATGCATGTTTGAGGGCATGACCAAAAACTTGTCGTTTTCGTGTTTATGGCCGTTCTCATAAGCCATTTCCCACGGTTTCGGGGTTCCAAAGGCCTTTATAGCGACCGTAAGACCCGATACATGTTTAACATTTATGACCAAAAACTCGTTTTTTCTTGCTTTATGCATGTTTCCATGAGGTATTGCACATATTTTTGGGGGTTCCAAGGCGATTTACAACGAACCTAAGACCCGATACAAGTTTGAGGGAATGACCAAAAACTCCTCGTTTTCACATTTTATGGCCTTTTCATGAGCTATTGCCCATAGTTTTGGGATTTTAGGGATATTTACATCGATTGTAATACCCGATACATTTTTTACAAAATGACAAAAAACTCGTCGTTCTCGCGTTTTTGGCTATTTTCATGAGTTATTGCCCACAGTTTTGGGGTTTAAGAGTGATTTACAACGCACGTAATATCGGATACATGTTTTACGGCATGACCAAAAAATCATCGTTTTCGTGTTTTATGGTCGTTTTCATGAGCCATTGCCCATAGTTTCTGGGTTCCAAGGGCTATTTATAACGACAATAAGACCCAATACATGTTTGAAATTTATGACCATAAACTCGTTTTTTCGTGTTTTATGGCCGTTTCATGAGCTATTTCCCAAAGTTTTGGGAGTTTCGGGGCGATTTATAACGGCCCCAAGACCTGGTACATGTTTGAGGGAATGACCAAAAACTCGTCGTTTTCGCGTTTTCTGGTCGTTTTTCTGCGCTATTAACAACGAATGTAATAGCCGATACATGTTTGAGGGAATAACCAAAAACTCGTCGTTCTCGGGTTTTTGGCTATTTACATGAGTTATTGCCCACAGTTTTGGGGTTTAAGGGAGATTTACAATGACCGCAATATCCGATAGGGCATGACCAAAACTCGTCTTTTTCATGAGCCATTACACACAGTTTTGGGGTTCCGAGGGCCATTTATAACGATCATAAGACCCGATACATGTTTGAATGTTATGACCAAAAACTTGTTTTTTCGTTCTTTATGGCTGTTTTCATGAGCTATTTCCCACGGATTTGGGGGTTTAATTTCAGGACGACTACAAGGACCCTAAGACCTAATACTTGTTTGAGGGAATGACCAAAAACTCGTCGTTTTCACGTTTTATGGATGTTTTCATGAGCTATTGCCCATAGTTTTTGGATTTTAGGGCGATTTATAATGACAGTAATACCCGATACATGTTTGAGGGAATGACAAAAAACTCATCGTTCTCGCGTTTTTTGGCTATTTTCATGAGTTATTCCCCACAGTTTTGGGGTTTCAGGGCGATTTACAATGACCATAATACCTGATACATGTTTGAGGGTATGACTAAAAACTCGTCGTTTTCGTGTTTATGACCGTTTTAATGAGCCATTGCCCACAGTTTCTGGGTTCCAAGGGCCATTCATAATGACTGTAAGACCCGATACAATTTTGAAACTGATGACCAAAAACTCAATTTTCCGTGCTTTATGATTGTTTTCATGAGCTATTTCCCACGGTTTTTAGGGTTTCAGGGCGATTAACAGTCACCTGAACACGCAATACGTGTTTGAGGGAATGACAAAATGAACTCGTCGTTTTCACGTTTTCTAGCCATTTTCATGAGCTATTGCCTATAGTTTTGTAGTTTGAGGGTGATTTACAACGACTGTAATACCCGATACATTTTGAGGGCATGACAAAAAAGTCGTTGTTTTGTGTTTTATGGTTGTTTTCATGAGCTATTGCCCATAGTTTCGGGGATATATGGGCCATTAATAACGATCGTAAGACATGATAAATGGTCATTTTCGTGCTTTACAACGCCACTAACACGATAGTTTATGGCTGTTTTTTATGTCAAAAAATTCATTTTTTTCATGATTTATGGTCATTTTCATGAGCTATTGCCCATAGTTTTGGGAGTTTCAGGGCGATTTACAACGCCCCTAAGACACGATACATGTTTGAGGACATGACCAAAAACTCCTCGTCTTCATGTTTTATGGCCGTTTTCATGAGCTATTGCCCATAGATTTGGGATTTCAAGGCGATTTACATCGACTGTAGTACCCGATACATTTTTGAGGGAATGATGAAAAACTCTTCATTCTTGGGGGTTTAAGGGCGATTTACGACGACCGTAATACCCGATACATGTTCTAGGGAATGACCAAAAAATCAGCATTTTCATATTTATGGCCATTTTCAGGAGCCATTGCCCACAGTTTCAGGATACCAATGGTTGTTTATAATGACTATAAGACCCAATACATGCTTGAAATTTCTGACCACAAACTCATTTTTTCGTGCTATATGGCCGTTTTCATGAGCTATTGCCCAAAGTTTTGAGAATTTCAGCGCGATTTACAACGACCCTAAGACCCAATACATGTTTGAGAGAATGACCAAAAACTCGTCGTTTTCGTGTTTTATGGCCGTTTTCACGAGCTATTAAAAACAACTGTAATACCCGATACATGTTTGAGGCAATAACCAAAAACTCATTGTTCTCGCGTTTTTGGCTATTTACATGAGTTAGTGCCCATGGTTTTGGGGTTTAAGGGCGATTTACAACGACCGTAACACTTAATGCATGTTTGAGGGAATGACCAAAAACTCATCGTTTTCATGTTCGAAGGGCCATTTGTTATGACAGTAAGACCCGATACATGTTTGAAATTTATGACCACAAACTCGTTTTTTCATGGTTTATGGCTGTTTTCATGAGTTATTGCCCACAGTTTTGGGGGTTTCAGGGCAATTTACAACGACCCTAAGACTGAGTAAATGTTTGAGGGAATGACCAAAAACATCATCGTTTTCGCATTTTACGGTCGTTTTCATGAGCTATTGCCCATAGTTTTGGGGTTTCGGGGTGATTTACAACGAGCATAACACCCGATACATGTTTGAAGGAATGACGAAAACCTCGTAGTTCCCGCATTTTTGGCAGTTTTCATGAGTTATTGCCCATGGTTTTGGGGTTTAAGGGGATTTACAACGACCATAATACCCAATACATGTTTGAGGGAATGACCAAAAACTATTCATTTTTGTGTTTATGACCGTTTTCATGAGCCATTGCCCACAGTTTCGGGTTCCAAGGGCCATTTATAATGGCAGTAAGACCCGATACATGTTTGAAATTTATGACAGAAACCTCATTTTTCCGTTCTTTATGGTCATTTTCATGAGCTATTGCCCATTGTTTTGGGGGTTTAAGGCGATTTACAACGACCCTAAGACTTGATACATGTTTGAGTTAATGACCAAAAAAACTCGTCATCTTTGCATTTTATGGCTGTTTTAATTAGCTATTGCCCATAGTTTTGGGGTTTCTGGGCAATTTACAACGACCTTAATCCCTGATACATGTTTCAGCGAATGACCAAAAACTCGTCGTTCTCAAGTTTTTGGCTGTTTTTCATGAGTTATTGCCCATAGTTTTGCGTTTCACGGTGATTTACGACGACTGTAATAAGCGATACATGTTTGAAGACATGACCAAAAACTCGTCGTTTTTGTGTTTATGGCCATTTTCATGAGTGATTGCCCACAGTTTCGAGATTCCATGGGCCATTTATAATGACAGTAAGACCCGATACATGTTTGAAATTTATGACCAAAAACTCGTTTCTTCGTGCTTTATGGCTGTTTTCATGAGCTATTGCCCAGAGTTTTGGGGGTCTCAGGGCGATTTACATTTACCCGAAGACCCGATACATGTTTCAGGGAATGACCAAACAACTCGTTGTTTTTGTGTTTTTTGGCTATTTTCATTAGAAATTGCCCACCGTTTTGGGGGTTCTAGGGTGATTTACAATGATCCTATGAACTGATACATGTTTGATGGAATGACCAAAAAACTCGTGGGGTTTTCATGTTTCATGGCCGTTTTCATGAGTTACTTCCCGCGGTTTTAGGGTTAAGGATGATTTACAATGACCATAATCCCCGATGCATGTTTGAGCTGATGACCAAAAACTCATCATTTTCATGTTTGTGGCCGTTTTCATGAGTCATTGCTTACAGTTTCTGTAGGGGTTCGTAGCATGGAAAACAAAAATTTTCTATCGCCTACAACCAAACAAGCCAAGATCTATCTACTAGATTGTAGCAACGAGTCGATGGTATAACTTACCCTCGAAGATTCCAAAGCGTTTAACGAGAGCGGATTCTCGTGCGTGATGTAGTCGTACTCTTCCGATCTCAAGATCGTGTAGACGATCCTTCCGGCGCCACGTTCCGGCAGCGCTCCCGCAGTCGGTCACACGTTCGGTACTCGACGAAGACCTTCCTCTCCCTTGTTCCAGCAGGCAGCGGAGGTTGTAGCACTCTCCTCGCGATTCTGGCAGCACAACGGCGTGGTACCGGAAGTAGAGGGGAAATCCCGCAGGGCTTCGCCTTAAGCCGGTGCGAGTATGGTGGAGCTTATGAGAGAGGGAAATTAGAGGTCTAGTGATTAGACACACCAATTAGAAGGCTATAAACCGCTGGCTAAAGCAATTAGAACCTCTAAACCAAAACGGCTCTAAACCGGAGATTAGAGGTAGAAAGTTGTGTCTAGAGGAGGGGGCCCTGCCCCTCCTTTTATAGGTGGGAGGGCCGGCGGCCAAGGGGAGGGGAGTCCCTCCCCAAGTCGGCTTGGTGGTGCGCCGGCCAAGGGAGGAACCCTCCCCCAATTCGGCCTCCACCAATCCTCCTTCTCCTCTTTCCGAAAACTGGCAGTTTGACTTTTCAAACTAGCCGTTTGACTTTTCAAACTAGGATTTGAATAAACCCTTTATTTCGGACAGCGATGACACTTAGTACATGATGCAATCATACCAACTTTGATATAACACATTCATGTACCCTCCCCCCCCCCCCGGAGTGCCGGACATTCCGGAACCTTCTAGAACATTCCCGATGAAAACACCGGAATCATTCCGCAACTCCGAAACGGGACTTTCCTTATATGAATCTTATTCTCCGGACCATTCAGGATCACCTCGTGATATCCCGGATCCCATCCGAGACTCCGAACAACATTCGGTCTCTTTCTCATAATACCATAACTACTCAAACAACGTCGAATCCTTAAGTGTTTCAGGGCAATTTACAACGACCCTAAGACTGAGTAAATGTTTGAGGGAATGACCAAAAACATCATCGTTTTCGCATTTTACGGTCGTTTTCATGAGCTATTGCCCATAGTTTTGGGGTTTCGGGGTGATTTACAACGAGCATAACACCCAATACATGTTTGAAGGAATGACGAAAACCTCGTAGTTCTCGCATTTTTGGCAGTTTTCATGAGTTATTGCCCATGGTTTTGGGGTTTAAGGGGATTTACAACGACCATAATACCCAATACATGTTTGAGGGAATGACCAAAAACTATTCATTTTTGTGTTTATGACCGTTTTCATGAGCCATTGCCCACAGTTTCGGGTTCCAAGGGCCATTTATAATGGCAGTAAGACCCGATACATGTTTGAAATTTATGACAGAAACCTCATTTTTCCGTTCTTTATGGTCATTTTCATGAGCTATTGCCCATTGTTTTGGGGGTTTAAGGCGATTTACAACGACCCTAAGACTTGATACATGTTTGAGTTAATGACCAAAAAAACTCGTCATCTTTGCATTTTATGGCTGTTTTAATTAGCTATTGCCCATAGTTTTGGGGTTTCTGGGCAATTTACAACGACCTTAATCCCTGATACATGTTTCAGCGAATGACCAAAAACTCGTCGTTCTCAAGTTTTTGGCTGTTTTTCATGAGTTATTGCCCATAGTTTTGCGTTTCACGGTGATTTACGACGACTGTAATAAGCGATACATGTTTGAAGACATGACCAAAAACTCGTCGTTTTTGTGTTTATGGCCATTTTCATGAGTGATTGCCCACAGTTTCGAGATTCCATGGGCCATTTATAATGACAGTAAGACCCGATACATGTTTGAAATTTATGACCAAAAACTCGTTTCTTCGTGCTTTATGGCTGTTTTCATGAGCTATTGCCCAGAGTTTTGGGGGTCTCAGGGCGATTTACATTTACCCGAAGACCCGATACATGTTTCAGGGAATGACCAAACAACTCGTTGTTTTTGTGTTTTTTGGCTATTTTCATTAGAAATTGCCCACCGTTTTGGGGGTTCTAGGGTGATTTACAATGATCCTATGAACTGATACATGTTTGATGGAATGACCAAAAAACTCGTGGGGTTTTCATGTTTCATGGCCGTTTTCATGAGTTACTGCCCGCGGTTTTAGGGTTAAGGATGATTTACAATGACCATAATCCCCGATGCATGTTTGAGCTGATGACCAAAAACTCATCATTTTCATGTTTGTGGCCGTTTTCATGAGTCATTGCTTACAGTTTCTGTAGGGGTTCGTAGCATGGAAAACAAAAATTTTCTATCGCGTACAACCAAACAAGCCAAGATCTATCTACTAGATTGTAGCAACGAGTCGATGGTATAACTTACCCTCGAAGATTCCAAAGCGTTTAACGAGAGCGGATTCTCGTGCGTGATGTAGTCGTACTCTTCCGATCTCAAGATCGTGTAGACGATCCTTCCGGCGCCACGTTCCGGCAGCGCTCCCGCAGTCGGTCACACGTTCGGTACTCGACGAAGACCTTCCTCTCCCTTGTTCCAGCAGGCAGCGGAGGTTGTAGCACTCTCCTCGCGATTCCGGCAGCACAACGGCGTGGTACCGGAAGTAGAGGGGAAATCCCGCAGGGCTTCGCCTTAAGCCGGTGCGAGTATGGTGGAGCTTATGAGAGAGGGAAATTAGAGGTCTAGTGATTAGACACACCAATTAGAAGGCTCTAAACCGCTGGCTAAAGCAATTAGAACCTCTAAACCAAAACGGCTCTAAACCGGAGATTAGAGGTAGAAAGTTGTGTCTAGAGGAGGGGGCCCTGCCCCTCCTTTTATAGGTGGGAGGGCCGGCGGCCAAGGGGAGGGAGTCCCTCCCCAAGTCGGCTTGGTGGTGCGCCGGCCAAGGGAGGAACCCTCCCCCAATTCGGCCTCCACCAATCCTCCTTCTCCTCTTTCCGAAAACTGGCAGTTTGACTTTTCAAACTAGCCGTTTGACTTTTCAAACTAGGATTTGAATAAACCCTTTATTTCGGACAGCGATGACACTTAGTACATGATGCAATCATACCAACTTTGATATAACACATTCATGTACCCTCCCCCCCCCCCCCCCGGAGTGCCGGACATTCCGGAACCTTCTAGAACATTCCCGATGAAAACACCGGAATCATTCCGCAACTCCGAAACGGGACTTTCCTTATATGAATCTTATTCTCCGGACCATTCCGGATCACCTCGTGATATCCCGGATCCCATCCGAGACTCCGAACAACATTCGGTCTCTTTCTCATAATACCATAACTACTCAAACAACGTCGAATCCTTAAGTGTGTCTCCCTACGGTTCGTGAATTATGCGGACATGATCGAGACACTTCTCCGAACAATAACCAATAGAGGAATCTAGAAATTCATATGGCTCCCACATATTTCTACGATTACTTTGCGATCGAATGAACCACTTACATACGATACCAATTTCCCTTTGTCTCACGATACTTTACTTATCCGAGGTTATGATCGTCGGTATCTCTGCATACCTAGTTCAACCTCGTTACCGATAAGTACTCTTTTCTCGTTCCCGTGATATGTGATCCCTTGTGAGCCAGTCACATGCTTGCAAGCTAATTGGATGACATTCCACCGAGAGGGCCCAGAGTATATCTATCCGTCATATGGATGGACAAATCCCACTCTTGATCCATGTGTTTCAACCAATACTTTCTGAACACTCAATGCCACTTTTATAGCCACCCTGTTACGGTGTGGTGTTTGATGACATCAAAGCATCCATCCGGTAAAGGTGATATGCATGATCTCATGGTCGAAGGAATTAGGTTACTATGTATCAGAAAGCATATAGCAATTGAACTATTGAAATGACTTGATCTTTATGCTACGCTTATCTATAGGAGTATGTCCATCATATCATTCTCCTAATGATATGATCCCGTTGTTAATAACATCTCTATGTTCATGATCAGGAAACCATGATCATATATTAACCAACAAGCTAGTTTAACAAGAGGCTTTACTAGGGACTCTTATTTTAGTTTACAAATCACACAAGTATTAATGTTTCCGGTTAATACAATTATAGCATGGTATGTAAACATTTATCATAAGTGTGAAGATATGATAATAACCACTTTATTATTGCCTCTTGGGCATATCTCCAACAGTCTCCCACTTGCACTAGAGTCAATAATCTAGTTTCAAACCTTTGTGTATTCAACACCTATGGCCTTCCAGTGTTGTATGTACACGATTGCTAGTGGTCAACTGATCTCCGGATCTGACACTTCCAGGTCCGTGTGTAATTGCATGTCTTTGCGTCTCTACGCATCACTCATTCTCTAATGAGATGGCCTTGTATAAATTTGGTCCTTTGGTGAGACCTTTAGTTCTTTGGGGTTAAAACATGTTGATAATATTGTCGCACAATATATCTTCATAGTATTATCCCACTGTGAACTACACCTAGTTTGATAACAAACTACTTGACACAAATGCCCTCTTTTGCTGCTAAAATAGCAGTCATATACTTAGCCTTTTGTTGTAGTATCTGTCACAATGTCTTAACTTTGGAACTCATCCAAATCCATTTTGGAACTCACTTTCCATTATATTGTGCCACCCTTAGTTTAGATTGAGATAAACTTAATTTGTACTTTGTGACAAAGCTAGTATCAATGTAGTACTTTTACAATGAACTAACCATCTATTTGTCACTTCTACAAATATTATACTCTTAGTTCTTCCAAAAGATCATAAGAATATCCTTACTATTGTCCAATGATCATCTTACGAATCATTCTGGTATATGCTCACAACATTTAGAGCATAGGACATATCTGGATTTGTACATATCACAGTATGATTGATATAAATACTCTTTGTGATTTCATACATCAAGTATCAATCTATACTTGATTATTTGTTTCACTTTACCAAATGTCAATACACTTGAATATATCATCAACATTGAACTCATTCAATCCTTTCTGTGCGACAAGAACCTCTCTTGTAGTTTCTATATTGAACTCATTCAATATCTTGTCTATGTACTTCTGGCACAACCATATTAGCGTCTATTGATGCCAAATATTTGGGTTTTGCCTAAGTCTTTCATCGGGATGAAATTCTTAATATGTGTTAATAAAAGATACATTATTTCCAATCAACAATATGTCTTCCACATAATGTATTAGAAACATGTCTGCGCTCCCACTTAATTTCTTGCAAATGCAAGCATCTTCATCGTCTCTAATGAACTTTTAAACTCCTTTAACAGTTTCATCACAGTGAAGATTCCAACTCCGCGATGCTCACTTTAACCATTGAAGTTCGCATATGCTTTTAGCATCCTTTGAATTAACAAAACCCTATGGACCGTGTTATGCACATGTCCTAGGTAACGATTCTATTAGAAGAACTTGTTTTGTTTATTCAACTACCATATAACAAATTATATGTAGTGGTTGCTACATTAATCCGTTTAGACTAAATATCACTATGAAAGATCCAATCCTGTCATAGTCAACCTTTGAACATTGTTGTGAACTTTTTCCCAACATGTCGACTATTTCATAGATGTAAAACATCCATGTCTATTTCTTTATAGATCCAAACACGACTGTAAAGTCTTACACCTTTCTCGAGGGTCCTTCAAGTTCAAAACTTGATTTTTCGTGTATGGAACTATCCCGGATTTTATGGTTTCAAGCCATTAGACGGAGTCAGGGCTCATCATCGCTTCTTTGCATGTAGTACGTTCATTATTCTCAAATAATGATTCAACCCTCAAATCTTGGTATTTGATTGTTTACTTGATCAATAGGAACTTAGATCTCCGTGACCACAACCTTTGAGGCACGTGAGCCATGAGCATTGTTGCTGCCTCCAGAACACTTTTCGGTGCTGCGCAACTCTTCACATATAGCTAAGGTTCTTTTAACCTTATCAAAGTTCTATTGTCCTCCCACTTTTCTTTTCACGAAAAATTCCTTCTCAAAGAAACTTGACGTTCTAAGCGACAAACACTTTTGTCTCCGGTGTTTATGGAGGAATACTTAACAGTTATACAAAGACAGGTTCATCCGACTTTGGTTGCACACATCTTTCTTATGCATAGCATACCAATGTTTTTAAGAAAGGACTACTTGGGTTTTATCCCAAACCATAACCTTATATGGTGTCATTTCAACGGATTATGATGAAGCTCTTTTCAGTGGGAAAACGGTAGTCTCTAAAGCTTTTAATCTTTAAAATATAATGGCAGTTTTATGAATTATACCTTTTGATCTTACCATGTCAAACAAGGTTTAATTACATATCTCGAATGCTCCATACTCTTATGGTGTTTCGGGAAATGCAAATCCACAGAACGATTCCTTAAATCTTAGGTATTTATGCTAAACTTGTAACTCAAATATCTTCCTTTATGATCTTATCATAAACTATTTATATTCTTGTTACAATGATTTTGCACTTCATCTTGAAAGTCTTTGAACTTTTCAAATGTTTCATACTTCATCCTTATTAAGTAAATATTCATATATTCACTCAAATTTTCGGAGAAAGCATATGAAGTTGAAATCCATCGCTTTTGACTACACATGATGGACTTTGTACAACAATATGTACAATTTCCAATAATCTAGTCTTTCGTTCCCTTTTGGCCTATGAACGAAGTTTTAATTATCTCTAGGAAAGATTCACAAGCGTCATTTGATCAAAATCAAAAGACTCCAAAATTCCATACATATGGAGTTTCTTCATGTTTTCTTTCCAATATAATTTAAACGGCGATGTCACTTCCTAAGTGATCTTTCAATCAATTTGTCTTTCGACATCTTTAGCATTAGCTTTATGGATGTGATTTTTCCAACGAGATTTGTGAATCATCCATCTTTTATGGATTACGGTAATTATTTGAACAACCCTTTTGTTCTCATAATACCTGATAAAACAAATCTTGAAGGCAAGCTTTGATGTTTAACGAGCAACATAATAACCCTTTATTTGTTCTCGATGAACATTATCACATATTCTTTTGCTAGTTACTTAGGCCATTGTAGTTCATGAATTGTGTTGTTTCGTATGACGATTCACACCAACAAATTCAGTATCAAATACTTAAGAACCACATTGTTTAACAAGCAAAGAATATAGCCATAACATGTATATCATCTATATACTTAAATTGAACAATTCTAGTCTTTTCTTTTCTGCCATATATTTATGAGATTTTCTTTCAATATTTCCTTTTCTGTTTGAAAGAATCTATCTACATCAATAGTGGAGTCATACATATGACACATAGTCCAAAACATGTATAGTTAAATACCAATGTCTTTGGACTTGCACTTTGAAGTAGATCACCATCATCAAATGTTTGATGTTCTTTCAAATTCCTTTCTTTAGTAATCTCTTGGTGTAGTAAACATTTTACCTACATCAAATATTCATCCTTATCATGAAATCGTCCATGATCAAACTACCTTTAGCTTATAACGATGAATTACGAGTATAATGTTGCTATCCAAAACCTTTTGGAGGATTAGGACAACAAGTGTCTCCAACCTTTTGCAAATTCTCATCAAATATGAGAACATGACTTTTGCCATATTATACTCTATCATGTTGTAACCAAAACTTCGTTTCAGATATCACAATATCTTCCACAAATCATGGTTTCTGAAACAACTCTTTCAGATCCTAGATAACCTTGATATTAAGAGAATCCTTTGAATATCAAGAATCATGGAGACAAACATGATACTTATATATTAACACTTGGAATTGTTACTCTTGATTTTAATACCAATTATTAAACTTCATGGAGTAACCGGAACTTACTGAAAGTTTGCAATAGGACTTTTAAACTTTAGATTAACACTTCAAAACAATACGATACCAGTTCGTAAAGTAACTAACCAGAATTCTATAGTTCTATCATCTCAATTATAACTAAGCGCAAGGTGGTAAACGGATGCCAATGACTACAACAACTATGCAAATTCACTTTGATTTAGTTTATGATAAATTGAGTTCTAATTAATAATTAAATTAATCTAGGTGAACTCCCACTCAAAACAATATCCCTCACATTGTTTTAGTGATCACACGAACCAAATCCACCACATCAAAACCGATCATCACGAGAGTTGATATAGCTTCAATGGCGAACAATCAACATGTTCATCATATCTACTATATGACTCATGCTATACCTTTCGGTAATCCGTGTTCCTGAGGCCATGTCTGTACATGCTAGGATCGTCAAGATCAAACCTTAGTTTCCGCATGAGCAAATCTGGCTTGCTCACGTTGTATACACTTGCAGAATCTAACACACCCGATCATCACGTGGTGCTTCGAAACAACAAGCTTTAGCAACGGTGCTAACTAAGGGTGAACACTTTATGACTTGAAATTCATGTGCATGAGGGATCATCTTATAATGCTACCGTCGTCTACTAAGCAATACAAGATGCATAAAGGATTAACATCACATGCAATTCATAATATATGTGATATGATATGGCCTTTCTTCTTCGTGCTTCCGATCTCTATCTTCAACCACGAACATGATCTCCAGCATCACCGGCATAGCATCAAGGTCAATGACGCCTCTCCATGGTTGTCGTCCACCGGCTTCAACTATTACAACTACTTTGAATAGACACGCGGGTCTTAACATAAATTAAAGACAACCATATGGCTCCTGCCGGTTGCCGACTTACAATAAGGAACATTGCATACATCAAATATAATCACAATCATGGCCATATCACATCACTGCACACCCTTGCAAAACAAAGTTAGACGCCTCTACTTTCTTTGCATGTTTTACGTGGTTTGGGGCTTTCAATAAGTGTCGCTCTAACTTACGAACATGAACCACAACGTTGACACAAGTATTGTTAATCACCTGTTGTGAATTGGATCTATACTATGCTAGGAGAAACAGGCACCCGCAAAGCCACTTATGCAATACAAGTTGCATGTCAAGCGTGGAGCAAGTCTCATGAACGAAGTCATGTAAGGTTAGCCCGGGCCGCTTCATCCCAACATACCGCAAGATGTAAAGTACACAAGAAGCAATCGACAATAAAAGCATCAACGCCCACAATGACCATTGTGTTCTACTCGTGCAACAGATCTACATATAGACACGGCTCTGATACCACTGTAGGGGTTCGTAGCATGGAAAACAAAAATTTTCTATCGCATACAACCAAACAAGCCAAGATCTATCTACTAGATTGTAGCAACGAGTCGATGGTATAACTTACCCTCGAAGATTCCAAAGCGTTTAACGAGAGCGGATTCTCGTGGGTGATGTAGTCGTACTCTTCCGATCTCAAGATCGTGTAGACGATCCTTCCGGCGCCACGTTCTGGCAGCGCTCCCGCAGTCGGTCACACGTTCGGTACTCGACGAAGACCTTCCTCTCCCTTGTTCCAGCAGGCAGCGGAGGTTGTAGCACTCTCCTCGCGATTCCGGCAGCACAACGGCGTGGTACCGGAAGTAGAGGGGAAATCCGCAGGGCTTCGCCTTAAGCCGGTGCGAGTATGGTGGAGCTTATGAGAGAGGGCAATTAGAGGTCTAGTGATTAGACACACCAATTAGAAGGCTCTAAACCGCTGGCTAAAGCAATTAGAAGCTCTAAACCAAAACGGCTCTAAACCGGAGATTAGAGGTAGAAAGTTGTGTCTAGAGGAGGGGGCCCTGCCCCTCCTTTTATAGGTGGGAGGGCCGGCGGCCAAGGGGAGGGGAGTCCCTCCCCAAGTCAGCTTGGTGGTGCGCCGGCCAAGGGAGGAACCCTCCCCCAATTCGGCCTCCACCAATCCTCCTTCTCCTCTTTCCGAAAACTGGCAGTTTGACTTTTCAAACTAGCCGTTTGACTTTTCAAACTAGGATTTGAATAAACCCTTTATTTCGGACAGCGATGACACTTAGTACATGATGCAATCATACCAACTTTGATATAACACATTCATGTACCCTCCCCCCCGGAGTGCCGGACATTCCGGAACCTTCTAGAACATTCCCGATGAAAACACCGGAATCATTCCGCAACTCCGAAACGGGACTTTTCTTATATGAATCTTATTCTCCGGACCATTCCGTATCACCTCGTGATATCCCGGATCCCATCCGAGACTCCGAACAACATTCGGTCTCTTTCTCATAATACCATAACTACTCAAACAACGTCGAATCCTTAAGTGTGTCTCCCTACAGTTCGTGAATTATGCGGACATGATCGAGACACTTCTCCGAACAATAACTAATAGAGGAATCTGGAAATTCATATGGCTCCCACATATTTCTACGATTACTTTGCGATCGAATGAACCACTTACATACGATACCAATTTCCCTTTGTCTCACGATACTTTACTTATCCGAGGTTATGATCGTCGGTATCTCTGCATACCTAGTTCAACCTCGTTACCGATAAGTACTCTTTTCTCGTTCCCGTGATATGTGATACCTTGTGAGCCAGTCACATGCTTGCAAGCTAATTGGATGACATTCCACCGAGAGGGCCCAGAGTATATCTATCCGTCATATGGATGGACAAATCCCACTCTTGATCCATGTGTTTCAACCAATACTTTCTGAACACTCAATGCCACTTTTATAGCCACCCTGTTACGGTGTGGTGTTTGATGACATCAAAGCATCCATCCGGTAAAGGTGATATGCATGATCTCATGGTCGAAGGAATTAGGTTACTATGTATCAGAAAGCATATAGCAATTGAACTATTGAAATGACTTGATCTTTATGCTACGCTTATCTATAGGAGTATGTCCATCATATCATTCTCCTAATGATATGATCCCGTTGTTAATAACATCTCTATGTTCATGATCAGGAAACCATGATCATATATTAACCAACAAGCTAGTTTAACAAGAGGCTTTACTAGGGACTCTTATTTTAGTTTACAAATCACACAAGTATTAATGTTTCCGGTTAATACAATTATAGCATGGTATGTAAACATTTATCATAAGTGTGAAGATATGATAATAACCACTTTATTATTGCCTCTTGGGCATATCTCCAACAGTTTCAGGGTCCGAAGGGCCATTTATAACGACCATAATACCTAATACATGTTTGAAATTTATGACCACAAACTTGTTTTCCGTGCTTTATGGCCATTTTCATGAGCTATTTCACATAGTTTTCGGGGTTTCAAGGCGATTTAGAACGACCCTAAGACCCTATACATGTTTGAGGGAATGACCAAAAAACTCGTCGTTATCGCGTTTTATGGCTGTTTTTATGAGGTATTCCCCACAATTTTTGAGTTTCATGGCGATTTACAATGACCGTAATACATGTTTGAGTGAATTGCCCACAGTTTTCGGGTTTAAGGGTGATTTCCAATGACTGTAATACCCGATACTTGTTTAAGGGCATGACCAAAAACTCATCGTTTTCGTGTTTATGACCGTTTTAATGAGCCATTGCCCATAGTTTCTGGGTTCCAAGGGCCATTCATAATGACTATAAGACCCGATAAATGTTTGAAATTTATGACCAAAAACTCAATTTCCGTGCTTTATGGTTTTTTTCATGAGCTATTGCCCACGGTTTTCGGGGTTTCAGGGCAATTAACAGTGACCTGAAGACGCAAAACGTGTTTGAGGGAATGACCAAAAGAACTCGTCGTTTTCATGTTTTCTAGACGTTTTCATGAGCTATTGCCTATAGTTTTGTAGTTTCAGGGCGATTTACAATGACCATAATACCCGATACATTTTGAGGGCATGACGAAAAACTCGTCGTTTTCGTGTTTTATGGTTATTTTCATGAGCTATTGCCCATACTTTCGGGGTTTTATGGGCCATTAATAACAACTGCAAGACATGATAAATGGTCATTTTCGTGCTTTACAATGCCCCTAAGACGATAGTTTATGGCTCTTTTTTATGTCCAAAAATTTGTTTTTTTCGTGATTTATGGTCATTTTCATGAGCTATTACCCATAGTTTTGGGAGTTTCAGGGCGATTTACAAAGCCCCTAAGACACGATACATGTTTGAGGAAATGACCAAAAACTCCTCGTCTTCATGTTTTATGGCCGTTTTCAAGAGCTATTGCCCATGGATTTGGGATTTCAAGGCGATTTACATCGACTGTAGTACCCGGTACATTTTTGAGGGTATGATGAAAAACTCGCCGTGCTCGCCTTTTCGGCTGTTTTCATGAGTTATTGCTCATAGTTTGGGGGTTTAAGGGCGATTTACGATGACCGTAATACCCGATACATGTTTTAGGGAATGACCAAAAAATCAGCGTTTTAGAACTCATTTTTCGTGCTTTATGGCTGTTTTAATGCGCTATTGCCCACAGTTTTGGGAGTTTTTGGACGATTTACAAGGACCCTAGGACCCGATACTTGTTTGAGGAATGACCAAAAACTTGTTGTTTTAGCGTTTTATGGCTGTTTTCATGAGCTATTTCCCATAGTTTTGGGATTTCAGGGCGATTTATAACGATAATAGTACCAGATACATGTTTGAAGGAATGACCAAAAACTTGTCGTTCTCGGTTTTTTGATTGTTTTCATGAGTTATTACCCACCGTTTTGGGATTTAAGGGCGATTTGCAACAACAATAATACCCGATGCATGTTTGAGGGCATGACCAAAATCTTGTTGTTTTCGTGTTTATGGCCGTTCTCATAAGCCATTTCCCACGGTTTCGGGGTTCCAAAGGCCTTTATAGCGACCGTAAGACCCGATACATGTTTAACATTTATGACCAAAAACTCCTTTTTTCTTGCTTTATGCATGTTTCCATGAGGTATTGCACATATTTTTGGGGGTTCCAAGGCGATTTACAACGAATCTAAGACCCGTTACAAGTTTGAGGGAATGACCAAAAACTCCTGGTTTTCACATTTTATGGCCATTTCATGAGCTATTGCCCATAGTTTTGGGATTTTAGGGATATTTACATCGATTGTAATACCCGATACATTTTTTACAAAATGACGAAAAACTCGTCGTTCTCGCGTTTTTGGCTATTTTCATGAGTTATTGCCCACAGTTTTGGGGTTTAAGAGTGATTTACAACGCACGTAATATCGGATACATGTTTTACGGCATGACCAAAAAATCATCGTTTTCGTGTTTTATGGTCGTTTTCATGAGCCATTGCCCATAGTTTCTGGGTTCCAAGGGCTATTTATAACGACAATAAGACCCGATACATGTTTGAAATTTATGACCATAAACTCGTTTTTTCGTGTTTTATGGTCGTTTCATGAGCTATTTCCCAAAGTTTTGGGAGTTTCGGGGCGATTTATAACGGCCCCAAGACCTGGTACATGTTTGAGGGAATGACCAAAAACTCGTCGTTTTCGCGTTTTCTGGTCGTTTTTCTGCGCTATTAACAACGAATGTAATAGCCGATACATGTTTGAGGAAATAACCAAAAACTCGTCGTTCTCGGGTTTTTGGCTATTTACATGAGTTATTGCCCACCGTTTTGGGGTTTAAGGGAGATCTACAATGACCGCAATATCCGATAGGGCATGACCAAAACTCGTCTTTTTCATGAGCCATTACACACAGTTTTGGGGATCCAAGGGCCATTTATAACGACCGTAAGACCCGATACATGTTTGAATGTTATGACCAAAAACTTGTTTTTTCGTTCTTTATGGTTGTTTTCATGAGCTATTTCCCACGAATTTGGGGGTTTAATTTCAGGATGATTACAAGGACCCTAAGACCTAATACTTGTTTGAGGGAATGACCAAAAACTCGTCGTTTTCGCGTTTTATGGATGTTTTCATGAGCTATTGCCCATAGTTTTTGGATTTTAGGGCGATTTATAATGACAGTAATACCCGATACATGTTTGAGGGAATGACAAAAAACTCATCGTTCTCGCGTTTTTTGGCTATTTTCATGAGTTATTCCCCACAGTTTTGGGGTTTAAGGGCTCATTTACAATGACCATAATACCTGATACATGTTTGAGGGTATGACTAAAAACTCGTCGTTTTCGTGTTTCTGACCGTTTTAATGAGCCATTGCCCACAGTTTCTGGGTTCCAAGGGCCATTCATAATGACTGTAAGACCCGATACAATTTTGAAACTGATGACCAAAAACTCAATTTTCCGTGCTTTATGATTGTTTTCATGAGCTATTGCCCACGGTTTTTAGGGTTTCAGGGCGATTAACAGTCACCTGAACACGCAATACGTGTTTGAGGGAATGACAAAATGAACTCGTCGTTTTCGCGTTTTCTAGCCGTTTTCATGAGCTATTGCCTATAGTTTTGTAGTTTGAGGGTGATTTACAACGACCGTAATACCCGATACATTTTGAGGGCATGACAAAAAAGTCGTTGTTTTTGTGTTTTATGGTTGTTTTCATGAGTTATTGCCCATAGTTTCGGGGATATATGGGCCATTAATAACGATCGTAAGACATGATAAATGGTCATTTTCGTGCTTTACAACGCCACCAACACGATAGTTTATGGCTGTTTTTTATGTCAAAAAATTCATTTTTTTCATGATTTATGGTCATTTTCATGAGCTATTGCCCAAAGTTTTGGGAGTTTCAGGGCGATTTACAACGCCCCTAAGACACGATACATGTTTGAGGAAATGACCAAAAACTCCTCGTCTTCATGTTTTATGGCCGTTTTCATGAGCTATTGCCCATAGATTTGGGATTTCAAGGCGATTTACATCGACTGTAGTACCCGATACATTTTTGAGGGAATGATGAAAAACTCTTCATTCTTGGGGGTTTAAGGGCGATTTACGACGACCGTAATACCCGATACATGTTCCAGGATATGACCAAAAAATCAGCATTTTCATATTTATGGCCATTTGCAGGAGCCATTGCCCACAGTTTCGGGGTACCAATGGTTATTTATAACGACTATAAGAACCAATACATGCTTGAAATTTCTGACCACAAACTCATTTTTTCGTGCTATATGGCCGTTTTCATGAGCTATTGCCCAAAATTTTGAGAATTTCAGCGCGATTTACAACGACCCTATGACCCAATACATGTTTGAGAGAATGACCAAAAACTCGTCGTTTTCCTGTTTTATGGCCGTTTTCACGAGCTATTAAAAACAACTGTAATACCCGATACATGTTTGAGGGAATAACCAAAAACTCATTGTTCTCGCGTTTTTGGCTATTTACATGAGTTATTGCCCATGGTTTTGGGGTTTAAGGGCGATTTACAACGACCGTAACACTCAATGCATGTTTGAGGGCATGACCAAAAACTCATCGTTTTCATGTTTATAGCTGTTTTCATGATCTATTGCCCATAGTTTCGAGGTTCGAAGGGCCATTTGTTATGACAGTAAGACCCGATACATGTTTGAAATTTATGACTACAAACTCGTTTTTTCATGGTTTATGGCTGTTTTCATGAGTTATTGCCCACAGTTTTGGGGGTTTCAGGGAAATTTACAACGACCCTAAGACTGAGTAAATGTTTGAGGGAATGACCAAAAACATCGTCGTTTTCGCATTTTACGGCCGTTTTCATGAGCTATTGCCCATTGTTTTGGGGTTTCGGGGTGATTTACAACGAGCATAACACCCGATACATGTTTGAAGGAATGACGAAAAACTCGTAGTTCCCGCATTTTTGGCAGTTTTCATGAGTTATTGCCCATGGTTTTGGGGTTTAAGGGGATTTACAACGACCATAATACCCAATACATGTTTGAGGGAATGACCAAAAACTATTCATTTTTGTGTTTATGACCGTTTTCATGAGCCATTACCCACAATTTCGGGTTCCAAGGGCCATTTATAGTGGCAGTAAGACCCGATACATGTTTGAAATTTATGACAGAAACCTCATTTTTCCGTTCTTTATGGTCATTTTCATGAGCTATTGCCCATTGTTTTGGGGGTTTAAGGCGATTTACAACGACCCTAACACTTGATACATGTTTGAGGTAATGACCAAAAAAACTCGTCATCTTTGCATTTTATGGCTGTTTTAATTAGCTATTGCCCATAGTTTTGGGGTTTCTGGGCAATTTACAACGACCTTAATCCCTGATACATGTTTCAGCGAATGACCAAAAACTCGTCGTTCTCATGTTTTTGGCTGTTTTTCATGAGTTATTGCCCATAGTTTTGCGTTTCACGGTGATTTATGACGACTGTAATAAGCGATACATGTTTGAAGACATGACCAAAAACTCGTCGTTTTTCTGTTTATGGCCATTTTCATGAGTGATTGCCCACAGTTTCGAGATTCCATGGGCCATGTATAATGACAGTAAGACCCGATACATGTTTGAAATTTATGACCAAAAACTCGTTTCTTCGTGCTTTATGGCTGTTTTCATGAGCTATTTCCCAGAGTTTTGGGGGTCGCAGGGCGATTTACATTTACCCGAAGACCCGATACATGTTTCAGGGAATGACCAAACAACTCGTTGTTTTTGTGTTTTTTGGCTATTTTCATTAGAAATTGCCCACCGTTTTGGGGGTTCTAGGGTGATTTACAATGATCCTATGAACTGATACATGTTTGATGGAATGACCAAAAAACTCCTGGGGTTTTCGTGTTTCATGGCCGTTTTCATGAGTTACTGCCCGCGGTTTTAGGGTTAAGGATGATTTACAACGACCATAATCCCCGATGCATGTTTGAGCTTATGACCAAAAACTCATCATTTTCATGTTTGTGGCCGTTTTCATGAGTCATTGCTTTCAGTTTCAGGGTCCGAAGGGCCATTTATAACGACCATAATACCTAATACATGTTTGAAATTTATGACCACAAACTTGTTTTCCGTGCTTTATGGCCATTTTCATGAGCTATTTCACATAGTTTTCGGGGTTTCAGGGCGATTTAGAACGACCCTAAGACCCTATACATGTTTGAGGGAATGACAAAAAAACTCGTCCTTATCGCGTTTTGTGGCTGTTTTTATGAGGTATTCCCCACAATTTTTGAGTTTCATGGCGATTTACAATGACCGTAATACATGTTTGAGTGAATTGCCCATAGTTTTCGGGTTTAAGGGTGATTTCCAATGACTGTAATACCCGATACTTGTTTAAGGGCATGACCAAAAACTCATCGTTTTCGTGTTTATGACCGTTTTAATGAGCCATTGCCCATAGTTTCTGGGTTCCAAGGGCCATTCATAATGACTATAAGACCCGATACACGTTTGAAATTTATGACCAAAAACTCAATTTCCGTGCTTTATGGTTGTTTTCATGAGCTATTGCCCACGGTTTTCGGGGTTTCAGGGCAATTAACAGTGACCTGAAGACGCAAAACGTGTTTGAGGGAATGACCAAAAGGACTCGTCGTTTTCATGTTTTCTAGACGTTTTCATGAGCTATTGCCTATAGTTTTGTAGTTTCAGGGCGATTTACAATGACCATAATACCCGATACATTTTGAGGGCATGACGAAAAACTCGTCGTTTTCGTGTTTTATGGTTATTTTCATGAGCTATTGCCCATACTTTCGGGGTTTTATGGGCCATTAATAACAACTGCAAGACATGATAAATGGTCATTTTCGTGCTTTACAATGCCCCTAAGACGATAGTTTATGGCTCTTTTTTATGTCCAAAAATTTGTTTTTTTCGTGATTTATGGTCATTTTCATGAGCTATTACCCATAGTTTTGGGAGTTTCAGGGCGATTTACAACGCCCCTAACACACGATACATGTTTGAGGAAATGACCAAAAACTCCTCGTCTTCATGTTTTATGGCCGTTTTCAAGAGCTATTGCCCATGGATTTGGGATTTCAAGGCGATTTACATCGACTGTAGTACCCGATACATTTTTGAGGGTATGGTGAAAAACTCGTCGTGCTTGCCTTTTCGGTTGTTTTCATGAGTTATTGCTCATAGTTTGGGGGTTTAAGGGCGATTTACGATGACCGTAATACCCGATACATGTTTTAGGGAATGACCAAAAATCAGCGTTTTAGAACTCATTTTTCGTGCTTTATGGCTGTTTTAATGCGCTATTGCCCACAGTTTTGGGAGTTTCTGGACGATTTACAAGGACCCTAGGACCCGATACTTGTTTGAGGAATGACCAAAAACTTGTTGTTTTAGCGTTTTATGGCTGTTTTCATGAGCTATTTCCCATAGTTTTGGGATTTCAGGGCGATTTATAACGATAATAGTACCAGATACATGTTTGAAGGAATGACCAAAAACTTGTCGTTCTCGGTTTTTTGATTGTTTTCATGAGTTATTACCCACCGTTTTGGGATTTAAGGGCGATTTGCAACAACAATAATACCCGATGCATGTTTGAGGGCATGACCAAAAACTTGTCGTTTTCGTGTTTATGGCCGTTCTCATAAGCCATTTCCCACGGTTTCGGGGTTCCAAGGGCCTTTATAGCGACCGTAAGACCCGATACATGTTTAACATTTATGACCAAAAACTCGTTTTTTCTTGCTTTATGCATGTTTCCATGAGGTATTGCACATATTTTTGGGGGTTCCAAGGCGATTTACAACGAACCTAAGACCCGATACAAGTTTGAGGGAATGACCAAAAACTTCTCGTTTTCACATTTTATGGCCTTTTCATGAGCTATTGCCCATAGTTTTGGGATTTTAGGGATATTTACATCGATTGTAATACCCGATACATTTTTTACAAAATGACGAAAAACTCGTCGTTCTCGCGTTTTTGGCTATTTTCATAAGTTATTGCCCACAGTTTTGGGGTTTAAGAGTGATTTACAACGCACGTAATATCGGATACATGTTTTACGACATGACCAAAAAATCATCGTTTTCGTGTTTTATGGTCGTTTTCATGAGCCATTGCCCATAGTTTCTGGGTTCCAAGGGCTATTTATAACGACCATAAGACCCGATAAATGTTTGCAATTTATGACCATAAACTCGTTTTTTCGTGTTTTATTGCCATTTCATGAGCTATTTCCCAAAGTTTTGGGAGTTTCGGGGCGATTTATAACGGCCCCAAGACCTGGTACATGTTTGAGGGAATGACCAAAAACTCGTCGTTTTCGCGTTTTCTGGTCGTTTTTCTGCGCTATTAACAACGAATGTAATAGCCGATACATGTTTGAGGGAATAACCAAAAACTCGTCGTTCTCGGGTTTTTGGCTATTTACATGAGTTATTGCCCACAGTTTTGGGGTTTAAGGGAGATTTACAATGACCGCAATATCCGATAGGGCATGACCAAAACTCGTCTTTTTCATGAGCCATTACACACAGTTTTGGGGTTCCAAGGGCCATTTATAACGACCGTAAGACCCCATACATGTTTGAATGTTATGACCAAAAACTTGTTTTTTCGTTCTTTATGGCTGTTTTCATGAGCTATTTCCCACGGATTTGGGGGTTTAATTTCAGGACGACTACAAGGACCCTACGACCTAATACTTGTTTGAGGGAATGACCAAAAACTTGTCGTTTTCGCGTTTTATGGATGTTTTCATGAGCTATTGCCCATAGTTTTTGGATTTTAGGGCGATTTATAATGACAGTAATACCCGATACATGTTTGAGGGAATGACAAAAAACTCATCGTTCTCGCTTTTTTTGGCTATTTTCATGAGTTATTCCCCACATTTTTGGGGTTTAAGGGTGATTTACAATGACCATAATACCTGATACATGTTTGAGGGTATGACTAAAAACTCGTCGTTTTCGTGTTTATGACCATTTTAATGAGCCATTGCCCACAGTTTCTGGGTTCCAAGGGCCATTCATAATGACTGTAAGACCCGATACAATTTTGAAACTCATGACCAAAAACTCAATTTTTCGTGCTTTATGATTGTTTTCATGAGCTATTGCCCACGGTTTTTAGGGTTTCAGGGCGATTAACAGTCACCTGAACACGCAATACGTGTTTGAGGGAATGACAAAATGAACTCGTCGTTTTGGCGTTTTCTAGCCGTTTTCATGAGCTATTGCCTATAGTTTTGTAGTTTGAGGGTGATTTACAACGACCGTAATACCCGATACATTTTGAGGGCATGACAAAAAAGTCGTTGTTTTTGTGTTTTATGGTTGTTTTCATGAGCTATTGCCCATAGTTTCGGGGATATATGGGCCATTAATAACGATCGTAAGACATGATAAATGGTCATTTTCGTGCTTTACAACGCCACTAACACGATAGTTTATGGCTGTTTTTTATGTCAAAAAATTCATTTTTTTCATGATTTATGGTTATTTTCATGAGCTATTTCCCATAGTTTTGGGAGTTTCAGGGCGATTTACAACGCCCCTAAGACACGATACATGTTTGAGGAAATGACCAAAAACTCCTCGTCTTCATGTTTTATGGCCGTTTTCATGAGCTATTGCCCATAGATTTGGGATATCAAGGCGATTTACATCGATTGTAGTACCCGATACATTTTTGAGGGAATGTTGAAAAACTCTTCATTCTTGGGGGTTTAAGGGCGATTTACGACGACCGTAATACCCGATACATGTTCCAGGGAATGACCAAAAAATCAGCATTTTCATATTTATGGCCATTTTCAAGAGCCATTGCCCACAGTTTCGGGGTACCAATGGTTGTTTATAACGACTATAAGACCCAATACATGCTTGAAATTTCTGACCACAAACTAATTTTTTCGTGCTATATGGCCGTTTTCATGAGCTATTGCCCAAAATTTTGAGAATTTCAGTGCGATTTACAACGACCCTAAGACCCAATACATGTTTGAGAGAATGACCAAAAACTCGTCGTTTTCGTGTTTTATGGCTGTTTTCACGAGCTATTAAAAACAACTGTAATACCCGATACATGTTTGAGGGAATAACCAAAAACTCATTGTTCTCGCGTTTTTGGCTATTTACATGAGTTATTGCCCATGGTTTTGGGGTTTAAGGGCGATTTACAACGACCGTAACACTCAATGCATGTTTGAGGGCATGACCAAAAACTCATCGTTTTCATGTTTATAGCTGTTTTCATGATCTATTGCCCACAGTTTTGAGGTTCGAAGGGCCATTTGTTATGACAGTAAGACCCGATACATGTTTGAAATTTATGACCACAAACTCGTTTTTTCATGGTTTATGGCTGTTTTCATGAGTTATTGCCCACAGTTTTGGGGGTTTCAGGGAAATTTACAACGACCCTAAGACTGAGTAAATGTTTGAGGGAGTGACCAAAAACATCGTCCTTTTCGCATTTTACGGCCGTTTTCATGAGCTATTGCCCATAGTTTTGGGGTTTCGGGGTGATTTACAACGAGCATAACACCCGATACATGTTTGAAGGAATGACGAAAAACTCGTAGTTCCCGCACTTTTGGCAGTTTTCATGAGTTATTGCCCATGGTTTTGGGGTTTAAGGGGATTTACAACGACCATAATACCCAATACATGTTTGAGGGAATGACCAAAAACTATTCATTTTTGCGTTTATGACTGTTTTCATGAGCCATTGCCGACAGTTTCGGGTTCCAAGGGCCATTTATAATGGCAGTAAGACCCGATACATGTTTGAAATTTATGACAGAAACCTTATTTTTCCGTTCTTTATGGTCATTTTCATGAGCTATTGCCCATTGTTTTGGGGGTTTAAGGCGATTTACAACGACCCTAAGACTTGATACATGTTTGAGGTAATGACCAAAAAAACTCGTCATCTTTGCATTTTATGGCTGTTTTAATTAGCTATTGCCCATAGTTTTGGGGTTTCTGGGCAATTTACAACGACCTTAATCCCTGATACATGTTGCAGCGAATGACCAAAAACTCGTCGTTCTCAAGTTTTTGGCTGTTTTTCATGAGTTATTGCCCACAGTTTTGCGTTTCACGGTGATTTACGACGACTGTAATAAGCGATACATGTTTGAAGACATGACCAAAAACTCGTCGTTTTTGTGTTTATGGCCATTTTCATGAGTGATTGCCCACAGTTTCGAGATTCCATGGGCCATTTATAAAGACAGTAAGACCCGATACATGTTTGAAATTTATGACCAAAAACTCGTTTCTTCGTGCTTTATGGCTGTTTTCATGAGCTATTGCCTAGAGTTTTGGGGGTCTCAGGGCGATTTACATTTACCCGAAGACCCGATACATGTTTCAGGGAATGACCAAACAACTCGTTGTTTTTGTGTTTTTTGGCTATTTTCATTAGAAATTGCCCACCGTTTTGGGGGTTCTAGGGTGATTTACAAAGATCCTATGAACTGATACATGTTTGATGGAATGACCAAAAAACTCGTGGGGTTTTCGTGTTTCATGGCCGTTTTCATGAGTTACTGCCTGCGGTTTTAGGGTTAAGGATGATTTACAATGACCATAATCCCTGATGCATGTTTGAGCTTATGACCAAAAACTCATCATTTTCGTGTTTGTGGCCGTTTTCATGAGTCATTGCTTACAGTTTCAGGGTCCGAAGGGCCATTTATAACGACCATAATACCTAATACATGTTTGAAATTTATGACCACAAACTTGTTTTCCGTGCTTTATGGCCATTTTCATGAGCTATTTCACATAGTTTTCGGGGTTTCAGGGCGATTTAGAACGACCCTAAGACCCTATACATGTTTGATGGAATGACCAAAAAACTCGTCGTTATCGCGTTTTATGGCTGTTTTTATGAGGTATTCCCCACAATTTTTGAGTTTCATGGCGATTTACAATGGCCGTAATACATGTTTGAGTGAATTGCCCACAGTTTTCGGGTTTAAGGGTGATTTCCAATGACTGTAATACCCGATACTTGTTTAAGGGCATGACCAAAAACTCATCGTTTTCGTGTTTATGACCGTTTTAATGAGCCATTGCCCATAGTTTCTGGGTTCCAAGGGCCATTCATAATGACTATAAGACCCGATACATGTTTGAAATTTATGACCAAAAACTCAATTTCCGTGCTTTATGGTTGTTTTCATGAGCTATTGCCCACGGTTTTCGGGGTTTCAGGGCAATTAACAGTGACCTGAAGACGCAAAACGTGTTTGAGGGAATGACCAAAAGAACTCGTCGTTTTCATGTTTTCTAGACGTTTTCATGAGCTATTGCCTATAGTTTTGTAGTTTCAGGGCGATTTACAATGACCATAATACCCGATACATTTTGAGGGCATGACGAAAAACTCGTCGTTTTTGTGTTTTATGGTTATTTTCATGAGCTATTGCCCATACTTTCGGGGTTTTATGGGCCATTAATAACAACTGCAAGACATGATAAATGGTCATTTTCGTGCTTTACAATGCCCCTAAGACGATAGTTTATGGCTCTTTTTTATGTCCAAAAATTTGTTTTTTTCGTGATTTATGGTCATTTTCATGAGCTATTACCCATAATTTTTGGGAGTTTCAGGGCGATTTACAACGCCCCTAAGACATGATACATGTTTGAGGAAATGACCAAAAACTCCTCGTCTTCATGTTTTATGGCCGTTTTCAAGAGCTATTGCGCATGGATTTGGGATTTCAAGGCGACTTACATCGACTGTAGTACCCGATACATTTTTGAGGGTATGATGAAAAACTCGTCGTGCTCGCCTTTTCGGCTGTTTTCATGAGTTATTGCTCATAGTTTGGGGGTTTAAGGGCGATTTACGATAACCGTAATACCCGATACATGTTTTAGGGATTGACCAAAAAATCAGCGTTTTAGAACTCATTTTTCGTGCTTTATGGCTGTTTTAATGCGCTATTGCCCACAGTTTTGGGAGTTTCTGGACGATTTACAAGGACCCTAGTACCCGATACTTGTTTGAGGAATGACCATAAACTTGTTGTTTTAGCGTTTTATGGCTGTTTTCATGAGCTAGTAATTTCCCATAGTTTTGGGATTTCGGGGTGATTTACAACGAGCATAACACCCGATACATGTTTGAAGGAATGACGAAAAACTCATAGTTCCCGCATTTTTGGCAGTTTTCATGAGTTATTGCCCATGGTTTTGGGGTTTAAGGGGATTTACAACGACCATAATACCCAATACATGTTTGAGGGAATGACCAAAAACTATTCATTTTTGTGTTCACAGTTTGAGGGAATGAGCCATTGCCCACAGTTTCGGGTTCCAAGGGCCATTTATAGTGGCAGTAAGACCCGATACATGTTTGAAATTTATGACAGAAAACTCATTTTCCCGTTCTTTATGGTCATTTTCATGAGCTATTGCCCATTGTTTTTGGGGTTTAAGGCGATTTACAACGACCCTAAGACTTGATACATGTTTGAGGTAATGACCAAAAAAATTCGTCATCTTTGCATTTTATGGCTGTTTTAATTAGCTATTGCCCATAGTTTTGGGGTTTCTGGGAAATTTACAATGACCTTAATCCCTGATACATGTTTCAGCGAATGACCAAAAACTCGTCGTTCTCAAGTTTTTGGTTGTTTTTCATGAGTTATTGCCCATAGTTTTGCGTTTCACGGTGATTTACGACGACTGTAATAAGCGATACATGTTTGAAGACATTACCAAAAACTCGTCGTTTTTGTGTTTATGGTCATTTTCATGAGTGATTGCCCATAGTTTCGAGATTCCATGGGCCATTTATAATGACAGTAAGACCCGATACATGTTTGAAATTTATGACCAAAAACTCGTTTCTTCGTGCTTTATGGCTGTTTTCATGAGCTATTGGCCAGAGTTTTGGGGGTCTCAGGGCGATTTACATTTACCCGAAGACCCGATACATGTTTCAGGGAATGACCAAACAACTCGTTGTTTTTGTGTTTTTTGGCTATTTTCATTAGAAATTGCCCACCGTTTTTGGGGTTCTAGGGTGATTTACAATGATCCTATGTGATGGGGGACTACCAATCGGGGTATACCCACGAAGCGGATTTGCCAGCTGGATCGCCAAACGTAGAGCGGGTCGACTCGCCGGATACGGCGACTGGCGCGTGCTGGACCCGAACGACTGGCGCCGACTGGAGGCCCAAGACGGCGACTCTAATAGAAAGCCCACCAAAGCACTTGTAAACCCTAACTGGCTGCATATATAAAGCCACCAAGGGCACCCCCAAGGGGTACGTCATATTAGATCTAGTCTCTCCCCCCGCCTACGGCGGCTCCCATGTAAACCAATCTATACTCATACTGGATTGATAGCAGGACGTAGCGATCCTCCATCGAGGGGACGTGAACCTGGGTACATCGTGTGCCAATCTCGCTCCCGGATTCTCCTACGTCGCCTTGCTCCCTCTACGTAAGCTACCCCCAGTAGCATCTGCCGTGCAATACCACGACAGTTGGCGCCCACCGTGGGGCAAGCGGTGCTTGGAGGGTGATAATCCGGGCGGGATCCCTCACCATTAACATCGACCGGATCGCATCTAGTTCCAGCCAATCGTTGTTCAACGCGTCTCACTGATGAAGCTCGGTCGTGCTACCATGTGCGGCCTGCCGGTTCTCCATAAAAGCTAAGTTACAAGCCGATTGCTTTGCAAGTTAATTATTTTATTCAGATCTGATTCTCGCATGCATATTGTATACGCGATGTACGATTTGATCAGTGTCAATTTGATCCATGTCTAGCGACTATAATAAAGCCTACATCGCACGTCAGGACGGCCGGCGACTGAAGCGGCCGACCGATTGCACCACCGAGTATTGGAGAGATTCAATCGGATGCGCTCCTGCAGCTGTTCCGACCACTCCTGGTAATTTGGATCAAAGAAAAAGAGGCACGTAGCCTTGCGGGCGATGCGTGATCAGATTAGTAATAAAAACACACCCTCTTTATTTAAGCCTACTCTGATTGATATATTTATTATTATATTGTATTCTATCTGCTAATAATATGTGCCTACAAGTACAAAGAAATCCGATGTGATATACAGTCCACGGAACGACGACGCCGATGTCCGGACGTGCGATTGGTCAACTCGTCATTCTACTCGCGCTATGCCGACTCAAACAGCAGCGTCGATTCTACCTGGCAAAAAACCTACGATGCCCTCGTGCGTCGTCCGGTAACTATCGGGAGACGACGGATCTAATCTGGCCGCCGCCCGGTATGGCACAAATGCCGGCCGATTTGGGAAACTTCGCACGGGAACGCACAGAGATCGGCTATATATGCCCGACTTTCCTATTTCATCTATTTCATCAATTGCTCCATCATTTATTTAGTATTTTATTCATATCTAATCTCATATGCATGTCGCGTGAGGATTAACCCACGAGTGCATGGTTGCATTAATTATGATCAGGTCCCGGCCGAGCTTGTCACCTATCTACAAAAGGCTGGTTCACGACCATGCAGTCGTCCACCAACGGTGTCTTTCTCGCCACTCGCCGCGCTCGGGGACTCGGCGCGCTATAGACAGCGCCACTCGCCGGTCGCTCGACCTTGCCACTCGTTGAGATCGGGGACTCGGCGCTCGTTGGTCGTTCGACCTCGCACTCTCCATGCTCGTGGACTCGCTTAGTGCGGATTCGCCTGCCGCGTCGACTTCGCCATAGCGCGACCTCCGTCCGCCGCGTAGACCCCGTGTCCGCCGCGTCGACTTCGCCATAGCGCGACCTCCGTCCGCCGCGTAGAACCCGTGTCCGCCGCGTCGACTTCGCCATAGCGCGACCTCCGTCCGCCGCGTAGACCCCGTGTCCGCCGCGTCGACACCGCCATAGCGCGACCTCCGTCCGCCGCGTAGACCCCGTGTCCGCCGCGTCGACATCGCCATAGCGCGACCTCCGTCCGCCGCGTAGACCCCTTGTCCGCCGCGTCGACTTCGCCATAGCGCGACCTCCGTCCGCCGCGCCGACCCCGTGTCCGCCGCGTCGACTTCGCCATAGCGCGACCTCCGTCCGCCGCGCCGACCCCGTGTCCGCCGCGTCGACTTCGCCATAGCGCGACCTCTGTCCGCCGCGTAGACCCCGTGTCCGCCGCGTCGACTTCGCCATAGCGCGACCTCCGTCCGCCGCGTAGACCCCGTGTCCGCCGCGTCGACATCGCCATAGCGCGACCTCCGTCCGCCGCGTAGACCCCGTGTCCGCCGCGTCGACTTCGCCATAGCGCGACCTCCGTCCGCCGCGTAGACCCCGTGTCCGCCGCGTCGACTTCGCCATAGCGCGACCTCCGTCCGCCGCGTAGACCCCGTGTCCGCCGCGTCGACATCGCCATAGCGCGACCTCCGTCCGCCGCGTAGACCCCTTGTCCGCCGCGTCGACTTCGCCATAGCGCGACCTCCGTCCGCCGCGCCGACCCCGTGTCCGCCGCGTCGACTTCGCCATAGCGCGACCTCCGTCCGCCGCGCCGACCCCGTGTCCGCCGTGTCGACACCGCCATAGCGCGACCTCTGTCCGCCGCGTAGACCCCGTGTCCGCCGCGTCGACTTCGCCATAGCGCGACCTCCGTCCGCCGCGTAGACCCCGTGTCCGCCGCGTCGACTTCGCCATAGCGCGACCTCCGTCCGCCGCGTAGACCCCGTGTCCGCCGCGTCGATATCGCCATAGCGCGACCTCCGTCCGCCGCGTAGACCCCGTGTCCGCCGCGTCGACTTCGCCATAGCGCGACCTCCGTCCGCCGCGTAGACCCCGTGTCCGCCGCGTCGACTTCGCCATAGCGCGACCTCCGTCCGCCGCGTAGACCCCGTGTCCGCCGCGTCGACATCGCCATAGCGCGACCTTCGTCCGCCGCGTAGACCCCTTGTCCGCCGCGTCGACTTAGCCATAGCGCGACCTCCGTCCGCCGCGCCGACCCCGTGTCCGCCGCGTCGACTTCGCCATAGCGCGACCTCCGTCCGCCGCGCCGACCCCGTGTCCGCCGCGCCGACTTCGCCATAGCGCGACCATACGTCTACCGTACGACCCCATCCGCTACGTCGAATGCGTACGCCGTGCCTACTAAGGGACCTTTATCGTCCGAGTTGCCAGAGAGGGTCGCATGCCACGCTGCATGGACTCACCACTGGGTGTCTCTTCCCCCCGGGAAAAATCTATTCGTCTTTGTCAACCTTTGAAAGAGCGACTCGCAACGGCCAAGTAGTGCGGACGAGGACTCGCAAACCGAGCCTCGGATCGTCCACGAAAAACGCTAACCGAGAGCCATCATTGGAGTCGCCTTGCTCGACTGGCCTTCCGGGCCAAGACAAATGGTAGTGCTACACAAGCAGCACCATGTCCTCCTCAACCTTAGACAGTGCGACTCGCACGGCTAAGTACTGCGGACGAGGACTCGCAAACCGAGCCTCGGATCGTCCAGGAAGAACGCCAAGTCGAGAGCCATCTTTGGAGTCGCCATGCGACTGCCCCCCCGGGTCAAGACGAGAGACTCGCTAAAAAACAGCGCAATCAACATCATCGGGGACTCTCCCCCTCGCGGACTCGCAATCATCACGGACTCGCCACACTCGGGGACTCTCCCCCTCGCGGACTCGCAATCATCGCGGACTCGCCACACTCGGGGACTCTCCCCTCGCGGACTCGCAATCATCGCGGACTAGCCACACTCGGGGACTCTCCCCTCGCGGACTCGCCACACTCGGGGACTCTCCCCTTCGCGGACTCGCAATCATCGCGGACTCGCCACACTCGGGGACTCTCCCCTCGCGGACTCGCAATCATCGCGGACTCGCCACACTCGGGGACTCTCCCCTCGCGGACTCGCCACACTCGGGGACTCTCCCCTTCGCGGACTCGCAATCATCGTGGACTCGCCACACTCGGGGACTCTCCCCTCGCGGACTCGCAATCATCGCGGACTCGCCACACTCGGGGACTCTCCCCTCGGGGCTCGTCGCCTTGCTCGCCGGTCGCTCGACCTCGCCCCTCGCCGTGCTCGGGGACTTGGTGCTCGCCGGTCGCCCGACCTCGCCACTCACCGCGCTCAGCAGCAACCACCAATATTTTCAAAATATGCATCTCTAAAGAGCCTCAAGTCGCCTCTACAAGCCAACTCGAGCCTCGGGGAGTACTCCTTGGCATGCAGTGTGTATGCGTGGTTCCACGACCGCGGCTCTCCCTCGTCGACTCGCCATCGTGCACTCCCCCTCGCGTACTCAACACGCTCGGGGACTCGCCGCCGCGGACACTCGCCCTCGTGTGCTCAACGCCCTCGTCGACTCGCCGCCGCGGACACTCGCACTCGCGTACTCATAACGCTCGGGGACTCGCCGCCGCGGACACTCGCCCTCGCGTGCTCAACGCGCTCGTCGACTCGCCGCCGTGGATTCGCCCTCGCGTACTCAACACGCTCGTCGACTCGCCACCATAGACTCGGTACTCGCGTGCTCAACGCGCTCGTCGACTCGCCATCATCGCGGATTCGCCCTCGCGTACTCAACACGCTCGGGGACTCGCCACCGCGGTCTCGCCCTCGCGTACGCCACACGCTCGGCGACTCGTCATCGCGGACTCGCCCTCGCGTACGCCACACGCTCGCGGACTTGCCGGTCGCTCGACCTTGCCACTCGCCAAGCTCGGGGACTCGGCAGGCTCCACGTTCGAGGACTCGCCGGTCGCTCGACCTTGCCACTCGCCGCGCTCGGGGACTCGGCAGGCTCCACGTTCAAGGACTCGCCGGTCGCTCGACCTTGCCACTCGCCGCGCTCGGGGACTCGGCAGGCTCCACGTTCGAGGACTCGCCGCAACGGGCAGCTTCACCGACGCCCTGCGTCTTTTGCCAACTGGCCATCACCGACTGGCTCACGCCGACCGCCTCCCGCTTCACGGTTCTTTTCTCTATTCAGGAGCTCGTCGCCGATTCGCCACGACCCATCGTCAATACTCTCTGCGCCCTGCCTCAAGCCCGCGTCGAATCAACAACGCGCTCGGGGACTACTGATGGGGGAATACCAATCGGGGTATACCCACGAAGCGGATTTGCCAGCTGGATCGCCAAACGTAGAGCGGGTCGACTCGCCGGATACGGCGACTGGCGCGTGCTGGACCCGAACCACTGGCGCCGACTGGAGGCCCAAGACGGCGACTCTAATAGAAAGCCCACCAAAGCACTTGTAAACCCTAACTGGCTGCATATATAAAGCCACCAAGGGCACCCCCAAGGGGTACGTCATATTAGATCTAGTCTCTCCCCCCGCCTACGGCGGCTCCCATGTAAACCAATCTATACTCATACTGGATTGATAGCAGGACGTAGCGATCCTCCATCGAGGGGACGTGAACCTGGGTACATCGTGTGCCAATCTCGCTCCCGGATTCTCCTACGTCGCCTTGCTCCCTCTACGTAAGCTACCCCCAGTAGCATCTGCCGTGCAATACCACGACACTATGAACTGATACATGTTTGATGGAATGACCAAAAAACTCGTGGGGTTTTCGTGTTTCATGGCCGTTTTCATGAGTTACTGCCCGCGGTTTTAGGGTTAAGGATGATTTACAACGACCATAATCCCCGATGCATGTTTGAGCTTATGACCAAAAACTCATCATTTTCATGTTTGTGGCCGTTTTCATGAGTCATTGCTTTCAGTTTCAGGGTCCGAAGGGCCATTTATAACGACCATAATACCTAATACATGTTTGAAATTTATGACCACAAACTTGTTTTCCGTGCTTTATGGCCATTTTCATGAGCTATTTCACATAGTTTTCGGGGTTTCAGGGCGATTTAGAACGACCCTAAGACCCTATACATGTTTGAGGGAATGACAAAAAAACTCGTCGTTATCGCGTTTTGTGGCTGTTTTTATGAGGTATTCCCCACAATTTTTGAGTTTCATGGCGATTTACAATGACCGTAATACATGTTTGAGTGAATTGCCCATAGTTTTCGGGTTTAAGGGTGATTTCCAATGACTGTAATACCCGATACTTGTTTAAGGGCATGACCAAAAACTCATCGTTTTCGTGTTTATGACCGTTTTAATGAGCCATTTCCCATAGTTTTTGGGTTCCAAGGGCCATTCATAATGACTATAAGACCCGATACATGTTTGAAATTTATGACCAAAAACTCAATTTCCGTGCTTTATGGTTGTTTTCATGAGCTATTGCCCACGGTTTTCGGGGTTTCAGGGCAATTAACAGTGACCTGAAGACGCAAAACGTGTTTGAGGGAATGACCAAAAGAACTCATCGTTTTCATGTTTTCTAGACGTTTTAATGAGCTATTGCCTATAGTTTTGTAGTTTCAGGGCGATTTACAATGACCATAATACCCGATACATTTTGAGGGCATGACGAAAAACTCGTTGTTTTCGTGTTTTATGGTTATTTTCATGAGCTATTGCCCATACTTTCGGGGTTTTATGGGCCATTAATAACAACTGCAAGACATGATAAATGGTCATTTTCGTGCTTTACAATGCCCCTAAGACGATAGTTTATGGCTCTTTTTTATGTCCAAAAATTTGTTTTTTTCGTGATTTATGGTCATTTTCATGAGCTATTACCCATAGTTTTGGGAGTTTCAGGGCGATTTACAACGCCCCTAAGACACGATACATGTTTGAGGAAATGACCAAAAACTCCTCGTCTTCATGTTTTATGGCCGTTTTCAAGAGCTATTGCCCATGGATTTGGGATTTCAAGGCGATTTACATCGACTGTAGTACCCGATACATTTTTGAGGGTATGATGAAAAACTCGTCGTGCTCGCCTTTTCGGCTGTTTTCATGAGTTATTGCTCATAGTTTGGGGGTTTAAGGGCGATTTACGATGACCGTAATACCCGATACATGTTTTAGGGAATGACCAAAAAATCAGCGTTTTAGAACTCATTTTTCGTGCTTTATGGCTGTTTTAATGCGCTATTGCCCACAGTTTTGGGAGTTTCTGGACGATTTACAAGGACCCTAGGACCCGATACTTGTTTGAGGAATGACCAAAAACTTGTTGTTTTAGCGTTTTATGGCTGTTTTCATGAGCTATTTCCCATAGTTTTGGGATTTCAGGGCGATTTATAACGATAATAGTACCAGATACATGTTTGAAGGAATGACCAAAAACTTGTCGTTCTCGGTTTTTTGATTGTTTTCATGAGTTATTACCCACCGTTTTGGGATTTAAGGGCGATTTGCAACAACAATAATACCCGATGCATGTTTGAGGGCATGACCAAAAACTTGTCGTTTTCGTGTTTATGGCCGTTCTCATAAGCCATTTCCCACGGTTTCGGGGTTCCAAGGGCCTTTATAGCGACCGTAAGACCCGATACATGTTTAACATTTATGACCAAAAACTCGTTTTTTTGCTTTATGCATGTTTCCATGAGGTATTTCACATATTTTTGGGGGTTCCAAGGCGATTTACCACGACCCTAAGACCCGATACAAGTTTGAGGGAATGACCAAAAACTCCTCGTTTTCACATTTTATGGCCTTTTCATGAGCTATTGCCCATAGTTTTGGGATTTTAGGGATATTTACATCGATTGTAATACCCGATACATTTTTTACAAAATGACGAAAAACTCGTCGGTCTCGCGTTTTTGGCTATTTTCATGAGTTATTGCCCACAGTTTTGGGGTTTAAGAGTGATTTACAACGCACGTAATATCGGATACATGTTTTACGGCATGACCAAAAAATCATCGTTTTCGTGTTTTATGGCCGTTTTCATGAGCCATTGCCCATAGTTTCTGGGTTCCAAGGGCTATTTATAACGACCATAAGACCCGATACATGTTTGAAATTTATGACCATAAACTCGTTTTTTCGTGTTTTATGGCCGTTTCATGAGCTATTTCCCAAAGTTTTGGGAGTTTCGGGGCGATTTATAACGGCCCCAAGACCTGGTACATGTTTGAGGGAATGACCAAAAACTCGTCGTTTTCGCGTTTTCTGGTCGTTTTTCTGCGCTATTAACAACGAATGTAATAGCCGATACATGTTTGAGGGAATAACCAAAAACTCGTCGTTCTCGGGTTTTTGGCTATTTACATGAGTTATTGCCCACAGTTTTGGGGTTTAAGGGAGATTTACAATGACCGCAATATCCGATAGGGCATGACCAAAACTCGTCTTTTTCATGAGCCATTACACACAGTTTTGGGGTTCCAAGGGCCATTTATAACGACCGTAAGACCCCATACATGTTTGAATGTTATGACCAAAAACTTGTTTTTTCGTTCTTTATGGCTGTTTTCATGAGCTATTTCCCACGGATTTGGGGGTTTAATTTCAGGACGATTACAAGGACCCTAAGACCTAATACTTGTTTGAGGGAATGACCAAAAACTCGTCGTTTTCGCGTTTTATGGATGTTTTCATGAGCTATTGCCCATAGTTTTTGGATTTTAGGGCGATTTATAATGACTGTAATACCCGATACATGTTTGAGGGAATGACAAAAAACTCATCGTTCTCGCTTTTTTTGGCTATTTTCATGAGTTATTCCCCACAGTT
The DNA here is from genome assembly GCA_910589765.1 of Avena atlantica. NCBI lineage: Eukaryota > Viridiplantae > Streptophyta > Magnoliopsida > Poales > Poaceae > Avena > Avena atlantica. The sequence continues at coordinate 51,571,208 of OU342736.1, read as the reverse complement.
TTGGGGTTTAAGGGCGATTTACAATGACCATAATACCTGATACATGTTTGAGGGTATGACTAAAAACTCGTCGTTTTCGTGTTTATGACCGTTTTAATGAGCCATTGCCCATAGTTTCTGGGTTCCAAGGGCCATTCATAATGACTGTAAGACCCGATACAATTTTGAAACTGATGACCAAAAACTCAATTTTTCGTGCTTTATGATTGTTTTCATGAGCTATTGCCCACGGTTTTTAGGGTTTCAGGGCGATTAACAGTCACCTGAACACGCAATACGTGTTTGAGGGAATGACAAAATGAACTCGTCGTTTTCGCGTTTTCTAGCCGTTTTCATGAGCTATTGCCTATAGTTTTGTAGTTTGAGGGTGATTTACAACGACCGTAATACCCGATACATATTGAGGGCATGACAAAAAAAGTCGTTGTTTTTGTGTTTTATGGTTGTTTTCATGAGCTATTGCCCATAGTTTCGGGGATATATGGGCCATTAATAACGATCGTAAGACATGATAAATGGTCATTTTCGTGCTTTACAACGCCACTAACACGATAGTTTATGGCTGTTTTTTATGTCAAAAAAATCATTTTTTTCATGATTTATGGTCATTTTCATGAGCTATTTCCCATAGTTTTGGGAGTTTCAGGGCGATTTACAACGCCCCTAAGACACAATACATGTTTGAGGAAATGACCAAAAACTCCTCGTCTTCATGTTTTATGGCCGTTTTCATGAGCTATTGCCCATAGATTTGGGATTTCAAGGCGATTTACATCGATTGTAGTACCCGATACATTTTTGAGGGAATGATGAAAAACTCTTCATTCTTGGGGGTTTAAGGGCGATTTACGACGACCGTAATACCCGATACATGTTCCAGGGAATGACCAAAAAATCAGCATTTTCATATTTATGGCCATTTTCAAGAGCCATTGCCCACAGTTTCGGGGTACCAATGGTTGTTTATAACGACTATAAGACCCAATACATGCTTGAAATTTCTGACCACAAACTAATTTTTTCGTGCTATATGGCCGTTTTCATGAGCTATTGCCCAAAATTTTGAGAATTTCAGTGCGATTTAGAACGACCCTAAGACCCAATACATGTTTGAGAGAATGACCAAAAACTCGTCGTTTTCATGTTTTATGGCCGTTTTCACGAGCTATTAAAAACAACTGTAATACCCGATACATGTTTGAGGGAATAACCAAAAACTCATTGTTCTCGCGTTTTTGGCTATTTACATGAGTTATTGCCCATGGTTTTGGGGTTTAAGGGCGATTTACAACAACCGTAACACTCAATGCATGTTTGAGGGCATGACCAAAAACTCATCGTTTTCATGTTTATAGCTGTTTTCATGATCTATTGCCCACAGTTTCGAGGTTCGAAGGGCCATTTGTTATGACAGTAAGACCCGATACATGTTTGAAATTTATGACCACAAACTCGTTTTTTCATGGTTTATGGCTGTTTTCATGAATTATTGCCCACAGTTTTGGGGGTTTCAGGGCAATTTACAACGACCCTAAGACTGAGTAAATGTTTGAGGGAGTGACCAAAAACATCGTCGTTTTCGCATTTTACGGCCGTTTTCATGAGCTATTGCCCATAGTTTTGGGGTTTCGGGGTGATTTACAACGAGCATAACACCCGATACATGTTTGAAGGAATGACGAAAAACTCGTAGTTCCCGCACTTTTGGCAGTTTTCATGAGTTATTGCCCATGGTTTTGGGGTTTAAGGGGATATACAACGACCATAATACCCAATACATGTTTGAGGGAATGACCAAAAACTATTCATTTTTGTGTTTATGACCGTTTTCATGAGCCATTGCCCACAGTTTTGGGTTCCAAGGGCCATTTATAATGGCAGTAAGACCTGATACATGTTTGAAATTTATGACAGAAACCTCATTTTTCCGTTCTTTATGGTTATTTTCATGAGCTATTGCCCATTGTTTTGGGGGTTTAAGGCGATTTACAACGACCCTAAGACTTGATACATGTTTGAGGTAATGACCAAAAAAACTCGTCATCTTTGCATTTTATGGCTGTTTTAATTAGCTATTGCCCATAGTTTTGGGGTTTCTGGGCAATTTACAACGACCTTAATCCCTGATACATGTTTCAGCGAATGACCAAAAACTCGTCGTTCTCAAGTTTTTGGCTGTTTTTCATGAGTTATTGCCCACAGTTTTGCGTTTCACGGTGATTTACGACGACTGTAATAAGCGATACATGTTTGAAGACATGACCAAAAACTCGTCGTTTTTGTGTTTATGGCCATTTTCATGAGTGATTGCCCACAGTTTCGAGATTCCATGGGCCATTTATAATGACAGTAAGACCCGATACATGTTTGAAATTTATGACCAAAAACTCGTTTCTTCGTGCTTTATGGCTGTTTTCATGAGCTATTGCCCAGAGTTTTGGGGGTCTCAGGGCGATTTACATTTACCCGAAGACCCGATACATGTTTCAGGGAATGACCAAACAACTCGTTGTTTTTGTGTTTTTTGGCTATTTTCATTAGAAATTGCCCACCGTTTTGGGGGTTCTAGGGTGATTTACAAAGATCCTATGAACTGATACATGTTTGATGGAATGACCAAAAAACTCGTGGGGTTTTCGTGTTTCATGGCCGTTTTCATGAGTTACTGCCTGCGGTTTTAGGGTTAAGGATGATTTACAATGACCATAATCCCCGATGCATGTTTGATCTTATGACCAAAAACTCATCATTTTCGTGTTTGTGGCCGTTTTCATGAGTCATTGCTTACAGTTTCAGGGTCCGAAGGGCCATTTATAACGACCATAATACCTAATACATGTTTGAAATTTATGACCACAAACTTGTTTTCCGTGCTTTATGGCCATTTTCATGAGCTATTTCACATAGTTTTCGGGGTTTCTGGGCGATTTAGAACGACCCTAAGACCCTATACATGTTTGAGGGAATGACCAAAAAACTCGTCGTTATCGCGTTTTATGGCTGTTTTTATGAGGTATTCCCCACAATTTTTGAGTTTCATGGCGATTTACAATGACCGTAATACATGTTTGAGTGAATTGCCCATAGTTTTCGGGTTCAAGGGTGATTTCCAATGACTGTAATAGCCGATACTTGTTTAAGGGCATGACCAAAAACTCATCGTTTTCGTGTTTATGACCGTTTTAATGAGCCATTGCCCATAGTTTCTGGGTTCCAAGGGCCATTCATAATGACTATAAGACCCGATACATGTTTGAAATTTATGACCAAAAACTCAATTTCCGTGCTTTATGGTTGTTTTCATGAGCTATTGCCCACGGTTTTCGGGGTTTCAGGGCAATTAACAGTGACCTGAAGACGCAAAACGTGTTTGAGGGAATGACCAAAAGAACTCGTCGTTTTCATGTTTTCTAGACGTTTTCACGAGCTATTGCCTATAGTTTTGTAGTTTCACGGCGATTTACAATGACCATAATACCCGATACATTTTGAGGGCATGACGAAAAACTCGTCGTTTTCGTGTTTTATGGTTATTTTCATGAGCTATTGCCCATACTTTCGGGGTTTTATGGGCCATTAATAACAACTGCAAGACATGATAAATGGTCATTTTCGTGCTTTACAATGCCCCTAAGACGATAGTTTATGGCTCTTTTTTATGTCCAAAAATTTGTTTTTTTCGTGATTTATGGTCATTTTCATGAGCTATTACCCATAATTTTGGGAGTTTCAGGGCGATTTACAACGCCCCTAAGACATGATACATGTTTGAGGAAATGACCAAAAACTCCTCGTCTTCATGTTTTATGGCCGTTTTCAAGAGCTATTGCCCATGGATTTGGGATTTCAAGGCGATTTACATCGACTGTAGTACCCGATACATTTTTGAGGGTATGATGAAAAACTCGTCGTGCTCGCCTTTTCGGCTGTTTTCATGAGTTATTGCTCATAGTTTGGGGGTTTAAGGGCGATTTACGATGACCGTAATACCCGATACATGTTTTAGGGATTGACCAAAAAATCAGCGTTTTAGAACTCATTTTTCGTGCTTTATGGCTGTTTTAATGCGCTATTGCCCACAGTTTTGGGAGTTTCTAGACGATTTACAAGGACCCTAGGACCCGATACTTGTTTGAGGAATGACCATAAACTTGTTGTTTTAGCGTTTTATGGCTGTTTTCATGAGCTATTTCCCATAGTTTTGGGGTTTCGGGGCGATTTATAACGATAATAGTACTAGATACATGTTTGAAGGAATGACCAAAAACTTGTCGTTCTCGGTTTTTTGATTGTTTTCATGAGTTATTACCCACCGTTTTGGGATTTAAGGGCGATTTGCAACAACAATAATACCCGATGCATGTTTGAGGGCATGACCAAAAACTTGTCGTTTTCGTGTTTATGGCCGTTCTCATAAGCCATTTCCCACGGTTTCGGGGTTCCAAGGGCCTTTATAGCGACCGTAAGACCCGATACATGTTTAACATTTATGACCAAAAACTCGTTTTTTCTTGCTTTATGCATGTTTCCATGAGGTATTGCACATATTTTTGGGGGTTCCAAGGCGATTTACCACGACCCTAAGACCCGATACAAGTTTGAGGGAATGACCAAAAACTCCTCGTTTTCACATTTTATGGCCTTTTCATGAGCTATTGCCCATAGTTTTGGGATTTTAGGGATATTTACATCGATTGTAATACCCGATACATTTTTTACAAAATGACGAAAAACTCGTCGTTCTCGCGTTTTTGGCTATTTTCATGAGTTATTGCCCACAGTTTTGGGGTTTAAGAGTGATTTACAACGCACGTAATATCGGATACATGTTTTACGGCATGACCAAAAAATCATCGTTTTCGTGTTTTATGGCCGTTTTCATGAGCCATTGCCCATAGTTTCTGGGTTCCAAGGGCTATTTATAACGACCATAAGACCCGATACATGTTTGAAATTTATGACCATAAACTCGTTTTTTCGTGTTTTATGGCCGTTTCATGAGCTATTTCCCAAAGTTTTGGGAGTTTCGGGGCGATTTATAACGGCCCTAAGACCTGGTACATGTTTGAGGGAATGACCAAAAACTTGTCGTTTTCACGTTTTCTGGTCGTTTTTCTGCGCTATTAACAACGAATGTAATAGCCGATACATGTTTGAGGGAATAACCAAAAACTCGTCGTTCTCGGGTTTTTGGCTATTTACATGAGTTATTGCGCACAGTTTTGGGGTTTAAGGGAGATTTACAATGACCGCAATATCCGATAGGGCATGACCAAAACTCGTCTTTTTCATGAGCCATTACACACAGTTTTGGGGTTCCAAGGGCCATTTATAACGACCGTAAGACCCCATACATGTTTGAATGTTATGACCAAAAACTTGTTTTTTCGTTCTTTATGGCTGTTTTCATGAGCTATTTCCCACGGATTTGGGGGTTTAATTTCAGGACGATTACAAGGACCCTAAGACCTAATACTTGTTTGAGGGAATGACCAAAAACTCGTCGTTTTCGCGTTTTATGGATGTTTTCATGAGCTATTGCCCATAGTTTTTGGATTTTAGGGCGATTTATAATGACAGCAATACCCGATACATGTTTGAGGGAATGACAAAAAACTCATCGTTCTCGCGTTTTTTGGCTATTTTCATGAGTTATTCCCCACAGTTTTGGGGTTTAAGGGCGATTTACAATGACCATAATACCTGATACATGTTTGAGGGTATGACTAAAAACTCGTCGTTTTTGTGCTTATGGCCGTTTCATGATCTATTGCCCACAGTTTCGGGGTTCAAAGGGCCATTTATAATGACAGTAAAACCCGATACATGTTTGAAATTTATGACCACAAACTCGTTATTTCGTGCTTTGTGGCTATTTTCATGAGCTATTGACCACAGTTTTGGGGGTTTCAGGGCGATTTACAATGACCCTAAGACCCGATACATGTTTGAGGGAATGACCAAAAGCTCGTCGTTTTCGCGTTTTATGGCCGCTTTCATGAGCTATTGCCCATAGTATTGGGGTTTTAGGGAAATTTACAACGCCCGTAATCCCCAATACATGTTTGAGGGAATGACCAAAAACTCGACGTTCTCGTGTTTTTGGCTATTTTCATGAGTTATTGCCCACAGTATTGGGGTTTAAGGGCGATTTAGAACGACCATAACACCCGATACATGTTTGAGGTCATGACCGAAAACTCGTTGTTGTTGTGCTTATGGCTGTTTCATGATCCATTTCCCACAGTTTCGGCGTTCCAAGGTCCATTTATAATGATAGTAAGACATGATACATGTTTGAAATTTATGACCACAAACTCATTATTTCGTGCTTTATGGACGTTTTCATGAGCTATTCCCACAGTTTTGGGGGTTCCAGGGCGATTTACAATGACCCTAATGAAGTGAATATGCCTTGAGAGGCAATAATAAAGTTGTTATTATGTATATTCCAAGTATATGATAGATGTTTATTTTGCATGCTATAATTTATTAATACGGAAATGTTAATACATGTGTGTTTAGTAAATAGACAGAAAGTTCCTAGTTATGCCTCCGTATAAACTAGCTCGTTGATTAACAAGATGATCAAGGTTTCCTGATCATAGACATTGAATGTTGTTAATAACAACATCACAACATTATTGGAATGGTGTGATGAACATTCATCTGAAGTATAGCATTACGATCAAAGTCATTGATTTTATATTGCTATAACATCATACGAAGTAATCCTAATCCTTAGACCATAAGATCATGTCAATCACTAACACTAGAAGAGTATCTTGGTAACATCAAACGTCGCACCGTAACAGGGTGACTATAAAGATGGGTTCAGTGCTACTAAGGTGTTATGTTGAGTTCCATGGATCAAGAGTGTAATTTGTCCATCCCGATGACGGATAGATATACTCTGAGCCCTCTTGGTGATATCACATTGGTTAGCTTGCAAGCAAGTGATTTGATCACTAGAATGTTATATCACAGGAACGAGAAAAGGGTACATGTCAGTAACGAGATAAAAGTAGGTATGAAGATACCGATGATCAAATCTCGGACATGTAATATATCGCGAGACAAAGGGATTAATATTCTAGCGTAAAAGGTTCTCACGATCACAATAAAGTCATCGTTGAATGTATGGGAGTCAGTATGGATCTCCATGTCCCGCTTCTGATTATTGATCCGAGAGGGTCTCGATCATGCCCACATTATTCGCAAACCATAAGGTGACACGCTTAAGAGACACCGACACCATTTGGAACAAATAGTTTCATGTCGAAAAGATTTACAAAGTTCAAGAATTTATTTCACTAGACACCGGAATTGTTTCGCGTGAAATTGCTGAAAGTGTTTCTGCATGTGAAATAAAATACTAGCAAGGGGTTTTCTATGAATGTTTGTCCATTAAAGTAATTGACAAAATTTGGAATGAATAAATAAAATGAATTTTATTTAAAGAGAGATTGCATTAAATTTGGTGGAAACTTAATGGGATTTTTGAGTGGGATTTTGAGTGGAGAAGTGAAGGGCCAAATTTGTGAGTCGGCCACCCCCTTGGGTTGCCCCCCCCCCCTCTCACTCCATCTCATTCACACCTCCTCGTGAAGGATCTCTCTCCCCCTCTAGTTTATCCCCCATGGTCTCGGACTAGCAAGATACATGTCCCTAGTGGCTTTTCGGCAAGAAAGAGTTGTTGCTTCCGCTGCATCGTTGGTCCGAGGAGGCAGAGGTTGCTCTATGGCTAGGACGTGTGTGCGATCACGGATGCGCTACTTATTTGCGGCGCTGGACTTCTTATCGATCTTGAGATTGGCAAGCATTCGTGTACATCATCCACGAGTAAAACCTCGTTAAACTTTTTTGGTCTACAAGGGTACGTTCTCTATGGATGTATATCCACCCGTTGCTTGTATCTAGTAGATAGATCTTGGTATATAGTTGTTCCCATCGTAGGAAAATTTTTGTTTCTATGCTGCAAACCCTATAGTGGTATCAGAGCTGGATCTATGCGTAGATGCTTTCACGGGTAGTACACATATGAGTATGTGGGCAATGATGATCATGTTATTGATTCTTGGTTGTACTTTGGATATTGGTGGCATAGTGGGATGAAGCAGCCCGGACAAACTTTACATGTCCTCGCACATGTGACCTGTTCCACGCTTGACATGCAACTAGTTTTGTATAAGTGGCTAGCGGGTGTTTGTCTCTCCTACTATAGTCAATATCTAATTTACAACGAGTTGTCAATAATTTGGTTATCCTCGTTGAGGTTCCATGTTCGTGGGTAAGAACGGTTCTATCTTCGAAAGCCCTAAGTCACGTAAAACTTGCAATGGATAAATTAGAAGCGTCTAGTTTAGATTGTTGATGGGCTAGTGTCATGATATGGTAATGGTGTAAGTAGAAGTATAGTCGATACTCTTACAACACACCTAACGTGTAAGTTCCATAGACCTTGGCCTTACACACAAAGGAATGATAGAGATCATACCATGATGCACATGATGATGATCAAGTGCAAGAACCATATCATTCACTTTTCACATATGATGTTTGTTGCATCTTATATTGCTTGTTTGGCGTTTTATTAGCATAATAAGATGATCCCTCCCTTAAGTATGCACCGATTATGTTTTGCTGCTTCAAGACATCACGTGATGATCGGGTGTTCTTGGATCCACGATCTTATTTCGGGTGTAAGACAGTTTTACACACGCGAATACTAAGGTTCTTACTTGGTGAGCCTAGCATGTACAGACATGTCCTTGGAACACGGACCAAAAGGTTAAGCATGAGTCGTATGTAGATATGATGCCATATAGATGCTCGCCTTTGAAGCTACACCAACTCACGTGATGATCGGACTTGGTGTAGTGGATTTGGTTCATGTAGTCACCAAAAAGGCACGAGGGATGTCATTTTTGAGTGGGAGTTCATTCTTAATTTGGATTAGTTGAACTCGATCTATCATAAACTTAGTATAAACTTTACAAATTATGTTGTAGATGGGACCACCTGCTTTTAATTTCAATGTGTTCATGGAGAAAGAGATACTTGTAATGAATGGTAGCAACTTTACTTACTAGGCTATGAATTTGAGGATTCTCCTCTCTGCTGCACAAAAGAAATATGTGGTAGAAGCACCACTAGGCCCCCCACCACTTAATGATGCCCCTCAAGATGAATAAAATTCCTATCAGACTCGTCAGGAGAACCACAACTTAGTTCATTGTGGCATATTGTATGGGCTAGAGCCAGAACTTCGAAAGCGTTTTGAAAACGGCAATGCCTTTGATACAATGGGTGAGTTGAAAATGGTTTTCGACACCCATGCTGTTGTAGAGAGTTATAATGCTTTAGAAAAATTCTTTAGCTGCATGATGGAAGAAAACATCTCCATTAGTGACCACATACTCAAAATGTCGGGGTACACCAATAAACTTGTGTCCTTGGGAATATCGATTCCCATTGACTTAGGCATACATCGTGTTCTCCAATATCTGCCACCTAGCTACAAGATCTTCATGATAAACTATAACATGCAGGGCATGAAGAAGTCTCTCCCCGAGCTTCTGTCAATGATTAAGACTATATAGGTGGAATTCAAGAAGGAACATCAAGTGTTGATGATCAATAAGACCACCGGTTTCAAGAAAGACAGGAAGGGTAAACAGAAGGGAAAGAAGGGTGGAAAATCGGTTGCCGTACCTGAAAAGAAATCCCGAGTTGGCCCTAAGTCTGATACCGAGTGCTATTATTACAAGGGGACTGGCCACTGGAAGCGCAACTGCCCCAAGTATTTGGCAGACAAGAAGGCCGGCAAGGAAAATAAAGGTATATACGATATACATGTTATTGATGTGTACTTGACTAGTGCTCGCAGTGGTACCTAGGTATTTGATACCGGATCGGTTGCTAATATTTGTAACTCGGATCACGGGCTGCGAAACAAGCGACCGCTAGCAAGGGGTGAGGTCAAGATGTGTGCCGGCAACGGATCAAGCATTGATGTGATCGTCGTCGGAACGCTACCTATCCACTTACCATCAGGATTATTCATAAACCTAAGTAATTTTTATTTGGTGCCTACACTGAGCATGAACATTGTATCCGGATCATGTTTGATGCGCAATGGTTATTCATTTAAATCCGAAAACAATGGTTATTCGATTTATATGAATGATATCTTTTATGGTCATGCACCTGTGATGAATGGTTTATTTCTGTCTGATCTCAATAATAGTGTTACACATATTCATAATGTTGATGCTAAAAGGATTAAACTTAATGATATATCCGCATATTTTTGGCACCGCCGCCTAGGTCACATTGGTGTTAAACGCATGCAAAAGCTCCATTCAGATGCACTTTTGGAATCACTTGATTTCGAATCATTTGATACATGTGAGCCATGCCTTATGGGAAAGATGACTAGAACGCCGTTTTCCGGTTCAATGGAACGGACGACAGATTTATTGGAAATCATACACTTTGATGTGTGTGGTCCAATGAGTGTATCGGTGCGAGGTGGATATCATTATTTTGTTACTTTCACGGATGATTTGAGTAGATACGGTTATATCTACTTGATGAAACACAAGTATACAACCTTTAAAAAGTTCAAGGAATTTTAGAATGAAGTGGAAAATCATTGTAACAGAAAAAAGATCAAATTTCTACAATCTGATCGTGGAGGTGAGTATCTAACTTACGAGTTTAGCACACATATGAAAGAGTGTGGAATAGTTTCACAACTCACACCTGCCGGAACACCACAACGAAATGGTGTGTCGGAACGTCGTAATCGTACTTTACTAGATATGGTTCGATCTATGATGTTGATGACTCCTCGATGGCGCTAGAGAACTTGACGGGGAGGAAAAGGTTGAAGCTGTCCTGTAGGTCCCCGGCAACGGCGCCAAAAATCTTGATGCGTGCACCCAGCGTTGACGTGGGACACTTCGTTGGAACCCCAAGAGCAAGGTGTGATGAGAACAGCAGCAAGTTTCCTCAGTAGAGACCGAGGTTATTGAACCTGAAGGAGGAAGGAAACGTCTAAAAGGTGTTGCTGGCAACATGGAGACCTGCACAACACAAACTCAAGACTTTGCCCCAACGAATCAGTGAGGTTGTCAAGCTCACCTGTTTGCTATAACAAAGGATTAAACGTATGGTGTGGAAGGTAATGGTTTGCAGCAAGTAAACAAGTAACAGTGGAAGATGTATCAATGGTAAAGATTGGACCGGGGTCCATAGTTCACTAGAGGTGCTCTCCTTAGATAAACAACATGGCATGAATGGTAAACAAATTACAACGGGGAAATTGACAGGAACTGAGCAAGGGATAACAATGCAATTACTAGCCAGAAAGATCCTATGAGGTTGATTAGGCAATACAACAATATACATAGACCGTTATCCAACTACATCTATGACTAGAAGTCCACCTTCAGGTTATCATCCGAACCCCCTCCAGTATTAAGTTGCAAGCAACAGACAACTGCTTTGAGCAAAGTGTGTAAGGTAAATAGTCCACATGTTCCATGAACAAGAGACCGTTGTTTTCTCCCTAGTAGCAACAGCACATCTACGACCGAAGAGATTATTGTCACTTCCCTTGGAAACTAGAGGCATGAACCACTATCGAGCATAAATACTCCCTCTTGGATTCACTAGCAACTACTTGGCCAAGATAACCACTAGCAACGGAGAGCATGCAAGATCACAAACAACACAGGCATGATAGAATCATAAAGATAAAACCATTAATCAAACCAACATAATAATCTCAATATCCATCAGATCCCCACAAACACAACATGCATGATTACAAATAGATTTGATCTTGATCATGAACGGAGCTCACAAGATCTATACATGAAAGCACAAAGGAGGAGATACAACCATCTAGCTACTACATGGACCCATAGTCCAAGGTGGAACTACTCATGAATCATACCGGAGACAAGGCCTACAGGATGATCTCCCCTCCGGCAGGGTGCCGGGAAGAGCTTCAGATCCCCCCTCCCCCGATCTAGGGACGATGGTGGCGGCGGCGGCTACAGACGGTTTCGTGGATTTCTGAACGGTTACTTAGGGTTTCTGCATCGGGGGATTCTTATAGGCGAAGGGGCGAGCCGGGAGGCGTCCAGGGTCACCAAACCCTAGTCAGGCACGGGCCCACCCGTGGTCGCACCTAGGGGGGTTTGGCCCCTCTGGCCGGCCCCTCCGGCTCTCCTCTGGACTTCTTGTTCCCCATGTAAAGTAATTGACTTTGTCCTTCGTCCCGTCCAATTCCGAGAATATTTCTTTACTAACTTTTTTGAAACCAGAACAGCAGAAAACAGGCATCTGGCACTGTTGCAACTTGTTAATTGGTTAGTACCAGAAAACATGTAAAAAGCACCTCAAAGTGTGGACAAGTAAATCAAAGTAGATACTAAACAAGCATGGAGCATCAAAAATTATAGATACGTTTCCAACGTATCAGATGTCTCTGACAGACTTGCCACTGTCATTTTAGGATTATCCACTAGAAACTTCTGCATTCACTTTAAATCGAGCACCATCTAAATCCGTTGAAAAGACACCGTATAAATTGTGGTTTGGAAACAAACCTAAGCTGTCATTTTTTAAAGTTTGGGGATGCGATGTTTATGTGAAGAAACTTCAACCTGATAAACTCGAACCCAAAGCGGAAAAACGCGCCTTCATAGGATACCCTAAGGAAACTATTGGGTATTCCTTCTATCATAGATCCGAGGGCAAGGTTTTCGTTTCCAAGAATGGATCCTTTCTAGAGAAACAGTTTCTCACGAAAGGTGTGTGTAGTCGGAAGGTAGAACTCGAAGAGTTTCTTCAGAATTTGTTCCGGAGTTGACTTCACCAAATTAAGAGGGAACTAATGATAATGATCATGAAACTCTGAAAGAGAATACTACCAAACCTCGCAGGTCAAGCAGGACGCATGCAGCTCCTGAGCTGTACGGAAATCCTATTATAAATTTCATGGCTGATGAAATTGATGACCCTGCGACATATGAAGAAGCGATGATGAGCCCGGATTCCAACAAATGGCTAGAAGCCATGAAATCTGAGATGGAATCCATGTACGAAAACCAGGTTTGGACCTTGGTGGACTTAGCTCACGACCGAAAGGCAAAAGAAAAACTGATGTTTATGGTAATGTAACCATCTATAAACCTCGACTTGTCACAAAAGGGTTTTGACAAATTCAAGGAGTTGACTACGATGAGACATTCTCCCCCGTAGCGATGCTAAAGTCAGTTAGGATTATGTTGGCAATTGATGCATATTTCGACTATGAGATATGGAAGATGGATGTCAAAATTGTGTTCCTCAATGGAAACATTGAAAAAGAGTTGTACATGGTACAACCAAAGGGTTTTGTCGATTCTAAGGATGCTGACAAGGTATGCAAGCTTCAGCGATCCATCTATGGACTGAAGCAAGCATCCCGGAGTTGGAATCTCCACTTTGATGAGGTGATTAAAGAGTTTGGATTTATCCAAACTTATGGAGAGGCTTGTATTTACAAGAAAGTGAGTGGGAGCGATGTGGCATTTCTGATATTATATGTGGATGACATATTACTGATCGGAACACTGATATAGATCTTTTAAACAGTGTTAAAATTTATCTAAACAGCAAATTTTCAATGAAGGACCTTGGTGAAGCGTCATACATATTAGGCATAAAGATCTATAGGGATAGATCAAGGCGCCTAATAGGGTTATCACAAAGAACATACCTTGATAAGATTTTAAAGAAGTTTAAAATGGACGAAAGTATTTACCTATGTTGCAAGGCAAGACATTGAGTAAGAATCAAAGTCCGTCTACAACGGAAGAAAGAGAGATAATGGACAAAGTCCCCTATGCTTCAGCCATAGGCTCTATAATGTACGCCATGCTATGTACAACACCGTATATGGCACATGCTATTAGTTTGACTAGTAGATACCAATCTAATCCAGGGTCGGAACACTGGATAGTGGTCAAGAATATCCTTAAGTACTTAAGAAGAACTAAGGATATGTTTCTTGTGTACGGAGGTGAAGAAAAGCTCGTCGCTAAGTGTTATGTCGATGCTAGATTCGACACTGATCCAGATGACTCTAAGTCGCAATCCGGATACGTATTTTTTATGAATGGTGGAGTGGTTAGTTGGAGGAGTTCCAAACAACCCATGGTGCAGGATCAAAAACGGAGATCGAATATGTTGTTGCTTCGGAAGAGGCTCAGGAAGCAGTCTGGATGAAGGAATTCATAACCAAACTAGGTGTGATTCCTAGCGCTTTGGACCCAATGGTGATCTAATGTGACAACAATGGAGCCTTAGCCAATTCCAAAGAACCAAGGTCTCACAAGAATTCCAAGCATATTAAGGGTCGATTTCACTCCATCCATGAGCATGTTAAGGATGGAGATATAAAGATTTGTAAAGTACACACGGATCTCAATGTAGCAGATCCATTGACTAAAACTCTCCCTAGAGCAAAACATGATCAACACCAGAACTACATGGGTGTTAGATTTATCACTATGTAACTAGATTATTGTCTCTAGTGCGAGTGGGAGACTGAAGGGAATATGCCCTGAGAGGCAATAATAAAGTTGTTATTATGTATATTCCAAGTATATGATAGATGTTTATTTTGCATGCTATAATTGTATTAATACAGAAATGTTAATACACGTGTGTTTAATAAAAAGACAGAATGTTCCTAGTTATGCCTCTCTTATAAACTAGCTCGTTGATAAAAAACGTGGTCAAGGTTTCCTGATCATAGACATTGGATGTTGTTAATAACAAGGTCACAACATTATTGGAATGGTGTGATGAACATTCATCCGAAGTATAGCATTTGTCACATCCCAAAATTTTCCAAATTTTGAAATGTGAAAAATAAATAAATAAAATAAATTTTTGTTGAAATTTAGGGTGAGAAGAAACTTTTTGATTCCAATTGGAAACATCAAAACCTATTTTGATCAATTAAAATCCTAAAGGGATTTAAAAAGATAAACAAATAATAACTAAAGTTATGATAGTTGGAATTACTATTTTGGATCTTTTAATAAAAACATTTGGTTTTCAAAAGAAAAGGTGGAATTATAAATAAGGATTATTTTATAGAGCCAAATTAAATCTTGGCCAAGCTTTTGAAATAAAATATTTCTATTTGATAAAAAGAGTAAAGGTTTATTTAAATAAAATAATGAGGATTTATTAATATCCAATTTTATTAAAGTAAAGGCTTTTCCATTTTAAATAAAACACTAAAACTTGTTAAATTATTTTAAATAAGTTTTCCAAGTGTTTTTGTTTTTCAAATAAAACCTATTGAAATGGTTTTGATATTATTTAGATTTCAAATAGAGTTTTTAAATAAATTAAATCCTATTTGAATTAAAGACTAAGGTCTATTTTATTTAATTATTAATGGATCCTAAAAAGAATAAAAAATTATTTTGTTTTTGGACTTTGATTTGTGTTGTTAAACAGAATGAAAATCTACACAAAGTTTGGCAAATGTTTGAAATCATTTGGGTGTTTGAATTGTTTGAATAAAATCAAAACAAAAATTCCAAATGGAAAAAGAAAAAGCTTCCTGTATAAAAAAAAGTGAATCAAACACAGCCCAGCTAACAGGCCCAGCAGCCCAACTCGCAGCCAACTCCCCCCTCTCAGCGAAACGTTTTTCACTCGGAAAAGGACCCACAGAGACGCAGACAAGTGGCCCCATCCTTCCCTCCCTCACTCTCGCTGACAGACGGACCCCACTGGCCACCTCAGCTCTTCCCCATGACCACGTCGCCCTGCCGTTGCTGCCGAGTTATTGCCAGCGTCAATACGCGTAAATGGCTGAGTAAATCCTCGCTGTGATCACGCGTAGATAAGCGCCCACACCTCTTCTCTCTTTCCCCCCAAACAGCGCCTCCCCTCTGCCACCAGGCTGCAGGAATTTTGAGCTCAAGCCTCTCTGTTTCGACGGTGTTCCTGGCCAATTCCGGCGCCGTCCAGCCGCCCCTCGACTCCCTCTACACGCAGGCATATTCCCCATCGCCAGGCGCACCTGCCCATAGCCCCAGCTCACTCCCGCATGCCCCGTAGCGTCGGCTTCGTCCTCACCTGAGCACCGCCGCCGTCTGTCTCGTCTCCGACGAAGTTTCCTGGTAAGCCTCGACCGCCCCAAGCTCCCCTGTTGATGCTCCCGTAATCCCCATGTTCGCCCGCGTCTAACCATACCTTCCGTTTGCCTTGGGGTGAACTACAGCTTCGTCCCCGACGACAAACAGAACTGCCTGACGCCGCCACCGACTCTGGCGAGCGATTACTCTCGTCCCTGTGCGCCCCTCGCCAAGCCAACGCCACCTCGAGCTTCACCAAGACCATGTGAAGACTATGAGCCACTTCCCCCTCTTCCTTGCTTCCTTGTTTCGCCGGAAACCTCCTGCCAGAGCGTGCGCCGCTGCCAGCCGCCGCCAGCGCCGCCCAACCATGGTTAGAGGCACCGTGTCCGTTAGATCATGATCCGTTGGCTGAGATTAGAACTAGACGAGGAGGTATGAGTCCATCTACGTCGTATGATTGAAATGAAATCCAACAGTCCAGAGAGCTCGATCCACCCGAAGCGGTACCATCCAGTTAGATTGCGCCGCGTGGCACTGGTTTAGTTTTAAAAACAGAAAATGTTCTATTTGATTTACAAACTTGTAAAATTCATAACTTTAATTCTACACGTCCAAATTTTGCAAATTTTATATCATTGGAATTAGTAGAACAAGTACTTTGCAACCATGCACTTTGTTTAATGATTTGCTTCTATAAAATTGGTTCAATTTGCAGAAAATTATGTAGGCTTATTATGAATATAAAAATTGTTCTAGATATATTTTTAATATGAAATCTTTGCAAAATGGTTTGTTGTGAACCTATTGACCATAGGAATCAACTTATGGATTTAAAGATGTATTTTGTGAAGATAAGGAGAAAATATTTGAGTTAGCACATTTCTAGTCAAATAAAAATATTGTTTTTGTTTTAGAAATGATTTTTGAGTAAAACCTTTGGGAAATGTTTTGATTCAAACCTTCTGACCCTAAACACCGAGTTTTGAGAATTAAAATATATTTGGTGAACCCTTTGAAGAATTTTGCTTTGCTAAAAGCATTTTCAACCACATAAAATGTTGATTTGATTTAAAAATGGTTTATAGATAAAACCTTTTGCAAATGGTTTTACCACTTTAGTAAATGACCACTTTGAACTTCATAATGTTTAGAGCCTAGTAGAAACCACTTTTCTAAATAAAACTATCTTTTGCATGCTTGCATGCATGACCTTGTTTCTATTATTTTATGTGTGATAAATTGGTTGGAATGCTAGTTGAGTTTGTGTTTTCTTGATTGTATTGTAGTGGAATTAGAAGAGTGTGATATTTGCAAGATCAAGAAGTGAACCATCATTCTCTACTAAAAAGGCAAGTGACACTATCATCCAAGTCCTACTATTTTCATTACACTTAGTGGATTTTGTAACATGCATGGAAAGGTTTACTATATTTTATGCTATGCTAAATCCTAATAGGATACCCTTATATATTCCTTAGTGGAAACAATGTAGTTGTAGTATGCTTAGCCCTGCTATATATTTGGGATGGGATAAGTGTTATGTTTATATGAAGAGTTGAAAAGTTATATGTTTTTATATAATAAAACAAGTACTCAATGAACCACATGGGTGGACAAGGATACTCAAGATTGGACAAGGTGGCAACAAAAGGAACCATGTTTATATGGCTATCTCTTATTGTTGTGCACCAGATGAAAACCACCCAGGGACTTAGAGATTGAACATGTTTCTCCAACAGTGGCTTCCGTGTACAGCCACATGCTAATATGGCTATGGCTTAGTCAACTACATTGGGAAGACCCATGCATTGGCATCTTCAGGTTAACTAGAATTGTGTAAGGGAACTTGAAACCCTACATTGGTGCCTGGATGACAAGCTAGCATTGTGTATTCGGAGGACTCCTATGGAAAGACTTTGTCACATTCTCAATCTGCCAGTACTCCATCTTGGTGAGTACTTATCCAGCGGCCATTGGTGGCATCAAGATGAGATTGTGTCATGTGGGTAAAGTGTACAACTTCTGCAGAAGATCAAAAATTCTAAGAACTTAGCCGTGTCCCCGGTTATGGACAATACTGAGCAACTAAGGCCTGAAGCTATGGAAGATCTCGATTTTCCAATTTCTCAAAGTAAGACTTGATGGTGACAACAAGGGATTTGAAGCACTTGGAGTTTTCCAAGGAGTTCAGAAAGATTTGACAAAAGATCAAAACTATTTTGAAAATATAGGATAAAACTATATTGCTTTCTGCAAATGAGCCTAAACCCTACTTAGCCAAATATGCATGTAATGATAGGATCCACTTATTTCTACATAGTAGTGAAACTTTCCAATACAATTCAAATGTATTGACCCTTGTGGCTGCAACTTATTATGTTGTAGGTTTGTTTGATGTTAGTGAAGTGTGTTGATTAGGATTACAAGTCTACAACCAACATGACTGCCTGTGGCACTTTGAAGATGAAGGACTCCATGCTTTATAGATATTCTGCTGCAATGTAATGTGATAGCCAAATGAGCTATGTAAGATGTAATGAATTATTTTATTCCTGGTTATAAAGTTGTATTATGACCTTTGTTTCTTGATATTACATCTTAACTGTGGATGCTAGCTATTGATCCAGGGACTAGCATTGTAAACACAGGGATCTCTACCTTATTAAAGGTTGGGAACCTTACAGATGGTATCAGAGCACTGTGTTGCTTGTAGGATTGTAACCCTAGGATTGGAAAAAACCCCTTAGAAAAATAGGAGTTGTATTTGTTCCAAAACTTATTTACAAACAATCTTGTAAACTCTTTCCTCAACCATTTTGGTTTTGATTCTACATCTCTTCCTTTTCAACTTGATGGATAAAGCCTTTTCCATGGCCAAATACTTCACCATGTGCAAAGGACTTCATCAACTCTAATGACTTCAACATCTTCAAGTCATTTCAACCTTATTTTCAACAAGGACTTCAACCTTAGACATCACTAAGGACTACAAATGAGAACCAAGAGACATTAGATTGCCTACCAAAAACCTTGATATCATGTTAGTGTATGGATCATATTGACCTATGAGGTATGACTATACTAAGTTATTATTTTCAAGAAAACTTGTTGTTTCCTTCAACTCATGAGTTAAACTCA